>OX376372.1:2873647-4073647 GCA_947369275.1 Nemotelus nigrinus
TGCTCTCATAAACGTTGAAATTCATGCCAGTGGTAATATCTGAAACCTTCCACCATATGAGTTATAATGCATTCTTAAGACGAAAGTAAAACGTGGCATTTGAAACAGTTTGGCCGTAATAAGCAGCACATGTAGTGGAATATGCACTCAAAACCTGCACGATTCTTCTACTGTTCTTCGAACATTAGTGTTTCTAGCGGTTCAGGTGCGCTAGAGTTTTTTTTACTTTGACCGAAGGTGAAAAACAAAATATTAATTTTGAATGAAATCAATGAGAAAAAGTCGTGGTAAAAAACTGCTTTTATTTCTACATTCATATGCTAAGACTTACAACGAACACTTCATTTACTTCAAACCAAATCATAGATATACATATATAAGCAAGAATTCAACAAAACCCCATCAGAAATAACTCTAAATCCTATCATTAACATCGACAAGATAATTACTGGATAAAACACTGCCCAAGCCTGTAGCAAAGACAGAGCGTGTATCCACTCCAGTCGACCGTGGTCTAATCAGCCCGTAAGAAATTTATCCAGCTAATAGCTCTCATCGTTCGCTCACCGCCACCGATGCCGTCAAAGATGATGATGTGCCATCTCCTTGAAGCCTGCCACTATCCTCGTCACACGGACCACTTTCTCTCTCAGCATCCTTCGCATTGTTCAGGCCGAAAAAATTTGCCAATTCCGATGTTTGTGTATCCGATTCGGGAACTGAATACGAATGAAATGAAACAGTCGATGCTACTGATAACAGATCTGACTCCAGGTCTACTACCGTTCTGCTCGTCGTGACCTTTTTCTGCTTCGAAGTTGCTGACGTTGTTGCTTTTGTACTGCCGCTCACGCCTGTAAAACGAGAAAATGATTGAGTAAGGGTGGCAATGCCCAATAAGTTCCATTTCAATGATTGCCTAACTAATCAATTCCATTAGATGTTGGTATGTTGCTTCTGTTTGCCAGTCGGCTATTTCGATTACCCTTAGCAAGCCCTCCACGGAATAATTCCTGCGAGGATAATGGCCAACCATTATGGCCTCAAGCGACTGTTTCTCATTAACAATTTCCGAGATGACCAGCAAGCGAGCTGAACCTACCGGCAATAGCGATAAAAAATACAATCAACGAGCGGTTACGTGCCAAGATAATAGAGCAAGTTGCTGGTATCTGGTTACTGGTGTCAGCAAATTTTAAGTTTGGACGATTGAAATGATTTCGATGTTCGCCTCGCAGGAATGAGATAGTGATAAAATTTATAAAATGTTTGTATTACTATTACCCTCACACTTGTATCGATTGTCTTTGTTATTTATCTTCGGCCCACATTGGGCGCAGCAAATATTATAGCAAGATACCATCACCCAGACAATAAAATATCTCTACCAGCATGTCAATTAGCGTTTCCAACTTATAAATGGAAACAGAAAATGTCATCAATTTAAAAATAAAGTCGTTACGACAAGAATTCACAAACCACCCGGATTCAACTCACTCATACCAAACAAAATATACTTGCCGTGACGTCGTTTCATATGCTTGTTGTAGTTGGGCCAATTGGTGAAGTGATGATTGCATTCTTGGCACGAATATGGTCTTACTCCGGTGTGCTGGTGTCGATGTGTCTGGCCAAGAGAATATCCGGAACCGCACCATCATCGCCACACAAACGCCATAACAGTGATCATCGCCAGCGCCATCGTCGTCACCACCATTCGAGCGTAGAATGAGATGTAAAGGAGAATCAAAACAACATTACATTAGAAATTCGTCGGTACGAGGAAATAACATAAAAATGTAAATTTATTAATTTGGACGGACATGAAAAACACAAGACGCAAAAAAAATACATTCCAGTCATTTTTCTCTTTTTCACTACCCCCACTACCACCACCATAACTCCGGTTGGTGCCATTCGACTAACTTCCTATTTTCAAGCCACCACGAGTTTTTCTCTTTTAAATTATGGAAATTGTAATGCGTGTCTAGACTGCAGAGGTGGAAATTGGGCCATTTATAATTTGCTGTCAGAGGCACAGGAGGGTGGAGACTGAATGTCTATTTTACAGGAAAAATATTTAGGTTCACGAGAACGAGAATGAAAACTTGACGGAAAAATATTACGAACGAAACCATAAATTATCATTGTAACACAAATAAACATAACACTAGCGATTTTCGAAGGAAGTAAGTAGGCATATTACGAGTTTATGGCAGTAAATAAAAATGAATTGTTGAGGTCAAGGTTTCGAACAAATAATCAAAGGTTGATCTACGGAAAGTAAATGAGCTAGTTTCGTGTCTCACATTATCAAGCTTTGTTTAATGAAAATGTTTTTATAAGATGTAGTCATAGACATAATCTTTTTAATAGTCGTTTTTTTTTTGGCCTGCTTTATCGAACGAGAAAACGTCTCCTCGATAATAGAGTTGATAAATACAGAAATAAAAGCGAAATTAAACATGAAACTATGAAACCGATTTTTTCTTGAAACTCTTTGGCTTACGTATACTTGAAGTAATTTTTTTAACCTCTGTTTCCACTCACTTTTTTGAACTAAGATTTCGGTGCGAAGCAATATAATTTAAAATAAGTAAAAATTTTTGATTAATGTGACGACTGGACCAATTCATGGCTTGATGACGCTTAGGTTTCCTGAGAAAACAACAAAACGTTCTACAAACATCACCGCTTCAACATGACCAGCCGCAGGTTTTTCATCGGGATAACTCTCAAGCCACCTCACCTCAACTCACCCTTCTCAACATCCTTCTACATCCCGGAAGATAATATTTTATTGCGTCTAATTATCATGTTCCATCATCCTCTGGTTCGTACTCTTTGAATCCTCCTCTCACTATTTCTCTATTAACGGTTGTGAGACCACTATTACAAATATTTTTATTTGCTTATATTATAACGGCTGAAGCCATTAAATGGTATGTGTAGGGCCTGTGAAATTTACAAAGGATCGCCAAGCTTTTTCTTAGCTCCAACAATGCTCTGCAAGCAGTTTCTCTTAGTCGAGAAGGACTAAGCTAAGCTTTATTTTCTGACCAAATTATTTCCCTTACCAAAACTTGGTTAACTGGTTTATTTACCACAACGATATCTTCCTTTTTCACGCTGTTTTTCGTCGTGATCGTGATTATACTGCTTCACTGAAAAAGGACGGAAATGGTGTTTTAGTCGCTATATACAAGTCTCTACGTGGAAACACTCTGTCACGTCTTCCACCCTTCTCCTCCTGTTGAATGTATGGTTATTCGTGTTACCCTTGCTCACTCTAACATTCTGATTGTCTCTCCGGTTTACGTTCCATGTAATTCTTCTATTCGAGAGTCCGACAAATAATCGACCATATAGACTTTCTATCGGACTCTCCAGTTTCCTCAACATTCGTTTGCCTTTTGCTTCTTTTCTTATATGTGGCGACCTCAACTTGCCGAACATAATCCATTTTTTTCTCAACTAATATTCCCTTAATTACCTCCGATAATATGCCTCAATTCAACACTGTTCGTAACATCAACAATAAAATTCTTGTCTTTGCCCTATCAAATATACTCTATCATAATATTACTGACCAAGCTGATAGCATGACCTACATCCCACACGATTAAGCCCATCATCCTCTATCTATAGTAATTTCTGTTGACTTTTTAACCAGTAAAATTCTTTCTTGGCTTTTACAATTTCACTACCATAAAGCGGACTCTGCCAAAATGGCGAATCAAATCAATTTAACAAACTAGTACTCCTTTTGCCTCAGATTAACTGTTGATGATCTCACACTCCGATTTTTTGATTTCCTCTCCAGCTTTATCTGTTGCTTCACTTCGTCCAGTCGTTACTGCAAATCCAATGATGATCCTTGGTTTCGGCACCATGTGGCGTCCACCCTCAAAGCAAAAGATGCAGTTCCATATAAATATGGAGCTTCTGGTTTTCATATTGAGTGCCTTGAATTGCGCTATTACTTCAATAGCATCGAGTCCTCTATACGTTCTACCCAATACAAGTACTTTTGGCCCAATCCATTCAAACCTGGAAAAGCGTCCACCTTTTCCCTCAATTTTATGTAACTTATTATTGCACTAACCTACAAGAAATTTATGATGATTCTACAAAATACTTTTTCCCATTCTTTTCTGAGCGAAAATAGGATTACATCTTATGAATTATTTCATTCTCTTCTGTCATCCCTCTTTTTTATTTATACCAACTCCATAGAAATTGAGTCCTTAATTGAATGTCTTGATATTAAAGTCGGTTGTAGTCCTGATGGCATTCTGAACCTGTCCGCCAAATCTTTTTCGTCGTCCTTGTCATTTGTCTATTATTTTCAATCTTAGCTTCCCCTTGGGCTCCTTTCCACCCTACTGGAAGTCTGATCCTATTTTTTCAATTCATATATCAGTGACCCAAGTTGCGTGTTTAATTACAGTCTTATTTCCCTCCTTTTTTGCTTTAGTAAAGTACTCGAAAAAGTTGTTCAAATTAAGCTACTTCCAATCCTTCATTTGTTTCTTGCTCCTGAACAGTATGGGTTTCTAAAAAGCAGATTTTACTCCCCTTACTTCTTTACCTTCACTAACATGGTCGCTTCCGCCTTAGACCAACAGAAACAAGTTGATATGATATGCACAGATTTTGCAAGGGCTTTCGACCCTGTTGATCTGAAGCTTATTTTTGAAAAGCTTGGAGGTTATGGGGAATCTGACATTTTCTTGCCCTGGTTCTCACCTAATGTTTCTGATCGTATCAGTATTGTATCTATGAATTCCTCCTCGTACATCTTTCCCATACTGCACTCTTTCTTGCAGTTCCTCAAGGTTCGGTACTAGATCCTTTATAATTTCCGGTATCTATCACTGATCTCCCTTTCTTTTTCCACTTTCCCTGCTTTCCTCTTTTTTATGATTAAAAGATGTTCAGAGTAATTGAATCGCTTGATGATTGTCACCAACTACAATATGATCTTTGTACTCGAAGTATTGGTGCTGAATGAACCTTCTTAGTCTGAATGTAGCTAAATGTCATCAAATGTCTTATACTTATAGAATTTTTCGTCTAATGTTTTCCTATTTCTTATTGTATCTTATGACTGTGGAGAATTTTAGAGACCTTGGTGTGCTTTTTGACTCTAAACTTAAATTTGATAAACACATTTGATCTGTGGCTTCTCGTTTGTTCAATTTCATTTTCAGATCTTCCACTCGTTTAACCAACATCAGCACCACTAATTCTTTTCACTTGTCCGTAGCAATTTAGACGGCAAATCAAAGCCTTAATGCTCGACGTTGCACATTACATGCTTTTTTTATTAATTTTCATTAAGCTTGTAAACATTATTGTTCTTCACTTCGCCTTCTGTAGAGCCATTATTGGACTTTTTGTGTTTAATTTTCATTATATGATATTCTATGGTGCTATTTAATTCATCTTTTTTGATTTTGAAGTATCTACACTTTAAAAATTGTGAAATATTTATTGGCTTTTCTTTTTTTCTAATTCATTCTGTTTTTGCAATCGGACTAAAATAGACTAAATCTGTGCATAACATATAAAACCAGTGGAGCTATATCTAATTTCAAATTCATTGGTGACAATTTCACAAAAACACTCAGCAAAATTATGCTCTTTACTTTACTTTTAATTTCAAGTGATCATCACACAGGTCTACAGTTCTAAAGTGACTCTTTGTCTACTTCAAGACTAGCATCCAAATATTTTTGAAACAATACTCATAAAAAAAACGAGAAAATGAGCACAGCCCAATCCCATCCGAGTTTACCCCAGGAAAAATATATTCATTCCTTCCATTCAAGCCTAAATAATTGCGAAGGAAACCAAATTCTCGCAACTCAACAGAGATATTTGCTACTAGTATTTATTCTACTACATCGGCTACAACTATACGACTACTTGACTTACCACCAAAATACTTCGAAACCGAAAACGTTTCCCACAAAATTCACATTCATATGGCATTGCACCTGTATGTATTCGCATATGTACCCGTAACGTATCCTTTTCACGAAATTCCTTCCCACATTCCGTACATTTATGCGGCCGAACCGACGAATGTACGCCCTTGTGTTTAGTTAAACGTGCAGACGTTTTAAACCTGCGAATTCAAAAAGAAGAGAGAAAATGAAATGGAAATGGAATTGTATAAAGATAAATGCTTTACGAATCCAATAATAAACAGCGTAAAATGTATGTGGATATCAATTCAATCAGAATATATTGAAGAACATATTTTCGGTAATTTGGTTGGGGTGCCGAAGAAGTTCGGTAGGTTCGCGGTAAGGAATTCTTGTAACCAGAGATATATGCGCTGTGGAACTCCAAGAGCATTTATTTTATTCTCGAGCTTTCGACCTTCTCAGGTTAGAAACTAATTGGTAACGTCATTCAAATATATTATGCTGGCTTTAAACCTTCATATGAGTTGCGTAGTAGTAGAGCGAGTAAAAATTTCTTCATTTCAAAAGAGCTCCTTTTTGTAACCATTATTTATTGTGCTTCTGTTCTCACCAACAAACCACCATACATGAAACACCACTGAAAAATCGCTCAAACTCTCGTCAAAACCATCACATTACAGTTACCGAAAAACACAATGCCAAACTACTATCCTTTACTATCCATCCAATCCGGTCAAAACTACAATTTAATCACAACATCGAGAAAAAGAGAGAAAAAGGAGCGAATAGATATATCTTCTCCCAGTCCAGAATGCGTATCAAAATTGAATCAAGCACACTTTCTGCAATTCTTCGCCCAAGCACAACATTTTCCTCGCTCAAGTTTTGATATATTGTTTGCTAGCTGTTACTCCATGGATTACTTCGAATCCTAATTTTTCAATGTGCACTAAGGCCCACTATGCCCGAGTATCCTCGACAAGTGTCATCGATACATTCGCATGTACGTATACTAACATGAACTCAGCTCAACATATATGTATGTACGTACGTAGGCAACGGAGCAGAGCTCCGTTCAAATCAACTTTTTTCACGAACGAGCTTTACATTAGAGACATTCTCGTCCTGATTTACTTCTTGTCGTAATCAATTTGATGAAGGACGAATGAACGGACGGACAGGAAGTACAGTAGCAGAAAATCCATTTGAAAGGATGCCGAAGGGTATGTAAGTATGTGTCCAGAATTGAGATGTTTGCACATTAAATGTGAAGAATTATTAAAGTTGAGACACATACGAGTATGTATGCTTGTAGATGGCATAGTTGGCAGATATTTGATTTATTGAAGATTAAGGGTGAAAGTTGTGTGAGTTTATTAAACAAATTGACGAGGTTTGTTGCAGAGTTTAACTTATTCATGCATCGGACTGGGTTATATCTTTTCAAACACGATTTTATGTGTATTTACTCTAGAAAGGCAAGTTCAGGACATTACCAAATAAATCCGAGGCGAAGACAGTTCAACACAGCTTGATTTTGATGACAAGATTTACAGATTATATTTTAATGATGATTTTCATTTTATAAAAGTCGACACTATGGTTGTCGGTTTTTATAAACTGATAGAGTGTTTAATTATTCTCATAAAAAATGACCGCGACAAATGGCCGACAAAGCTAGAAATTCAAATTAGAAGCTATAATTAAAGTAAAAATTAAAGTGAAGGAGTAGTTGTACCGAATTTTTTTCAAATTTTCATTGATGACATAATGATCTGATATTTGGGCCAGATTATGTTGCGAACGCCTTAAACTCTGTCGAGCCGTCATCATTGCACCATATTATTTGTTTAAGAACTCCCAGCGTGCCCAGCGTGCCTTCTTCTGTCAGCTAGCTCAGTCTGGCGTGGATATTTCGGCAGAGTAGGTTCTTCTTGCTGCGTAATTTTCCAGTAGTCCTTCAGGGACTTAGCTGCAAGTCACTTTAAACTGGCCGCCGGTAGCAAAAAGAAGCACCTAAAATGGAGACACAGTACACTCAAGGTGATTCTTAAGTGAATCGTCGAAGACATCTACAAGTTTGCCATATCAACGGAAGTAGGGTAATCGCATTCTTGAATACTGTAACTTTTTTTCACGGCTATATTGCGACGACTTGCAGCGACGTTTTCGTGACATATTGGCTTCGGTCAACCATTTTGAAAATATCCAGTGGATAGATATTTGGGGTTGGACGTAGTGGGCAAACGCTTCAGAGGCTCTGCCTCTGTTAAAGAAACAGAACCCTGATTTAAGTCTCCACTTGGAAATAAGTTCAGGCGGTCGAATTTAGAGATCTAATCGGCGCAGCAAAAACAGTGCTGGTTCTGGGTATCGATCAGAGTCCGGGGCACAAATATGAGCCAACAAAAAGTTGATCTAGTTCGGACTGAATAGAATCACCATGAGGATTGGGGCGAGAAACTGAGGTGAAGGCTGTCCAAGCGAACCTGTATAGTAGAGCGGCGGCGACCAATCTGCCTCGTTTCCTTAGTCGGGGGCACGCTGACATCGCACTGATGCTAGAGCCGGTTCTAAATAAGAACGTGGTCTGTGGATCTGATGCGAGTCTCAGTGATTTTCAGCCAACAGGTACGAACAAGACAAAGACTTGTATTGTCGCCGAAAAAATAACTTAATGTTATCTTGATTTTATAATTTTGTGTTAGTGATCACTTGGGCAAATGGGCAAATGGGTCCTAACTGGTGGCCCAATACAAGCCGCGTGAACGGCAACCCTTATTTATAAACTAACTTAGCCTACTCCTTACATGCACCTCTATCTTTCGAAAATTTCAGCTGGGTGAAAAAAATACTCCCATGTTTATACTTCCAAAATTTTTCTATGTTAGTGTGAGTGCGTTTAGGCGCAATGAAGTGCGAGAGAAATGAACAACATATGGGGTATTTCACGTGAAGCGGGCGACGAAAAAAAATCGAGGTTCTGGATTTCGTTCATATTGTGCATTATGGTACTTCTAGAAGATATAAATGTGGATGCACAAGTTTTTGTTTCTATGAGATTTAGTTGCCGAGTTGTGGGCTTCTGAATAGTTGACGAAATTGCTAAAAGGTTTTTTTGGAAGCGGATTCTAAGATTCAAAAAAAAATCTACAAAACATTAAACATAATGATTGGTATGAAAAATTAGCTATTCTTTTTAATTTTGAAATTAGATTTGAAAAACAAATTTTTTTCCTGTGTGGAACCGGAAGTAGACACTTTAATTCGTAATTTGAATAATTTGGACCAGATTAATTTTGTTTATTTTTATAACAAAACAAAGCTTAAAGTATACTTATTTTATCATAAAAGTTTTAGAATGGGATGGCCAGTAGTTTAGGAGGTAGGTGAATTTCAATACATAAAAGTCGCATGGGGCGTGGTACCGGGAGCTTGATTATGATAGCTAATGAGTGTTTAAGCAAAATATTTGTAGTAAAACTACTATATATCACTTGTATCACTTACATATAGAAGATAAAATATTAAAAATTGCTAATGCTGATTTACTTCACGAAAAAAAGGTACTTGTGTATGGACAAATGAATTTATTTCATAATTTTTACAATTTTACTCTCATTTCTTAAACTAGTTCTTTTTTTAATAACTAGAGGTGTTTTTACGATCAGTTTTTTTTCCTGCAGTTTCGACATAATTTATTTTCTGCTAATATTCTTGGAATTTTCTTAGGTCATTAGCCTTCCGATGAAACTTCAAATCTTATGGATTGAAACATCGATAGCCGAACGGAGACATAATACACATAATTCAGACTCTTTAACTTATCAACGAGAGTAATAGTCATTGTAAGCGTTGAGAAGATGCGCCTTACACCAACCTGGAACGAAAGGAAAAAAAAAGACCACAAAGGATCGGGACCTAACTTCGTAAGTGAATGGGGTACCTACCTGACACCGCACGGTTTCAGGCTCTTCCTGGGTTCTTCCACTGTTCCGTCGGTCACATGAGGGCCATACACCTCCAAACGCACTGGTTGGGTGCTCTGCGCTGCCCAGGCCTCATTCAACAGCGCCGAGAATCTCAAGCCAAACGCCCGCATCACTAGGATTTAACTTTGTTTATTCGCGGAAGAAAGTAAATAACAGCAACTGCACGAGAAATGTCAAAATGGGGAACGATCCACAACGTCTCACTCAACTTCCACACTACGCGACAATAATGGTGGTTAGAAAGTAGAGTATGTAAAGGGTACGGTAGAGAATGTAAAGTAAAGAATGTAGAGTATGCGCGAGGCGCACAGAGAACCCAAGCAACGGGATTTTTGACAAAAAGTACCGGTGGTCAGAGGCTGGATGGGAAAGCAATCTTGGCGGTAGCTTTCTTTTCGATTACAACCAGCAGAGTGGACGGACGTGGATTTAATTATTGGAAAAATTACAGTGGACGGACGACGATTTAGATGTTGGAAAAAAATAACAGATTTATAAAATTGGAAACCACATGTGCGGAGGAGGAGTCACCAAATTCGAAGTGTGTGCAGGAGTTCTGATACAATTGGAAACCACATGGGCGGAAGAAGAGTTATCAAATAGCGAAGTGTGCAGAGCCAAATCTTGGATGGTGAAGGTTAGTGTATCTGAATTAACTTTTAGCTATATAAGGTCGGATAGGCAACATAGTGATAGTCCAAATTAGTGCGTAAGTGAATAAATTGTGTTTTGAGCTAGGAAAAAGTATAAAGTACAAGTGTTCAGATTGAGTGGTGGCAACGAGTAGTAAAGAAACCGACCGTCGGTTCTACTTTGGTATTTAACTAGCCTATAGTGAATTGGGAGGAACGTAAGAAGGAAGAAACCTGGAATTGAATAAAGTTAATCCGAAGAAATTAATCGTTATATTCATCAATCGTGTTGCTTGTTCGTACGAAGATTCGGTTTCGAGTTTTTCTCTTTTCTTTTTTTCGATTTCTTCTCATTCTGATTTTAGAGGCCGCCATACTAGTGGTAGAGGGCCATTTGCCATAACTCAGCGTCCACGTAGGGTCGAGGTTTAATTGAGAAAGAGTGCGTGGGTTCCCTTCAGGGCCCCACTGACACTGGCGAGCCGTAAGCTCACTCGGCGGCTCGTGGTCCTCCCTTTGGGTGAGTGAGTGGCGCCCATGCCCAATCTTCATTGAGCAGTCGCTACCCCCCAAGTAGACTGGGCGGGTAATAGCTGCCCTCAGCAAGCTCTCGGTACCACGCCTTATGCGACTTTTATGTATTGAAATTTACCTATCTCCTAAACTACTGGCCATCCCATTCTTAAACTTTTATGATAAAATAAGTATATTTTAAGCTTTGTTTTGTTATAAAAATAAACAAAATTAACCTGGTCCAAATTATTCAAATTACGAGTTAAAGTGTCTACTTCCGGTTTCAGACAGGAAAACATTTTTTTTTCAAATCTAATTTCAAAATTTAAAAGAACAGCTAATTTTCTATACCAATCAATATGTTTAATGTTTTTTAGATTTTGTTTTGAATCTTAGAATCCGCTTTCAAAAAAACCTTTTATCAATTTCGTCAATTATTCAGAAGCCCATAACTCGGCAACTAAACTTCATAGAAACAAAAACTTGTGCATCCACATTCATATCTTCTAGAAGTACCATTATGCACAATATGAACGAAATCCAGAACCTCGATTTTTTTTCGTTATACATAGACTTCACGTGAAATGCCTCATATGTTAAAAACAGCTAAATCTCAGCATTTGAACGTGATTTTCAAAAAAAAAACTTATTACATATTTTACCATGGAGGACTACAACTGCTCAGTTTTTGTGAAAATGATTTTCCGAGCCAATTCTTTTTTCAACAAAAAAACTTGTATTAACATTGTTTATTGTGACACTTAACGAGGCTATAAAAAAAGGAGAGGTATAAATCTTGTTAAACTTTGATTGTTACACAAAACGAATACCTATGTGTTTCAGTGAATGTCAACAAAAAACCAATAATTGCGTCCATTAAAAGCAACGTTTCGAGTTATTTAAAGAAAATAATGATTTCTATAAATAAGATTCGTACAACACATGCATTTGATAGATCAAACATTTCACCTATTTGATCACATTTAAATTTCAAATCACCTATCGAAAAAGTTCTCCAGCACGTTGTGTCGTATACACCACATACAACTCAACAGTTTTTTCACATGACATGAACAACACAGTCGGTCTGATTCTGGTCGAAAAACAACAATAGCCACATTTCAATATTACAAAATCATACAAAGAAGAAACAAATCCAATCACAACCTACAAATCCTTTGTAGAAGAACACACGAAGAACAGTTTTACATTTTAACCAGCCAAAGTCAATTGCACTTGTCCAAATCATTTTCAAAAGGATAACCGAGATATGCCGTGCTGCAGTCTTATCCTTACAGCATCTCCTTCAGCCTCACAATCACATCATCACCATCACGACTACCTGACAAACATATAGAGACACCAAGCTAGGAAAGCAAACAAAAGAGAACATTGGAGGATGAACTAATCGCCTTGGGAATTTTCGCAGTCTTCGTCACATGAAGCGATGGAAAAGAAAAGCCCAGTCCATCCCGTTATAGATGATGATGGTGCTACAAACCATTTCCTTTGGGCAGCTGTGAGTGGCGGTGCCAGACTTGAAATTTAATTCAAATTAACAGGTAGGCAGAGAAGAGCAAAAACTGTCGTGGCAGTGGATACTGGTAGGGATACTTCCAAAATCATGTGAAAATCATTGTTTTCAATGTGCACGTATTTTTTAGTCCCTCTTGAGGATAAGATTTTAGATTTTTAGTTGAAACAAAATTCAAAATTGGCCAAAACTGCGAATTGTTTGACTTGGATACCATCGAAAGATATGTATAAACATTTTGTTTCATCATTGATATTTAAAAAATTGGAAGGAAGTGATATTTTTAATGCAAGGATCAATTATCACCCCTATAAACTATGCATATTTCAATTTCTTCGTAAATAGCAATATCTGGCTTCGATAAGATAACCAACATTATCTTGACAAAGTTTCAAATGGCAAAATCAAATGATAAAAATTATCAATACAACCCTTATTGCCCATCAATACTATAGACCAGCAAGCCACTTCCTGCACTCCTTCTTCCCAGCAATAACCGAAAAATTCAGAAACTAACATCAACGATGGCCATTTATTTCCCACGCTACCTACGAAAAGTGATAACGACAATGGCACTGCCACCAGCTTCTGTCTACGAGCTCAAGATACCAAGGATGCGAAAACTGCGACATGTGTCAAAACAATATGAGTAGTAAATGCAAGTGCCAGGCAAAGTCTACCGAGTGGAGCATCGGCGGGTCTCTTCGCTTTTCCATCCTTGCAAGAACTGAAAATGAACAAAGCGTGGAGATAGAGTCCCATTTGTAGAAGGCATTGCTTGCAGCACAGTGACACTCAAACTAATTAAAAGCCCAGTCAAGTGTGAAATGTTGCACACAACAACGTACGATCGAACGAAGTTAATTTAGGCAGAACACTGGAAATATGATAAGGAGCACATCGTGCTCACGTAACCAATAGTAAAATTGAATGTTTTCAGTCTGCATTTAAATTCTTTTGAGTATAGAAGTTTCAAATTGAATTTCCACTCGAATCAACCGGACCAGATTTTCTTGAGCGAGAAAACCATTCGCCGCTTACAATCATCGTTAAAAACAACCAAATAAATCCAATCATCAATGCACTAATTCGCACCGAAACAATTACGTAAATTCAACAGCATCAGTGTCATCACATGCGAATCAATTCGACAGAATTTCAATTTAAATACTCCACTCCCCTAGCCAATTCCACTTTTCACCTACTACATGGTTTCGCGTTTCTCTTTCAATCAGCATTTAATTTAGAGCGCCACAGCACGGATTTGTGATGAAATCCAAGAGCTTGTCCCAAAAAATTCAAAGCCAGTTTCGGAAAAACAACGTGATCTTAATCGAATCAAATGAAAATCAACTTTTCGCAAACACACAGGACTCAATAAAAAGTGTATCGACAGAAATTCACTGATATAAGTCCACATCGATGGTAACGACACACTCATCAGCACTGCACGCATGTGAGGGCTAGGCAAACAGTTTTTTTTTTCAGAAACAGACGAAATGAAATGTTTTTTCGTCTGTTTACTTACAACTAACAATTTTGTACGATTGATAGTTTGATTGCGATGAAAGTGGTAGTCGAAAAGCACCAAACATTTGATTTATGTAGCTTTCAATTTCAAATTCAATTTTAGCTTTCAAATTCAATTTTCATCAAATCTTTCAATTTTCGTTATAAAAACAAGTATACAAATCTGAAACTTTTTGTCGGACAAACTTCTTTCTTGTCGACGTCGGCAATATATTTCTCCGATTCATCTAGCTATACAAGCACTTGATTTGCAAGCTCAATACAAGCACTTGATTTGCCAGCAGATTTTCCTTTTGATGGAAGGAAAACCTGCACAGAGTCCTATATCGTTTCGTTTCTTCTATTCCCATCGAAGAGCCAAATAAACTTTTTTATTACCGTAGCGTTGTTGTATGCATTCACGCCTCCATGCAACCGCGGTGGGTTTTAATCGTTTACTGCTCTCGGGAAAAACTTTTTCGATTTTAGCAATCGAAATCATCACAATTGCTGCAAAAACGACTTTTTCTACTACGGGACTGTTCACACGACTACAACAATGCAAATATTGTTGCCGAATTCCATTTCCCGGTTGGATTTCAAGCAAACAAATGATCATCTCACAAACGTCACCCTACCGATCTACGATACGCCGTTCGGTCATCAACGAATGTCCGTTTAAGTAAATTGCATGTGCACTATACAATTAACTTTTAATTTTAAATTGTTTACATTTGCGCTTGGAACGTGCAGTAGTATTGGCTTGCATTCGAATGCACACTCTATTGTATAACATTGTTGTTAAAAATGCAATCAGCATCCTTGCAATTGAGCATGAATTCTTTTTTTGTTGTATGTTTTTCCAGTTTTTCCAGTGTATATTTGTGTCGTTCTGTACATTTGGTTTTGTACTGAAAATGCAATTTTGTATGCATGAAAGAAAATGAAGCTTTATAGAGTCGTTTGCTAGCAATTTCGCTATGATTTCTTTTGAAAGTGTATTCCATCAATGAGCAGAATCCTTGCAGTTGATGATTTCCACTGAGTTTTGGAATGACGATTCCGGGGAATCGGATTTCAGTCAGCGAAGAGTATTTTAAAATAGCTTAAGCGAAAGTTAAGCACTTTAGTGTTTTCGTGAAAATGCTAGCGCATTTCATTTCAACTGGCATCAATGATTTTAATTAAATTCAGCTACTTCTATTGGATTTGGTGCACTAGCACGAGATGACTGACCAGCGATTGCAAGAGTTCATTACTGAAAATTTTACATGCAGTTTATATGAACCGATTGCAATTCTTGGAGGGTAAATATTCGTTTCAGATAGAACATTTCTTCAGCGGTGCGTTATAAATTTGTATTTATTAATATTAAATAACTCACTACTATATTTGCGAGCAAACTATTGGTAAAAATCAAGGTTGACAGTTAGCGCCCAATGTGGGCCCGATAGAAAGTGTACAAAAAAAAAAAATTTCATAGTTGTAGTGCATTAATATGGTATATTCTCAATGTTATAAAAGTGCAAATCATATATTAACACAACAATTTTATACATTCAGATATCTACGAAAAGCAGATACTCTATAATATATAGCCGGTCTTCTCCCATCCTGGTTTACCTCTAGCATCTTTGGTCGTATCTGTATTGTAATTGTCAATTCCTGTTCTTCGATTCCATTTGAACTTGTATCAGGTATTCCGCAACGGTCCATCCTTGGTCCTCAGCTTTTTCTTTTGTTCATAAACGACCACCATTTTTTAACTCGTTGTCTTTTGCATGTGCCCAGTGCCCAGTGATCAAGTCACAAGATGACTGTACTTTTTTACAGAACCATCTTTATGCTTCATATGCTTGGTGCGCTGGCAATGCTATTACTTTGAACATCGCGAAATGTCACGTAATGTCGTATGCATGTAATTTGCTATTCTGTTTCCGGCTTTCCTCCTAATGTTAAAAAACCATGGCGTAATATTTAATTCGAGCACATTTTATACATTACCGCCAAGGGCTCAAAATCATCAGATTTTATAGTAAAATCTTCCAAATCCTTCGTATTTGCTGTTTAAACATGAGGTAACTAGGTTGAAAGAGATTTACTTAGCTTGGCTTTAGCATAACTTAACTTGTTATTAGTCATTTTATCAGCAAACATCGCGTAAAAGACGCAAGACGAGCGGACGGACGCCGGACAGGTACCAACTGGACTGACAACTTCAGCGTTACATTTTTTTGGTGCACCAGAGAGTAGTGACTTTCATCTGGAGTAGATCAATTATGAAGCCAGACTCCTATGAAAATCTAACTTTTTTCTCTAACTCATCATGGTTTTAATACTGTCAATTGTTTTTAGGGTAATACCGGCTTTTCATCCCCATATTCTCCCTTTCCAGTAGTGCAGAGTTTATCTTGATGCGCATTTTCTTCTTAGGCAGCAAATACGTATTTAAATCGTCGCTTACAGGTGCGCCACATGGTAGTAGCTGATACATTTGCTAGTAGCCCGGGGATATTTAGCATGGTGCTTCGGAAAAATTAGGGGAAAGCTGAATTTTGGTGTGAACCTTGGTACTGGCGTGTTGAACAAAATATCAAAAGTACCTATCGATCCGAGTGTTGCGTTACTTTTTATACGGGGTCAAAGGTCACCAAAAGTTATCTTTCCTATAACAAATTGATAGCTGAAAAAATTTTTAACAAAAAGGTTATATAATTTTTTCTTGTAACCACAACCGTTTTTGAGATATATTGATCTAAACATTTGTAACTCACAGTATCCGCTTTCTCAACGGCATATTGATATTATGCGACTTGGAATCTTTGTGATTTTGTTTTTCTATGTTTAAAAGGCCCATAAAAAAAACATATATACGAACATATCTACCACACTCCAGGCTGGGTGGAAAAGTGTGGTGCGAAAAGTTTCCCAACCCCCACCCCCACTTGCCATAAAACTTCGAGGGACATCTGCTCGCTACTCTCTAATCGGATATAAACTGTATTTCTGCATTCTGTAAGGGATGAAGGAGCAGAAAAAGACAACAACAATGCAAGTGAAAATAGGTTTTGTAACGCATCATGGCCCTGTGACGTCATGCACAGGATAGGAGTATGAAAAAGCAAGATAATATCACGGCATCATTCTGTCAACGCTCATTCTTGGCATTATAAGAGCTCAAACCCCTGCAGACTTTCCCCAAATAAGCAGTTTTTTTTACCAATCCTGTGATGACTGCATAGTGTCAAAGCCTCGAAACCAATTTTTACCTGAAATTTCGTGACTTTGTCCTGATCGTTCATGGGATAAGAGGGTATGGAAAAAAACTACAGAACCAGTTATTTCGGGGTGGTTCGAGATGGAAGTTCAGGGATACCATTTTATGACAAAGTGGAGGAAGGAACTTTTCGGAGCACACTTTTCCATCTACCCTGGAGTGTGGTAGATAAGATTGCTTACATGTTTTTTATGGGCCTCTTAAACATAGAAAAACAAACTCACAAACATTCCAAGTCGTAATCAAAATCGGATAATACAAGATGCCGTTGAGAAAGTGGATACTGTTAGTTACAAATGTTTAGATCAATATATCTTAAAAACAATTATGGTTACAAGAAAAAGTTAAAATTATTTATGTTGAAAATTTTCTAAGCTAGATATTTATCATACATTGTTTTTCTGTAGACGTTACCGTTACTGAGATATTTAGGAAAGGTTACTTTTGGTGACCTTTGACCTCGTATAAAAAGTAACGCAGCACTCGGATCGATAGGGACTTTTGACATTTTGTTTAACACGCCAGTATCAAAATTCACACCAAAATTCAGCTTTCCCCTAATTTTTCCGAAGTTTCGCCATTTTTTTGTGGTAGACTATAGTGCGAAAACCAAAATTGCATCATTTGCCAACAACATAGTGTCTACTAAACTGGAGGAAGCCTCGGATTCAAACACAAAACCGTAAAAACTTTGAAAAACTACAAAAAAAATTAAGATGAAAAAGCCTGAATTAATGCACGTGGCCTTTCAATTTTTTCTTTAATTCAATTTCGGAGCTCGGCAATTTCATCAAATTTATCATATAGTACAGAAAACTGAAATAAAATCTTTGAATATACAACTTTGAATTTACAGCGACGTAGATGAAATGAAATAAAAAAGAAGCATTGGACATTTGAATACACTCACTAATCATTGCAACAGACTCGGTACGCTTATTATATTTCATCTTAAAGCCCGTTGTCGTAAAAGGCTGTCGAGATATCAAAACGTTAAGATAAACATTCCAACTAGTAGGCTACTGCATTTCTTGCCCTCACGTCATCAAACGGTCAAGTTAACAAGCCTCCAACCTATGTCAAATAAGTCAATTTGGCCAGGCTCTAAACCTTGAAATTGTCAAATTGGCAAATCATCAAGTATGATAAAAATTGTCAAATATGAATGAAGAAGAATAAAAGAAGAAGATTGAAGATATTGATTCATTTATTTGGTGTATATTTAATTCAACAGGCAAACTGCCCAATTACAGATTTAATACAATGAAAAAATAAAAATAATAAAGAGTAAATATGTAAATATATATAAGTATACAAAAATAAAAATGAAGGAATTAAATAAAGTAAAATTAAATAAAACAAAAAAAAACAAATTATGCAAAAAAAATAGGTGGTAATAATGAAAACAATTAGAATAATATTTTTGAAAAAATCCATTAAAAACAAGAATACAAGAATATAACATAAAGTTGATTAGAAACAAAAATTTTGCATCGATGCTTTACAAATTTACAAGATACTTTATTTCAGGCAAGAAGATGTCATGTTCCCCCGAAATTATTCCTTGTCCTGAAATTAATATTTTAAATTGGTTCAAGTTCTACATTTAAGTTATGGTAATTGGTGACATTTCAACATTTATAAATTGGACAAAAGCCTAAACTCATAGGCACATAATGTATGCGTTCTATGAAAGGTTCTAGGTATTTCATTTGATGCCTAAGATCCTTTAGGATCAAAGTTTAAATTCAACTGAAGCAAAGTAAAATGAGATTACTTACTTGACTTTTCTAATTTCAAGCAAATTGGATGTACTAATCACGAAATCTACCACTACCTGGCGAATTTCTTTACAAATCATTAAATTATTTCACTTTTCCAACCTCACAGACCTCGATTATAGCCCTAAATCAAAACTCCGCACAGAAATTGCAAAAAAAAATGATTTTTTTCACTACTATCTTTCACTATACCTCGTTCGAATCCCGCACATTTAATTACGTTTTTTGCCATTAACTGCATTTTCATTTTTTCGGTGAGAAAATTTTCATTTTTTTTTTTACTTATCGAAAAATCACCGACTGCTGCCACACCATTTAACCAGAGCCTCGACAACGATTAGAAAAGACGGAACATCAGCGGTTAGAATTCTCTGACAATACGACACGAATTGAATTTCACTGGAATTTTTCTTGACCTCAAGATGAAAATCGGAAACGATGAAATTGTCTTCCTCGCAACGAACAAAAAAAACCCACAAGTCTGGCACGGTCGACTCGGTGCAATAAAGTGCAATTGTAAAATAGTGGTAGACAGTTGCTGCCCCGATGTTAGTCCGGAAAGAGCTATCCCTATCATAGAGGCGTTCATTTTCTTCTGGCCAAAAATCCACCCATCGAATATATTCCAAGATTTCAGGTTCGGTGGAGATTTCGCTCGAAGGTCCTGCAACCACTGGTTTGTCAGAAGATTGGCGTCCTTGGCAATTAATCTTTGCGAAGGAGGTCTGGGATGTTGTCGCTACTGTAAGAACGGTGACGACAGTGAAAAGCTAGTATCGAAGGATCTATGGCTTTGGTAGCGATGATGGTATTGGTCGTCCACGAGACGAATTTGAAAGACATAGCGCAATTTAATTTGAAAAATGCTCGAAAAATTGACGGTGGGTACGATTCGCCTGCTGACATTTCGACAAATGACGCGGAAGTAATGTCCGTCGGATCGAAGATGATTGATGTTCGAAATGAAGTTCTACGTGCTAGAATGGCTGGTCATGTGGCCCTGGTTGACTGTTAGCGAACGAGAGAAAGTTCTAAGTTGATGAATTGAGAACAAATGATTACGTGAGCATTGTCCGAGATTAAATTTGCTCAGAGAAGTGTAACTGTCAGCTACTTGTCAGTTTGGTAGTGATTTAATGAAATTAGATTCACGTTCGGAAAATACAATTCAAATGGAAATCAAATATAAAGCACAAGCGAATAAGCCCTGTAACTATGAAGGAAATTAGAATGACAAAGCCGTTTCTAAAATAGATTATTTATAGCATATACATATTTATTTATAACATACTCTACAATTTTTTCAGGGCTGGTTACATTTTTTTAAACAACTCTTATCTATCAAAGAAACCACAAACATTCATTTTCCACTAAACTTTATTAATAAATTTTATTCATTTTTCACCCTATCATATCTATCCACACTCTCGTCCTTAACTAATTACAAAATTTCGGAATGGATCAACAAAGCACAACATTAATGCACAGCATACAGAAGTTAAGAGCCTAATGTTATGTATTCAAATAATGTCGTGTTATCTTAAGACGTGTCCTGCTGCATGGCATGGAAGGATATTGTCTGTTCTTGCTTTGCAAATATGTATCATATTAAAGGCAAAGACTTATGAAATTGCCGAATAAATATTTGAAGCGATTTCAACCCCGGCAATTAGATTAAAACAAATTGAAAGTTAACACGCCAGTTCAGAATTAAAACGACTTTGGCACACGAGAATACAAACATGTACCATAAATTTCTATTTGAAGAATCATGGGTGATGTTGTGAGAAAATATTTAAGCACATGCTATGTGAGTAGGTTTTTTCAAAGAGTTACATAAATTATGGTACGATGATTTTTTTTTATATGATAATGCCAAAGCTCAGGGGATTATCCTTTGAAGCGAATGTTAGGGTATATGTTTTGAAAATATTTAGTATTTTATTGAAAAATGAATATATTTTATTGAAAAATGAATATGCACGTTTTGAGACTTTTAGCAATTTCACTTATTGTTTCGATACTACTTAATATCAGTTAATTGCAAATAACAATTTCAGTAACGATATTCTTTGTCATTTCAGGGTTTAAATGAAAATCCGTTTAAATTTACGAAGAAATATCTTGGCGCCAATTTCCCCATTCTGACAAAAATCCAACTTATGCATTGTGCTGTAATAAATTGAAATCTAGCACTTGTCTCACCACACTCTATCTTGCACAAAGCCAGTTGCATCTGAAGATCTGCGACCACAATTTAATTGAAATTAAAATTTAATTTATAATGGAATTTTTCATTCTCGCCACTCCGAGGTACAATGCACAGAGGTTGTAACGAAAAGAGTGTGAATCAAGGCAAAGTTGATGCACCAGAGACTTGCGATGTAGTGTTGATTAGTCGAGGAATTTACTGCGTTCAACTATGAAATCTGGAAAGTTGTGTTTAGATGAGCATGATGTGAGTTAAATGAAAATGTATGGTAGAGGGATTGTCTGAAAGATTAGATAGGAAATTGGAATGACGGTTGAGATTATGCGTGGAAAATTTAATAACGAAATTGTTAAATGTGTTTTGAGGAATTTTAAATTGTGTTTGTGGTTGAGTTTGATGTAAGTGATTGGGATGTGAAGAAGAATTCCGAAGAAAAATATAAATGTTTTGCGTCGAAAATATATTTGATAGAGTTGAAAGAGGTGTCCAAGTTGGCGGGTTTTGTGCTGGTCATCGTTAGGTTAGGTTTTGCTGGCTGATAGACCTATTTGGTCCGTATTGATACCAGATAAATGGACCCGGAGAAGGAAAGTTCAGTCTAAACGGCCATCGAAGGCCTCGGAATTTTTTGCAAACTTTTGTCCTTCAGCCTCTGCTCTGCCACATGTGAGAGAATCGCCAGCCAGTGCTCACCGAAGCTGCGCTGCTTGGTTTTCCCCAAAGCCGAGCAGTGATACAGAAGGTGCTGGATTGTTTCTGAGATTCCCTGTTCTTGAGACTTCCTACAGGTTAAGAGTCCCATTTTCATGGCATGTGCTGCTACAAGACAGTGGCCAATTATGATGCCGAGAGTGGGGACCAAGTATTCAGTGCTACCTGCGTACCCCCGCTCAATACTGCTGTGGCCGCAAAATCGTGACTCGTAGTGTCCCGATTTCATAAGCCTGCCAGCAGCTTTTGAAGCAGTGCCCCTAACAAAGTGGTCAAGCGCAGGGAGATGAAGCAGGATGTTCAGACCAGACGAAGGTGTCGAGGCTAAGGAGCCTACGGTACAGAGAGCCACCAGACACTGAACTCTGTTCGTCATGCTAGCAAAGGTAGTCTTATTCACTGCTGGCCACCAGACCAAACATCCGTAAGCAAGGATCGGCCTAGCTATCGCCATATAGATCCAGTGCGTTAAAGCAGTGCTTACACCCTACGTTTTACCTAGCACTCTCTTGCTGGTGTAAATCGCATTGCTTGGCCGCTTAACTCTCTCGTCTAAATTCACCTTCCAGGTGAGCCTGCTGTCCAAAATAAGAACCAAGTACTTAGTTTGTGACTTGTGAGACTTAACCTGACGCCGCTCAGCTTAATTGCGGCTAATTCAGGAATTTTGTACTTCCTTGTGAAGACTACAAGATCAGTTTTATTGGAGTTGATGCTGAGGCCCACGGTCTTCGCTCGCTCCTCAACCAGCCCCAGACCATACTCGATAAGCTGGCCGAGGGTATGCGGAAACCTACCCGAGATTAAGATCACAATGTCATCAGCATAGGCCACAACCGTGACTCCCTTGCTTTCCAACTTCTCCAAAATACAATTTTTAACCAGGTTCTACTAGAGAGGGGATCGAACTCCTCCTTGCAGTGTGCCCCTGTGGCCCTTCCTAGTGATTTGTGACCCCGCTCATTCAGCTGATACGAGCCTTTACTTAAGCATATTGCTTATCCAGCTACAAATAGTGGGATAGATGCTGGTTGCGTGGAGGCTCTCCATAATGGCTGCTGTGTGCACATTATTGAAGGCGCCTTCAATATCTAGAAAAGCTCCCAAAGCGTATTCTTTGTAGTTGAGTGCCTTTTCTGTTTCGAGGACTAACCTATGGAGAGCCGTTTCAACGGATTTCTCTTTCATGTACGCGTTTTGGGCCCCCGACAGAGCGTGAGATCCAAGCCTTTGTTTGATATAGAGATCTGGTAATCTTTCGAAACTTTAAGGAGGAAGGAAGTCAAGCTAATTGGCCTGTAGTCCTTCGGATACGCATGGCTAACCTTACTTGCCTTGGGCATAAATACAACCGTATCGGTCCTCCAGTCTGCAGGCACGCGGCTTAGCACTAGTCAACCTTTGTAAATTTGTATAAGCCAGAGAACGGTGAGCATACATGACTTTTAAAGCATGGCCGGTAGAACTCCATCCGGACCCGGGGGCTTGAAGGGTTTGAAGGTGTCAATTGCCCAGACAAGTCTCTGCTTGGTGACAATTTCGCCAACGCCTTCGATGGCATGCACATCAGAAGCTTGCTCGTCAGTGAAAGGGGTAGATTCATCCAGACAGCCCGGGAAGTGAGTATCTACGAGGACCCTCAGCGTTTCCGAGCTGTTGCTTGCTCACTTTCCATCCGGCTTACATACCAGGCTAGGCCTGACAGGGTGTTTAATCAGCAGATTTCGTCATCGTTATGACGCTATAATTTCTGTTCTTTGTACTATGCATTTGTTTCAAGGGCTTCAGCCAATTATCTAAACCTTTCAATTATAAGAGTAGTGTAGCATATTCTTTTTCAACTGTTTCAAAAAAATTCAGCTAGTCTTCGTTTTTGATAGCAGATTCCATTTTGGCGTGTGTCCGTTTATTCTTACGTAAGATGTGGTTAGATCATTTCAATTTGCGTAACTTTTTAGCTTTATAAGATTTCAGTCGATAATTTTTGGACAGTTGCTTCTAACTTTCTGCGCAAAAAAAAATAAATGAAATTAATTAAAAAACGATCTTAAAAAAAACCACCTATTTCCCTTGACAGAGGAGCTGGTACTTAACAAAACTTGAAACCACACCCACAATTCTACTACTGCAAACATTAAAATCTACCGCCACACATAAAAACATTTTACGGCGCCATAATATCGCCGATTATTGTTCATCATGGTGTCAAACAGTTAAATAAATACTTTCGCCATTAAGCCATCTTCTCGCACGATGCATCGTAGCAAAATAACTTATGTTTCGCTTATTCATTAAGAACTTTCTTTGCTTCAACCATCTACAATGCAATGTTACAAAACAAAGTGCATCGTGCCAGGGACTCTTCCAATCTGCGAATCGAAACTGCTTGCAAAGTTTCTCACAGCCAACTTGGAAAGTTGTTCCCTTCATTAAGGCAAGCTAGGCGGAAACGAAGAGTATAAAAACAACTGGAGAAAATTTATTCAAAGTTCCATGGCCCGGATAAAAAAATTCGCAAAGAATTCATCCTTTATCCCGACTGTTACTACTGCTACCACTACGACAACATTTGCTGCAACAATTCAGTGCCATCCTCTGCACCAAGTGATTACTGCCACCTACTCCACCATATCGTCCGGCTGGCGCGAATGAGTTCACCGAATTCTCTTCACTCAGTTTAACATGGCATTAAGTCGTATGCGCAATCTTTTTCCATCATCTTCTTGTAGTTTTATTTAACTTTTCCTGGTCTGTTTTCCATTTTCAATTTTTTTTTTTTGCCTTGCGCTGATTCAGTCGCTCGGTCTAACTGTGGATAGGATAGAAAAACGTTGGTCATTAAAGCGATTCCAATGACATAACAAACATTCAGCGATGGGACACTGAAACGATGGTCGAACATAAAAACACGGTTGGTGGCAAGCGAGACAGCGGCGGTGATGATGGCGGCGTTGGCAACAGCAACAACAACAGCAACAAGAGCAATAAACAGAAAAAATCGTAACGTTTATTTTATTTACACTACTTCTTAGTCGTAAGGATTCTGAACCTGTCTTGCACGTAATGGGAAAACTTGTTGAAAAAAGATGCTGACGATGATGAGGACAAGTAGAACGGAAGCAAAATAGCGTGATGGCAGAGAATAAGGGATCCTATGTCGCGTAGTTGTCATTTTCGTAGCCTGATGCTCTTTTTTTTGTATTTGTGCAGAGAACTGTGATTGGAGGTATTTGCTTCTAGTAAGTACCGTGTAACGAAGGTGTTGCGATTTGAAGAATTTTCCTGGGTATCATTGGAAGTGAAAACATGTCGGCGTGAAATGTATTATGCTAATGCTATAAAATCTGACAATTATGTCGAAATCGAACATCAGACGTTCTTATCAAAGCACGATTAGCGACCATAACGGAAACCAATTGTCATCCAAAACAATAACCGCATTCGCGGAGTGTTAAAAAATGTCTAGTGCTTCGTAGAGGTTTTCTATGCTGCTGGTAACACTAAACGATTAGATAGACTGTTGAAAAATCTTTATGCAGTGTCTCATAGATAGTCTGCAGACTGCTTTCAATATAACTCTAAAAAGAAGTTTTTATCAGTTTTGGTGTCCTATGGCGGACAAATAGAAGTTCCTGCGTTTGTATTTACAGATGGAGAGAATAAAAAGTACTTTGCTTCACCAGTATAGTTTTTATTTTTGCTATATTTCGCAACTAATGGCTTACATTAGTTTAGACTGAAAGTAGTTGTAGATATAGTAGTATGTTTCTAAAGGATCATAGCTCTATTCGGCTCATGAGCTTTATTAGAGTTGTATGTTTTGTTTTTTTTTTTTTTTTGAATATTTATTAAAATGTTTCCTTAATGGCTGTGAAATTTCAAATCATCATTTCGAAAATAAAAAAGTTGCCATTGGAAGACATTTCTGCCCAAAATGCTTCAATTCAACAAAATTTAATTAAAAAACTATTTGCTATGACAATAACTTAAATTGATTAGTGAGCAAGAATTTAAGTCTCTGTCAAATTCTCCAGCTTCAGCCTACCTTGATAAAAAATTACCTAGAAAAATATAATAGCACATATAATAAACGGTTAAAGTTATATTTTTCTCTGATTTAACTAATAATCAAAGCAGGATCTTTGTAGGATTAAATCGCTCCCTATAATTTTATGACACCGTTTTTGGAGAAATAATATTTTTGTGGGTAAGCTCAAATATAAATCTGAAGAAACGCGTAGTTGTGATGCTGTCAGCAGTATTAGCCAGGTCAAATGCTATTAAAATTTAAGTGCCGCAAAATTTGAGCACTAAGAAGAAAGATACGCTACGCCTACTCGCTTTTTAAGTTTTTTTAGTGCGGGCACTTTTATTAGATTTTTATTGAGATAAGATACACTAATTATGCTTAGATTAAAACTACTATGTATAATGTAAGTCACAATATTGCCTTTGTTATGAATAAGCTAAAAAAAAAAGAGACGGAAATTGAAAATAGTGATAAAAAGTAATAACGATTAACGAATCCAACTACAAAAACAACGATATTTTCTTAAGTAATGAGCCGCGATTGCTTTCGACAAATTTGGGTATTATGAAGTTTTTCGACCTATTTAAATATTGTCGATAACAGCGATCCTCGTCTAATTTTCTAATTATTGGACATCTAATTTCGAAATGTGGATCAGTATACAAGCAACAAAAAGGAACTTTTTCTTGATGAAAGTATAATACCGTAGAAAGGTAGATTAGTGTTCTGTACACCGTCCAAAATTATAAAACAAAAAAAAAGGTGTGTTACGAAGAAATTGGTTAGTACTAATGTTTCGTGATAATACGAATAAATACGTCAAGCAGTATTATAATATCTTAACATTAGGTGTTTCTAATTTCGTAATATGCGATATTATTCGAATATTTAGATTTCATAGCCATGGGCAAAAGAGTTTAGTTGTCTTTTTCGACAGACAAAAGCTTGGGCGCAAATGACTAAAAGGATTTGCTGAGTTTGGGTGACAGAATACTTTCACTATTCAAATTGTTGCTTTCTAAGGAATGTTTACGCTACATGATGTTGTTGCGAAACAATTTCGCGAATGCAAACAGACTTTGTAATACGTTTAATTGTTTCATGTTTAATTGCATTGCGACTGCTTCAATGGTCTGAGCGCAGCTAATTTTCAACAATACTTGCCTCAGTTGCATTATCAGGCCAGCGAAACAAAACAAACATATGTTGAGTGCTGGCTGCGTATGTTGTGCAGCATTGGGACACAGCTTGTTGTCGGAACCGGTACGTAGCGGCAATTTTATGCCAGCACCGGTGGCTGCAATCGTGGGTTTTCAAAAAAGAAAGGATTTGGAGTTGTCTTCACGAGTGTTGGGACTGCATTCTTTTGTGCTGGAGGATTGCAAACAAGTGTGTGACCCTTGCTGCGAAAATAATCTGAAAAAGATTTTTTGGCCGAGTTTCTATTTCATTCGTCAGTTAAAATGAAAGTCATAGCTGCAGTTTGTGATCAATGGTCGTATGACGCGCCGTCGGGACAGCAATAATGCCCAAACCCAAAAGTTTTTGTCGAAACTGAAAGACCTAGCGACCTATCGTTTATCCCACAAATCGGAAATCATCGAAGCTGGAGATAATTGAGCATGTGGTCTTCAGAAGGAGATGGAAACTCATCGGGCTGTGAATAATTTTGAGGCTGCAGCAACTTTGAATGGCGAGTCACAAACGCAGCAAATTGATAATGTTTTAGTCAAGGGACCGGGACATATAATGAGTCCTAGTTCACATAGACAAACGATCAATTCGCACCCCGTAAAACTGGAACCTAATTGTGATGAACGTGTAGATATGTTTTCTTGCATGGGCGCTAAAAGCAGTTTCATAAATATCCCACCGTCAATGGTTAAATTTTTAAACCACCCGAGTCCGGTTACCTATATGATGTTCGAGAAAACTGCTTTTTTGCGCTTGTCTCGTCACAGTGAGATGATGGTTGAAGAGGCGAATTCGAAAGCAAAAGTCGCAAAATTCTTTAATTAGATTGAAATTTTGAATGTTATTTACAATTTTTTTGAAAAA
This sequence comes from Nemotelus nigrinus, assembly GCA_947369275.1. NCBI lineage: Eukaryota > Metazoa > Arthropoda > Insecta > Diptera > Stratiomyidae > Nemotelus > Nemotelus nigrinus. The sequence continues at coordinate 2,901,833 of OX376372.1, forward strand.
TTGAAGTTAATATGAAATTATTGAAGAATTAAAGAATAAAGTTTCAGCTCCGTCATCTAAGCCACAGTCGACTGTCGTACGGATTTCGTTGAGCTATTTTTGTATTAATTTTCCCTTTATTTGAATCAATTATTTTTTGGACATGTATGATATCTTGTATTATTTTAGTTTTGGGTAATAACATTATAAATATGTTTCTGTAAGGCTATGCATTTCTCTTGTGCTTTTTTTTTAAATGTATGTATGCCTATAGACGGAAAACCAACTCAGTTGCATTGCATAAGGCCAATGCTTTCATCCCTTAGTTTTCTTTACCCCTTAAATGTTTGTATGGTCAGTGTTTTGTTGTGATTTTATGTGCGTGGCGTAGTGTGCCGCAGCACGGGTTTGTCCCAAAACGCACGCTGGACTGGCCTAGCTGGCAGGTTTGGCACACAGGACAGAACCGAATTCAACCTTAATAAAACTATTGAACTGACGGCATCTGGGCTGCTCTCAGGTTTCAGAACAGTGTTCTCTATATTAAGTAAAATCGCTATATTTAGTATGAAAAAGGCAAAAAACGCTCACAAACCCGGAAAATAATGATGTTGCTTACGGTCGAGATGCGTTATCAAATGGAATATCATGTAGATGGTTTGTTCGCTTTAGTTCTGGATATGGCGATGTGGAAGATAAACCTCGCTCTGGTTGACCAATCGCCATATCATGCAAATGGTTGAGGAAGACCATCATATAAGGTGTCAGGAGATAAAAGTTGCACTAAATATCAATAATATGACGATTTGAATTCATTTAAATAGATGTGGGTACACAAAGAAGCTCGATGTTTGAGTGCCGCATGAATTGTCCAAGAAAAATTTAATCGTTACTGAAACGCAAATTATCATAGCACATTTTTGAAGCAAATCATTACAGATGATTGGGGAAATCGGTGAATAGCAAGAATATAAAATAAAACACTACAAACGACTTTAAAGCCAGTATTGACGCAAAAAAAAGTGAATGGTAGGATTTAAAAAGAATCGTTTACTAAACTGATCAACCTATTGATTTAGCTCTCTACTGTTAACAATTAACCAGATTAGAGCAAACAATCCAAAATAAGCGGCCAGAATTGATCAATAGAAAGGGTGTTGTCTTCCAACATGAAAACGCCTGACTACACACAGATCTTGGTTGGGAAATTTTGATTCATCCACCTTATAGCCGGGACTTTGCATCTTTGGATTATCATTTGTTCCGATCTCTACAAAACTTCGTTAGTGGTCTAAGGCTGCCTACAAAAAAGGGCTGTGAAAATCACTTGGCCAAGTTTTTCGTTGATAAACCAAACCAGTTCTATTTCGATGGATAATAATGGACAATAAATAATGAAATAAAATTAATTTTGAATAAAAGAAAAAATTCATTCAAAAATGGCAAAAATTTCTCAATACTTTTTACATTACCCAATATTATAGCCCCCTGCGCCATGTATTATAGCCTTGATAAAAAAACAAAGTAAAAGCCAAATCGTCCCCGTTTGAGACATTTTCGAGCTTTTGACATTTGTAGGTGACATTTGCTTAGTCATAGTTTAATTAAAGTTGAATGATATGTGACGAGATTATGTTTATAGTATTTAGGGCTTTGCAGAAAAATCCTTAATGAATGAGAATTTGGCCTTTTGGCAATATTTTATATTTGAAGGTATTATGTGTATAGCGTATGCGACCATAAATGCTGTGCATGGTTACATATTTTATTCAATGCAAAAGTCGTGTTCGAACCCGTTATTTAAACGTTGAAGCGTACAACACCTAAATTCGTATTATTTTCTTTCGGCATAGAAGGAGAAGGCAGATTACCCTCGAAATATCGATATTGGTCTCCTAAAGAAAGTCTAAAGGAGGAAGGGTTGGTTTTTAAATTGTAATGTTTAGCTTTTAAAGCTATCATTAGTATAGCTTATTTATGTTCTGAAATGTACTTAAAATTCTAAAAATACTTTCAAATACGAGGGGCATTCAAATATAAACGAGCCTTTTACAAAAATTAATTTATTTTACATTTAAGAAAACAGCACACTTTATAGTTATTTTTCTATATAGTTATCCTCCTTAGTAATGGATTTTCTCATCGAATATGGTTCATACCGTTTCCGAAGAATGACTTCAGGAGGATATCCACCCAACTGCACAAAAACTGTTCAACCTGTTGATCGTTCGCAAAACGCTCTCCTCCAAGTGCTTCCTTGAGAGGCCCAAATATATGGGAATCAGGGCTGTAAGGAGGATGATCAAGGGTGGTCCAATGAATTTCTTCAAATGTTTGGGGCTGTTAAGACTGCTGTGTGGGGAATTGTACTGTCGTCCAAGAGCAGGACGTATCGGATGGGTTGACGGCACTTTTTTGACCGATATGCAGCTCCAACCTAGTCACGGAATTCACAGTAGTAAGCAGGGTTTATTGTGCGACGATCGTGAGGAAAATCAACAAGTACAACTCCTTGAGAGTCACAAAAAACCGTTGACATCAACTTACCGGCTGAAAAGCGAGTTTTGGTTTTTGATGGTCCTGCCTCTCCCTCGTTTCTCCACTCCATAGAGGCTCTTTTTGAACTCGTCACACAAGGCTTTTGCTTGTGGCCATGAAAGTGTATTCTCCCCGAACTGTGCACGTACTCGGTTTCGGCTGGTTTAACGCCTTCGTTCATTAAAAGCTTTATTATAATGCGCTGCGCAACTCTTTCGCTCATTTTGAGGACAACTAAACAAACCGGGCGGGCAGCCGCGTTGGCCTTGAGTCATCTAGACAGGTTTTCTCTCTACCTTTACTGATGCCCCGCTTACCTTGGACACTCTTTCTAAGTCCTCAAAAATAAAAGGTTCGTTTATATTTGAATTCCCTTCGTATACAGTCTGTTTTTTGATAATGGAAATTAATTCATACTTCACCATTTTTTTCCCGCAAGATATGGGAGTCAAGCTCACAATGATAGTTTGGTAAGACATCAGTATTCAATTGTTTTTCTGCCATAATTAACAACCACAGTGTTCTGCGAAATTGGAACAAGTGGTGAAAAATCTACTTCACCTCATCTAATTTATGCTGACCCCGGATCAAAGCTTTGAATTAATGCAATTTAAGAATTTCCAATAAACATCAAGAAAAACTAATTATTCGAAATGCAGCTTTTCGCTATTTGAAATCTCTTAATAAAAACAATACCGCCCTAGCATTCACGGAAAAAACTTTGTCTATGTCCAAAAAAAATCGTCTGCTCTACTACCACCAACAACATCAATAATTGTTTTCGACGATGATTTTTTTGCGCTTGGAAAGAACTTGGTGATTTTACCAAAGCTAAGTCCTTTTTATCCTGCTATTCATATTATCGCAATATCTGAAAATCTAAAAGCAATTTGATTTCATTTAAAGATGATTATCGTAGATTCCGATTGATGAATTTGTCGTTAAGCGACCACCAACGAATACGAAATCTCTCTTTCACTAGACCTGAAGATTGCACAGCTATTTTTATTGTTTTATTACGATGGTGTTGGATTGAAGTGATTTTATGGTTTTCGTGGATTTAGAATTTCGTAAAATCAATGAAATCAAATAATGTGATGTATAGTAGTTTCAAAGTGGACACTTTTTTCAAAGGTAAAAACTTGGATCGGGTATGAAACTATGTAAATTTTACGTCCAATATTTCACATGAAATATCGAAAAAGAATAAAACTGAATTTGTTTTGATTATTAACTTGGAATATTATTTTACTTTTATCATACTTACACGCCACATAGCTTTCTATGCAATGAATAATGCAAAAAATAAGTTAAAAAATTAAAGCGCCCAACGTGGGCCATGAAATAAAGAAAAATAGACTCTTAGGTCTCATTGTCTCCACTTAAATCGATTTTTTTATTAAAAACAACCGATATGGCTGTCAAAACTTTCAAAGACATAAATCAGAAAACTAGTGTGCTATTTCAGCAAAGCGAGGTCATAGATATTTCATAGTTCCGATCTATGTTGAAATGTTGTCATAATTATATCTATATAAATCATCATTCTCTTGTTATCGAATTCATCTGGTCAGTTCTATTTATATCTGATGTTTTTGAAATGCGATACTCAAAGCTTTGAATGATTCACACATACTATTATCATAATATTGCTATAAGACGAAAAAAATATTTTCCGACAAGTTGATTTATCCACCCCGTCGATTTCTACACTAGTCGATAAACAGTATCTCGATAATATCAGACGAGACGACAAGTGATATGTTTATCGTAAAATAGCACTAAGCTATTAAGAATGGTCGAGCAGACGTATGTAGGAAGCAAAGAATCAAGGAGATGAATCAAGATGATGATATTTGTATCAAACACAACAACGGTAAATGAGGCTAGACTTCTATTAAGTTTCTTGAGTTCGATTTTATCTATATTTGTTGGCCTTGAAGCAAAAAATATATCTTATGTTTGCCTTAGTAGTTTGTAATCAAGATTGGTTTGATCGATTATGATATTTTTGCGACGACTATTGGGACCAGGGGAGAATAGTGTAACTAGCCTAATAAAATTTATGAGATGATGGTCACCGAGCAGGATATTAATACACGTTTGCTAGACATAAGAGCCAAAAATAATAGTTTCCGTGGAAACTGTGAGTTTTTTCATTGAGTACGACGAAAAATATCACTTTGAAATCGATTTTTCTGAGCATTGAAAAATTGGAGATATGCTTTAAGCGAATGCCACTTATTTTTACAATATAACTACGCCAAAATATTCTCATAAACTACTCTCTCCTAGGAATATCTTATACCCAATCCACCAAATTATGGCATGGACAGAACATGATGTATGTATGCCATGCATCGAAAAATTTTATGATTTGTCATTTGTTGAGCCGTTGGTTCGGAAGTAATGATGGTTATAAATAGACAAACTGTTTTACTGCCCCACTGTATACGACCGGCCATATTTCTTCGTAGATTAGGAAAACTACAAATGAGACAGGACGCAGTACATTGAAGCCAAACCAACAACCATATGGCGATACTTGTGAGACTCGATATCGGTGCCTACTTGATGTGTCTTGGTTTATTACAACTTTGCCGGACGATTGAAAACGTCTTTTCAAGTTCGCTTTTATGTCACGTCAATTTTTCTCTGCTCGCTTCCTCGCGCTTTTATGTATGATTTGCAAGATGTTTACGATAATGGATGTTTGTCTGACGTTTCGAGATATCTATAGTGCAGTAGTAAAGTTTGGTGAATAAGATGACGTAAATTGTTGAGCATTTGCGAAATAGCTTCCGGGAGATATCATGTCGGAAGTAAAAAATAGTAGTAAAGATGGTTGTATAATATATGTATGAATCTCTAAAATTGAGGTTGTTTGGAAATCACACGCTGCCGAAAAAGCATCGACATTGCTATTTCTCGAGAATAAAAACGATGCCTGTTCATAAAATCAAAATAGTTTATTTGATGCATGCAACAAATACGTGTTTTAATACGGAAAGGCTGGGACCTTTTACCAGCCATAGCAAAACTCGGTTTCGATCACAGAATCAGGAAGTTTTCTGAATCGCAAACCATCGCAATCTAGAGAATGATTTCAAAAGTGTCAGTTATTATTTTTTGTGCTTTCCCCAAAAATAAACTTTTAATCAACTTAATTGATAGCACCCATTATCACATGCCTGTTCTATTTCAGTCCATAAATCCACTGACAGCACATACAATCAATGAAATTATTACGTTAAGTAAGTGGCTACCACATTGCAATGCAACATTAACTCAGTCATGTCGAAATACATATGTAATACGCTTGCTTATTTGTTTCATTTGCGTGAATAATTTTGTGAGCAATCGAGTGAACTCGTCCAATTGATTGCACATTTCAATAGATGATTAGTCCTTAGAAGAGATAATGCGATTGGATCTTGTAAGATATTATTGACAGTGATGTGGGCGAGAGAGTTGATTGATCATTTGACTGTTATAATGACAGTGGCACAATATAATAATCATGTTTCACGGTAATGACGTGCATATACTTTTGTTGCTGTCTACGGTTAGAGAATATAGTATCTGATAATCAAATATAAAATAAGGGAATAGAGTATCTGATTAATGGTGTTAAAAACTTTACCGTAGATATAGAAATATATGGGCAGCATACCAAGATTTATTGGATTGGTTTAGGTGAGTAACCCATGGCTATTTGTTCAAAGCTGAATTAGTGGCAATCCAACATGTTTAATAGGCTTTGTCATAGCTACAAATAATATGCAGTGTTTCCTCAGCACATAGTGGGAACTTTTTTTATTCTCATTGTTTAAGTTTTAAGAAATAGTTGAATGTTTTCATTCATGAGTTCTCCTATATTGATACTTATTACACCTTATTACTTTTATTTTGATACTACTAGGTTTCTTAATGCATAGTTTTCCTACATTTAATTTCAAATGTAACTATTTATTTATATATATAACTTTAAATATGGCAAAAAAAATTGCGCCCAATGTGAACTATTTGATATATGTGTTGCACTTTGTAGTCATATATACTTAGAAATATAGTTTTCAAAACCAATTCACTCGTTAGTGAGTGAACAGTTATTTGAAAAGCAAATTAAATTAGCTCTCTCAGCACAAATATTTTTCGACAGTATTTCCCATATAGTTGAAAAGCAATTTCAAATGTATTTCCTTTTTGTATGTCTTCCATGAACCTATAATAATACAATCAAATTTTTTCTATTTTCTATTTTTCTATATCAAAAAGCTGCAATCACTTCACATGTGCAACCTTACTAAAACATTCAATCAAACAATGCTGCAAACAGTACGTAAAACTCTTGCTAATTCTAACCAGGTAAAAAAGATGAAGCCATGAAAACTAAAAAGTTTCCCACATTCTCCCCCACAGCCGTACACATTTCTTTCAACAAGCGGTAGTTGAATTGCACTATAAAATCAACAAAACTTCCAACCAGCTGCCAATTCCGAGGGATGAAAAAACCGACCTCAATGCTCCACCTTGTTCGTTGACTTTCCACCTAATTTCATAAATTTTTGATTATGCACCAGACCCGGCAACCATACACAGTTAAATGCGACAACGAAACAACCATCACAGCATGCTAGCACACATCGGAACGTTGAGTGTTGGGTCGGATGCCGCAAGGACCGTGTATGACTTTTTGTTGCTCCTGCACTCGAGCAACACTACTATTTAGCATTCGAGCACAATCTTAAACAATGCTTGCTAACCGATCTGGCATCACCTTGGGTGGCACTGTTACATCCCTTGACAACTTGTACGGCAACAACAAGCCAGGATACGCCCGTCGAATGTCGACGTGAAGTTTTGACGAGCGAATTTGTTGGTGGCATTGAAAAAAACGGCATCGAGCAAATAGAGAGAGCAGAAATAGTAAACTTGATGGTTTCAATTGCTTGCCGCAAAGTAGTTTTTTTCTCTCGACGATAATGGTTTTTCCTTAGAGCTGTGCACGTTTGTGGACGTACATATTTTGTTTTTACGGTCGTTGAAGGTGAATTTATTTTCAATGCATGATGTTGATATGCATTTTATATAATAGTATTTTAACGTAGTACTAATCGATTTTTATAAAAACGTGTAACGGGCTAGGGACTAACAATATAATGAATAATACGCTGATACATTTTTTTTTCCAAAAAGAGGTTTTGAATGAAAGGATTTGGAAAAATTTCAAAAGTGTGGTCGGAGTATTTCAGGAGCAGTCGTAAGCTCTCGCGAACACATATTTCGAATGCTAAAAAAACAGGTAAATTAGTAAAGAATGCAGCTCTTGTGAGATGAAAGACTTTGAAAATTCAAAAATGGCTGGGTGGAAAAGCATTATTTTTAAATACCTTTTGCAGTAAGTAGAAAAAAACCTCGTAAACAGTACTGTGCAGTAGAAGTAATGTATTGTGAGTTTCATAATAATTTGATGACCCTGTCGTACGCTATCGAAACTCGAAACTTTAACAAATTTTTGTTTACTTTTATGCGCTCAGTGACCGAATGGGTTTTGAAAATTTCCGAAAAGTTGTCATATCAAGCATGAAAACATAATCAAATTTCATTTTTTTTTTCCACATACATATACGGTTTTTTATAGAAGTAAAGTAAAGCAAGCCATTAACAACTGTTGTCGAATTTAAGGATTGAAGCTGGTAGAGGGCTTCATTCGCAATTTCACAATCAACGTGAATACGAGTGTGGAGTCACTTTACTCTTTACTTAACTCATGTACTTATTCAGAGCTAGGCGTACTCAGAGTTTGGTGCGCGGGTTTGAGTCCGCACCTGGATTCGAACTAGAGACTGCACACACTAGGAGTCAACACTCTAACCACTATGCTATACAAGCATGAGAAATATAAAGGTGCCAAATATATACTTGTATATGCGTATACTTATATACTTGTATATGCGTAAATGTTTAATACAGACGTGGCTAACTCCTCAATATTTCGACGACTCCAAGAGACTGCTGTGAAAAGACTCCAGCAGTTCCTAATTATAGTCATCAGGAATCCATATCTATGAATTTGAAATATATAAGCCTAAGTCTTCTTTAGTGTCCGAGTAATGCGGGCTCTTATCCTGTGCTAAGAAAATTGTATACTGACAGTTTTAAGCCCACCTGCACTAATCTACCAGATACATTTATCTGGTCCATAATTAAATTTAGGGTCGAACCTTCTTTAGGTATAGGACACTACTTGATACCTGATTTGACTCAAACACTCTCACTTTCCTAAGTAAACTGAAAGTTTTGCGTGCGCTGTTGATACTTAACAAGCATCGTGGACATTGTTTTCCTTACACAACCATACCGAATTTACAGCTTATGCAAAAGTTGACCTATCTCAACCACTTTTACGGTTAAATGTTTTAGGCTACTTAATAAATAAAATAAAAGCTATGGAACCAAAAATTCGTAGCACTTATCTTGCCCCACTGTCTACTACCTAAATTCTACTAGACTTTCAGCCACTAATCAAATTTTAATATCCACTACACCCTTGTCTTTGTCCCAGTCAGAGCGAAAAAAAGACACCATTAAGTAATCAAAATTTCCCCATAATAAAATCATTTCTACGTCATTACCACAAAATGCCGATCAATCGACGACAAAGGAGCACGTTGAAATCTTTCGTCCTGAAAGCTGTCCATTTCTACGTAAAAAAAAAAATACATATCATTCACTCATGCTTTTCATCGCTCTCAAAGACCAATTCAACTTTATCCAAAGTTCAATTTCCCATAAAATTCGATTTTCTCTCGAGTAAACTCACGAGCGTTTATTCTATGTCAAAGCGTTCGAAACTTTCTCTCTTCGGTTTTCTGTCTCTAATTTGATATTCAAATATGCAGATACGATTCGAAACGATACGAAACGAAACGATATCAATCAGTCGTCCATGTCCATGTCCACCACGGAAGATACTCCGAATTGTTGTTGTTTCTCTCGCTGCCTATTGATTCCCCACTTGGCCGCAGTAACCTCGTTTGTAGTACGGAAGTGGCACCAATGTCAGCGACCTGGCATCGGTTTGAATAAAATCGCGCACAGGACTCGGTGTCCATCCTACATATAATAGTCTACAAATCGTCTGAATAATAAGACTATACTAGAGGGTAAACAAATGTATGTGAGGTCTCCATACATATATAAGCACATTTCGATGTATTTTTGCGAGAGTAAAGCCAGTTCGAGCTTTGAAAAAATATAGAAAAACTGTCCACTCGCACTAGCGTCCGATAGTGACGGGGTCGGTCAAGTTAAAAGTGAAATAAAAGTTATTTCGATAGAAAGTTATGGCTAAACGTAGCGGCCTGGACGAAGAAAGGCCTCGAAAATCGTACCCAAAACCAGGGCTGTGGAGTCGGAGTCGTGGCTCTGTACATTTAAAGCAGAGTCAGAGTCGCATTCGACTCCGACTCCGCTTTAAATATACAGGGGGCACGACTCCGACTCCACAGCCCTGCCCAAAACTGCCATTTGTTTTACGATAATCGACGAGACTTTGCAGCTAGCAATCGTAACAATAAAGCATTAACGCTTTCAGTTGATGTGTTTTGGCGTCGCGAGACTAGGCCAACCAATCGACAGACTCGCGACACAGCAGCATGCCTATCAAAAAATAATTTCGCTGAGCACGAGAAGAAATTAAGAAACTAAGCTGGAAATTTTTAGAAAGCACGCAACATTGGAATATGATTCGATGGGACTTTGGCCGCACGAATATCCTTCGTTCGTGGTCATCGTTTCGTTTTGGGGCTTTCAGTATTTACGATAGTATTCGAAATGATCTTAAAGGTTTGGCAGAAAGTATTTGGTAATTTTATTGATGGAGTTGTAGGATGGTCTGAGTTTGCTTTATTTGCACGGTTTGACTGTGGAGTTACTAATAAGGATTTTAAGAAGGATTTGGAAGATAGTGAAGGAATTGTCTTATAAAATGAGATATTATCTCAAAATTTATTTGAAATAATTCAACTGATTTGTTGACAAAATAGAACAGTCAGATCCAGAGACAATTCAAATTATGGTATCGTCGTCACGGAAATATCCATTTACTATTCATTGCATGCAGTATCCAACGAGTTTTGCTCGCCCTTGAAAATTTCGAAATCTGATCTATAAAATTTGCAAGACATAAACAATAATCGAACGGGCAAAATATTAATCCACGAACAAAAACATGGAGGCAAGCGAAGAAAACTAAAATGTGTCGTATAAAATGACAAAGACTACGACCAAAACTTTTGGATATACAGTCGAATTCCAACTAGGGTATAAATATTATCAGGAAAAACCATTCGTTCAAGAATGCTTGAATTTATCGTTTTTCGACTATTATCAACTAATTTATTAATGGCATCACAATCATCGTTCGAATCTATCTATAAGCAACAATTTATATTTTTCATTGCTGTTATCTTTTAAAAACCGATATCTGGTTCATCCCAAAAGCTACACTTGGTTAAGGTAGCTAACGGTTTATTTTAGCCAAACAAGGCATCAAGTCAATACATATATATAAACATGAAACAGATTATAGAAATAACGCCTCTAATGACGTCAAATGTGAAGCAGGTCGATATCATTATTCTTCTGGATGCAAGTTAAGTTTAAATGACCCAGTCTAAACTCATAGGGGAGTAAATTTTCGGAGTCGTAAGGATTGTACAGTTCTCTTAGGGCGAAAAGTAAAAATTGTTTTTGAATGGACTCGAGCCTCTTATTGTGAATTTCAAAGGCTGGGTTCCAGATAATACAGGCGTATTCAAGAAGAGGGCGTACAAATGCAATGATCTTGTGGCCCACGAGTTTTTAAACTATTTTCTTAAACTCGTCGTTTAATAAAGAATTTTGTCGTAGTGCAAAATGAAACGAAGTTTCCCACCCAAGACAACACCAAGATCATTGCGAGTGAATAAGCTGTTGCCTAGAAACTAACTGTTCTGTGTAACCGAGCATTTAAGGCTAAACTTATAATTTGGCACTTATCAGTATTAACCGAGAGCTTGTTAACATTGCACTACTGAAAGAAGAAAAAGTGCATCGGATTTAGATTGAATGATGTGGTACAGTTTGAGGTCGTTTGCATAAAGTAGGGGAAGTATGTTGGACAGGATGTCAGATTATCACAAATTTACTATTAAGGAATTCAACTCTAATAACGCCTCTAATTACGTCAAATGTGAAGCAGGCCGATATCATCATTCTTGTGGATGCAAGTGAAGTTAAGTTTAAATGACCCACTCTAAACTAATATGGGGGTAAATTTTCGAAATCGTAAGGGTTGTACAGATCTCTTAGGGCGAAAAGTAAAAATTGTTTTTGAATGGACTCGAGCCTCTTATTGTGAATTTCAAAGGCTGGGTTCCAAATAATACGGCCGTATTCAAGAAGAGGGCGTACAAGTGCAGCGTATAATGATCTAGTGGCCCACAAGTTTTTAAACTCCTTGGCACGTCGTTTAATAAAGCCGAGCTGCTTATTGGCACGGGAAAGAATTTTGTCGTAGTGCAAGGTGAAACGAAGTTTCAGATCCATCACAACACTGAGATCAACAACGCTATCAACGCGAGTTAATAAGTTGTTGCCGAGAAAGTAGGTGTTCTGCGTAATCGTGCATATACGGCTAAAACTTATAATGTGGCACTTATCAATATTCAGCGAGAGCTTGTTTATATGTATGTTTATATTTAGATTCAATAGTGTGGTACAGTTTGAGGTCGTCTGCATAAAGTAGGTGAGGTATGTTTTACAGGACGTCAGATAGATCCGAGATGAATATGTTATAGAGAAGTGACCTTGACTACCTTGTGGAACCATGGATATGTTAAAGAGAAGTGACCTTGACTACCTTGTCGAACACCAGAGGTAGCAAATATATTTTTTGATAAAACTCCTTGAAATTTAACGAGTTGGATTCGGTTTTGGAGGTAGGAACTGAGCCAGCTTAATAAAGATCCAGCAAGTCCGAATTTGTGCAGCTTAAGGATCAATATAGAATGGTCAACTCTGTCAAAAGCTTTGCTATAGTCTGTGTAGACGTCAATTTGATAGCCTTTCTCCATTTTACACAAAACGTCCGAAACTAGGATTGTCAAGTTTGTGATAGTTGAGCGAACTTTTCTAAAGCCATGCTGTTGCTCATTCAGACGGGAGTCAACTAGTGGGGAAAGTATATTGTATACAACCTTTTCAAAAAGTTTTGGAATGGAAGATAAAATGGCAACGCCCCTGTAATTTTCGACACAACGTCTTTCGCCATTTTTGAAAATTGGTGTCTCATATGAAAGTTTCCAACAGGATGGGAAAACACCGGATGAAAGTGACCTGGCAAAGAATATATGCAGAGGTGTTATTAGCTGCTCTACACACTTACGCAGGAAGGTTGATGGAAGAAGATCAGGACCAGGGCCTTTGTTGCAATCGAATTCCAAGATAGCTGTACATATTTCTTCGCGTGATATTTTTATGTGGCTGACGAAAGCGGTTGGAGCTGAATCAGACGGAGAGAGGTTTGAGTTAGATGGGTCTGATGCATTGAAAATTCTCTGGAAATTATCTGCGAATAAATCGTAAATATCTTTAGGAGACAAAGAGGTGATTTTATTATGGGTCTTTGACGATGGATAACCGGTGATTTTCCGCTTCATATTCAAGAATCATATCAAAGAATTTTTCGGGTCGTGGATTATACTTTCACCGGTTTTCTTGATTTAATTGGCATAAGCATCGCGAGACTTTGTCAAGAATTGCTTAGTTACTTTATTATATGCTTCTTGAATAGTAAGATTAACATCAATATTTTCCTTTATTCGGTTGAAAAGTTTGTTCCTACGATTTCGCAAACGCCTAAGTTCCCTATCAAGTCATGGCTCAGACTATGTTTTTTTTTAATCTTAGGTACATATCTTTCTACGGCGTCAAATATTTCATCGTAAAAAGTAGAAATGACTTCTTCAAGTTCTAACGTTGAAAGAGCATTCGTCCAATCTATAGAGTCAAGTACATGGTGAATGCTTTCGTAGTCAGCATTCAGAAAGTCATATACGATTGAATTATTGTACGTTTTTAAGTAAAAACAATCAGGAGTGGGAAGTTCAACTAATACTGCAGTGTGGTGTAAACTATTTGAAATAAGATGTTCTGCGTCATTAGTTGGACTAACCACTACTTCGTCATAGGCGTTTGTAAAAACAACCAGTGACCGTTTTGGTTGGGAGTTGGAGAGACTTGCTGTAAATCGTTGCCATAAAAAGAACTCGCAAGGTTGAAGACATTGGAATCTGAAAGCTTTACAGAGAGAAAGACGTATCAGGACCCGATCTCAGCAAACTGTCGCACTGATGATGGCTCGGCCAAATCATATTTCGCAACAAATCGTCTGCAGTATGATACTTATGCAATCTTAGATCGAGAAGCTTTATATGCACCTTTCCACAGGATATCTAGTCTACCGGCACTTTCAGCAGCTGCTGCTACTATGGTTTATTTTTTCTGCGTTTTTTTTTTAATTTAGTCATACTTCATTTACTTCGAAGGCAACTTTCATGTAACTGTGATTATTTTTATTATTAATATGTTAATATCACTACGGTTTTTAGTGAGCAAAAGGCAACTAAGATTTACGTTCCCCTATTTTATCAAAGGCTTTGATGATTATACGCACTCTTTCATTGCTTAGATAGCACTAGCGTTTTGAAGCATATGAAAAATAGTTAGCAAACTATATTTCCTACAGTTTGTCTCTAGGACTCCCTAATTATAACACATGTTAGCCGATAAAAAGTCTCACAATTTATTTCGTCAGAAAATAGACTGTATAACTGTATTATCACGAGACCATTTGAACACGTAGTACTACAAATCTTCATTCTCAACTATGTTCACTTATTGCAACAAATATTATTTTGCTTTCAATTCGACAGATTTATCCAACAAACGACAATTCTTTCCTATTTTCAAAAACTATTCTCATGAAAACTCACATCCTTATCGAAGCTCGTATCAAATCCTAGAAAACTAGCTAAGTTGCAACCGATCGACATGACACAATACGGAAATAAATATATATCCTGATTCTATTATAAACTTATGCAATATGACTTATCCGGGCAGCGAATATGACCAAAACTTACTTCGCAAGCAGCAATCACACTTTCTTTTCGAAATAACAACCCGGATAACAAATAGGATATGAAATCAAAATAAGGATATCAAATACGAAGAAATTGTGCAAGTGCTGCAATTTTAACCAGTCAGCCAACTAACCAACCAACCAACACCTCAACCATAACCCAATGTCACCGGGCAAACAACACATTTTTTTTGTCGTCCAGTCACTTCTCTTTACTAGTGCTATCGTCATCGTATTGTTTCCAATCTTCATTGCTTCTCGTTTCGTTCGTAAATTCTTTTCTATTTCACTCTCGTCAGCTCGAGTTCCGAGTTTTGTTTTTTCTGCTAAACTTGCAAAAAAAAAACTAGTTGGCTGGCTAGCTAGCTTTTCTACCATACAATACAACGACGATAGCATCTAGCTAATAAGTTTCTTACATTGAAATGGAAACAGTGTCGTTTAAGAATGAGTGTCTTGAAACAGCAGGAACTTGCAAGTGAAGAGTAGTGATTGTGGTTCAAAAGAGTGCAATATCGTTGTGTTCACAAAAAAATAGTCAGTGGTTCCAAGATTTATTGGAAGATCGAGATAGCTTTATAAAATATCCAGCGATATTTTGTTGAAAATCTTTTTTGTCGTCACTAAAGAGGCTTAGAATCGACACAGACTTGAAAGTCTACCTATCAATATTTTCTTTGAGTAATTCAGATTGTAATGAATATTCCTTGAACCTGGCAGACAATGATTAAAGTAGGTTGAGCTCTTGAATTCTTAAGTTCAACAAATCAGCTCCTTAAAACTTGCTCGAGACTCACTCGTTGCAAGCCACTGTCTCCATTTGTCGATTTAAGCTCCATTATTTAGCTTTGCAATCTTATATATTCTCATCTTAGCAGGATATAACCGCACTGGGATTTTCGTAGCGATGCAGTCAGTTTAGTGACTGTTAGCACCGATAGAGCTATGCCAATGCAAAGAAATGATTGCACTTTCTTGTAACTGACTCTGACATGGATCATAAGTTGTAAGATACTGTGGCTAGTACGAGTATACACACAATAGTGTATACTCAAGGTTGTTGAGCTCTCGCAAAGACGTTTTAACAATACTATTAATACTCGCATCAACACAGAGTTGTAGTTCCATAAAATGCCATGACTGCAATATTTCTTGTCAACAAGGACTGAAACTGACATTTTTCAGTTTTTTTTTAGTGAATTTCGTTTACTTTCGAGATTAAATGCGACGAATAAAAAGATGACAGTAAAAGTGCGAGATGTTTTGGAGACAACTCTGTCAAAAATAGTTTATTTTATGTGAAGTGATATTTATGAGTCGACCATTTTGACAGGTACTTGTCAGGAAAGATTTATCACTACAAATTTTTACAGGTTAGGATGCTTTGTGACACTACCATTACAGGTCAAATGTCTCCATCTATCCAACATCAAAAATGTGTGCTACAGAATTTTATATGTTCTCATCTTTAATGAGGCTAGCTAGCTTTTCTACCATACAATACAACGACGATGGCATCTAGCTAATAAGTTTCTTACATTGAAATGGAAATAGTAGAAAAAACTGAAGAGCAAAGGAACCGCTAGAAACACAAACTTTCAAAGAAAAGTAGATTTTGAAGACATGTTCTACCAAACCTGCACACTATTGAAGCCAGCCTGTAATAACATAAATAATGAAAGTGCTCAGTGCTGACAACACCGAACTAGGACTGTAACTTTGGTGCGAAAGTATCAAAAATGGCTAGTGTTAGCAACCGTTTGTTTGTCTAAATTGGAAGTTATACAAGTAAAAAAACTTTTAGGTTACCTCTCTCAAAACTTTTCAAATTTTCGAAATTCAAATATTTATTTTTTCATCACTGTATGGCAATTTAATAATGTTACTCAGCAAAGAAATTACAAACATTTACAAAAATTGCCATATCTTACAGTCCTATCTTAATTTTTCAACCACATTCCTATCAAATGGACCATCTACTTTATAAATGTTGTTTTGGTTTCATGACTGCACCAAAAGTTATAGAGCAAAAAGCTTTTATTTTGCTGAACGTTATTTAAGATACAAGAGACAAAAATTACCATAGTTAATAACTCTGTCCCAATTTTTCAATCAATTTTTTGTCAAAAATGGCCACTGAGGAAGACCTAGCTACTGCGTGAGTTTCGTCAAAATCTGGTGACTGTATCGGAATTTGTAGCACCAAAATACTTTCATTTTGTTAGTGATTTTTCAGGATGGCACCACTGGCACAGGGTTGCTTACATTTCAAAATCACTTCTATCAGCACTGGTCATTTATGATTAATTACTCAAGACCAATACATCCTGCGACTTTCACATTGATCTGATAATCAGGTCATGAGTCAATAAATAAAACAAAATAAAGGTAATTTGGTTGGCTAAAAATATAGGTGATTTGATGAAGGGTTACCATTCTTGTGCAAAGAAAAATTGAAAAATTTTATTTTCCTGTGCAGACAAAACATGAAATTCATCAAAAATTTGCAAATTTTTTCTATAAAAAAAGGTTCAAGAAGCTCTTGGTCTAAATGATCTCTTATTATATGCCTGCCGTAGCTGCAGGGGTGCCATTATCTTCATCAAAAAAGTCTGGAAAACCCTTTCTATTTTGCACATCAATGTACCTTGGGAATTTTGTAATGACCTGATGACTCCATGGAAAGTACCATAAATCATTTCTGGCTATTTATATAATATATAATACTATAAAAAAAAATATAAATAAATTAACTAAAATTCATTTTGTCACCAAAGGGTGAAATATATTTTCTTGTAAACTAAAAAAAAATTTATAACTCATTTACATTAATATCTGTAAATTTGTGTTGGATTTTATATGCGAAGCTATTTTGAGGATTGAATTACTGTTTCAACCAGCATCTAACTAGTATCATATATTTGCACATATGTCACAGGAACAAATGCTTTATATACAATTCTACATAGCAAAACATTTAATTTTTTCTGAGTTACTATCATAAATATCAATTTTGTTTCTCTAAATCGCTAACCGTTACTAAGCGCCCAGCGTGGGAAAGAATACGATATGATATGTCCTTTCAATAGTAAGATTACGTCTGAACGGGAAGCTATTAATTTTTATTTTTATTTTTTAATTAAACCTTAATAAATTTCATCAATGCCAGTGTATTTTATCATCATAAAAAAAATTCAATTAACGTGAGAAAATAACAGTTACTTTCCCCATATTATTTTACATTCCATCTTGTTCGACTTTTCATCGCTTCACTTTTCTTCTCGCCAAAGACTATCATCAAACCAATTTAGACAAACGTCAGTTATAATCTTATTCAGAAAAACACACAAACAAAAAAAGAAAAATGTAAAATCAAGCGGAAGCGGAAGATCCTATCCGTTATCTAAACTCGAAAAATTTCTGATACTTGAAGAGTGAAACCATATGCTACTGATTGTGGTCTACATATCATCATCATCATGATATCCGACGATGTGGTCAAACCCTCGAAAACATACGGTGTCTCTGTGAAACACAGCATCATCAAGGACTTCAGTTGTCCGTTAGAGAATTGTGGTGACCGTGGCCGCACCGAAACGCAAAAAAAGTGGAAAAATGCTTTCTTTGTTGACGACGGAGAGCTTGGCTGTTGGTGGTGGCCAGTCATCTGTGGCAAAACGTTACGGTTTAAATGGCGAGAACGAATATGCCTATCCGGCCTACACATGTGACCATAATCTATTTATGAAAATCCTCCAAACCTAAAAATGAGTCCCTCGGACATGGATAGTAGGATAAGCTAGAATACTGTTGTTATAGGATGTGCATAGTTATTTTCACATTTTGTCGATGGTAGAATTCACTTTGGATTTATAAGCCTGATCGTGGTTCATGTTTGTATTTCCATTAGGAGTGTTTTCTTTGGTAAGTTCTGATGGAACGGTTCGATTTTTCGTACTCTATCAAATATGGTAGCGGAAATCACAATCTGTTCTTTGCCATGTCCACATATAGATAAAAAAAAACGTTGTAAGTTTGATCTCAGTCGACCTGATGACTATCTAATCCATCACATGTATATCTTACTCTTAGTTCAATCAATTTTCCCAGGTAATGGCAAACTATCTACTAGAGAGAACTAGAGCAAATAGCTTTCAAATCAGAACAATCGGTAATAACCTAAGGCCAAGTAAACTCACTTCTTGCATCCCTGATCTAGATCAATTCGAGTCGATTCGGTTCGATTCCACCTCAGTTGCACAGACAATATCGTCTTTTTCGCATGTCATCATGATAAGTCCACTATCCTATTTTAAAAAACCAACATGTCCAAGTCAAACACTAAAGGTAGCTTCCACAGTATTGAAAGCAGTGGCTGCAGATTGAAAAAAAACATCTGATGAACAAGATACCTATTTAATATTGAAACAGTTTTATTGGAAAGCAATGAAGCCTGAACACATCTCTAACGATGATCATATCCTGGAATAAAAGAAGTACCCTGATTTCTCTGCTGATGCATGCCTACATATGTACATACAGGAGTGTAGTACACCTTTATTGGAAAATGTTACGACGGAAAACATGAAATACATACTGTGGACAGGGAGATATTGTATGCTTTGCCAATACATGGCAAGTTAAGGCAAGGTAGAGAAAATTTTCACTGAATTGGGGTTTTATACACATTTTCGGAAAGTTGGTTTTGTTCCGTTGGCTTTTATGTTCACAAATTTCAAATGAATTTTTATGAATATGTTTGAAGCGAGAGGTTAACGATGCATTGAAATTACAAAAATGTGTACAAAATTGGCTTAATGTATGTAATATTCCTGTATGAAGTTCCGCCAAGCTGCATATATGTTTGACATATTTTAATTTTAATAAAGTTTTTAATATGACAAAATATCTTCTGGGAACGTCTGCAATCGAAGAAAAAGAGAAAAAAATAAAATTCTGCTTTTTGTGAATATCTTGCATATGACGCCAAATCTTTTAACTTCCTATTAAAAACTTTGAATGAGATACTTTTATGTTTCGATAAGTAGGTTATTTTTTAGTGCGCGTTTAGCAAAAGAAAGATAGAATCCACAGATGCTAGCCTCTTTTCTATTGATTTCTTGGCATCATGGCAGTCTCTTTTGTTGTGGCAGCACGTGAAAAAACTATCATGACTTTGGAAACAAACACTATGAAGATACAAAGTTTCGGTACAAAATTCTGCCGGATCGTTAGGTAAAATCCATGGCTTTTGGTACCGAACGAAGCGCACTGAGAGAGCAGCTCAACTCTCAAAAAACTCTTTCGAAACACTTTATGTGGATCCTGAAACAAGCTCAGACACCTTGTGTAAAATTCTTTGGAAAATGCAAGAATGAATGCAGACCAATAGAGCTACAGCAACTTGGCCATAGAAAAATAGATCAAATCTAAGAACTTGTATCAATTTCAGTGAATTGTCTTGGATTTTCGTTTAAAATTTCTACTAAACTTGGCTTACTTATTTTTTATATGATAATGCCAAAAGCTCAGGGGATTGCCTTATGAAGCGAATGCTTAGCTATGGTGGTAGGGAGACATATATGAGACAAGCCGATTATAATTAATTCCACTATTCTTTAAGTGCCAAACTTTATTCTTGTATAGTACTGGTATTATGCCCACACATGACGAGCAAATAAAACCATGAGCATTACGGCGGGAATCGAACCCACGGCCAGCAAATCGCTGCTTTGGACTGGCGCCTTAGCAAGCAGAGCTAACTTTTCGTTTTAGCCTAATGATTGCATCGGAAGATTCCCCAGGAGGGGAAAATAAGCGCTGGTTGAACTATAAATGTTCTTCTGAAACACCCTCCCGGGTAGATTCGTGCGAAACGGACTCCTGCTTTTCCTTCGGGAATCACGACGAGTACAAAAGAAGTGACATCCCATACGTTCCTCGGCTGGTGTATGGAAGGTCATTTCGCTTGCGAAAGTGGCTTAAGGGAGCACAGACTCTCGCCATCTCTCCATAGGTCATGTGAAGGCCTGTCAAGAATCCGTGGCATTTCCTTGAACATGGATTCTGTGAGCCTAGCCGTCGGATGTAGCAACTGAGCAGAAAATGGCTTCTTAATTAGGCAGCTGGCCGGTCACATTGACAGAGTCTAAGTCAAAAGAGATGCAATACGTGATGCTGCAAAGTTGATGTTTTGAGGCGATAATGGAGGAGTCTGAGGACTGCACGAAACTGGAAGCACTTTAGTAATTACAGAAATGTTGAAAATTAGCGAATTTGTAAGCAAAGTAATAACGAAACAAGTAGTCGAAAGTAGCAGTAAAGTTGTAGAGGAAGATCGATAGGTTATAAAAGTATGGAAGTTTTGAGATGAGGTTGTCAATTAGGCAGGTGACCGACGATATTGTCATACTGAGTCAAAAGAGATGGAAGACGTTTGTTGCGTTATTGGTGTCCCAAGGTGAAATTGTTGTTGGGTTGTAGAGTTAAAGTTGATATGAAGATAAGGAGGATTTGAAATTACTAGAGACTTAGTATGACATTGGAAGCTCAGATGCTGCTGAAGGTGGCGAAGCGAACAGATGAAGTGTTTGGGGTGATGTCGCAGGGGAATGCCAGGTACCTTCACATGGCTTGGGTCCAGTCCCTAACCATTACCGTGATAAGGTGCTACTGAGCACATCTATATGAACTATAGGCCTTCATGCCTTCATATGAGCTGATAAGCTTCATTCGAAAGATGGTGTTGGGAGGTTCACAATGATGAACGTTTTTAGGTGTAGCCCGGACTCTCGTCTCTAGTCAAAGCCAATCAAAAAAGCTGTGAGCGTATAAAGTTGATGCCTTATCATAAAAAAATCGGTACGATAGTTTATTTTATTTTAGCACTACTACGGCAGAAATAAATAAAAGAAAATTTTTAACACAATTTTGACTTCAATTCAACTCGACATGATTTGGCTTTTAATTCAATTCAAATATCACTCGCTCAAAAGAAAGCTTTCTTTTTTATTGTGTTAAAATTTTGACCGTAAAAAAGAGAACTTTTCACTACACCCCATGTAAATTAAGTTTCTTTTGCAATAATCATCACACGCCATCAATTCATTAACTCAACTATCAGCTTACATACATTTTCATAAGTCTTATTACAGCGTGACTAAATGATATATCGATTTTCAGATCTGAATTTAATATTTTCGTTAAATGGACGGATAACAGATAAAAAAAAACAACACCAACTAGTGAAAAAAGCCTGAAAATGAAAAGAGTATACGTAATCTTTTGTCAGGTTTCAATATTAAAAACTTTTAATCGACCGACAACGCAAGGACTTTTCTTTGCTATAACGGCGTTTTTTTCATGTGTCGATCGAGGATGCTTGCGATTTTTTTGTGTCTGCATGTTGAAGGGATGAAGTCGAAAAAAATTTGGACCCGTGTGGTAAAACAGAGTATCGAATATGACGACGATGATGATAATAATGCTTTATATGTTACCAGGAAAATATTTTACAACGGAATGATGTAAGCTTTGTACTTTTGAAATTTATTGATAAGCATTCGTCATACATATACATTTGTAAGTATGAGGCATGTATTATGATGGTTGAGAGAGTTTCTGTTTGTCGTTTGTTTTTCCGATGAATACGAAGAATTTAATTTTATGGCTTATTGATTCGAAAATGAATAAAACAGATTTTCACAGTAAGTATTAATAATCGGTTCTGTTGAAAAAGTAGGTAGTTCGAAGTCAATAAGACTAATCGGAATTGCGTTTATACATTCGGGGGTCGTTTTTAATCAAGTTGTGCTAGAATCATAGTTTAACGACTGTAAAGGTAAATCAGAATACAGTAACTAATTTCAATAGCTTAAAAGTTTTTTGTTGTTTCGATTTATTGCTTTGATACCGAACTGAGTGTAGTCGGGTGAACAAGGTGATTAAGATTTAGAATATCTCTTCAGGCGCGGAAAAATAATACCTTGACGAAATCTGAACCCAAGCGGTTGAAGCGGGGTGTACGGGAAAACCATGTTCCAGAAAAAATAATGGTTTAACAGAGATAATCGTATTCCAACCTACTTTATGTTTGCCTTTGTTGGAAAGAAAGATTTGATACGACGCGAAAAAATAGTTGTAACAAAAAATAAATAAATTATAAGAAATACACATCCTGATCCAATATTTAGAACAGGAAAACTTGTGCAACTCTAAACCTAACTAGTACTGCATGGTACGACATTTTCTAAAACACTCTGGCAGATGTCAAGTTACTTTGAACCTGGTGAATTCCCACGTCGTTTCGCTTTGTGGTAAGTTTACTAGTCAGTGGGTCCAATATTGAGCTTGAAATCGCTGAAAATTAGATTGGGGTTTATAAGAGTTACGAGCTCCTGAGAGACATAAAAGAACTCATTACAAAAAATAAAGCAAATTCGGGCAAGAGCTGGGTACACAGATGGGAAGAGATGGGTACACATAGGAGCTGCAATTCGAAGAAAAATCAGCAACGATTGAGGTTTACAAACAGAATAATGAGATTGAGAAAATACCAATCAGTATTCGAACTACAACGACTCAAACGGATGGAGAGATTCACCTCACAGATATTGAATTAAGCAGCTCAATAAGCACAAATAACCAGGACTCGACACAATGACGAATACATACCTCAGGCACTTAATAGACAATGTAATCCAAGATATGATAATTATTGCAAAGTTGATCTGGTGATCTTCCGCACATGAAATTTTCCTAAACTGTGACTGTTATTGTGGTTCCGAAACCACACAAGAATTTCACTTTTCATCAAAATTCGAGACTAATTACCCTCCTATGTTCGATTGTATTATGCGACCCGAGGAATTGTAATAAGGAGTGTGCAGTAGGTTTACCCGGTAAAGAGCTTAGAGCTTTCTTAAATCTACAAGGTAGATTTCGCCAAGTTGTTATAACATGGTTCCTCATGATTGGAAGACTACCTTTATTTTGGAAAAAGAAGGTAAGAAAAAAGATAATGTGATCTTTCTAAACCTGGATTTTTATTTTTTTTATTAACTGATTATGATATTCACCCCTTTCAGCGTAGTTATTTCAGGACGAACGTAATTTTTTTAAAAATAGTATTGTTTTTACGGCGAGCAAAAGGAGAAACGAGTCGGCATTTCGAGGCTGAATCTCGAAAAGTTCCAGGCAGATCTGGAGAAGTTTTTTTTCATGTTTCGTAGCCATGGACGAGACCTTGATCCACCATTTCGATCCAGAAACCAAACAGCAATCGATGATCTGGAAGCAATGAAATTCAAAGTATCGAGCTCGGCAGAGAAGGTTATGGCATCCGTTTTTTGGGACGCTGAAGATTTATTATGGTGGAATATTTGGAAAAGATAGCTACTACATCAGGCCTTTACTACGTAGGCCAAAGAAGAAGATTGCGGGGCAAATTGCGAGTCCGAGTTCTGTTTCATCAAGACAATGCACTGGTTCACAATACTGCAGTGGCGATGGCTGCAATTCAAGAAATAAGATTCGAACTGCTTAAACATCCGCCCTATTCGGCAGATCTAACTCTCAGTGACTTTTACCTCTTTCCTCGGCTCAAGGAACACCTTCGGAGCAAGAAATTTGAAGATGATAGCGAAGTGATGGCCGCTGTTGAGGCGTTTTGGGAGAGTAAAGACAAATCGTTTTTTTCTAAGGGTATCTTGGGTTTGGGAAAAAGAAGACCTATGATTATACTATCACAACCTTTTAATTATGTAGTATAAACAAATACATCCACGTCTAAGAAAACGTCTGCGAATCAAAGTAGGGGTGCATATTTTATTGTTCTAAAACTATCCTATTTTGAACAATTGCATTGTAAGCAAGATTGTGAACAAAGGAAGCGTGTTTCCAGGAAGCAGTGGAAATATTCATTTCAGCAGGGATGTTGGTACGTTTTGTAATGTTTGCCAAATAGTAATTACGGATATTTATTCTCATAGGCATGGGCAGACCACAGCACACATCCAAAAAATAAAAGAGAAAAACCAACAGGCCAATATTGATTAGTTTTGCTCAAACAATTTTACAAAATCTTTCCGGCGAATCGCTCGCGAAGCATAAATCAACAATGTATTATTTTGTATTATTCACAGCTTAACTATAAGCTATTGGGACTATTTATCGGATGTTCTAGCGATACATCGAGATAACTAGGTTAATTCTCAAGAGATTCGACTTTAAAAATGAAATCAAAAACCAATCTTCTATCTCTGATCCTCAACATATTTTAGTTACAGTTAAAACATCTTTTTTTTACCGCATTTCCCAACGTAACTGAAAGTCGTGTAGAAGCGATTGATTTTTTTGAAAAATGGTGCAAATTTTTTTTTAAAAAAAGGAGCAGCAAACAAATATTTTTGTAGATTCATGAATAGCTATATAACTGCCTCAGATACCCCGCCATTTGATAGGTCACCCTAGCATTTGGTAAGCAGATTTTTTTCGAACATCTACTCCAGGGAATAAAACTAGGTATCACTTTGATACTCATCGCTAGAATTGTTGATACGGTGGATACGTTTCCCTTATCAATTTTCATTAATTTGGAACTTCTGAAAATGCAACACTGCTCTGAATACGTATGTACTACATAATACAACCTTGAATACTTGTCTAAAAACATTCTACAATCACTTTAGCATCCAACTACTCATCGAACAACACCCAAAACAAAAACATGTAAACCTTGTCCAAATGTGTTGAATAGCAGAACAAAAGTCGATTCTTGTGCTGTCATTCGTTTTTTTCCGCTTCACCAAAGACATTCTCGACGACTTGTCAACCGGCCTGGACACGCCATTCATTCCTCATATCTCTCTGCATGCATGGCAATTCGAACTAAATCAAACATATCATCGTTGAAGATTAATATTTTTTACTCGAACCTCGAGGGTTCGTTTTTTGTTTTGCTCTTGGTCACCAAACCGATTCGAATGTCCTTCTTTTGCCGTTCGCCCGGCTCCATATGGAACGGAAAAAAAGCCCCTGAGAAGAAAAAAATTAAATCCAACACGTCGTCATGTCCGAATATTAGCTGTATAGTATGGTGGCTTGCTAGCGGTCGGATATGGCCCACATACTCAACACTGGCTTGTTTGAATTGAAGCTTAAGTCCTTTTGTTTCCTTTGTTCTATCGTCGCTTTTCGTTTTCCAAGCATAGTTTCTTCCTGATAGCCGGATTCGACATCGTCTGTGTACCGACTGCGTTTGTTCTCACTGTATTTTCATATATTTCGTGATCCGTTAGAGTTCTTAGGAAATTAGGTTTGATTTCTTTCAGCTGATTTTTTTTTTGTGGGTTTTCGCTCTGTTCCGTTCAAGATTTTCTTTGATTGCTTCTGCTTTTGGTCTGTTGCTGTCATTTTTTTTCGGATTGTCTTAAGGCGGTTTGAGATTGGAGCTTAGATAGATTAAAAGAATAAGTTAGGAGAAAAACAAACAGACTACTACGGCCCGAATAAATTTCATTTTGTTACAGGTCAAATAGAGAGCAGTGACAGGGTTTTGATTAAATATCATCCTGCTGTTCGGCAAAAAGCACAGAAAGCAAAAATCCAGATTTTCGGTTGGCCGACAATAATTTCACATATGACGGACAATAATGTCTGAAATAATGCCTAGATATGTTTTTTTCTATTGATTTTCGCATGTAGTTCTTGACGAGCAGCATATGTCACACGATGATAAGAAAATGATGAAAGAAGGCATTATGAGCTGTGCGATGGAAACAGATGGAATATTCATTATCCTTTATATCGTTTGCCATGGCGATTTAGTAAAAACGTTTTAATAACACTCTTATCCAATGTTTTTGATCCTAAAATAATAACGCTAGCCTACTTTGCTACAATAGGCTAATCCACAAGGTTTTGAACCAAATTATCTTTCTCTCGATATTAATTTACTGTCCTACACTGTCGCAGTCATACACTTATCGAAACGAAAAATCTTTTAATAACAGCCTAGTACTATAGTTTGCAACAATGAAACTGAGTTTCCGTGCGCTGAGCACTGACTGCCAAATGAATTAATTAATTTTGGCCTCTCTATGTTTTTATGAACAAAGCTATCTAGCCTGCCAGTCAACGAACGTTAGGCTCGCCTATGGGATTTGTTATGTTTACACCATAAATATACATACAGCTAGCAAAGGTCAGTACATGAGGATGTAAAGTAGGAAAGGACACTCAGCAATTGGCTGCCTAGTAATTAAATCGAAATTCTATTAACCTGAGAAAATACAGTTTAGTATAACTGCCTATCTTTTTGCTTCTGAAACACATCTTTATTCTAGCTGAATTCAAAATTAACAGAGAACCATCTAACCTCCATGCTTACCAGACAGACCGAAGGCGCTAGAGTTAGCGTGAATTTCATTAGAATGCCCACACAGTGGTAATGCCAGAGAGAAGCAAAGGATTCAAGCCATATAGACGAAGACGAGCACATCTCAAGAGGACTTCTGCTAACGACATTTTCGTCAAGGGCTTCTTTAAGACGGCATCCTTCAACCTTATCGTTGCTTCTGACGTTCATATCTGCTACAGAAATTCGACAAACGTTCTATGATGTAGTAGATCTATGCTATGAGCATATACATATCTATTTTGGTTGCACTTAACTGTACGAAGGGAAAAAGATGAAATATTTGACATACGACAAGGGCTATTATGGAAAGGAAATGCGAAGAAACGACTCATAATTTGCGTCTGGTGAAGGCTTAAGTGGATCCATGTACTGACTCGTTATTTTCTTCGATTAGAATATTCAACGAATGAATAAAATTTGTTGTGTTAAGTGTCATTAAAGTAATTAAATTTATTATTTATTTTTGGCATCGAGTAATCCGAGAGTAAGAAAACACGTGGGTTAAGTTTGCAATAAAGACAAACAATAAAGAATTATTTATTATTATTTTTTATATAATATATTTGAGATTAATGATTTTATTGTTATAAACAGTAATTCACACCATGCACTCCGAACTGAGAAGTTCCGGAAGCGCATTACCAGTGTCCAGCGCAGGGGGAAGAGGCTGTGATGGTGGTATCGAGAGTAATTCCGATCGACCTACTAGCGCGAGAACGCAAAGAAGGGTACCTCTTTCGCTCAGAGCTGCTCAGAGCTGAGGCTCTGACGCACGCGCGTACGCTTACCCTCCAACTTTGGCAGCAGCGCTGGAGTGAAAGTGATAAAGGACACTGGACGGCTAAGCTTATTGGTCTTATAGAGCCTTGACATAGCCGGAGCCACGGAGAGGTAAACTTTTACCTTTGTCAATTCTTGACAAGGCACGGTTACTTCAGGAAATACCTGAACAGAATGGGTAAGGTGATCAAACCGTACTGCCGTTACTGTATGACAGTTCAATGATGCTCAGCACACATTCTTTATGTGCAGTCGCTTCGTGGATTTGAGGCGCACCATTGAGTCCACGATCGGTCTGCTAACGCTTGAGACGATCGTGGATGCAATGCTGCGAAAAGAGGAGAACTGGCGTGCAGTCTCAACATACGTTGCGGGAGGAAGGTTGCTTTACTGACCCATGAGCTGTGGTAGTTTCTGAAGTCAGTGGCTACCGATGGGTGAGTCAGCACGACCGGGTTGAAGCAGTGCTGAGGCTTGTCCCGACTCGGAGCTTCGTGGGCTTGTAGATGGTTCATTTTTTTTAGTGAGTCAAACCGCACGTACTCCGCGGTGATAGGTCACCCGGGGATCTGGTAAGCAGATTTTTGTTCTGCCATCTGCATTAGGGGGGGGGGTTTATACCTGCA
Source organism: Nemotelus nigrinus (assembly GCA_947369275.1). Taxonomy (NCBI): domain Eukaryota; kingdom Metazoa; phylum Arthropoda; class Insecta; order Diptera; family Stratiomyidae; genus Nemotelus; species Nemotelus nigrinus. Next base: position 2,930,364 of record OX376372.1, read on the forward strand.
TAATGCATACCAAATACAAAATTTTAATCTTTGGGAGAGCAAATGGAGTTGTTTATTTTGCTATCAAGGAAAAATTTCTAGTAGAAGACATGGTGGTACGTCGAAACAGGGGTAAAAATCCTTTCCGAAGACAAAGGAGAGAGCACAGATTAGAGGTAATGTGGCTAAACTCATCGGAACAGAAAGTTATAACATAAGGAGCAAAGGATGCACAAAGCGTGCTTAAAGAATAGGCCACCAAACCAATATTTCATAATAAAGCAGATAAAGGAAATGTTGTGGTCATAATCGTCAAGGATGAATATAACCGATTAATCATGGAAAAGCTCAACAACGCCGGAGACTACCATGAGCTAAGGAAAGACCCTTTACCAGACTTTATTAAACAAGAAGAAAGAATCTTGAAAGAGTGCACGAGGGCTGTTGGAGAAGTCAACAAGCTACGGGTCCCAAACCCACGAATTAAATGGCAAGAATTAAATGCCTTATGAAAATATACAAAGGAGGAAATGAGCAAAGGAACATTTTCAGCACCACAAACACAGCAACAAAAGGAATCGCAAAATGGTCTGTGCACGAATCTACATCCTTAGGAAAGATTAGTGATAGGTCAATTAGAAATCGAGCCAAGGTGATAGAACGGCTTGGAAGGGTGGCAACAATAGAAGAAGATGAGATAGTTGAAGCATATAGTTGAATCATATTAATATTATATTAAGGTTTTGTTCCCAAGCGTACCGGTAAAACAAGCTTTTGCGTTGTGTTAGAGGAAGAAAATTAAAGACTAAAGAGGAAAAAGAATAAAAGAAACATCAGGAAGAAGGTTTACTTCGCCGTTTATGGATAAGGCATGTAGACAATATCCTGGCTATCGTGAAAAAAGATGTTTTGGCAGAAACTTTTGAGAAGCTGAACAACAGCACATAAACATGCCAATTTTCAATAGAAGTTGAAAGCAACGGAACCATACCGTTCATGGATTTAATGATCATGAAAATATATGTATTGTCTTTTTGGGTTCAGCACCTACCGGCAACCCATACAACACCATCCACGTCGGATCATTGGTATTCCCAATAAATGGCGCCCTACAACTCGATAATTCACCAGCTGTTAGCAAGGCAAAATAGATTTAACGAGACAATAATTGAAAATCTTATCAAGAAGAAGGAAAAATACACCGCGATCAGTTAACGACGCTATTTACACAACAAGGACAAAAAAGCAGCCATAAGAGTTTTTGTTCGAATTTCCAAGAAGGTTCAAGAATTGCGGAGAAATGATTAGAACGTATTTTTATTTATTTTTATTTATTTTTAACGTATAATTTTGCTCTGTAGAAAAGATCCGACAAGTAGGATAAGTTGAATGGGTAAATATAAGTCCTGTCTTCAATGCTTTTTCAAAGACCCTGGCTAAGTCAAATATAGCCAAACCTGTTGGTTTTTTTATACCTTCCTGTTTGGATGTGTTGGACCACCCGCGATAGTTCAGAGCTCAGTGAAATGAAGTGCATTGAAGTCAAATTGCTCTTTCGGAAGATCTTGATCTACCACTTTGACGACGGATGAAAGTAGGCTGATTAATCTCAAACTTTTTGGAAAGATGAGCCGTTTCTCTGGTTTAAACAATCTAACAGACTATCATATTGGCGTCTTAGCACGCTTCTCAATACCTTCCTGGATACACCTCCTCATATCTGTTAGTATTTTCAATATGTTGCCAGATAAGTTTTTGAGGCAGATGACTTCTTCTTCGTCTAGGTCTTAGTTTGATGCGATGCTTTACTGGTGCTACATCTGCAAACTATCGACAAAGAATTCAGCTTTTCCACATACATCAAATTTTATTCTTCGAGAACCGTGGATGGATGGCATTATTCTTTTATTCGATGACCTGAAATACTTCGATACTCGCCAGATGGTGTTTTTACTAAGCTTGATCTTCTGCATCAGGTTGCTCGTTTTAATGCTCTTGAAATTTTCGCGAATGAAGCTTGTAAGCCAGTTTGCTTCACGTTTTAATCTGCATCTTTAATGTTAATTCAATTTTAATGCCTTAAGGAGTTTGTGAGGACTGGAATCAGATTTTTCTGGGAGAAATTCTATTTCCTAGTTAGTGATTGTTTTCCCCTAGGGGGGTCGTCAATAAAGATGTTGGTAATGCGAAAGATTATCGGGTCATGTTTGGAAGACAGCTCATTGAGGACGTTTATGAGTGGTTTAGTATTATTATGAATCAAGTAGAGATGTTCATTTAAAATATATATCGATATTTTTTCCGATATGATGTATCGAAACTCTATATCGATAGTTTGCGATATATCGAAATGTAAATATCGATTTTACGATATATCGAATCGTATCAAAAGTAATATATATATTGGATAATATATTTTCTTTATTGCATTGGGCCTTTGGTTGGTTTAGTTAGGTGGTATTACTCACTAAATATAAGGGCTTGATATTGTTTCTACGTATATTTTTCTCGTGATATCTGCCACAGTAAAATTTAAATGCTCGTTCAGATAAATTACGTCATTATTCCAAAGAAAATTTTCGAAAATTTTCGAAAAATACAAATGTTGGTAAAATATGAAGCTTACTACTACTACTGGATAAAAAAGCAGAAAATATCCTTGGGATAAGTTCCACATTCCTTAACTTAGCAATATTCATCCAAATAGAATAAATGAGAAATAGTATTAGTTAAATTTGAAATTTGCTGTGAACTCTGGTTTGAAACAAAGTGAAATGTGGTTATTACAATTTCTTTTCTATTTGTCAGTTATGTCAGTTACGTTCACGGATTTGGAACGCTGACCGCAAATAAAGTTTTTGCCGAGAGATCAATGCTTAAGTCTTTCAGTCAAGAAAAATCTCACTTTGTAGATCGAAACAGTTGTCACTCATGCGTGGCGAATTTAACCGCCGCGTAGCAATCGTTCCAAACTGTTCGACTTCAAAAATATTAAAAACGCAAGTTTTATTGTTTAAAACAATCTAACTGGTCGCCTAAAAGCTTTGGCTTACCGAGATAGACTGTGTTTTATTCCACGAATCCTTCTGTATATATATCATACATTTTCGTTGAAATGATAAATGTATGGATTGGTTCGAATTTCAAATAATAATTATTTTTCACGTGGTTTACTATTTACCCGTTTAGAGAGGTTGTCGCTGTGATCGACAAGTGCAATTTGTCGTTGATATTTGTCAATTTGACAATTCAATTCGTAATCGTACACAACAAAAGAGAACAAAGGGAAATATTTGTCCACATCATCTATCATTGCTTTGGCTTCTCTTCGCAGCGGTCAAATTTTGCTCATGAAAATAAAGATATTTATTTGATGATGGACTGGCTCATCTCAAATTATCAGTTAAAGGGGAATAAAGAAAGTAAATAGATTTTATGATACAACAAAATATTATAAAGGAAAATTTCAAACATTTTGGGACAAGGATAAAGTCATATCTACAGTCTTGCAATATCTTAACATGTGAAAAATTATATTTATTCTTAAACTCATAATGAATGTATTCATTTCTGAACTTAACGTTTCCTAACCCCCACCCACAATGAAGAGTTGACCATATCGGCTTCGAAATAGTTGTCTGTAGAAAATTAATGCCAAAGGGCTTTCATTTAATCTGCTAACTGGAGCCCTCAAGTAAAGAGATAATTCGTCTGAGACGCTTTCATCAGTTTTATTTGTTTTCCAATTTCATTGAACTAAATTATGATAATCGCTCCAGAGACTAAATTCTGACTGAGTTTTGTGTGAGCCATCCAAGTCTGATCCCGCAGCTACACATAATTAATCTTGCTGATCTTTTTCATTAGTTCTTTGATTTTAAGTATGGCATTTGAACAAGCCAGTTGGTCTTCAAAATGAAGTTCCTTAAATCGCGGATGCAAAGATAAAATCTATAAATAGAACAAATCGAGAGACTTAATAATTCAGATATTCTCTTTGGTTTCTCCGCTACCTAAGTTCTACGAGCTTTTGGTTGTAACTTCTAAAATTCGCATACACACGGCTCACTATCTCTATTGTAAGACCAAGTTTTTTTTAAAGTTAATTAATTTGAATTAATTATTTAAAGTACTTTCAATTACCTGAGTAAACTGAAACCACCCAATTACCGAGAAGCCTTCACAATCTCTAACAAAAAAACATAAACCTAAATTTTAACGTATTTCAGGTCAAAGTATCTATCAATTTCTTTGCTCTTCAACAGGCACCATTATTTTTTGTAGATGTACGTAATAGCAGGTACGTTCTACGACGTTTTTCATACCTGACTTCATCAAAAATCGATGTCACTTTAATCACTTAAAATATTCAATTACTAATCCAATATAAATACATATACATATACTGGTAATTCATCCAAACACAACTCCCATCGGCAAGTTTAATCATCACGATTGGCATTCTTGTAATGATAAGCTTAAGCACCCCTATATTATCAATTTCCCAATTTGATTTCACCCCATAATAATAAAATATGCATTACTTTACCCGTTATCCATATCTTACCCATATTTTACATTCCAATCGAGTACCAAAGAACAATTCCACCAATACAACAGATTATAATGCATTCCGTTCCATCATATCCAAGCTCTCTCGCTGACACACATCCACTGCATGAATATCTAAACTTTAGCAAATTTCAACTTTGTTTTGCTTTCTCACACACAAATCCATGAATATATATCGTTAGTTTCGCTTACTTTTCTTGCCGTTACGTCTTGGAGGGCATGCCAGATCTGCTGCAGCTAACGAACAATGAATACAACAACTAAAATAAGGACGACGACTGCAAGAATGCCATATCATATCGTACCTCTACTCTACTCTACTCTACAAATAAATAAACTCGAGTGAATACCGAAAACTTTTACAAGAGTTTAGTTTTGAAATTGAATATAACGTTGAGTGTGTATGATTCAACAGCTTTTACTCACTGAACTGCGTTTTGGATTTGATATGCAAAAGAGTAAGAGGAAGGTGCTTACGAAAAGGATTTTAAAGGGTGAGTTGAAACTAAATTTATAGATATTTAAAAAATATTCAGAATGAAACATCAGACTTAGAGAATTCAAAATTATTTACTCTAGGTGCAACCCACAATGGGCGCGAACTATTTCTTGCACTAAAAAATTTGAACTCTAAATCAAATTGGGTTGGTTCATGATCTAAACACTTATAATGATTTTCTTGAGTTGAAGGCCATTAAAAATCGATTTTCTATGAGCTTTTGAACGAAACCACAATGTGAAGAAAACACCACCAGCTCATTTTTAACTAATCAATATAATTTAACACGCTTTGGACACTAACTTATTTTAGATATTTTTTCCAGTGAATTTTTCATGCGAGCTTTGACTATCGACTGAATCAAAACTACAATTATCAACTTTTCTTGCCATAAGTAAGCAAATGATATTTCGACATGTCCATGTTATCAGATTGTGTTCCACAAAATCTCACTTGTTGCGTAGTTTCACATAGTTACTAGACAAAACTAAACATTCAACCTATTCCTTTTCTTAATTCTTTTGTGTGCATCCTGAAGCTGAGTTTGATAATAAATCAAACTAATAATTTTGCATGATTCCCAATGAAAACTCCGTAAAAAACCCATTCACCGATCTGCCCTAACACTCCCAGAAAATCTCGCTCGAAAATCTAAACAATTACTTCACCCTGTACACATTTCATTCTTTCTTTGCCAAACTTGCAAAAGAAAACTCGAAAACATGATGAAATTCATAAAAAAACACATTTTCATTTCAGCTTTCAAAAACTTCGTCGCGGCAGCAGGTACTCAAACTACTCGTTTTCATCGTCATCGTATAGTAAGTGCACAAACTAGGTGTATGCAGAATTGCATCGAAGTACTACAGTTCGCACCCAGTACTTCAATAAAGTACACAAAAGTTTGGAAAGATGCAGAACCGAATCAAAAGATGCAAAAACTACCGAAAGGACGGAGCATAAAAGAAAGGAAAAGAAATCGATAAATCTTTGTTTTTTCTTTTCGCAAAAGCTTTTTTACGGTATTGTATAATACAATACAGTCTCTACTATTACTCGCGCTCGGACTTGTTTCGCTTTTTTACCAGGCATTCTTTTGCAATTTCAATTTTTTTATTTATTTTTTTGAGAAAATTGTGAAAGTACGCTAGCATACAGTTGAAAGAGTTTTTCGCTTCGTTGAAGGGAAAAATAACAGTGACGAAGCCAAGTGCACAGCTAGTAGGTAGGTAAAGTTCGTGGAGAAGGAATAACGAAATAAAAAACATTCTGTTTCAATTTAACATAATAACAAGTCACGGACATGGCCAATAGACTTCGGAATTAGTGTTGACTAGTTAGTCAATGTTTATGTTAAATCAATAATATAAATTCTAATTACAATATAATTTATCGTGATTTTTATTTTAATGCTAAACCCATTAAAAAAAACCAAATTTCCAAAAACGATGAAATTCTTTATACCATAATGTTTTACAATCACACAGTACAAACTGTCCAAATATTTTGCAAATTTCTTAATTCAATTCGAAATAGTTTAAATTGTAATTAGTCTAATCCTAACGAATGTGTGGCAAAAAAGATGCATACTTTAATTTATGATTTTCACGAGATGCGAAAAGGAGTACGTTATATATTTTGCACGTTTTCAGAAGTTTGACTACATACACATATGCTTTCAATGCATTAAATCCGTCCGAATTTAGCAATTTTAATTTAAAATTTCCTGCCACCAACCTTGAAACAATAGTACATAATTTTCCACTTTTCAAAATAGGGACTTCAAAAAATCAGTTCGAAGTAATATATAATAATGAACTATTCTGAAATATGTCATCTGCTACTGAGTTTCATAGCTTTTTTTGGAGATAATATCTATTTACTTCCTTTGAATAAACAACTAATTTGATTGAAATATTTCTTGCCACTTCAGTAATAGTCTATAAAATGTTTTAGTAACCCAAATAATATTGAAACTTGTAAATTTAGCACATTGGGTCAAAATGGTTTCTAGTATTAAATATGAGTAAAGATTATTGAAAATTTTAATGAGCAGGCGATAGCAAAAATATTTATTTTTGAGATAGCGAAACTGAGACGAATAGCTCTAGGATGCAGGTGTACAGCTCGGCATTCCTTTGGTAGAGCAGGAGACAATAGGAGTTGGAAGTCGCTATGAAGGTGAGATAAAAACTTATATAGCAGGCACTTTGCGATGAAGTGAACAAGGATCTATGGAAGTGGGGCTATAAACTAGTATCTGCTAGATTAGGTCAAATGAATCCTGATCAAATCTTGGAGGCAGATGCTCTGAAGTAGATAAATAGACTCGCTGTTCCTGTCGACCTTTAGAAGAATTTTGTAGTGCGGCTATTAAATTGAAGAACCGAAAGGCTCCTGGCCCGAGAGCGTCCCACCCGAAATGCTGAAAGCTGTGGTGGAGAAACAATCGTTAACGCTGGTGCGAATCTATAATACGTATTTGTTGGCATCGCGCTTGAAAGCGGTGGAAAATGACTCTACTTGCTTTAATTTCGAATGGAAAAGCCACCCCTAACACACAATCTACGTACACACCTGTGTGTATGCTTGATACGGCGTGAAAACTCCTGGTTGGCCAATTCAAGCCTTGACTAAAGGCAGCAATTTGAAGGGCCGGTGGCTTTTCGAAAAATCAAGATAGGTTCCGAAGTGACCACTCATCCACGAAGAAATCGATGCAGTAGATCGCGCTGAGGCCAGATGTCATAGAATTTATTCTACAGAAATTTCTGTTGACTTTGTGTCTAGCAAAACTCTTTCTAGGCCCTCGCGTTTTAATTACCATAAAGCTGACTTTGCTAAGATGGCGAATGAAATCAATTCAACAAACTGGTACTCCTTTTGCTGCGGACTAACTGTTGATGAACTCACGCTCCATTTTCATAATTTCCTCTCCAGCCTCATCTTCTGTTTCACTCCGTCCAGTCGTCCCCGCAAATCAAATGATGCCCCTTGGTTTCGGCATGATGTGGCGTCTGCCCTCAGGCCAAATGATGCAGCTCGTACTAAGTTCCGTGCTTCGGGTTGTTGGATTGACTACCTCGAATTCTCAAAGCTTCGATCAGCCGGCCAAAACTGCCGTCAAACAAGCTATGCGTGATTATTTCAACAACATCGAATTCTCTATTCGTTCTAACCAACGCAGATACTTTTGGTTTTACATCCACTCCTTGAAAAATTCTCATCGTTTCCCCGATTCGATTTTCCTTAATAGTGCCACTGCTTCCAATCTTCAGGAGATTTGTGAACTTTTTGCAGTTTACTTTTCCTCCTCTTTTTCTAAAAATAATCCGGTCACGTCCTATAAACTCCCTCATTTTTCTCCATCACTCGTCTCCTGTACCCAAACCAGCGCTCTAGAAATTGAGTCCTTACTTCGATGTCTTGATGTTAATGTTGGTTCAGGCCCTGACGGCATTACGAACCTGTTCGCTAAATCTCTTTCGTCGTCCCAATCTGTTCCCTTCAATGTTAGTTTCTCCTCGGACTTCTTTCCCTCTTACTGGAAGTCTGCTCATATTTCTCCGATACATAAATCTAGAGACCCAAGGTATATATCCAATTATCATCCTATATTACTCATTTCTTGTTTTAGTAAACTACTGGAAAGAGTTGTTTAAAATAGGCTACTTCCTATATTTCATCCTTTCCTTATTCCTGTGCAGCATCGGTTTGTAAAAGGTAGATCTTCACCTCACCTCTAACATCTTAACCTTCACTAACTTGGTCCCATCCGCCTTGGACCAGCAGAAGCAAGTTGATGATTCCGATTCTGTTGATCACAAGCTCTTTCTTTTAAAACTTCAAGGCTATGGGATGACTGATCTTCTCTTGTCTATCCTATGTTTCTGATCGTAGCTGTGTTGTATCTGTGAGTTCACGTTCTTCCTCCCTTTACTGCCCGCTTTCTGGGGTTCCTCAAGGCTCAATACTAGGTCCTCTGTTATTCCTTGTATTTATCAACGATCTCCCTTCCGTTATCTGTTCTTCCTGTCTTCTATTTGCTGATGACTTTAAAGTGTTCAGAGTTATTGATTCGCTTGATTATTGTCACCCGTTGCAGTATGATCTTTGTGCCTTAAATGAGTGATGCTCAAGGAACTTTCTTACTCTGAACATATCTAAATGTCACCTAATGTCTTATACTTGTAAAATGTATCGTCTAATGTGTTCCTACTCTTTATCCGGATTGTCACTTGGGGCTGTTGACAATTTTAAGGACCTTGGTGTGCTCTTCGACTCGAAACTTAAATTTGATAAACACATTGCATACATAGCTGCCGAGGACTCTCGTTGGTCCGGCTTCGTCCTCAGGTCTTCCTCTCGTTTTACTAACATCACTACTTGACTCAAATACTGTTTTCAGGTCTGGTCTCCCCACCTTGTCTTTTTAAATGATGCCATAGAGCGCGTGCAGCGAAGATTTACACGCTCATTATTATTTAAATTTCATATATTCTATTGCGAGTATAGTGATCGTTTGCCTTTACTTCATATTCCCTTTTTTAAGTCTCGTCGACTGTTCCTTAATGAGTGTCTGCTTTTCAGGCTCCTTCACTGTCCTATGCTATCTGACCTTGGCTCGAAGCTTTCGTTTCGCGTGACTAATCACTAAGATAGATCTGCCTCGGTGTTTTTAATCCCATTTGCGCGAACCGACCTTCTTTTCCATTCAGCATTATTGTGTATCCCCAGGAGACACAATGAACTACAGCTTGGTCCTTTTCCATCAACATTTTTTAGTTTTAGACGTCATATCGAAGCCTTAATTCTTGAATCTTGTTATAATTTATGATTTTCTTTTATAACTTTTTATTAAGCTTCTTTACATTATTGTCTTTCACTAATTTTTCCGTTATTTCATTTTTTGTTATCTTAGTTATATTATACTTTGTTTTCTATTGTATGGTATCGTAATTCACCTTTTTTTGATATTGAACTTTCTAAACGTAATTTTTATGAGTTATTTAATGGACTATCACTTGTTTATCTCAACCTGTTTTTGTAATTGGGCTCGCTCCTGTTAAAAATAAATAAATAAATAAAGATCGAACGTGTTTCTAGTGACGCTGGATGTTCGGACGCAAGATGGACAGATATTTTAGAGACCCCTAAGCGGAATTTTCAGCGAAGGAGCTAACTGTTACCCAAGGCGTGAGGTGGGAAACTTCCCTGGCTCGTTTCATATAAGGTACGTAATCTCACAATCCCTCAAATTAAATCAAGTAATGAGAAGATCTGAAGACTGGGTGGAAAACGATTATCACTAGCTGGCGATCACGAAAACAGAGATTGTCATGTTGACGAAAAGAAGGATACCAACTGTCATATGCATGATGGTTGGCTAAGAAGTAGTCGATACCAAAAAATCTGCTAAGTATCTCGGAGTGACTTTTGACTTCAAAACGGGGAGCACATGCGATAGGGCATTGGGGGCTCTAATCTCGCTGAACAGACTCACGGAGAACATCCGCGGTTCTAATGTGAGTAAACACTACTTATGATGGCGGCTCATTCAATGCTGCTTTATGGTGCGCAGATATGGACCACTGCTTTACAATTTTAAAAGTTTCTAGCTAGGATGCATTCGACACAGAGGAGCACTACGAACCACAAGTAGCTGTAGTACGGCATCGGAAAACATTGTGCTGATCATAGCAGGGCTAATTCCAGTCGACTTATTGGCAAACGAGCGTGGGGAAATTTTCCTAAAAGCTCAGAAGCCGGAAGAGAGATAGCAATCACTCAAGAACGAAAATGATTGAGCTTCGAAAGGACCGCTGGGCTACGTGCACAGTGGCAGCATGGACGACTAAACTGATTCGCGCCATGAAATCTTAGCTTAGTCGTGACCACGGTGAAAAAAAATGTATACTTGAGTTAATTTCTATCAGGTTATGATCTATGCCCCAAAGATAACGCCGATTGGGCCTGCAAATACAATCAGATTGTAAGTGATAAATTAGTACATACTAGTACATATTAGTACATACTCAGAGATGAATCTTTGCTGCCGCGTGGTGAGGGTGGATTCACCCAAAATTCAAACGAGTCATTTAACTCACTTCTTTGAGAGGATGAACCAAAACCTATTTTTCGTACAAGGCCTATATTTGAAACTGGGATTAATAATGCAGTCTTGAAATTCAATGATGGGCAAAAAAAGCCGGGTGAGTGTCCTGAAGACACTAGGATTTACTGCGGGAAAGTACCTGACAGCCTGGGCGTATACCATTGATAAAGAAAGAGTGCGAAACGAGCAGAGGCGCTCCCTTTCTTTGACCAAGGAGGTCACTGTTGCCAGGAGACGTCTTGGACAGGAACCAGAAGAAAGACAACTGGAAAAAGAAGGACCTAGCTATTGTGCTGGGGCATTTTAATCCAGAAAAATATAAAATAAATGGCTGAGCTCTTTTGTGAAACTACAAACATGTTTTTCTCCAAAAAAAAATTCGCACAGTGTAAGGTGCGCGTAAGGTTTCTCCAAAATGGTAATACCTAAGATGCTTCATTTTTTTAGAATTTCCTTACTAGTTACTCTCAAATTGTTATAGGGGTTTCATGAAATTCTTTTTACCTCCAATAATTTTAATTTTTGTGCAGTGAAAAATGATCTTTTTGTTATGATTGTACATTTTGATAGGCTTCAAGTTAGGAGAGGAATTTCATGAAACCCCTTTGGTAATTTTTGCATATCAATAGGAAATATCCCATAAAAAATTCATTTCTTTATCTGTAATCGTTCTCATGAAATCTTGCGCGCAAAATCAGCCAGCCTTTTTCCCCTTACCACGAACATCCTCTGTTCAAAGAGTTCTAAGCAACTATGATAAACGAATACCGTTTAAATTAACACCTTGAGGTTGGGAAAGAAGGGACGAAAGCATAGATTAGTTCCAGGGAGTCCTACTTTTCATCAAATAGTATTATTAATTCTAGGATATTTTTAGTATCCGACCCCTTTATGTCACGTCCAATATTTCAGGAAAATTCAAATACATTCATTTGCTGCTTATCCGTCCAAGTCAATCCTCAAATGTTATAATCCTGGTAACACTATCCTCACGAGCACGTTATAAATGCATATTTAACTTTCATCTAACCCATGTCGGTATGTTTCCTGTTTGGCAGGACAGTCGAATCGATCAGGTGCTGCCGTTAGCTAGAAAAGGAAGTCAAGAAGTTTGACATGATGTAATTCACCGTGCACTTCACACTTGCTGCACTGCACTCGAAAAAGAGCAATACTGAAAAACCACACAACGACCAAAAAGAAGAATGTGCACCGACTTGCATTCTCACGAAAATGCACAGCTTCGTAGTACACAGGGAATACGTCTGAATGATTTCTCTGCCTGTAGCACCATTTTCCAACCGTCTACCTTTAAACGTTGCTTTCTTACTGCTTTGTCCCGAACATGGATATGGTTAATAGGGTTTGCACCGTTCAGTTCTGTTCCATTTCTACGCACGACATCCGAACGAGCAGCAGGAAACTTGCTCACATCGAAAACATTTCTTACAACAGTGGATTTCTCGAAATGTTTCCAATTCGAAAAGTGAAAAACCCTTCATTCAGCCTGTTGTGTTAGACATGGCATAACATATGCAGTTTTTGGTACAGTTAAGGATATTTGCAACGGCGAGAACGAACACGCCAACGCGCTACAAGCGACAAGCATTTTGAACTGTATTGGCATTTGGGCTGATACCTTTTGTATGACGATGACGGTGATGATAGCGATGGAACAATATTTGCATGCCATTAGAATATCGACCGTCGAGTTGATACTATTACATATGGAGAAAATAATTGATGGCAATGTCCGACTTTAAGGTATTTAATTTTGTTACGAAGGAATGTTGTGATTTATTCAAGATTAATATTGTTCCCGATTGGCATCAAGTTTTGCAGCTATAATGATCTTACCAAGTTGATCTTACTAAAGTTGCAGCGCACAATCATGATTATTTTTTAAATCATAAGGTATTTGTATAGGTTGGAAAGCATCTAAGTAGAAATTTTTAAACAATCATTCGTACGAAGCTTAAAAACTTGAATATTCAACAGCATAATCTCCCAAAGGTCCATCTATTACAAGTTTATCAAAACTTAGTGCATCAAGTCATAGTTACACTTAATAAATCTTTATAGCATAATACTATACTTATACTACTATACTTAGCAAAACTTAGCAGCTAAGAAAGTAACTATTGCAGAAAACACTAAGACATTCAACCCATCTTTTTGCATATGAATATATTTGCAGTAAATTTGAATAATATACTCACGATTTGTCGCATTCGTTGCACTCAAATGGTGTTTCATTCAAATGTGTTATCGCATGTTCCTCTAGATTTGCCTTTTGTATGAACCCTTTTCCACACTGGGCGCAAACAAACTCCTTCAAACCTAGTCATTGAAAATACAAATCAATATTAGCGTCAACTCAATGCGATCAACATAGCGTTTTTAAAATAAAATTAATGAAGAATATTTAACTACCCCACATCAAATTGTGAAATTTAAAAATTACAAAAATGAAATAAAATGCGAAAAATGTCCTCAATAAATGTCATCATGATGCAGCCCTATAGCATTGTTTCTTTCATAAATTAGCAGAACAAATGGAAATGTCCTGTTGTTAATTCGAATATTATATTCTATTGGGTCAACTTCATCATTGCTTCTCTCAGTAGGTGGAAACGTAGCATGCTTAGATATTAGGTTCCACATATATATGTTGGCCACAAAACCTTGGTTCGTTATCCTTGTTTCATTTGCGATTTCATTCAGCCCCAGTTACTTTGTTAATTATATTTTCTGCTCTAACGCCACCCATTCTTCGGTCATATCGTTAGAATAAGCTTTTAATTATAAAGTCCATACTTTTATCACAACAATTACTTTAACTTACACCTTTCTAATACAGATATCTTAAAAAATTAACGCAACAAATCGTACTCCGAACAAAAAACAAAGACTAAAGTTTTAATTAATTAAACCCCTCAGATACCTTGAGCTTTTGTTGTTTAATTCTACTATTAATCGCTACGCGCTACCGTTCACACCTCCTTATTCCAATTCACAATGGCTAACACTTCTCGGACAATAAACAAATGAATTTAACACTCTCATCTTCGGAAATAGAACAACAAGAGTGTTGTACGTTTTTCCAGCAAAGCAATTGACTATCTTGTCCCTAGCCTTAGCCTACGTTGCCATCCCATAACGTGTAGCCTCTTGCTATGGAGTGCCGACATAATAAACAGCAAAACAAGAGAATTGCTGAAGCTGGGTGAGTTGCAATGAAGATAACGTTTACTCATCGTTATGTATTGTCTATTCAAAACAATGCCGCAGTCGGACCGCAACACCAACCACCGGGAACGCCACAGAAGAACAACAATCACAAAAACATTTGACTGAACAATTGCTCGGCTAAAAGCAAGTATTAAAATATGTTATGAATTATGTAAGTCAGTCCCGGCGTTATTTTTAATGCAAATAGGTAATGCTTGCAGTACGACGGGGGGTTATTGTATACAATACTACGTAATGTAACCGAAAATAGTTTATTTGGAATGACTTGGATAATGAAAACGACGAGCAGATGTGAGGACATAGGAAAGAGTTGCATCAACAGGATATATTTATTCGGATGCTGTGACAGTGGAAGTGCAAAATGAGGCGCGAACAACACAAGAAATAACAGAATGAAAAAAAAATCGTTGACAATTTGATATGATACTTGCGAAGACCATTAGCATTGCAGACAACGCTAATATGTTTAATTCATGTTTAAATAGTTCTGTTTTATAAGTTTCATATTGTATGTTTAATGAATAAAAGAAGACGACAAGTAGATGTATATATGTATAATAATTGAAAAAATAATTCATTATAGATTCGAATGAATTTCAAGTCAGCTTCAAACAGCTGGATTTACTTGTCGTCCTAATAATTTGGATAGGAATAATAGCCCACTGACGATCTCAGTCGCTTCAGCCCATTTTACGTGCATGGAGCATATAATATTCAGCGTTTCATTAATCGTTTTTTTTTTTCATTTATCATTTGCACGGTTGAAAGCACTAAATTCTACTTATATTCTGCATATCGGCTTCCATAAGTTAATACAACAATCTTCTTTGAACAGTACCCGTTTCATACTGTGAATAAAGCGACTGCGGTCGCTCGTCTTTACGGGCCGCTAAATAGTGTCTTGAAGATTTGACTAATAATCTTCTTCGTTCAGAGGAGAAGATCAACGCAATCCTCAAAAGCCTCCAACCACTGGTTGACACTATTATACCAGTTACTTCTGGCGTAATCACAGATATCGCCGAAGCTGCAAAATTTTCTGCTGAAGTCACGAGCCCAAGGTATCTCTCCTAAACTTTCAATTGAAACGGTCAATGTACTTGAAATGACTTCTTCGAGTAGTTATACAGCTGTCAATACTGCATCACCCACAGGATCACAACAGTCATTCACACCAATTACGATTCAACCTAGACCATCTAGGACTTATTCTGACGGCTGCTCTTCACTTTCTGCAGACGCTGTCCGATGTCAAATGGATTGTTTCAACAGTTGAGTTTATCCCATAAGCAAGTTTCTCGCTTGTCCGGATCTGCCGGCAATCTTACAGTTCTACATCTACCATTTCGCGTTTGGAGGTCATGATTCCACCAATAAAAGTCTTCGTATCTAGGCTCCTTTACAGAACGACTGCGGATCGAGTCTGAACTTATGTTCAGGTCAAGTTTGGCTACAATCCGCCTTTACTCCTGTGTAGAAAACTTACACGAGACAACCTCGACCATCAACTGAGCTCTTCTTTCTGTATAACCGTCAACTCTGGAGTTACTTGTCTACTGAAGATGAACTTTTGGTCTGCTGGAGTTTTTGTTAAGGAATTCGTCAAGACTCCTGCCAAAAATTTTCGTTCCCATTCACTGAAGAGGTTTTAAGGTCGAACTTAAACCGTAATCTTAAAATCTACTATCAGAATGTTCGTAATCTAAGGACCAAAGTTAACGATATGACTTTCCTATGTGGTTCCTTTGTAAGTAATTTTCACTCTTAGTTTTTCATCCGGTACTTTCCCTTCACTTTCTTCATCCACAAAGCTGGTGATATTTCTTGCATCTCTAACTACCATGCCATATCCCTTTAGCCATGTTTTAGCAAACTACCTGAAAGAGTAGTTTACAATAGAGTGTACCTTTTCATCCAGCCTTTGTTCGCCAAAGAACAGCATGGGTTTATTAAAAGTAAGTCTACAGTACCAACGTATCGTCAACAGTATCACAAAATTTTTCATACTTTTAGCATGTATGGATTTAAGATTATGAATAGGTTAGTTTATATTGGGACACCATTTTGAGCCCATTTGCTACCGTCCACTGGCTAATTAGAGCTGCCAAGTGACCAAACTAAATTAAATCAGCTGGGTCAACAAAGCAGTGGTAGTCACTTCTAGCGACTAGTCACGTTTATCATTACGAGCCGAACACTCACAGAGTATGCTCGATGGTGTCCTCTCCCATCTCGCATCCCCTACATACGTTGTTGAACGTTATTCCTATTCGACATCTATGAGATGCGGTAAGGTAATGAATGTACTGCTATCAAGCAGAGTCTGCTGAGCTTGAGCAGTTTTCTGCTCTTACATAAATGTGATCGTCACTTGATAATAATAACTTTTACAACTTCGAAACAAACCAACAAATGGGATATTTTTCCCAACATTTTTCAACACTCACCAAAGTGAATCTTTTGATGTGCTTTCAAATTAGGTTTCGTTCCAAATCTTTTGCCACATACCTCACAATGAAACCGTTGTTCTTGCTGAAACCATACAAAAAAATCATATTCAGTTACCTCTAACAACAAACTAACTCAGCCTACCTTATGCCACCGAAAATGCGAATACAACGACACAACATTCTTGAATGCCTTCAAACAAATCGAACAGAATGCAACCCCATCTGTGTTTTTATGCTCCTCGCGATGCTGCGCTATTAGCTCTGCAGTTTCGCAACAATCCGAACACAGATCACAAAAGAGTTTCAAATGACTGCGATGTGTCATGACGTGGTTCAGAAACAAATAGTATTTTGTGTAACTCTTAGAGCAATCTGCGCAAATATACGTGCATTCTGCAGCACCATGAGCCACTTCCATGTGATCACGTAGATCCATGACGCCAGAGAATACATTTTTACACTGCGTGCAAGTCCATGGATAGTCACGCCATGATTCAATACCTTCGATTTTAGTTGATGTTAGTACTTCGTTCGAGTTGCTATCCATTGAGTCTCCAGGATCTTCATTGAGAATTTCCGTTTCAATCGTGTATTCTTCGTCATCATTATTATCTGCTGCCAAATCATCGAGCACTTCTTCAAAATTTTCGTCATTGGTGTAGCGTTCCCTTTTAACTTTCAACCTTTGCAAGCAGATTTTTGTTGGTTTGTCCTCTGTAATATTGCTGTCTGCAAACAAGTCTTGCAAATCGCTCTCATCGACAGTTTCTATGGGAAACGAGTCCTGGAAAAATTTACGAAATTGCAATCAATTACTTAATAAATAAAGTTTTAAAATGTTAACTGGCAAAGTATCATACTGTCTTGAATAGCAAGCTTCATTCGGATTTTATAAAAGCAAATATATACAGCAAATACGTATAACATATATAATTCACATACTTCTATGCTAAATATAACTTATAAAATCCAAAACTCTAAATTTGCCTTAAGTACATATGAATTTAACTCGAAAAAATTATGAACTCCACTCAGAAATGCTTGGAAAATGCTACATTTGTCCCCAAAATCTTTGAATTTGACTCGAAAACTAAGAGAGAATCTGGCACAAAAACCTATAAATGAGCTCGAAAATGGCGTCAATGCTACTGTAATACTTATGTAGTTTTTTAGTACATTAGTGAAACTTTAATGAATTGTTGATGTGAATCTCATTAAATAGTGCTTCCTTTTCGTTCCATAACTTTAAGAAACTTGGTAAATGATTATTAGTTCCACTTAGAATCACTTTGAACTGTATAATTGTACTCCATTCCTAAAAACATTACTATACTCACAATTTCATTTGTTTCTTCCACAACTATTTCCTCTACATTGTACAGAGCTTGGAGCGATTCCTGTGCCTCACGAACTTTTTCGGCAAACGACCAACAATCTCGTAAAATACGCACGCAATCCGTACAAACATTTTCCGGAAGATGATCATTTTCCGGTATTGTGAGCTGACAGCATCGTTTCAATTTCGCAATCAAATCAAGGTTCGGATCACGGATATGTACAAAACAATCGCTCTTTCGAATTGTCGCGCATAGGCGACAAATGCCTGGCGCTGCGGCACGTACGACTTTTATTTTGCTAAACAACCGATCACCCATTCGAACGGCCAGATTTATCGTGGGGCACGACTGCAAATTAGATTTTAATTAGTTAATCAACTGTGCGACCCAGTGAAGCTCGCTGGATAGGAACAAGCTCATGCAATATGTGTCTGCGTACACGGTTGTAGGGTGATGGACAATTGTGTCCAAGTCGTGAAATTAGGTCTTTCTGGCCCTAAGAACAAAGATTAATCGAGTAAAAACAACTTGATGCTATTCAATTGTCAAATATAGCCACTGTAACTTTTATTTTAAGTGGCTTTAATGTAAATATTTGAAATTGTTTGCTGGTAATGTACTCTAAACTCACTTCACACTTCGGCGAAAAATAAATGTCAAATGCGAGGCTTTGACGTTTTGAAAAATGTGACAACTGGGAGCTGCACAAAGTATAGGTTCGTGTATTAGCTACAACGGGCAATATTTTTCTTCGGCAACTTTAAAAAAATCTTTGAATTGCTTTGTCGCAATTGAATCGATTTCTTCCTCCGTCCGTTCATCTCGGGGATATCCTGCATTGAAGAAATGAAACTGGCTATATAACTGTCAAAGTTGTGGGGAATTGCCCATAGTCCGCAAATGTAAATGCGTAGTCTCATGGTCGTAGGCCTCATGTAATCACTATTTCAATACACACATTTTATAATGTCACCTCAAGTCATCAATCTTGGTTATACGTTCATCTTCATGTGTCTGCAATTCCTTTTTAAAATTCAATTACCGCTCATACCTGGCAGTCCGATTTTCCACCCATACTGTACCACACACACACTCATCTCGCACACGTCGCACACAGCCATATATGTCACTCGGAAACTACCTCCATTCTCGAAAATCACAACATATTTGACAATCTATTAGCCTAGAGACGCGACATGCCATTTTGGATATTCACGAAAGTTTTCGCTTAAAACCACAGCGTAAAACAACCAAAAATGTCGCAGAAATGTGCCGTTCGCGATTGTGTCAATACGTCAGAAGCGGCATTCATGTACGATTTTCCCAAGACGGATAAAAAACTCGAAAACGCCTGGATAGCGTTCTGTGATCGGGGTGACTACTGGACACCAAATCGAAATTCGCAGATTTGTTCCATTCATTTTGCTCGTTCGGAGTTTCGTTTATCTTCAATGTGGAAACAATGGCGGCGTCCCCATTTGAAAGTCAATGGTAAGTTATACAGATTGTGGGGCGTGAATAAATGACTAGCATTAGATTTGATTTCAGCGTGTCCTACAGTAAAACTGGCGCGAAAACCGGAAATCCTCGGTTGCGATGTTGTCGGTTGCCAAAATAATGAAACAAATTTAAAGAGTGGAGTTCTACTCTATGATTTTCCCACGGACACGGAGACCAGGGAGAAATGGATTAAATTTTGTGGAAAACCGAATGACTGGCAGCCATACGATTGTAGCAAGGTTTGTTCGGAGCATTTTGACAGCGATGCCGCCAACAACAAGAGCACAAGAAATAGTTTGCCACTGACACTGAAAGATAAAGGTATAGCTCCAAAAGTTGAAAAAACCATTTGCAATCATAGCTTATTTAAACTACTCAACAACCTTGGAAAATAAAGTAATACTAAATCGTGTATGTAATTTTTCCACTCTTCAGCTTATCCTACACTTAAAGGGCCCGTGGAAAAATCATCCACAGCTGAACAACCTGAAAAATCATCCACAGCTGAACAACCTGAAAAATCATCCACAGTTGAACAACCTGATAAATCATCCACAGCTGAACAACCTGAAAAATCATCCACAGCTGAACAACCTGAAAAACCATCCACAGTCGAAATGTCAGTCACAACGGCAAGTGAAAAAACTTTGAAGAAAGACGAAAAATTGGCGAACGCCAGCCCTGTAAAAAATACATCCATCCCAAGAAGATCGAATAAAATGAAAGCACAAAAGAGGAATGAAAAGAAACGGCTCATCAGGAGACGTCTCCAGACACTTTCGCAAATGGGCGAAAAATTAAACAAACCGGTGGAAAGCGACGTGAATCACATGAAAGATGAAAAGTATTCTAAATTACACTATAGGTGCGCAGTCCGCGATTGTGAGCACAGTGTAGCGAAACCTGTGCGAGATGTCGCACTCTTTCAGTTCCCAGACGACCAAACACTTCGGCAAAGATGGGTGACTTTTTGTCAGCAAGAAACCAACTGGCTGCCAGAATCTGGAGATTTTGTTTGCTACAAACATTTTAATCCCGTTCATTTCATTAAAAATCCCGTTTATAAGAAGTTAGTGTTGAGAAAGTGTGGTAAGTTGATCAATAAAGTCAGCGGTAAGTTTTTAACTATTTCTTCCGTAGCGATCCCAACAATTTGTAGTGATGGATCTGTTTATGATATAGAAACGCAGCTGTTAAACTCCAAGCAGTCTAATAACAGGCATGACACTAGTTCGACAATTAACAGAGAACAAACGCAACCAAACAGTATGAATCCACCTTCAAGTGGAAAGGAACAATCGGAAATTCTATCCCGTGGCTCTGAAATCAGCCTATCTGGAAACGCTACACCTACTCCTACCGCTAAACGAATTCAAAATCGTTCCTCTTTCGACAAAAGTGGGAATTCCAGACCGAAATCAAGCACCATTACTTCAGGAAACGCAAGTCATATGAGCTCTGGTTTAAATGACGAAAATGTTTTCTTTCCCATGAGGACGGACAAAAATGATAGTCGCGAAAACACTTCGGAGGAAAATAAGTCATCAAACGTCGTACGAACCTCGAACGCCCACAGGGAACGGGGACATAGAAATCCTAGGAAAAGAAGCAGCGGTGGACTGTTTTTCAGTGACTCGGAACAAACAGAGGAGCCGACGGGAACATCTCCAGAGTTCAGAAAGTCAGTCGAAAGTCAAATGTCATTATTACCCCACGAAGGCAATTTAATCCGTAAAAATGCTATAGTGTCCTTACGAAATATTGCAAAAGATGCAAATGTATTAACGGAAAAAGGAAAGCATGGGAACAACGTAGAAGCCACAAGCATTGCAAACAATCCTAATACTCATGAGCATCGAAGAAGCCGAAGCAACACCCCGATGAGGGTGGAACGGCAACAATCGCTCGACAAATTCTTGACACACCGACATATTGAAACTTCCACTCAAAAGAACACAGACGAGTCCATAAAGACATCAAATAGCCAGGAAACCAATTTTAATTTGCATAAGCAGGAGGAAATATTAACTTCAGACGCAGACATAACGACGTCAATTAAAATCTCCGATTCTACATCAGCTCCCACGAGCCAAGACATAGTTCTTCGTAAGCTTGTGTCTTCCCGTTTTAGAAGTAGAACATCAAAAACGCCAAGCCAAGGACGCAAAAAAGCTTCACCTTCGAAAGATGCAGTTTCTTCTTCTACCAACTTGCCAAAACCATTGTCCACAGGTAGCTCCGATGAACCTCAAATGGCAAACACTGTACAGCATCAACCTCGAGTGGATGAAAAGTGCTTTAAGGCACCAGAGCACGTATTGCGCCGCAGTCGCAGCGACAATACAGATAAGGTCATGGGCGAAAACCGAATCAGATTGTCATCCAATTCGCCTTGCCTTGGAGAGAATATCCGTACTTCGAAGGATTCCATTGATGCTTCCGATACCGACTCCCAGCGAAGTAGAAGATCTCGCCAGCGGTCCACTTCAGTCGGAAGAGATCAACTTGCACTAAGTTTAACTAACCGTGGACCATTTTACATCGACGACACACGTCGTGAAAGTTCACTAAGTCCAGAATGCATTTTGCCTGAGGACGAGCCGCGTCAATTGTTTTTCCATAAAGAACACGAAAAATTATGCAATACATTATCAGTTCAAAGGCAATCTGCGGAAACCACAGAAAAAACTACAAAACCATATCTGAATCCGAGTTGGTCCACCAACTCCACACAAAACATTCAGCATCACTCACCAAATGGGGGGGAAATGTGGGGCGGAAATAATCTCAAGGAGCCACTAACTCCCAGTTTCAGAGAACGTCAAAAAATGGTCGCAGAAATATTAAACAACAGCAGTAGCAAATGCGAAGTTGCAAAAGTTCTTGTTTTGTCGCCAGTCCATAATAAAGAACCGAGCCCAGAAAAAACTGTAGACATTGAGGCGGAACTCGGTGATATGCAGGACGGATCGTTCTATGTCGACGAGGAACAAGCCCAACTATTTTTCGATGGGTCTCCGCCTACGTTCAATGGTGAGCCAATAAACATTTTCGGGACATCGGTGGAATTCGAAGTTGACGACACGACAGAATACAATCATGATGAAGAACCAGCTTCACCGGTGCAACCTCAAACCCAACCTGTTACAGAAATCAAGCCTCCGGTTCGTAAGGAAATGAAGTCTCCAGTTCGTAAGAAAATGATGACAAAGCCTCATAAGGAAATAATAAAAAAACCTAGCAAAGAAATAAGGGGAAAGCAAAAATCAGTGACAGCACTGAATATCAAGCAGAATAAGAATACCAGGCAGATGCTGCAAAAAAACAAAAGGCGTCCGACAATTACTGGTCAAAGGAATCGCTTTGGACAGACGATTCGATCCCGAGATGGCAAAAATCGTGCTATTGGGATGCCTGAAGAACGAGAACTCTTAAAACCTCCTGTCAAAACTACGTCCTCAATTGCTGCACGCAGAGGTTTAAAAAAGGATTTATCATCCGTCGCCGAAAAAAGGTTCATCACATCAACCGAAGCTTCATCAGAAGGTAAAAACACAAGGCCAATAAAACGAGCTCGTCCAGTATCGCCCAGTGATAAGGTCAATTCTCCGAAGAAAACTGCAAAAAAATCACCCGTTAAAACTGTGAAAACAAGCCAATCAATCTCGAAGAAGTCACTTTTGTTTGAAGATCAGGAACCCGATGTCCCAGAGGACATGGATGTCGATATAAAAGAAGAGATTTACGACGGACTCAAAACTAGATCCGCAACCAAGGAGCCGTCAGCTAAAAAACCTGCAATCGAATGGCAACAGTGCGAAGTACTCAAGTGCACGAACAATATTCTAAATTCGGCTGGAATAGTGAGTTTTCATTGTTTTCCACTGAATCCTGAACGTCGGAGTCAATGGATTGAATTTTGCAAGCGACCCGCGGATTGGACACCTCAGAACTTTTCGCGCATTTGCAACAAACACTTTCGAACTGAAGATTATGCGAAAGTTCGATTATATGATAGTGTAAAGAAAGTGCTGAAGATTGATGGTATGTAACAATATTTATTTTTGAATAGTTTGTAACAATACGCCCACTCTGTTATACCCAAGCTGTGAGCTTATAATAATAAAAAGTTAAATTATTGTCATAACTAATCGGAATGAACATATCCAATTTGAATAAAATGAGCCAAAAGTGTACCCACAGGTCCTTAGGCAAATTCAAACCAAGCTGTGTAATCCACCTCTAGTATTTGACTGGCGCACCTCTTTAGTTGAATGTTCTAATCATAATTTCTGATTGTAGTTTTATAATTTCTTTTTATCTCATTTCAGCTGCACCTTCAATATACATTGAATCAACTGAAAACGTTGTTGACGAAGATGTCCAGGAAACTTTCTTTTCGATGTTCGAAAGCTCTCAAGAAGAGAACGTGTCAGATACACCATCAAAACCAGCTGAACGCCAAATTTCACCGAAGAAGATATCACCAAATAAAAAACAAGCCAGGAAAGCTGCAGAGGTGAAAAAACAGCAAATGTATCAGGATTCTGACGATAGTGATGGTAAGTGGATTGGAGTTAATTATTTTTGCTATAAAAATGGCGGCATCATAACCCGCTCAGAGACTGTTTCCTATTTATTTTAAAATTTTGTTTCAAATAGCTATCCAAAAGAGAATGGAGTTTACGCTACACCTTTATTATTATATTTGAGTCGCTCAGCTAATAAATAATGATATGAGACATATGAGTAGGGTTGGAAAAGATTTTTGCTTATTATTCGTCACGCCCTTCGATCTAGCTTCCACGTTCTGGAAAAGCAAAAACCATTGATAGTTCGTGTTATTAAGTGTAGAAATGACTGATGTATTGTTGAGGTGTTTGTATCTTTCCACTTGGAAGTCGAACACTTAAATTCACTTTCCTTTCTATTGTTCTTTCGACAAAAAAAATGGATAGAAGCTGTAATACAACGCTCTTATCCCAGTTTTAATTTGCTCTTGAAAATTGTGCCCAAAACATTCTAGAATTAATACAAACTCATGGTAAAATTTAGCACATATTTCCCCGTTCGCAGATTCTTCGTCCTATATGGGTGAGAACATAAAAGAAGAAGACAGTGACTCGTGCTTTGAACCAATGCAGCAAAATGTCCGCAGGCCAAGACAATCACCTCCGCCTAGTCCAACATCTTCCTCGGAATCGTCCGAGCACTATTTAGACGAAACTCGAAAACTAAAACAGAAAATCGAGGAACAAGAGCAACTAATTGAGGAGCTAACCAAAACCAACGACACCAACGAAGAAAAACTCAAGAAACAAGCCGAACAAATTATTGATCTAAACATACAATTCGATGCTGCTCAGGAAGCGAAACGAAGGCTCTGCCAAACAGTCGACGAGCTTGAAACATCTCTGAAAAAGCTTCGTGCAGAAAAACAAACCTACCAAGCAGACGCCTTCAGGAACCACCTCATGAGTAGTCAGTTCGGTAAAATTCTATCGCAGAATCAAATCGACTTGGTGTTGCAGACGAAGAAGAAAGTGGCCTGGACCAAGTCTGAGTTAAAGTCCGCCTTCAATCTGCGTTATTTCAGCAAAAATTTGTACTTTTACAACTACTTGAGGCAAATATATCCGCTTCCGAAGACTACCAGCATACAAAAATATGCCCAGCAGATTGACCTTCACGGGGGAATATTGCTAGATATTTTGGATATCATGGGTACCTTTGGAAAGACTCTGTCGGCGAAGGATCGTGCGACTGTGCTGACTTACGACCGCATGCCTATCAGATCTGCAGTAGAGTACAACCCAGAACATGATGAAATCTTGGGACCGTGTAATCAAGTCTATATTGTGGTTGCTCGTGGTTTGTTTAGTGACTGGAAGCAACCAGTCTACGTGGACTTTCAAAAAAAAGTGTCGGCGGCGGTTGTGAAGAGTATTGTTGAAAATCTTCATAAGATCTCATTTGAAGTAGTTGCACTAGTCAACGACAGCAGTGAAGACAAGTTGAAATTGTTTTTGGACTTGGGTGTGAGTGGAAAGAGTCCTTTTTTCGCACATCCCATCACTAACAAAAAAATTTGTTGTTTCTTTGATTCGCCGCGCCTTCTGGAGAATCTTAGGCGTACTCTGGTAACGGTCGGTAAGTTTTTCAACTCCAATTCCTTCTGCTTTAAAAATCATTTACATCCTACTATTAACCTCTTCATATCTTGATAGGTTTCACATTTGTAGACGGAACAATTCTGACCAAGGAACCTCTTCGAAAACTCTTACAATCCGGCTCATGCACTGCCGCGGATGGTTCACTATACTCTGCCAGCAACAGCATACTTAACGTATCATCAAGCTTCACGAATTCCAATCCAGCAATACAGCTTTTCTCGAAAACAACAGTTTCCTTGCTGCGAAAGTCCTCCGAAAGAAACGATCTCGTTCTGGCGCAGTTCGTCGAGACGGTGTACAAATGGTTCCAAATCATGTCGTCGACGAATCTGGAAGGTAGCGCTCCGTTGAGTGTCCCTTACCGCGGCACAAGCGATCAAACGTCGGCGCTGAATACTGCATTCGATGTGATCAAGTCTACACGTTGCCTGGACACGAACCGAATGAAGGTTTTCCAAGAAGCGATCCTAATATCGATTCGTGCACTACAGCTTTTCAGCCAAGAGATGTTCAAAAGCTACGGCGAAAAGGCGATTTTGGCGTGCAAGTTAAATCAGTATACAATCGATGTACTGTTTAATCAAATACGGGATGATTGTGATTTGAATGAAGACGAGAGTCCGACTCCCTTGAATTTACTGGATAAAATGCGGGCGATTGTACTTGGTAAGATATGAACTTTAATTATTTTATTCAGTATTCATATTTATTTGTATAGTATATTGTGTATAGTATATTCTAACCAAAAGTGCATAATTGTTCCAGGGCTATCGCACGAGCCAATCGATTTGGAGCCGATCCTTTTCACCATCACCGAATCATACATCACTCGCACCGTCTTCGAAGAATCCCAGGTCAAACCGTCAATAAGAGAAAAACCCTTCGATCAGATTCTGTTCACCAACACGCTATCTATGAATCCGGAAATCACTGCAAAACATATCGAGGAAAAATGCAAATTGGCGAAACTGATCGAATTCGTCAAAGCCCAGTACCGTCAGAAATACGCCGATAGCGATGACGATTTACCGCCCAAAGTCAAACTAACGACAATGGGACGCGGCTGTGGTAGCGTACAAAGTTCAACGAGCTATGCTGATCAAATGAAAAACTACTGTTGGCTTCTGGAGAAAATCTTCCGGAAAACCAATAAGGATAACAAGTTTGCGTATAAAACAAATGTATTGGAGACATTGGCGGATCAAGCAAAGACCAAGACACATGTTCATTTGGATGTTATTAAATCTTTCTTGACACAGAGAATTCTAATAAGAGCGGTATATATGAATATGAAGTTGTCGGACAAAAGTTAAAAAAAAAATGTATTTTTAAAATTTCCATTAGATGTTTTATGTTTAGGCTTTAAAGCAAATAATCTAATTTGAACTTACGTTACTAGGAATTATATGTAATGCAGATATCGATTGATTAACTGCAACGATCAATATTCAGTGGTTCGATTGTATAAATAAGATTCATATTATAAAGAAACATGTATCTGTAGAGTAATTTTAATATTGAATGGACAAGTAAATAAATATGTTTGGACACAACTATATTTGAAGTGAGCTTTTTCTCAGCGAAAAGATACATTTAATTATGTCTGTATGTCGTGGTAGATAGTTTCCATTGTTATTTCGTTGGATATAAGTGGAGGGTGTTAAAAATTTTCACAACTAGCGTAAATAAAATTAACGAACTCTCACTGCAAGTGGTCACAGCAGTCAGGTATGCACTAAGAGCTGATGTCTAATGAGAACCAGTGCATACTTTCGAAACCACATAGTCAAATTTTCAATTTTAATCATCCCACACAAACAATTCCCTGAATTAAGTTGGTATTTCATTTACCTTGCAAATACTTTAAGATGTTTGTGCTGATAGTTCCAGACATCTTTTTATTGTATTAGCTTTTATAGAATCCAATTTATCAAACAAATATTTAAATATGGTTTAATATGGTTTTCTAGTATATATTTAATATGGTTTTCTAGTTTAGGTTTTATTATTAGTTTCTATAAGATAATGTTTTTTGTGGAGTGTTAGCCCACTCTTTTTACCGGTAACCATACTCACTATTCTGATTGTCTTATTTATATTGTAATTAATGTTGTGTAAATCTTGTTTCATTATGCAGTAAGAACTAAGTTATATTTGACTTCGTTGGACCAAGTTATCGTTATAGAGGTGTAATTGA
This sequence comes from Nemotelus nigrinus, assembly GCA_947369275.1. NCBI lineage: Eukaryota > Metazoa > Arthropoda > Insecta > Diptera > Stratiomyidae > Nemotelus > Nemotelus nigrinus. The sequence goes on from OX376372.1 coordinate 2,958,438, forward strand.
TTATTTATTCAGATAATTTTTTTGTGAACTTTCATTCTAATGTGATTACAGTTGTTTGCAAAGGTTATAAGGGACCTTTCGAGAGAGTTGTAGTAATTATTCGGAGAGGAAAAAATAAAAAAAGTCGTCAGCATTTTGCGCGGAGAGTTGTAGTTCAATGAAAAACAGGATATATAAAAAGTAAGGGGCTCAACACATCCCCTTGTGGTAAGTCATTATCACAGATTTAAAAGAAAATGGATACGAAATGGCTATCCGTGTACCCATAGGTGAGTGCGCCTCATAGATATGGTCATTATACTTCATTAATCCAAGTTGATCTTTTTGATAAGAAATTAACAATCTAGTAACATAAGTTATCAGGAAGAATTGAAGATGTTGTGTAGAATTATCTAGATTACGATTTTGCACTTTTTACTTTCTAAATCAGGGCATCTAAGTGGTTGAGATATGAAATGATTGATTTACAAGGAATTTACGCGTACAAGCTTTGTGGTAGAATATCTAGGATTCTGTGGTTGTTGATGTCTACTTTTTGAATTCCTTTTAATAAGCATATAGCAACAAAACAAAGATAAAAGCAGAGTGATAGTTCGAATATGATTCGTATTCTACGGTGACTCTATTCTATAACCATCTGACTCCAATTATACATTTTTTATAAAGGCTGATGTATGAAAATGTCATAATAAAACATAAACATAACCTGTTCCTCTCGCCATTCAATCGGAGCTGTGTAATTTATTGAAGTGGTTAATCAAGAATAATGTGAACGCAATGCTGCTAAATATACATGGCAGTGCAATGACCAAATTGCCATTTAATTTAGTTTCAGGGTAAGTCAAAGAATCAAATACGGAATGCCCTATATAATCACCCCATAGTTGCAATTTCAGATACACACTCGGAAAAAATTTTACTTGTGCTCTAGAAAGACATATTTTCCTGACAAGATGCTGGTACGAGAGTAGTCACTTTATGCGAAAATAGCATTTTTAATTTACTTTCTCAATCCAGCAAAACGAGCCGTGTTCGTAAATACTGCACAAATGCCGTACAGGCCGATCAAATTCCAATCGAAAGAATCCGCAACTTCAGCATTATTGCTCATGTTGATCATGGAAAAAGTACATTAGCTGATAGACTACTCGAGCTCACTGGAGCCATAAGTAAAGACTCGGGGCAAGCTCAGATTCTGGATAGCCTGCAAGTTGAACGGGAGCGAGGAATCACAGTTAAAGCTCAAACTGTTTCATTGTTTTATAAGTATCCAAAAGACGGACTAATATATCTGTTGAATCTAATTGATACTCCTGGACATGTAGATTTCGCGAATGAGGTAAGCTAAGGGACATTTAGAGCAAGTGCTAAACTTATCTTACTTGTATTATATTGAGATATTTTGAGATATCTTACTTGTATTAAATACCTGCGCAATATCCAGGAAATAATGAATTTTCCGCCAGCGAAAACTTCAATTTTAATGCCGAAAATTTGTTATCTATACCTCTTGGATTTTTCAACTAAATCATATTTGCTGCCAATATTTCTGTGAGCATACAGATAAATAAATCAAACTTTCATTTCTTATTGGATGTTGCAAATATTTACATATTTGTAGGATTATCTATTTGGAATTTAAGTTTCTTGCAGTGATTGACCTTTGAAATTCTATGACAGGTATCACGTTCTCTGGCAGTCTGTGATGGTGTTGTACTGCTTGTTGATGCCTGCCAAGGAGTTCAGGCGCAAACCGTTTCTAATTACAATCTAGCCAAATCATTAAATCTTCATGTCGTTCCCGTATTGAACAAAATCGATATAAAACATGCAAACCCGGATCGAGTCTGCAAAGAAATTGAGACGCTATTCCAGATATCTCCTTCAGTTGTGCTTAAGGTATCTATTACCAGAATTAATAAAGAATCGTTCCAAAATCAAAAACTAAGTCAAAACTATCTAGTAACATATCCGATTTTAGATTTCCGCCAAATTAGGATCTGGAGTTCCGGCAGTACTTGACCGAATCATTGAAGTCATACCTCCCCCGAAAGTTGATCGTGGTGGAGTATTTCGTGGCCTTCTTTTCGATAGTTGGTACGACAAATACAGAGGCGCCTTGAACCTAATGTACGTAAACAACGGATCAATTGAAATGGGCCAAGAAATTCAGTCAATGAACACTGGAAAAACATATCCAGTGAAAAGTATTTCTTTGCTCAAACCATCGGAAGAGTCAGTAGCAGTACTGTGAGTAGAAATGATATCGTTTTTAGCGAAACTACAATCGATTTGTTATAATTAACAGGCAAGCCGGACAAGTAGGCCTAATCGGTTGCAATATGCGAAACAGTAAAGAGTCAATTGTGGGCGATACGTATCACATAAAAGGATTGCCAGTTGAACCTTTATCGCGATTCAAGCCACAGCAGCCAATGGTTTATGCAGGAATTTATCCAGCCGATCAGTCAAAGCATGTCGCACTGCGAGGAGCTATTGAGAAGTTAGTTTTAACTGATTCTGCAGTGACGGTTACTCCTGATTCGAGTCCCGCTCTAGGTCAAGGTTGGCGACTTGGATTCCTTGGCCTGTTACATATGGAAGTATTTTGTCAACGACTGGAACAGGAGTTTAGCGCTGAACCAATTATAACAGCACCTTCAGTCACATATAAGTTAAAGCTGTGCAATCCAAAGCTTATTCGTCAGAATGGTAGCGATATTATTTATATATCTAATGCAGCATTGTTTCCAGATAGGTCATCTATTGAAGAATATTATGAACCATTTGTGACGGGTAGGTTTGCTTAAAGTAATATCCTTTTAAAAATTTATTTTCGGGAACACTCCGATTGATATTTTTTAATTTTTTTGGCTTATTTTTTTACATTATCTCATGCTCATTTCCGAACTATTGATTATATAAATATTAAAATAATGAACAAAATTTAAATTGAAGGTCCATTCGCTTACTTCCAGGGACAATAATCACTCCAGTTGACTACGTCGGTCAAGTAATCAGTTTGTGCGTCGACCGCCGCGGACAACAAATCAAATCGATAAATATTGATCAAGATCGTCTCCTAATGACATACATACTTCCGCTAAACGAAATCATTCTCGATTTTAACGATAGGCTGAAAGCCATCAGTTCGGGTTATGCTAGTTTTAACTACGAAGACCACGGCTATCACGAAACTAGTGTAGTTCGACTGGAAATCCATTTGAACGGACGACCTGTAGATGAACTCTGCCGTATTGTGCATTCATCGAAAGCAACATCAATTGCAAGAGACATGGTTCTTCGGTTGAAGGACCTGATCCCGAGGCAAATGGTTCAAATAGCAATCCAGGCGTGTGTGGGCAGCAAGGTATTGGCGAGAGAAACCTTAAAACCGTATAGAAAGGATGTAACTGCAAAATTATATGGGGGAGATGTTACCAGGCGAATGAAGCTTCTGAAGCAACAGGCTGAAGGAAAGAAAAAAATGAGATCGGTTGCAAATGTTAAAGTTCCCCATGAAACCTTTATAAATGTTCTGAAGAGGTGATAAATAGAAAATAAATAGATATTTTAAGAAAATTTGAAAATATAATCGTGTCGTTTCAATTGGACCGCAGCGAGCTTAAAACAATTTTGATGTTTATTACTTTCGATCCCAAGCCGGTCTGCAGAAACTGTTGGAATGAATAACTATCGAGTTCGAAAAATTCCAATTTTCAACTTTTGCCTTAAAAGAAACGTCCTTACGACTTCAATAACTTACCTTCTTATGAATTTCGATAGGATCATTTAAACTTTCTTCCACTTGTATCCAGAAGAATGGAGATACACTTGCTTCACATTCGACGATATTAAAGTCTTTAAAGGAATCAAATTTTTAAATAATTAGACGTTAATAAATGCATCTGAAAGGAGCTCTCCAGATGCAATTTTTAGTCCAAGGAGTATGTACATTTGACCGCATGTACAGCCAAAGAGTAAATATTACTCTCTAACAACTTGCATAAGAAACTAATTCTTTCTTGTCAAAGCCATTTATGCCTCATAATTTTAGGCTATTTTATAGATGTATTCTTTATTTTTTTATATATCTGTGTAATGTTGCTCCTCTTGTCGAAATAGATAAGTTTTCGAGAAAAATATAAATTATATTTGCGGTTATTTGAAAGTTCTTACACCGATAATCTCACGATAAAATATGTAAGCTCTTGCGACAAAATACACTCCTCAGTCGTGAATACCATCCTTATTCCTATATTTATACTTAACATTCACTCGGTTCGACTAGCATTTCGCAACCTAACCCAAGCATACTCAAGCTATTTTACATCCACTCTACTATTGAACTTCTGCATCATGGCGACGAACATGAGCATTTCGGTTACTCGACTGTTTGAACGATAGGAAGCATACAGGACATTTGAACGGCCTCTCGTTTGTATGAGTTCGCATATGAACAGTGATATCTGCTCGCTGGCAGAATCCTCGATTGCACACTTTGCATCGGTATGGCCGTTCACCGGTGTGCATCATAATGTGCCGATTCAAGGCGTACGAATCGAAATACTTTTTCGAGCAAATGTAGCAAATATAACGGGTCTCGCCGGTGTGCTTGTTGCGATGTTTCTTCATCGAACTGGACGTCGTGAAAGTTGCCGGACAAAGGTCACATTCATACGGATGTTCGCCGGTGTGGGAACGATGGTGTGTTTGAAGCTCACTCTTTGTAACAAATTTTTTCACGCAATCGATGCATTTAAACGGTTTTATATTGGTGTGCCGTACAATATGACGACGAAGATCACTTCGTGTTTTAAAAGGTTTATCACAAACAATGCAAGGGTATCGTCTTCCAGTCGCATCTGGAAACGTATGTTTGTGTAGGTGTTTTTCGAAGTCGATTCCGTCATAACCAATTCCTGAAATTTATAGAATACATGATTATTAAACAATCTATAGGACGCGCAGTGTTAGGATAAATTGTTATTGCAGCATTCACAATTGTCTTAAATTATTTTCATATATGCAAAGATCAATGTTGTTACCTTCACCACAGAATGGACATTGCAGATCTATCCTTTCGGCGCCTCCCTTCACATTGCTTCTTTCCTCTTTCTTCGCTTCTGATCGATCTTGATAATCAACAGCATCTTCCGCTTCCTCAAACTCATGATTTTTTACGTGCTTTAAGAAGTTCTCATGTCCTTCGACAACATTCATACAAATATGACATATTGACTCTATAACGTTGCAGCCTTTCACTTGATTGTGATGAGCCATTTCTTCGGCCGATTTGAAATTCTTCCCACATTTAGCGCAACGTAGCTCTCCGTAAAAGGTTTCTTGCTGAGCATACAGCAGGTCGACATCAATGACACTATCCAAACTATCTTCGATAACAATTACTTTCGCATCATTTTCGATATTATCTTCGCCACTCAAATGGTGCTTGGCTTTTCCTTTTCTTGCCATTATTGTAGAATGTTTACGAAGACTATGTTTAAGTTTCATCGATTTTACTCTATCCCTGCAATGGCTACTTTATTATGCAGGACTATTTAGATAAATTAATCGATGTAATGTACACACCAATCAATAACTCGCAAATTAGAGACTACTTTAGATTTCCATTTGTTTAATTCTCTGTGTAATTGTTTTAAAAGGCTGGTGTTAGGAATGTTTGTTAGAATAAACAAAACAAATAAATAACTTGCAAAATGAACCCATACAAGAACACAGACACAAACCACATTTGACAGATGAAATCCTTAGCACCATTAGTGGCTGATATCAGAACTATTTTCCTCTAGTGGGTTTAAGTTGAACTGATGAATGGCGCTGCTTACATCAATTGGCGTGCTCCATTCCTAGTGCGTTTACATTGCGCGAAAATATATATTTAAACTAAAAAAGAAAAAAAGAAAAGAACCGATGCAATTTTCATAATTTGTTTCGCACGAAACAAATACACATTACGCGAAACATTTGCAGCGAGTCCCTTTGATGCGCGCACGAAAGCCGACAACGCCGTGGCTCGCTGATATCCAGTTTCTCGCAACAAGTTTGACGTTGCGGAACACGTTAACACAATGCGAAACAGCTTCGCGAAATAGCTCCGGGAAGCAGCCCTCTGGTGATAGGAGGTGCAAAAACTTGAAAAAAAACTAACAAAAATATGCAGAAAATACACGAAAAGACAACATACTATCAAACTTAGTGAGATAATTACCTCAGCTCCTAAAACATTTTACGACCTTTTTTCCCTTCCGCTTCTCATCAGTATTTACCTTTTCCTCTACAAACTACTTGATCACAATCCGTCACTTCCGTCTACTGAGCCAGTTGCAAAAATGAAGACCTTCATCTGGAGTTGGCTTTGATGGTCTTCAACAACATTTCTGATAATTGGCAAGGAGTCTTTAACCACACCTTTATCAATCATATCCATAAAGGTTTTTCCGAAACAATTTTTTTGCCGCTCGTATACACTCTATTCGCCTAATTGGAGATCATTCTTGCGTCGTAAATTACTGCCCAATATTACTTCTTCCAGCTTTATACAAAGTTCTGGAGTGCCATATTCATGCCGAAAGCAGGATGAGTTCCATAAGTGACTTCAGGTATTCGAATCTAATCTACTTCACAAATCTCATGCCATAATAAATAATTTTTCAAAGGCATTCGACACTGTAAAAATTACAGTAACTTGGTGCCGGTGGTCACATAAACAGGATAAGAACCATCAGGAGAGAATCATAATTGTGGCTGCAAACCTGTTTAAACTAATGTAAAGTGAAGATGGCGGGAGCTTGCAAATGTTTCTGATGGTTAATGCACATAAATTTTTTATCGGTTGGAATGAACTGCAATACCCTAACGATTGCTATTCAAAATACTAAATATTTGAAAACGTATTTCTATTTTTAATAATTGTATCATACATAGTCCTAATCTTTTCGACGATATTCCTATTATTAACTTATCTAAACTTATATAAAAATCTTTTTTTCTACAATCGCTCCCTGAAACTTAAAGCAACTCATCCAACGATACGTCATCCTTAATGTATTCATTATCTGATCCGGATCTGGCTGCTTGAGTGTCTTCCTTCTCCGAGATCGTCTTCTGTCCTAGTTGTTTCTTTCGTTCATGGGTCTTCATGTGATTTTTCAATGCTCCAGATTGCGGGAATCGAAAGCCACAAATTTTACATGGATAAGGCCGCTCACCGGTGTGGCTACGCATATGCGTAACGCAATCGCTCTTTTGAGCGAATGAACGCGAGCAGTAGTCGCATTTGAACGGTTTCTCGCCTGTGTGTGTTCGCCGGTGATTTTTCAATGTACCGAGGGCGGAAAATCGCATGGGACATAGATCGCAGGCGTAAGGTCGCTCGCCGGTATGGATTCGTTTGTGTTTGACTAACGAGCTGGAAGTGGTAAACGATGCTTGACAGATATCACACGAGAACGGATGATCACCTGTGTGCCTGCGGATATGTGCATTTAGTTCACCTTTTCGGGGGAGAGAATCGATATAGAATTAACACGATCGGAATTTTTTGCAAACAAACTATTTTTATACCTTTACTAACAAACGACACGTCACATTCTTTGCAAGCGAACGGTTTCACTTTTGAATGCCGCATGACATGTTGCTTCAAATTCGGGTTTTGGGTAAACCCTTTTCCGCAAATTGAGCACAAAAACGGCTTTTCGCCGCTGTGTGTGCGAAGATGATCCTTAAGCGTGGAGAACATTGTGAATACTACAAAGGGAAAAGCCAAACTTTCAGTTACATTCCCGTCACATCAACAGGTCAAATTACCTTTTCCGCAAAATTTGCATTGATTCTTCAGGACTCCGTTGTGCACCTTGTCCGTATGCAGCTGAAGCTTTTTCGCGGTCGTAAACGACCATTCACATTTGCTGCAGTTGAATATTTTCTTCGAGTGCGATTTCATATGCTCTATCAGATTCCTACTGCTAATAAATACTTTTTTGCAAGTCTTACAAATAAACTGCTGTAGCGTGCACTTGTTGATCTTCATGTGGCAGTGAAGCGATTTCTTGTTGGCGAAACCAGCACCGCATCGCTCGCAGGTGAAGTCACCGCTGGGTAGTGAGGCCGGGTCGTGTCGTAGCAAGGCGTCTTCGGGTACGCTGCCCGTGGCACTAACCGTGGTTTTTTCGTCATCTGATTTTTCGTCGTCGTCAGACATCTTCAGCGTTTCTGCCACAGTATCCGTGGTCTTTTCAGTGTCTTCTTTTGCTTCTGGTTTGCGATGACACTTTTTCATGTGTTTATCAAGGTTCTTTTGGTGTACGAAGTCCATTGGACATTCTGAGCATTTTTTGAGTGTTTTCGACGCCGGAGAGACTGGTTTCTTCTTCGCCTTGCTCTCCGAATTTTGGCTGCAGTCTACTGCATGCGCTTCGAACAGCTCCTTAGTTTCGAACGTTTGACAACATTCCTCGCATGCAATTATAACTACACCATCGGTCGGGCTATCGTCGTCACTACTATTCCCCATGTAACGGTTGATTTCGAAAGAACTTTCATCTTGATCCATTTCATAGGGCTCGCCAACAATATCATGAACTTGTTCCAACAGTTGTTCGTCGTCGCCTTCGCTGAGCGCGGTTTCGTTGGGAAAATCGTTGCTGTCGAGCATGTGCTCTGGAACGACGACTTCATCATTTTCGTTGGCTACGGTAACCGCGTTGAATCTGATTTCCGCAGCTGAAGGGTATGTTTTTAGTATGATTGTATCCTGTTGTGGCTCTTCTTCTTCTTTCAATTTTTCTTCTATTTCGTTTACTAGCGAAAGTTCTTTGACGATCTCTTGTAAAGTATCTTGAGAGCTTTCGCATTTGATTTTGAAAAAATACGACCGCTTGATTTCACTTACGCAGGCCAAGCAGACCTTGCTGGGCAGACCATCACTTTCTGAGACCTGGAAATTGGAGTTTTTTTTAGGTAAGTATCGAGTCAAACGAAATAATATATTTTTGTGGTTGGTATTGCTTATATCTGTAGTGAAGCCACGGAAACATTCAGCATTTGTAAAAATTTTAGACTTAGAAAAAATTTTGGGGTCCTGGAAAATATCCTAGACTTTTGGGAAACATTTTCAAATTTCGGCAAAAAGCCTAAAGTAAATTAATTCGGTCAGGTTTGAAGAGGTGCTCCAAATATATATGTTCTTTTCATTGGTATATGAGAGGTACACTAAAAACCATTAATATTTCAAATCTTATTTAAAATGCAACACATGCATGAATATAATACGAATTTTGAGATTCAAGGAGTCGACAAGGATATTATCTTCGGTTAATCTGCCTTTCATTTTCAAATGTTAACAGATGCACACATTGTCAAAAACATCAAAAGTTTTCACACAGGCCTTTATAAATATCCGGAAAACAACCCTAACTTAAACCGGGTTTGTATTAGAAAGCCAAAGACTTATATTCGAAACAAATCTCACCGTGATTGTCGTAAAATTTCTCAACATTTCACCTACTGTACAAGTTTGTGATGACGCTGGATTAGCATGCAAGGATATCAAGGCTACGCCTGCACCCAAGCACGTACGGCACATTTGCTGCAGCGATGTATCCATTATACTTCTTTCGATAAGTTGACAGTAATTTACATGTGCAAAGCGAGAACTACAAGCAATTATCCAAACAGTTTAAAGTCGAACTCAAAAACCCACTCTTCGAGAACCAACGCCAGCTCTGAACGCCAGCTACTTCCACTTTGACGTTTTTACTTGTCAGCTACGATGACAGTCAATAGAGGGGAAGCAAGGGGGGAAGTCTATTTACAAAAATTGCCGTCGCTCACATCATTGCCCTGTCGCGCAATTCAGCCGAACGTACGATGACATTTCCATCGCAACTGATTGCCTCAGTTGGTACACGTTTGTTTCCATCGAAAAACCAAAAAATCCAAAAACGGCTGTTTTGTGGCAAACGTACGTCAGATCGGTCATAATAGCACAGCATTCGCAATATTCGCAACATAAAATGGATTCGGATGTGTGAGGCGAAGCAGATTCTTGTGGGAAATGAGTCTTACAATCGCGGAAAGTGCTTGTCGTGTTTGCCTTCGCGAGCAGGAAATCATGATAAGTCTTTTCGATATCGTTGAAGACTTTCAAAAGCAACGATTGAGTGACTTACTCGAGCAATGTACGAGTTTGAAGGTAGATTTCAACCTGTAGTTAGTTGTAGCAGCAGTTATAAGCTATATAGTTATTTTACAGGTTGATAGAAGCGACAACCAACCCAAATTGATATGTGATGAATGCACCGGCGAGCTACTCGTCGTCGCCAAGTTTCACAAGAAGTGTTTGCGAACACTTGAGATCTTATCGCATGTCCAAACGAATGTGGTGGACGAGGAAGATGATAAACATGTTGAAATTGAGCCCGATAGAATCCAAGTGGAAGAAGCAGATGCGGCCATAACTGAGGAGGATGATGCAGGAGAGGTTTTGGCGGCAGAAGATTATGATATGGACGGTATAATAGTTGAGAAGGAAATGACCGAAGAGGAAGATGCTGACGTAGAGAATTCCAGTCCTACGCAAATGAAGGAAGAAATTCTGTACGAAGCAGTTTGCTATGGCGACGAAGAGCAAATAATCTTATTCGAACCTGAAGATACAGAAGACGAGATACGAACCAATGACGAATCCAAAACCGATACTGATGAAAATGGTATAGAATGTGCGAAAATGAAGTCATTCTCAAAGTTACAGGTATGTAAAGTGGAAACTGAAGTATTAAACACAGGAGCAGAAAGTTTATTGTAGCTAATTAAATTACTTGCAACCGGGTAAAAAGTACAATAGCATAAAGAATACAATATCCTAAAATGAGAAAATATCCAATAACCTCAATAAGTTGATGGTCTGAGGATGTATGGGGTAAAGATCTATCTATCCTCTACTACACATACTCCAAATACCAAAGCTCTCTTTCCTATCCACTCTTCTTTTCAATTCAATCTCAAACACAGCATTTCTCTAACGAAAACTGTAGTTCAAATGCATCCATAGAGTTAACTGTTCTATTTTAAAATCCCGCTACTGTTTTTTAGGATAAATCTGCCGCAATCATCAAGCTCCGGCCTCTAATCATAAATTGTAAGTGTGATGTATGTGGTGCAGGATTCACACACTTCAACAATTTAAGTCGACACCTTCAAACGCACAATCCGGCCGAGATCTATACTTGCGGAATATGCCAATGCCCGTTCACAACGTTTTTGGCATTGCAGAATCACAGCGAAGAACACCAAAAAGACGTGGAGTCTCTTGAAAAAGACTTTATCGAAGAAGATAGTGAATCGAAAGACGATGCTGGTGCACTTGTAGATTCGGTAGTGACCGTGGCAAACGAAGAAAATCGTAGATTAAAATATTGTGATATCTGCAATAAGGTAAGGCTGTTAAGAAAATCATTGGCAATCAATTTGTGAATGGGAGTATATTGCAGCCGTTTATATCGAAATCAGCGCTCGAAGCTCATATAAGAACTCATACTGGCGACAGGCCATTCAAGTGTAAACTGTGCCCGAAAGCATTCAAAACGCAAGGTGGCCTGGCGTTGCATTTACGAAGGTGAGCCTCGAATAAGTGTTTTTTTTTTGTTTAAGTAAAGAAAGAAAAACGTTCCTTCTCCAGGCATTCCGGCTTGCGACCGTATACTTGCAACGTATGCAAAAAAGGTTTTGGCGAAAGTAGCAACCTGCGAGTTCACATGCGAACGCATACCGGCGAAAAACCCCACAAATGTACGATATGCAATCGAAGCTTCACGCGTGTCTTCCTCCTGCAAATACATCTGCGAACGCATACCGGTGAGCGACCGTATCAGTGTCCGTATTGTGACAAGGCCTTCGCACAAGGCGGGGATCTGGCGTCACACAAACGAACACATACGGGCGAAAGACCTCACGTTTGTTCCGTTTGCAAGAAAGGATTCATCAAAAGCAGTGGCCTGACGCAGCATTTGCGAAAACATGCAAACCACGTCTACCACAAGTTGCTGGACGTGACAGAGATGATGGACGTTATTGTTGACGACGACGAGAACCCCGCAGAAACGTCCGAGGACAATGATTACGTTATCGAATTTCCACCTGATATTGAGACATAATCTTAATGCAACTGTAGGTTAAGGATTTTAGGCTGATTTGCCAAGAAATCATTAGAACATTTGAGTTACTTAAGAGTAGCAATAGATTTTTATTTAAGATGTTTATTATTTAATGTTAGATGTGTTTTTGTACAGAACCAAGTCAAATTTAAAGAGAATTATTAAATCAAATTCGACTGATTCATAAGGATGTCTATTTTTTTATTTACTTGGAATTCCCTCACATCTTCTTGTCCAACTGGGAACCAATTTGAAAATTGTCCGTTGCGTTAGATTGAAAAGAAAAGATTGTATTAACTGACAACGTCAAGGAACACGAATTTCAAAAACACGAGGAATATCGCTTGTTTGAGAAAAGTGGAAACTTATGATTTATTTAGCAAAAACTAATTTCATAATAATAATTTATTTATTCACCAGACAAGATACAAATTACTTATACAATACCAAACAAAATTGGAGCCTAATGTATATGAAAACATTAAATAAGTAACAAATAAATGAATAAAAAATAAATGAAACATTGACATATAGTTTAAGTTAGGGATACGGATGTGTTGGAAAAGGGAAAACTTGAAGGATACTTTGAAAATCGTTGGGGAATACAGATTGCTTTTGCTCTGGAATGTCTTGCAGCTTTATTTAAGTAGTATTAATGTGGATATTCCTTTAGCAAGCGAGTGTACCTGTGGGAATTTGTGAAGGAAAAACTGTAAGCACAAAAAAGAGCTTATGGTTTTTTGAAGTCTATTAGATCGGTCGTTTATTTTACTGGGAAAATATCTGAAAATGTTTGTTTTCAGATCTTGATTTCTATTCATAAATTTATTTGCACTGTATTCGAGTGCGCAATTCTTTTATTTAATTTAATTTATTTACGAATTGACGTTAAGTCAAGGAAAAAGATAAAATATTAATGGCTGATTAGCTTTGAAGAATTCAACATATATTTAAAAGAAAATGCTGTGTTGTAAAATTGATCTTTTGTTGTTATTTAAAAAAATTAACTCATTTTCTTTTTCAAAAATGAACAAATAAGCATGTTTTATTACCTTATAATAATAATTTTATCTACTTGTACAGTTAAAAATTAAGAAAATAACATAATGCGGCTAAACGAATTACGCTCACTGTATGATATTTAAAATATCGAAGAATCATAAACACATATTTCCACAAATAACGAAAGTTGCCGTAGGAAACCCAATTGTTGAATAAAATCGCCATTCCGCGTGGAAAGGGGAAAAAGTATTCTCACCGGTATTCAAAAATTAACTGAGTACAGTTTAAAGAGTGTATGAAACTATTTGCGTGAATACCAAAACATAGATTTTAAAAAAATTCAATTCAAAAATGAAATAAATAGTTGATTTTTTTGGAATATAGATACGCTTTCTATTTCAAAAGTGTTTAAGTAATACTTTAACGGCTACAGAGATCTGTAAATGAATATGTTTGAGCGGCATCTAACCTGAATTTGATTTCACAGAGCAACTCTCACAGATTTTTACACATTGATGTGTCGCATTTCAAAGATTTATAAAATTTCTCTCAAAACTTGTTGGACAACATCCACCTCTTTTTCACAAAGATAAGATCACAAGCGTTTCGATCTTCTGGAATATTTTAAGAGTATATTTTCCCAATTTCTCCTCTTAATGATTTGCACAAATTCGACCAAGAAAGGCGTGACGAGGTTCATTGATAGGTTTAAAATAAATGCTTTAGAATTCAGCATTGGATTTGTTTGAGCCAAATCACAAATCTTCATTGAATTGAGTTACCGATCCAAAATTCCGTAAAAAAGTGCATTGGCCTATCTGCTTGTTCTATTTGTTACCGCAATTTATGTCTTTTCAGTGTTTTGAAACGATAAATTTAATAAGCCAGATGGCATTTTTACAATTTGGCGGGCAACTAGTGGAATATGAACAAAGGAAAGCCAGATTTGAGTATGCGATGAAGATTTCGAACATAATTCTCACATTTGAAGAAATTCTTTATCAATCCAAAAGTTCCTAATTCTGTGCGACTATCGGGGACTTCAATATTGGTTGCAATTCCCTAAAAAGCATGCTATCCCCCTTCAATTTTTCATCGTTTCCAAGTGTAGCTTTTTCATGATTTCGCAACTTCCTCCGCCCCAAGAAGTGTTTGCGCTAAAAATCAAGTTGACTGCTTACCTCTACTTCCGTGACATTCTAATCAATCGTATCAACTCATTATCCTTTTTTTTTCAAAAAAAAAATTCGAGTCAAACAACAAGACATATCAGCATTCTCATTCTTTTTTTAAAATAATTTATATTTGATAATACACAGAGTTTTTTGTTTGTAATTAAAATATTCAAGCCTTACTCTCATATATAGGTAGGTATAATTATAATAGTTTCAATAGCAAAACATTACTTTCTGTTTTTTAATACAAACATACAAATAGAAAAATCTTACAATATTTACAAGTCCGAAATCCTTAAAACTAAAAAAAATTATAACATAGGCATTATTTTTTATACAAATATTTTATATATATAGCATTCTATTTTGCATCTAAATCTTTCTCATATTTCAATTGCAGTTTCTTCAGTTTTAAATAATTACATCGTATTATAAGTGGCTGCTGTATTGAACCGTTGTTTAGAAAGGCTAAGCGTTGCGAGTGGATGAGTTTTGCCGAACTGTTGTTGATTGTTTGTTCTCTTAAAACTGTGATGATGATGTAGCGGCGGTACGGACGATGATGAACAAGATGGCGAAGACGACGACGGCGAGATGGTTCGGTCCATTGTCATGGGAACAACAATATTGGTGGCGGTGGATCCTGTAGCAGAATGTTTAAATGTCGGTGGGATCGGTGGCGGTCGACTTAAGTCGCTTATTGTTTTCATACTGACATTGCTTCCATCCTTCTGCGGCAGTAGTGTGGAAAACTTGGTGGCGAATCCTACGCTACCAGAATCGCTATGGCTACGGTTCTCGTAGTACGATCTGGGTCGCGTTCGCGGGCAGTGAAATGATGCTGGCCGACTCTCGCCCGTTTGATATTTACTTACTAGCCCCTTTACACTCAAATCCTTCGCGGCGTCGGGTTTCGTTTTATCGAACAGCCTGGTCCGAGCTTCATCGTGCGGCGCAACGGGCGATGACGGCAAGGAGCTTCCTTTCTTGCTGCTGCTGCTGCTATTTTGCGCTGATAGAGACGGTGATGTCAGACTCACCTTGGCTTCAAAATTCATCTTTAGATTTTGAACAGTTCCAGCTATCTTATCTATTGATGGCATCGTACTATCTACAGGATATGCTGTGTGAGCAGTGACTTTGCACTTGGCTATTGAGTCCTCGATTACTTTTGTTGGTACAGGAAATGCTTCCGGCGCTGACACTGAAAGCAAACCGTATGACTGCGAACTAGGCGGGTTAAACTGATGTATGATCTCTTCGCTATTACACCTAAAGTTATGACCTCTGGGTGGGTGAGAGAAAGACTTACTAAAGCCCTTGCTGCTACTGCGACGAGGCAACGATTCCTCGTTTCCACCAGTTGGCTTCGGACCACCCTCACATACTTTTTTCGAAGCAGACATCGAAGAGTTCTCTTCCAGCTTCTGTTTCGTTCGTTTCACAGTCCCGGGATAAAACGGGATGCTTCTACTGCTACTAGATATACTCGGGTCTTTCTTGCTGCTATGCATGATTTGACCTTCGACGATCGGTGTATCAGCTGCGTTCAAGTTGAACGTACGCTCACTTAATCGCTGATTTGTATCACAGGAACCCCATGAGCTATTTCTTGATGGAAGCACACGATTATCACCAGATCCCCAGGACGAATGCCTCGAGATCATTTCCCTTCGCTCACCTCCCCCTCCGTAGCCCAGGAAAACAGCCGAGTCAACACTGCTGCAAGAGCTTTGCCGCGAACTTGGGATGCTACTGCGCTCGAAGCTATCCGCGCCAGTTACGCTTTGATGGATGATCTGTGCTGACGATGTCCATATCGGGCTGTCAGTAGATGAGAATGAAGGTCGTTTGTTGTTCGCCGCCATTTCAGCTCGCCTGTATTGTACTGTTGGCTTTTCGATCGAATCAGTAGTCTCATCGTCTGATAACGCAGTGTTCCCTGTACTTGTCATTGAAGTGCCACCTTTCCATTCAGCCTTCGGTGCCGCAGCCAGAACCGACGAGCTCTTCTCGCATCCGCTCGACTCCAGCTCATTCACAATCGTTTTCACAGAAGAGTGTGACGAGTTCTTTTGGATATGCAGCACTTGATTCTGCGTCACACTGTAGTTTTGGCCGTTGCTGCAAGGCAGCCGCACATTCCTAGCTTCTTCCACCAATTTGTTTGGAACAAGACTCTCCATCGAGTGACTCTGCGGCTTCGTGGTCACGATATCGGATTGCACGTTTTTCGGCGAAGCACTGTTTGAGCGGCGCAACGCTCGTTTCGGAGACGACAAAGACGACGGCGATGCATTGCTCGATGATTTCGTTTTGTTTAAAGCTTGAATGAGCGGAGTCGGTTCACTGCCCGGCAGCAGACGAGCATCCTTCACACTTTTCAAATTCGTTTCGCTTTTGCTACGCTGCAGCTTCTCTTTGTTTTTCATCGCGTCCAGCATTCCGCGATAGGTTTCGAGCTGTGTTAGGAAATTCTTATTTGGCTTAATACAATTACGACGTTTTTTCACATGTTCTAGAGCATCCGTTAAATTCCAATTGTAAGCTTTCATAGCGTATGCGATAACAACAGATGCCGATCGACTAATACCCATCTTACAATGTACTAATACTTTTGATCCCTCAGCTTTGGCACGAGATATATATTTAAACGTATTATCCCAATGTTTGAGTAAATTGGTTTTCTCATCATCATACACGCGTATATTACAGTAATCAAACATTCCAGGAAAAAAATTATCTATTTCGCGGGTTACATTTAATATATGTCGAACTCTGCAAAACACAAAACAACGAGCAGGGCTTTTAGCCAGAGAAAACATTAATATTCAAGCGAGTCTTACCCATTTTTCTGGAGTTCCTCTAAATTACTGGCATTCCATTCCGAACCTAGATATACATGTTCGAAAATTTCTGTGGGTGCGTCCATTTGACCTAGTATTATTAACATTTCTTCGTCGATAAACGACTTGTATTCATCCAGATCCATGTCCAGATGTTCTTCCAGTCGCCCTCGTATGAATTTAGACGTGACCTCATCCAAATCTACAGACATCATGATCTCCTTCAAAGTCATCTTGATGACTTGTTCGGTTTCTTCTCGTTTCGTAGGTCTGCAATGAAAGTGTGATGAAAATCAATGGTCTCTTTAACAGAGGAAACTTGAGTGGTCATACTTATTTCTAAAGGCATCTGGCGAGGGCGGACGACGACTTTCGATCGAGTCCATTGCATGCCACTCGTTCAAGTAGGATCGATCCGAGTTGATGGAGTTTTCATAGTACGAGACCCAGCTATGAGACGGACCACCCGGATAGAAGTTATTCTCTCGTGCCTTTTGCGATACTTTGTGCAAGGTTTGTAACGCTGACCTGTTCGATTTAAGAAAACAATTAAATCTACGATTTCTCTTTTCTTTGTTTTGCGGACACTCTTACCACATAGCCTGCACGGACACTGGTTTGAAAATGTGCGTTTTTCCATATACACTTATACTAAAGCCACTGCAAGCAAAAGAAAAAACACAGTTATACAAAATACTTAGGCTAAGATGACTATTATTTGAATATGGTCGAATCATACCCGTCTCCGTCTAATCTTATTGATGTATCAGCTAAAATGCGTAAAACAAGTCCAATTGTTGTCTTTTCATTGCAATCAATTCCCAATAGGCAGGACTCTTCGATCTCCTGAAAGGAACGCGAAAATCAATTAATCGTCACCAAGCCACACCAGGATAAATCGATGCGTTTTTATTCGCAACTTACTCGTCTCGCTTCTGAAGTTGCACCATCCGATTTCGAACTATCGCGCTTCTCCATATACGGTGACGTCGATTTCCTTCCTTTCGAATCATTGCTCAAGTACGTTGTTCGTGTAACAATTGCCAGATATCGAGTGCGGCCGGGATGATGAGATTCCAGTTTTACTGCCTATCGAATCAAATGAAATCAAATAATCAATTTTAACGATAATTAACCGCAGCGAGCGTGTCGTGTCGACTTGCCTATGTTGACATCGCTGTGATGCTTGTGTACTTACCATTTTCAGAGTTTCTTCATGCCGTAATAGATAGAACATAGATTGTAGATGCTGTTGAATTTCTGAATTGTTACCGGATGAACTGTTGGTTGAACGATTGGAATCGGTGCTAAGACGTCTCTTTGTACTTGGCGGAATATCTTTAAGTGATAGGACCATTGCAGTTCCCTTCCCAGCAAAAAAACATTCACTTGTGCTAAAATTTAAAATTCGAAACATTAAAATCAGATTCCAAATCCATACCAACATTCAATTGAACGTGTTTTGAAAGTGTTTTAAACCAAAGTACGTGTAATACTGCAGAGGAGAGGATTTCAAAATACAGTACAGGACTGGCAAGTGGACATTCCAGCCACTTGAAAAATACACACAACAAATAAAAATGTGCAGAGAGAAGGTGCCAAAATCATAATTTCTTGCAACAAAACTTGATCGAGCAACTGATTGACCAGCGAAGTGATATGCAGGACAATAGAGCATTCCAAATACATTTTCGAACACTGCAATTTGATAATACTTAATTCGAGCTAGCAATCAGCGAAAACCCCGATATTGTGGTGTGGATGTGTTTCGAGTCTTTGAAATTATTACCTTGTGTCATTTCTTCCACTTTCCTCCTCATCTCCTTCACCATCCTGGAAAAATAAGTTGTGTAGGTTAGAATGGGAGTTAATTCCGTTAAGTTATTAAATGCCAACTACAAAAGCAAACTCGTTATTGAAGCGCAGTGCAAACGGATAGGCTGAGATGTTTTGGCTGATTCTACGTTAAGAAGGTGTTAGGTCAACAAACACACGGCAAATGTTTTGGAACTCTATTGTCAAGCAAATCAGACAATGGCGTGCAATCGATTCAGGCTAGTAATGTTAATGATTGGTGAGGTGTTAGGTATGATAAATCTACGACTTCTAATTCTATGTTTTTTAGAGCGCAACAAGGAGACTGCCTCTGAACAATTTTAGTGAACAAAAGTACTACTAGACGCCAGATGATGGACGACGTATGCGAGATTAAAAATTATATGCAAGCAGAATTAAATGCGAATATTTTCTTATTAGTCAGATGATCTTAGATAGCTTAGCATATTTTTATTGAGCCTTGAATGTTACATATTTTCGCATAGAGATCATGATCAAATGAAAACCAAATTGTTTTTTTTTCATCGCTCCTGTTCGCTAATGTATCTATCTACCTTATATGCGCACCAACGGGTAAACAGTCAATTGATAAAACTGACTGATTATACATTTCCCACGACTTCTAGAATTCCTTATCAGCCAGAAAGTTCAATGTGATTAGATTTAAGCTTTTTATTTGCTAATATCGTAATGTCATTCAGTTGATGAGTCATAGGTGTTAATAGATTGTCTGATTTCCGTGTCAATTATAAATTGCAACAAGAGTAGATTATGGCTATATTTTATTGTGGATATTCCATGGTCATTAGAACATAAAGTTTCGTGTTGTTGATTGTAAGAATGATTGCAAATGCGTTGGAACAAAGTTAAGGCAACATCCAATAAGTCACAAGCAGAGCTGAAAGCTATAGAATTACCTAAGTATTAACAAGAAGACTATTGAAACCCTCTCTATGTCCGAGACGTGCTAGATATTCCATGTACCGCAATCGAATTATTTGGGTCATTGAAAATTAGCACTATCTTAACATCAATACTGCATTGTAAACACTCTTGCTGTGAAGAAGTACCTAGATCGTTTGAGAGGACTGTCGTCTTAAGTAGTTATTATGTATAAGCATATAACGTAACTCCCAACAGAAAGAAGAAAATTAGTTATTTCAATTTTGTTTACCAGTGAGCTCCAATGTTTTTGAAAATTCTTCGCAAAGACATATTCTGTGATCCGAACTTTCACTTTTTAGAACTGACACCACTTCTACTTGAGTACATAAGGCCAGCAGTGACACACTAAGACAAGTCCTGAAGATAGCCAGTAGTATATGAAGTACCACGAACCTCGGAAAGTATCAGCAGTCCACGCAACTAATAGCAATTTCGAGTTTTATGTACATTTATTGGCTTGAAAAAACCTTGATGTTTTTCGATGTAATATGCAAAGTGCGTGGAGAATGATTTCAGCAAGCATTTGTTAAACCGGATAGAGTAAATAACATTGATTATAAACATTCCCAGTTTGACAGAAACAGAAGCATTATAGATTCTAACTGTGTAATATGTCAATATTTTTAATTCAACTAAAATAAACAAAATGACGGGAATCAACAGGGCAGTCTGATCCTGAAACCACTATTAGGAGAGAAAATAGGCCAAGTAGCGTACGAAATTAAACATGTATCACCCATTCCTTCTACTTTATTCATCTCTAAAACAGCGTGCACGAATTGCGTGCACGGTCTCTTCCACAAATAACCTTATAGTATTTCCCAAACAATTGATGTGTTGGTATGTATAAGGAAAGATACAATCAACTTCACTTTAATTTTAATCCTTTGTACTAATTATCTGGCAGCAAGCTTATCTGGCTGTTGTGAGACTGCACAGTATCTGGGCTTGGAGTAGAACTGAGTTTGGCTGTGGTAGAATCTTATCTGAGGAAGCTCCTACGCCAACGGATGTCGAATACATAGCTCCGGGCATACTGGACTGAAATTTCATTCGTGGTAGGGACGAATGAAATGATGTCAACGTCGAGTATGGGTTTATATATGGCTTAAAACTGAACATTGAATATGGAAGCGCTATATGCTCGGATGAGCTGAATTTAAGGTTGTTCCTTCGCCTCCCGGGCCATTGTAGTGTCTTCCAGGCGGGAGTGGTGGCTGTTTTTCAAGCCATCGACTGACATTAGTGAAATTAATGATTCATGAATTTTACAGATAGTCAGGCGGCTATAAGTTCCCTTGCTGGTCCTACTATAGTGTCCAGAATCGTTGCTGAATGTAGTCCATCCCTTAGGGAGATGTCGAGACATTTATCAGTACAATTGAGCTGGGTACTTGGACATAGGTGTATTCGAAGACACTGTGGAGGATGAACTGGTGAGGCTTGGTACCGGAGGTCTCATGCCCTTTCACTACAGGTACACCGATGTCATCAGTCAAACTCTCTCAAGTCTCTCAATCCAAATATAGCTGAAGGTAGTATTAGGGTTGTGTATTGTAGACAAAATAAAAGGACCAAAAAATACTCGGTAACCTTTGAAGTGACTGGATCCACCTTTGCCAAACTTGTTAACAAGTATATAAATATCGAATTTAATTCTCATTTTTGCAGAGAGGACATATATGTTAGTAGATGCTATAAGTGTCAGAAATTTGGGCACACCGCAGTTAATTGTAAAAGTCAGATAGATGTGTGTGCGAAGTGTGCAGAACATCATAGCACGTCTGTTTGCAACTCGCAAATACTCAAATGCACTAACTGCTCACTGGCTGGCTGTAACAATTCTTCGCATCCATCCTTTGCCAGGGAATGTCCAGAATATCTCAAGAGGAAAACATCGGTTCAAAGGAAAATTAATTACCTGATTACGGAAATATAAACATGAATAATATGAGTCTAGAAGTTTTTTATGCGAATATTAGAAGCATTAGGAATAAATTTACGGACCTTTAGATATTTTGTAATTCTAAGCCAAAGTTGGATGCAGTGATTCTTAATGAGACTTGGATTTCTAGTTATGAGATTAGTTTATTCAACTTAGATAGATTCGTCGCAATTCATAACTGCAGGGATCATGCCCAAGGAGGTGGCACTGCTATATACATTAATAAAAGGATTCAGCATAAGCTGCTTCATTATGATAGTAGGTATCACACTATCATTATTTCTATTGAATGCGACCTTCGGTCAATCCACTTAGGAACATTCTATAGAACCCAGCATGACGATCCTGAAGAATTTATTGAATATGTTGATGCTTTGTATCAAAGGTTTAGTAACTTGATAGTTGTAGCCGACACCAATATAGATGCCACTAGCATAAATAATAGTATCTGTGTTAACTATAATAACATGTTGGCGATGAACAATGTGGCACTGCTAAATTGTGACCCAACTAGAATTACATCAAGTTCAGCTACTTTGTTAGACCATGTAACAACTACCGTCAACACTCAATCTGTTGCTTTTAAAGTAGAATACTCAGAATGGCCAGATTTAGATCACCATACTTTGTATATAACAGCATCTGGTATTAAAGAGCAATTGCAACCTATAGTTAAAAAGAAAATTTCAGTTTTAAATAAACGGCTATATGTTGATTCGGTACTAAAGAAACTTAGTGAAACGCATGGTGAAATTTCTTTTAAAAGGATAATTGCTATTATTCAAGATGCAAAACAGTCGGCTTCAACTATTAAGGAAATCAGAGCTAGGAGAGGCAACAATTGGATTACGGAAGATTTAATTAAGGAAATGGATAAAAAGAAAATGTTATATAAAAGAATGAAAATGAATCCAAGTGATGCCAAACTTACTTCTGATTACAGATCGTTGAAGAATAGAGTATGTTCCATGATCAGAGTTGCTAAGAAAGACTATGTTAGAAGACATCTTATTTCTGCTGAGGGTGATGTTAGGAAAGTTTGGAAATTCATCAACCAAGAACTCTTGTTGGGCAATAAAATAAACAAATCTAACTCTATCATCACTGCCGATAATCTCGTTGATCATTTCAGCTCTATAGGTGAAAAACTTATTGAGGACTTAAAAGTGAAGTTTAACCTTGACAACTTTGAAAGGCAGAACATTCCGTTGAATTCAAAATCTCTCTTTTTTGAGCCTACTGATCCTGGTGAAGTGTTTGCCATAATTAGCTCATTGAAGAATTCTTCACCTGGAACTGATGGAATAACTTCCGAAAACTTAAAATTAGTCGCTATTCAGATATCACCTTATATTTCTGCAATCATTAATAATCACATTACCAAAGGTGAATTCCCTACAGAACTGAAAGATACCATGATAGTTCCTATTCATAAATCAGGTGACGATGTAGATCCTTCTAATTACAGGCCAATTGCTTTAACAAGTTCGTTTAGCAAAATTTTCGAAAAAGTTATCAATAAAAGACTAGTTAAGTTTATAGAAAACAGTGTAGGATTTGATACACATCAATATGGTTTTTTACAAAAAAGTAACCCAACATCAGCAATAACAGATGCCTTACAATTTATTAATTGTGAACTTGATTCGAATAAATATGTGGCCGCACTGTTTATTGATTTAGCGAAGGCCTTTGATACAGTTAATCATATCACTTTGTTAGAAAATCTGAGCGAACTTGGAATAAGAGGCTTGGGACTGGCGTTAATTGGTAGTTTCCTAAAAGACAGAAAAGTTCTGGTTAGGTTTAATGATGAAATTAGTAAACAACGAGTAGTTAACATTGGTGTTCCTCAAGGGTCGATTCTAGGACCAACTTTATTTTTGCTCTATATTTATAATTTATATTTCTCTGGTCTGACTGGAAAATATATTATTTACGCTGATGATACCCTGTTGCTATACTCTGCTAACTCTGCTGAACTTCTGGAGCGACAAATAAATAACGATTTAATTGTTTATGGGTCCTAGCTTTTGGGAAACAGGCTTACAATCAATACCTGTAAAACTAGTTACATGATATTCAAGCAGATTAATAAGAGTGAGATTTGCCTTAACATTAGAATACATGGAGAGGAGATACAAAGAGTGGCTAGATCTAAATACTTAGGACTAATTATTGATGATAGATTATCTTGGTCCCCTCACATAAGTAATGTGAAATCTAAGTTGGTTTTCTGGGTTAGGCTGTTCAGAATGAAATATTACTTGGATTTAGAGCTAAAAAATATGATATACAACTCTTTTGTGCTGCCTAAGATTACCTATGGTATTTTGAATTGGAGTCAAACTTCAGAGATGAATATTGACTCAATTCATAGAATACTCAATAGGATAGTCAAGGCAGTGCATGGACTTGATAGACTGACTCCAAGTGATATACTATACAGACAAAAAGATAAATTCAATGTAAGGGATATTATATTTATGGAAAAAGCTAAGATAATATATAAAATACTCAATAACAATATAAAATCTTCGATATGTCCAATAAAACACTGTGATTATCACAGCTATCACACAAGATTTAAGGATAATCTCAGGCTTGATATCGCTAGAACGAATAGAAAACATAAAGATCCTATTAGATTAGCTATGGAAATCTTTAATAATTTACCTAACTCTTTGAAGAATGCTAGGTCTTTTCCCGTCTTTAAAAGGCTGCTGAAGAATCACATTAGAACCATGTAAAGTAAATTACGTACTATTTAATACTAGTTTTTTTTTATTTTACTAATTGCTATTTTTCTTTTTTTTTGCATCCCTCATACCAGCACTCTGTTGCTGACTGGGAAGCACTTTCTCTCGCTTTGTTTTCTAAAAAATCCTATAATTAATTTTTATTTATATTATGAAAGAGCTTCTTCTTCTTCTTTGCATGCTTTTTTATTATCCATCTTTTACACTAACTTCCCATCAACTAACTCTATCTTACTTTCTTTATTCTCCATTTATCCTATTTATGTTTTCTTTTTTACTATTATATAATTTAATTACAAATTGAATGTGTCGAGAGTGTGGTTTGGGATTCCTTTCCTATCCTATTCCCTTTCGGGGGATGATGATAATTTTAATTGCTTGTTTCTTGACTAAGTGGCTTAATGCTGCTAGGAAGAAGAGGCTCTGCAATGAAGCTGACCCCATTGTGTTATTGTGTAAAACTAGCCAAAGACAGTCCTGGACCTTCAGGGATGCACGTCCCACTAGGTCGCTATTAAGTTTAACCCGTAGTGATCTACGCTGTGTAGTGGCCGTTCTCACGAGCCACTGCTTCATAGGGCGGCACTTTCAGCGGTTGGGCGTTGGGAGCTGTGACTCAGATGATGAAGAGGTATCAGTCCATCATCTTATGCATGACTGTTCGGCGATGATAAGGAAGTGTATGGCCTCTCTCAGGGTGCCCTTTTTCTCAGGTCTGACTTATCTATCCTTTGTCGAGTTAAGGGGTACTGCACAGTCAAAGCAACCGGAATCGTCCCCCGAGTACAGTGGCTATGGAAGAGTACATGTTGTCTATAGTGTGCCCACATGTATACTCTCCGATTAACAGCCACTTGGCTTAACCTATTAATTACAAATATTCTCGCTTTTACCAAAGAAAAGCTTAAAAAAAACTCTGGTGTTATTTTCACAAAGAATTAATTGACATTGACTGTGAATGAAGTGTCTGCCTACTTCAACCCCCAGACCCCACAATAGTTGTTGGGGGACTACTTTATTTTTCCAATGTGACTTTAAGTTTGCTTTCAATTTGTTTATGCTATTCGCGTTTTTTTTACCAAGTCCCGCAATATGTTACAAAGGATCTGTCTGGAAAGTATTCGAAATGATTTAAAAAAAAAAAAAAATAGTTGAAAATATCGGCATAACGACTTGATAGGGGTCAAAGTAGGATCATCTGCATCAACACAACGCTTCCTGCAACTCTGCCAATGACGAAAATCTCCTTCGGCCGTAGAAACCGAAATGAACTTTCAATTCTTCGTCATGGACTACTGAATGACCTGGGCCAAGGCGTGGTGCCATCCTTTCATGGCCTACTTGAGCTGGAGGAAGAGAAATAAGTCTGGGGACGCGACATCAGGTCTGTAGGGTGGCTGGGAAAGCGTTGAAACACGATATTTAGGCGGTGCAACTTTGCAAAGGCCGTAGAACTTCGTCGAATCGCCGATCCTGGCGGCCACGAGTGATTCCTTCTCATCCGCAAATCAATCTGTGGCCAGAGATAAAAAGGATTTCACTTTCAATAAGTTCTCGTCATTTTTCGAAACATCGATCGTCCGCAACTTGCTCTTTTCTCTCCCTAAACAACTTGTGACACTCGAAAACACTGGACCCACAATCTGGAAAGGCTGGGAGACATACCACCGCCCGACCCACGCGAAAGGATTCCCCTTCGTCACTCCGCCCGAATGGGAAAAATTCATTCCAACTACTCCTCCGACAGACGGAGTAGAGTACAATAGCGTGTTTTAATCTATCTATTCTCGAAGTTGCATTAGACAGGTTTCTATCAGTTCTGATTTCTCTACTAGTTTTTTGTGAGACATCTTTGGTAACTGTAATCGGTTGTTTACTATTTTATAAGTGGTTCGAATTTATTATTAGGCGGATATTTAATAATCCCATTCGGGAGTATATAGAGCCTCTGAGTGTCAAATTCGATATTCTAAATATAATTTTAATTTCTTTTTGTGTTAAGTTCCCCAATCAGCTCATGTTCGATTCCATAAAATAGTTCCATAGTTGTTGATTTCTAGTATGTGAGTATGCACTATGAGCTGATGTCTGTTGAGAAACGGTGCATATCTTCGAAACCATTTAATAAAAATTCAATTTTTAATAGCAGCGCAATAAGAACCCTTCTATATTAAAAATCATTCATTTATTACCAGTTAGACAATAAAAATTTGCCATTTTCTCATCCACCAGCAATCCTAGATATTTATTTGAATCAACTTTTCCCAATCAGACTCCTTCGATCTTAATAAAGGAATTTATAGGGCGCCTGTCTTTTTGGTGGAACTAGAAATACTTGGTTTTATTATAATTAGTTTGCTCCGATGAAGCAACATTAAGTATCGTCCCAAATCCATTTTATTTTGATCCTTTACAGATGGTTTATCATGTTCACAGTACAAGCAAAAACGGACAAACTTGGAATATAGCTAGAGATCCTGAATCATATTCACATAAATTCGGAATAGTGGACTAGCATTTCCTGGGTTTTCCTACTGGTTTTCGACCGTCATCTTTTCCATCGTAAACCTTTTTAGGCATTTGGAACCGATCAGCCCATGTCAGTTTCAGCAGTATGCGGATTGTAGCGCCCTTTGGATCGTCATATTTTGTATAGCTCGTGGTTGTACCTAATTCGCCATTGGCTGTTCTTATGTTTTGCTCAGATTGTTCGTTTGAAGACCCGTCTTTTGAAGGCGTACAACGTATTTGCAGATGCTTGCGCGGGGGTCTATGTTTCATATCCATAGCACAACACAGGTCTTATTATTGATTAATATACGTGGAGCTTTGTTCTCCTGCAGGTTTTATTGGCGAGCTGTATTCTGCGTTTTCTTTCGTCAGTTCCGTTACATTTTGTTGTGAATTTCACACCTAAGTATATAAATTCACCCACATTAATCGTAAAGAGCTTTATTTTGTCTATATTTTGTTGGTTCTGTTTCGTGTTTGAGTCATGATTATCGTTTTCGTCAGGTTGACTTTCACGTTGACTTCTTTTGCTTCCTAGTCAAGTTTCAGCAGGAGTTCTTTGGCGATTGTGTTGGAACGTGACAAGATGTTGATGTCATCTGCACAGGTTGGTTATGAGTTGAGGTCGTGAGTGATTATTTTTCTGTTTCGTTACGCCAAAAATGATTCGAATGAGCAAGTCGAGGACAAAAGCCATGCTCATTACCTTCTTTTACGAGGGATGGCACTTTTTACGTGAAAATCTACAAAAGATTAAAACAAAGGTCAATCGATTAAGGCCAGTCATCGCTGCTAGTAAGCTGCATTATAACAATGCACTGAGTTACATCTGATTGGCCGTCAGCAGCCACCTGACTCGAAAAGGCATCGCAATACAACTCCAGCCACCCAGCTTCCTTACAGTTTTCAGTTTGTCCCGCTCTTCTTGTTCCAAAAGAATATTCCCGCCACCCATTATTCATAGCTCAAAGCTATAATTATTTCCTACAATTAATAGATTATTGAAGATACCAAGGAATGTTTCTATTGTGTCTTTTATATTAAGGGACCAGACATTTTGTTTGATATTGAGATGACGATAGATGGGGTTTCTTCTAGGCTGGGAGTGTATAGGTCAAACAAATGGCCAAAAATAGAGTAGCTGAGCGCATAGCTAGAGTCACAGAAAGCATCCAGTGCTTTAAAGAACAAACAGTGGTTAAATTTTTTTGCTTAATTTTAAGTATATTTCTGTTGGAGACCGATAATGACCTGTAGTGTCTTTTAAGATAAGAGGAAGAAGTCAAGTCTTTTTTGGGAGTCAAGTTCAAAAAACATTTCGGAGCAGTAGCAATGTTTGGATTTATGGAGTACAAAGAGGGAGAGGAGCTGAAAAGGTTTGTTTAGTTGCATCACTATTTATTGTATTTGATATGAAACTTTCGCCGACAATGGAAAAAGATATGAAGATCTTTTGAAAAGAAATTGAAAAGAAGTTGGCTAAGGACATCTCCCTAAGGGAGAATTGTTTACTTTGCCACCTCGTCTTCCTTGGAAAGTTTAGATAAGAGCCAGTAGTAAGTGTTAATAGGATTGTTGAAATTTAGTAGAGCATTGTGGAAAACTTTTACGTCAACCACTTCCAAAAAATTATTTATATGCTTGGTTTTACCTTAATGTAGTTCTTGGTACCTAGACACCAAGTTCGCTGAGCTACCAGCCGTGTGGGCTGTGAGTTTCGCGTAAGCTTGGCAATTGTGTGAAAGTAAGAAATAATCGTTGGATGTTGCCTGCTAGCTGCAAGAAGCAGAAAGAACCGGAGGAAAATAATTAGTAAGCCTTAGCCCTTAGTGATTGGCTAATTGATCAAGGTCTTTCCGATTTTAACAAAAGCATTAATTTGGCAGAGCGTTCTGAAGCTATTTAACAATAACGATTCTTTTTCTGGGTTTAGGATCAGAATATTTTTGATTTTATAAGACCATACACTGGCGAGCAATTGTTTAGGTACGCCATAATATTTTCAGTTTCCTAGAAGCCGGAGAGGTGTAGCAAAACAAATCGATAATGGTTTTATTGCCTATAGAAATCCCAATAATAAAATGCAATTTCTAGAATAATCACACACACACGAGCGTTTACCTGGATGCATTTATCTAAGATTGTGCATATAAAAGCGGAGCAACTGATTATGTACATTGCGGAAAAACGTAAAACATCGTGGAATTCCGTACAGTACACTAAGTATTTTCGACTGCCTACAGTGAATGTGCTATTATTTTTCTGTGAAAATTTGTTTTGAAAAAGTTTACGTAACATGTTGATAAATGGGAAAAAGAAAGCAGTTGAACTTGGAAGAAATGGGAAAAATAAAAGCCTTAAAGGAGGAAGGATATTCCGAAAGGAAAGCAGCAGAAAAACTCGGTCGTAGCGCCAACGCAGTCTGCCGTTTTCTCCGGGATCCGGAAAACTACGGCAAAAACTACCAAGGAGCGATCAAAACTGCGGCCACTGAGAGAGAGTGGCACCAAATTTTGAGGATAGCGTCAAGTGCACGGAGAATGGGTGAACAAGCAGGAACTTATGCATGTGTCTAGACGGTACGAAGGGTAATAATAGAAAGACCAACAATAAAGCGACTCCGTTTGAAGAAAAAACCAGCGTTAACGCGAAGATATCAACAAGCATGATTGCAGTTTGCTCAAAACCACATCAGCTGGAATGAAGAGTAATATTTTCCGATGAAAAAAGATTCTGTTTGGATGGTCCTGATAGCTTCTCATATTATTTCCATGATATTCGGAAAGAGAGGAAATATTTATCCCGCCACCACAGCAGAACGGGTTCAATTATGATTTGGGGGAGCCATATCCTATATGGGGCATGAGGAGATCAGAATTTTAAGAGGACGACAGACCAAAGAAACGTACGTAGATCTACTACGAACGGCAGCAGCCGATTTTGATGATATTTTAGGAAGAAGGGGTTGGATTTCTCAACAAGATCTGGCGCCCATTCATACTGATCGTTGTGTTAAACACTGGTTTGAGGCAGAAGACATCACAGTTTTGGATTGGCCATCACTTTCGCCCGACCTCAACATCATAGAAAATCTCTGGGGATGGTTGCCCAGAAAAATTTACGATAATGGCAAGCAATATGAGAATGTTGCAATGCTAGAAGAAGCAATGAAAGAAGCTTGGGCTAATATTCCTCCAAGTATTTATAAAAATTTGTATGAATCTATAAAAAGTAGATTGTTTGAAGTCATTAGGAATAATAGTAAAGCTACTCATTATTGATTAATAAAATAAATTCTCGCAGTATACATCTGTTTAATTTACTTAGTTTACTGTGCGAAATTCCACAAAATTTTACGTTTTTCCACAATGCACCTAACCAGTTGCTCCGCTTTTATATGCACAATCTTAGATAAATGCATCCAGGTAAACGCTCATGTGTGTGTGATTATTCTAGAAATTACATTTCATGATTGGGACTTCAACAGGCAATAAAACTATTATCGATTTGTTTTGCTATACCTCCCCGACTTCTAGGAAACTCAAAAGATTAGAGTGTTCCTAACCAGTTGCTCGCCATATCTACTTGAAATTTAATTATTTTTTTCATTGACACAGTGCGGTTAAACTTGCCTTCAGCATCAATGGTGTTCAGCATTTTGAAGGCAATTTTATTGATATGTGGGGCTGATTATTTCCTGCGAGTAATTTGGACATACGTGAAAAAATTAACTGGGAGTACGGTTTCTGTAGTCTATAGTACAAATGGTGTATACCGAATTAATTTCGACAAGGTTTAAGAAGACAGCATCGTTACTCCAATTTGAATTTGATGATGAGGGAGATGCTACTTTTAACCATTTTATGACTCTCCTTTTTAAATTATTTTAGACTGCTTTTTTTTCTAATTATCTCTGGTTCTCCAGTTATTGGAATTTGGCTGAAATATTTATATATATTTATTAGCATATTTATGAAAATATGTGTTATAATAGTAATTTTTTTGAAAATTCAATCTGATTTAACGGCTCTGCTATTGATTTGCGCGCTGATTCAAATGTATTTGGTTAATTTTTGATGAAGATTTATATAAGGATGAACAGCCAATGCTGGGAGCCAAACAGAAAGACGATTGGACTGTATTCTATTATGTAGAATACAATCTTCAAGGAATACCATTTCTACATTCTAGAACATTTATCAAGATTATTTTGTTCGTTGAGGAGAAGGTGTCAAATCTCAAACGTTATGCACCTTACCTAGGTGAAATATATATTGATCTAAGATATTATAAAATGCATAGTGAAAAAAGCGTCCATTCAACAATTTTAGAGCGAGATAGGTAGGTCCAATTCGATTTTTAGCAATCATTGAGGTAGATCTTGCGTAGGTTAACGCAAGTAATTGAATTGGTTATATGATGAAATAGTTTGGTTTATATGCGGTAATTTATATCCTCCAGCAATATAGCAATAAAAAAAACCGTTTCAGCAGAAACTGAGTTGGGAGCAAACTGATTTAACATGCATACTATATCAAATCCTCACTATTGATGCGAAGTTAAAGACCGGCAATATCAATTTCCTTCTAAAAGATCACTTTTTGATCACACAAGCGGCCCGAGGAAATCGAACAGTAGCCATAGGCAATCTGATTTCCGGGCATTTGGGCAAAAATCATCAATGCAATTGAAACCAATTTCAAACAAATTGCATAAACTGATGCCACCGCTGCTGTTCACCTAAATCACTGACAATTTTGCATTTGAAAGAGTAAACACAGATGCAAGAGCAAAAAGCGAATTAACGCCACCCGGAAACGCATTGAGAGAGGTTGACTTACTATTAATAGCTAGATGAATCTGATGCCTCTGCCTGCCTGTTAGCCCGCTGTGAGATAATCGCTACGAAAAGTTCGCCTGACTTCCCCGAATCAAATTCAAAGACGAATCGAATGTATCTATCCAATGGACTACAGCGGGCGGCTATTTACAGAAACCCAAATAAATTTGTCCTCCAGCGAGCAATCAACAAACACACAAATGTTCGATTGCCTTGCCGTCTCGACAGAAACGTGGCCGTCGACGTTCACTGGCATTCTCAGTTTTCTCTCGTGCATTGTCTAAACGGCTCCATTGAAACTTCGACTTTTTCATCCTAGCTAATCATCGCTATGTCCTTGAGCACACTCACCAGCTCCCATTTCACTCACCTCCCCACACTTTTCGACACACGCTCGCCGTCGTTATGCAATACAGAGACCCAAACAAACATTTCGGCCAGCAGACAGGCAGAGGCAGCACTAGCGACTCAGCGGAAAAGTCCTTGCCCAATGGGAAAATAACCGAATTTCGAATTGGATCGAGCATCTCAAGGCTACGTCCGTGAGCATATGGCGAGAAGTATTGGACAAGAGGGCTAGAAAAAATGCAGCATCCAGCGACGACGTCTCCGCGCCCGGATTTCGTTTCGCTGGTGTTGAATATGATTAGAAATGAAATTACTCAGACACAAAGCGCGTGAAGCAGTTTCCCAGCAAGCCTGTCGCAATCCGAATTTCTGACACTCCGTGTTGTAAACAGAGAAGTTCGGGCGCTTCCGAAATCTCCATCTCCAAGCAGCGAGCGACTGCGGATAGCTTTTTGGCAACAAACAAGCACGGCACAGCAGCCACAAGCGGGGCGCACACTTGAAAACCTCGCAATTTCTTCGCACAGCACACCACACCACAGGCCACCACAACAAAACACAAAATTGCATCCTTCCACTCGCAAGCCAAACTACTCCACACTACGCCACCGCATGTTTCGAGCGTTTCGCATCAGAAATAATGCATTCGATTCGCACAGCAAAGTTTTTTTCTTTCAAAATCATTATTACCGAAATAGAACATTGTAATGGGCCCGTTGTGCTTGGTGATCGCTGCACTGTCACCAATGCCATATTCTTCACAGCATGCGCGCGGTCCGATCGTTAACACATTTCGCCAATCACTTTGCACAAAGTTTCGATATCTAATACGATTTACTAGCACTCTTCACGTAAAAATTAAAACCGAATACGACTAAGAATGCGCCATTTTTATTACAATTTGACAGACCGCGGAGCGGACCTTTGAGAAGAAGACAAGCAAGACGACGACAGCCACAAGAGACGACAGAAACTTTGGCCACACACAGGGGGATGTTGTATGGTGTGTATCGGTCGGAAAAGATTCAGCAATCAGCAGCGTTGTTCGTTTAGTACAAACCAGACAGACAGTCGTGCGGCCTGTTGGTCGGTTCGGGTGGTTCGGGTCGGAATCTCTTGTCTTTTGGTCGGCCCGGTCGCGGCTGACTGCTCTGTGCAGTTGTCACTTTTGTGCAATGGGCCAATGGGCCAAGCTGAGCAAAGAATGGGTATTGTTTTGGATAGGTGTCGGGGAAGGGCGAGGCGGCGAAGAGCACGAATACAGCCGAGTGCTGGATGGAGCATTCGGCACTGGGGCTGTCAGCACAGCCTTTTTTGGTCATATGAGCGGTATAAGAGCGGGCGGGAATGATTTGGGCGCGAGATTAAGTACTAAAATTTGAAAAATTATAGATAAGTGTGACTTTGTTTCGAGGTCATTTTATAAATTTTGAGGAATGAAAACTTATTTGGTAATAATCGCTTCAAAATTCAATGGTAACGAATGGCTTTAGAATTCGACATATCAGATAGTTAAACATAAAATAGCTATTTGTATGTTTGTTGCATATTATATGTAGCTAAATATACAGAGACTAACAGAAAGCTTGTCGATGTATATTTATAGTAGTAAAGTGTTTACAAACTGAATTCCCAACAGATCGAGTACAAAAAATGGTTATTTGTGATTAAGAACCAAACGTTGTGATAAATTACACACTTGTATTTTCATTGCGAAGAAATAAGACAGGCTAGTCCACAGCATTCGCTCGTCTAGTCCATTAAACTGAAACTGGTGATTTTCACTTAACTAGAATTATATGTAAATAATCTCTCTACCATTCTACAACAGCGCCAACAGCCAAATCATATAAAGCAAACGAGTTCCAGTAAATTTCGTACCCAGCTAAGTTTACTTAATCAAAATCTTTAACATAACAACTAACTCTTCGTTTCTTTCGCACCATTCAATTGCAATGCATCGATTAGTGCATGCGACGACAAATCTCGTCCTCTAAATCGTCTAAATATCTCAGCAGTGCTCACTGATCCTCCACAACCGAAGAAGCTGTTTTTCAGGCGCTCCCCAACATCACTTCGACCGGTCTCCAGAAAAGCACTGTACACGTCGGCAGCTACCATTTTCGAAAAGATATGACTGAAATATGCTGCTCCCCATTCACCTGCTATGATATTCGTCATGGAGCACGGATGTGAATCCTTTTTGTCTAATTCGAACTGTATGTACGTCGGCCACATTTTCCGAACGATATCTTGCCAGAAATCTGACGAGGTGTGAAGTTCCAAGTCCAAGTTAGCTATATATAGCTCTCTACATAAATCGTAGCCGGCCATGTAGTTCTGATACGTCTTGATGCTTTCGAGTAGCTCGAGAGGTATTGCATCTTCGTTGTTGTAGTGTCCTGACAGGTTCAGCAAAACATCCGTGTCCTTCAGGAAGAATTCCATCACTTTGCCGCAAACCTCGGCAGCGTCCCACTCGACATTTGACAACCCCGCCAGGTCACTGTACTTGACCTGTGTCAGTATGTGCTGCATGCATTTTCCGAAGTTGCTGAAAACCGTTCCCAAATCATCAATCGATAACAGCGACGGTTTTCCGTACAACGGTGTGGCAAAGTTGAAAATTAACGCACAGAGTGGCTTGGTAATAGTTATCTTGCTTCGATTGCGGATCGCGACCATCCAACCATCCTTGCCTTTCCTGCCTTTTTGCGAGTAACAGTCCAAGTAGAACCCGCCCAGCACGTCTGATTTGTTGCCCTCGTTGTAGACATCGTAGTACTTTACGGAAGGATGCCAGCCCTCAGCACTTTCTCTCTCGACAATCGTCACTTGAAAGAGCTTTTCCAGCAAACTGAAGACTCCGGTAATCACTCGAGGCAGCGGAAAGTATTCGCGAATTTGTTCTTCATCGTAATTGTAGACTGCATTTAAATGCTTGCGTTTCCAGTACAGTACATCACAAAGTTCCAATTTATTATCAAAGCCGCTCTCGTTCGCAAATTTCTCCAAAGTTTCGATTTCTCGGATTTGCGCAGGATGAGCAAAGCCCAGAAGGCTGTTGAGGACTTCGCGTACATAGGATACATCTTTGGCCATTTTCGTCTCCATCGACATCGTAGCGAAGTCGGGAAAGCCTAGTATATTCGCCTGGCGTTTCCGCAACGATCGAATGTTTTCCAGATGGGTGCTGTTCGCCAAAGACTTCTCCGTATGACTAGACGCCTTGCGGACATCAGCTTGCCAGAGGTTCCATCGTTCAATGCGATCAGGACAGTATTCCAAAACGCCTTTCACAATATCTGGCCGCAATGTCACCCTCCAAGGACCCTTCGTCGGCTCTTCTTCGTTCACAGCTATTGCTTCAAGTAGAGCAGGCGGGAACGCTCGAACTAAACTGTAGTCTCTGATAGTATGTGCGAACTGATTCATAGCCGTCTGCACCTTATTGTTAAAGATGGTCTTTTCTTTGTTCAGCTCTGTTAGAGTTTGTGTTAAACGCATTTTTTCGTCTGGCTGAAGATTCACCCCATTTAGACGCCCTTCAAGAAGATATTTTTTCACCAGCTGATTTCCTTCCGCCGATCTCGCTTCAATATCTTTTGAGTCGGCTGCGGACAAACAGTCCATTATGGGCTTACTGTTAAAGCGGCCCGCTCTGGCTCTTTGTGCTCGTTCATGTATATTCAAGTAATATTTCGTGGGCATGAGGGTACTACTTCCCAAATATAGTGTTTTCGAGATACCCCAGGTCGTTTCCAGGTCCTTAATTGCATACTCAAATGGGTGCAAGACATCTTCATACACATCCACATTTTCTTTTTTCTGAATTGTATTTTCGGTTTCCGTCACGAGTTTGTCAATGTTCCGTGCCTCTGTTCCGATAGCAGCCAAACACTTTTCCACTGTTATTTGATTGAACTCGGGCAGCCCGTCCGATTTCGAAAGGCTACCGAGACCATCTTCATTTTCACCGATTTCGGGAACCCTGTGAAGCAAGTTCATTAGAGATATTTTAACGTGGTTGCGAAAATAAATTACAATACTATGTATCCATGATTTGCACTTGTTCTGGAAAATGCACGGCAGCCGAGTACACCGTATTTTAAATTATTTTTCAGACCGGCTAGCATCATGGTGAAATAGCTGACATTTCTGTCATTTCACATTACGGCGAAAACCGAGTTGAATTCGCCGCCATTTGGGAATGTTTTGTTCTTGCCGTTCTTGCCTTCTTCGAGCTGCTTCATCGCATTTGAATAATGGAAAGATATCAAAATTCAAATTACGGATTATTGCAGTCTAAATTGAGCTTCTGAAAAAAGTGTTATGCATATTTGGCTGTAAATCAATGCCCTGGAACTGTAACCTCCACTAAATTTAAATAGCTTTTATACATCAGCTGACTTCCGAGCCAGCTGATCTTCAATTTCGGAACAATCGACACAATTTTCCGAAAATCTTTTCCGAAAACAAAGCGACAGAACCGTTGACAGTAGAAAAGTCAGAAAAGTCAAGAAGAATTTGACGTTTTCATTTTTATTTCCAACCTGAGCTGTCACGTATGATTAAAGTCGTCATCGTTGCTGCCGTTCTGTTTCCTGAATTTTGTGATGGATATCGCAATCTTGCCTTTTACCCGTATTGTCGAAACAAAAATTCTTGAACGTGAACAAATTTCTTAACAGTAAAGCCATGTAGTGAATGGGAGAGGAAATACAATTCCACTTTTTTAGTTTTATTTACCCGCTGATGAAAACTTCGGCAAGGTAAGTATGGACTAGTCGCGGGTATTTATTATGTTCACTTGATTGTTTCATCCAATTTTGGCATTGTAATTACAATCTGTGCAATTGAATCCCTCATTTGAGGACAAATGATGTGTAAAGTCCAATTATGAGACTCGAGAGATTCCCACTGGTACCATGCGTATGGTTCGGTAAATGGCGCCATTTATGTAATATTCGAAAGAACAGTTAAAGTAGTCGTTGTTCTTGGGAATGTTGGGGCTTTTCATAAATTTTACAAAACTAACTGTAATTGCGAATCCTACAGTTTTAATTTTATTTGCTTTTGGTATCCCAAAAATTTTTCCTCGCAGAATTCACGATATCGAGTAGTCAACCTTGAACTGAAACGCAGTTGAGTTTACGCTGCCTGTCTTCGTCAAATGCATACTAGCTCCATGAAATTCATAAAGTAACCTTGATTTGGTATGTATTTATCATTTTTACCACTGATAATAAGAATAAGACACGACCTTTGATACCACTCTGTGTTGGAGATAATAAAGGCGCGAAAAAATTTGTTTGGTGAGTTTGATCTAATACAGATTGATTGAAAATATAATTTACTTATTTCATCTGCATTACTTCCCCGAAATGTATGATTTGATTGTGTTGTGTTGCATTACTAAATTGGTTTCAACTTTTTATTTTAGTTAATCTATTAATGGCTTATCGATGACTTGTATTTCATATCAAAAGTCAGTTGTGATAACACTTAATGCAACTTATCTCCAAATTCTTTCTTCTTCTTCTTTGACGAGCACTCGGCTTGATGTATTTAGTATGATGCCAAATCTTGATCCTTTGAACATACTTAAGCAACGTTATATTCTCAAACTTCGCACCATTTCGAACACTTCGTACCGTTATAAAAATTCCCCAGTCGAGGAACACGTAGTTCTGTTTAGCCAAATTCACTTCCGCATCTGCTTTAATCGAAGTGAAATCAGTTTTCTTAAATATATCTCGAGTACGTATACAACCTCTACGTATACAACCTCTTCTATATGATGATACGTATACAACCTCTTCTATTCATTTCGCACACTATTATTGAATTGATGATCAAAAAGTCCTTCAAAATCACTTCAGATCGATAACATGAACAACAAAAGTGACGAAATGTCATCAAACATTTGTCTACCACCGAATATAGGAACGCTTCCTGCGCGATTGCAGAAGAAAATCATCAGTGTAACTGATCCTGTAAAGAAACATGCCATGGGGAAAGGTACATTGCGTCCATTTCTCTGTGCTATATGACATTGAACGTTGACTTTTCAGAAGGTGCCATCTCGGCGCATTCCCCGAAGGCAAACTGTGGAGGCAGGAGAGAGAAAGCAGCGGGTGTGCTGTCGGTTAACGTGAACTTATTCCAGAAGCCGGCAACTGCCGCCAAAAAGTCGGCTCCGACGTATTTCAATAATAGCAGATCCTATCATCCGCCCGAACCGAGCAAAAACGCCAAGTGGCTGGATCCGAAACATGTCAATACGAAGAATGGCAATTTGATAAGCTACATTGAAACCATCAAGTCAATTGAGCAGGACTTCCATGCCCTGGTAGAAGATCGTACTTTTTTGGAGGTAAGCAAGATCGATCAGCAATTGTTTTCCGGCTGGTAACGTCGAACATTTCAGAAATGGGACACCTATTGCCGTCTTCGGACCACTCTCCAAAAAGTATTTCGCAAGATGCTCGTCGAGGAGCTGAAATTCTGCTGCAAGGAGAATGTCGAACAGTACTTTTGGAAATTACTATACTACAGTTCTATCGAGACATTGAAAAGGAGTGGCATGTTTAGTCCTTCCAACGGAACGAAAGCTTTGGAACTTATCAACGAGGGCCTGCTTTTCTACGAGGAGCTGCTGGGATTATTGCAGCTGGAGCAGGGAGTAACGAAGGTTGATACGCTGGATGACAGGAGTTTTAATAGCAGTAAATAAAGTCCTACTGCATGTTTCATGATACTTTACTAGCTTCACTTTCAGCAAACGGAGTTTTAGATACAGGAGCAAATCACAAAGCCGACATTTTGGCTAAAGTGTCAGCACAAAAGCTTTTAATCAATCTTGGAGACTTGTCGCGCTATAAGGAGCAAATTGAAATGACGGGAAGTTTCAAGCAAGCGCGAGAGTACTATGAACGAGCACAACAACTTCTACCGACCAACGGTATCCCGTATAATCAGTTAGCAATTTTGTCCATATATTCCGTAAGTTACACGTTTAAATGCTGTTGAAGCAGTTAATCAACTGGGTCCGTTTAGAAAAAGAAATTCGATGCGGTTTACTATCACATGCGGAGCTTGATGGCCTCGAATCCGATTCATTCGGCAAAGGAGAGCTTGAAAGTGCTGTTTGATGAAATTCGCAAAAAGGTAAGCGTCGAATTGATTTCCTAGAGTCGAGTTGCCCAAAATTCTATTGCAGCAAGAAACCTCAAGCCCGAAAGAGACGGAATCTAAAAATCAAAGTAATGAAGTGCCGATGCGACGAGAAATTTGGATTCACCCCGACGGTAGCCGCCAATTGCATCGTTTGCCGGCGAATCATAGGAATAGACATGGAACCGACGCTGAAGAGAATCTGAAGAACTTAGATCCTATTCAGGTAAATGCAAAATGATGTTAGGAAAAATATTTAAAATTATGTTTCTTTCATGCCTTTTCTTTCATGCAGTTGAGTAAGCGCTTCCTGCTGAGTTTTCTTAACGTGCAAGGAAAATTATTTACGGGTATCGGGTAAAAGCAATAACATTTTCAGTTTTTTTTTGTCCAGTTAACTTGTCCATTTTTTCAGAATGGATACCTTTGACTGCGTAACCAATCAGATGGTCAAAGAGTTCGATATCTTATTGTCTTATAGTCCATTAACATTTACATACCAAAGATTGCTTCAAATTATTTCGTTGAATATTTTCTCGGTGTGTTATAATAATAGGGATGGTGAGAGATTTCAGTGATTCACTAAAGTTTGTAAATTCATGATTATGATTTCCCAGAAATTAAGGAACAGAAAAAAGAGATACGGATCCAAGCTTTTACTATCGGATCGATTATGTTTGGAATAATTTTAAATAGGATCAACAGTGCACTCGAAAAACTGTGTGAGATTGAGAGTAATGAGTCTACAAAAGTGCTGAAATTGGATGCTAAACCCGAGGATGAGATTAATTCGTAAGTACTAATAGTGAAACCAAATTGAATCGTTCCACTTAGCGCCAGGTGAATTAATTTGCACAGCTAAGACGGGTTTTCTTAATTAAATTACAGTATTCCATGCTCTCCGAAACACACGAATGTAAAACAAAATTTGCCAGAGGATGTGCGAACGTTAATCAGCGTTGTAAAGGTATGGGATGATATTTGAACGTAATGATTCTTTTTGTTGATGACTAATGCTTTTAGGTTTGGAGCAACTGGCTAATTAATTATGACGACGTTAAGAATTCATCTGGCTCGTGCATAAACCTTGATAAGCTTAGGTATTAATTTTACAAATCATCAACGGTTTCTGTACATTGTTTTTCTTTCACAGGCAATTAAATCTTGATCCGTGGCAATCGTTCGCAAAATTTTGTAGCCTAATAGATCCTAAAAGCAAATCTCATGAAATATTTAGTCAAATGCAAGTTTCTGGTAAGTTTTGATACTTTTGCGATAGCAATTGATGTTAACTGGGTCCATATGTAGATGGTGTATCTATTCAAATGGACGAAGATACATATCTTAAAGGATTCGCTCCATTGAAACTGAATGAAAACGACTTGATTTGGTGCCATAGAAAATGTGATGTGGAATATGCAAAAACTTTGTTTCGGATCGAAAAGATTTTGATGTTTGCCAATACTCTCTGTGATTTTGGAACTCCATTTATTAAGAAAATTGCAATCGATACGGACTGTGTTATTTTCATACGGAATACAGTGTACAGTGAAGAGGTATGTAGATTGTAAAGGTAGCGTAAAAATTTTACTTTCTGGGGCCGAATATACTACTTTCGTTTATGCCTTTGTTTTTAAAATGGCCAAATGTACGTACATCAAATATTTTAATTTAGAGACCAATTTTTTTCTTGAAAATATATCGATAGATAATTAGATGTCTATATGTTTATAGAAAAATAGCTTTCCAGAGAGAATTCAAGGCAGACCCTACATTAAAGATCTTAAGTGAACGTGACCTGCATTAGACTGACAGAGATAGGCTGCTTGCAGTTTGAACTTAAATCTAGCGGCATGATGAATTCAAAAGGAAAATAATGACCTGTCTTGGCGAGTTGATTACCAGCGATTAGCAATTGAACTAGATAAAATTACTACGAAAGATGAAATCTGCAGTGCTCTTAAGGACTAACTGGGACTGGAGAACTTTGTGGAATCAAACATCGCGAGGCTTAGAAAGTCGTTTAGGGGTACCCAAAAGGTTACTTTACATCTCGCTGTCGACCAGGCACGTATGGCCCGGGTTTAGCAGCAGGCAAAGTCCGAATCGGGTGGGTAATTTGTATTCTGTGGGAGCAAATTTCCATGAAGCAGTGCTTTGAATGCCTCTAATTCGGACATACAGCGAACAATTGCAGAAACCCGCAGGACCGACCGAAGTTTTCTCGAAGATGTCCTGAGAGTACGATGACTTGCAGAGCTAGTATAAAAACGCTCGAAAGCTATGTAACGGGACGAATTTCGATTCATGGGACGGAGCGTACAAAGCTGCTATGACCACAACTAAGCGAAGAGTTCTCAAGTGGCCGAAGGTGCTCCAGCAAATATTTACAGCATCTGGACGAAAGCCTGCCGGTAATACAGGTAGATCCTCCAAACCCAGCGGCATTGTGAAGAAGTGTTGACAGCCATACGAAATATCGGTGCCTTGGATGCGATACCGAATAAAGCACTTAAGATTGCGATACTAAAATAATAAAAAAAGAGGATACCAAAAGCTTTTCCCGATAAGTTTACAATGTGTTTAAGCGAAAGCGTATTTCCCCAGCAGTGGAAGTAACAAAAACTGTTTATCCTGCTCAAGGAAAATAAACCTATTTTGGGTTGCTATCATGGGTCATATACGAGCGGCTGCTGGGTGAAATTGAAAGCATAAGGCGATTATCAAAAAAACATTGGTTGGTAGTGGTATAATCATTGAATAATTCAGGAAAATGCTACGACTCTGACGAAAGACAAAAGCTTTATCTGATAACGGTGGAAGTGCCACAGGTATCTATCTTTGGTCCCCTGCTTTGAAGCATAATATACATGAACCCTGCATGTACCCAGAAATGTGGTTGTAGTTAGATTCGCCGACTATATTGGCTTACACTGTTTTGGACACGATAGCTCACGGGACTGTGCATTGAATGTACCCGAAAGTGCGAAAGACGTCATATTCAGTTGTCCGCGCTTTGTAGCGCACAAGTAGCCTAGAGACGGCACTCGGCACGATGATATAACTGGGAACCATCGTACACTCAAGTCTCAAATGCCGCTGAAGCACTGAAAAATATACAACGCAAACTACGCAACCTGGGACGAGACAAGAAGAAGTAAGGATTCCGAGAAGTAGCTAAGAGCTGATCCACCACCGCGAAGTAATGCTAAATAAGTAAGCTCATAAGGAGTGTGAAAGAAGAAGGAGGTGGTTATATTTGGCATAAATCCGACATGCTCCAGTGCAGAAGTGGTGAACCATCTTTTTTTAAGATTTTCATCTCCTAACAGTGAAAAATAGATAGGTAGATGGAAACTGATCAAGCTGGCGGGTTACCCTCAAAATATCGACATCTGCTCAAGAATTAAAATATAACTAGCTTGTAAAGGAAAAATTTGTCTTTAAATTTAAATATTTGGTAAATGAAATCCACAAAAAATAAATCAGATTAATTCAATTGTGCGTGCATGTAAAACTGTTATTCGAATTGAACCCAAACTAAAAAGTCCCTCACTATATTCAGCACTAAAAACAAATCGACTACTTAATAAAGAAAAAATCTAAAAAAAAGTAAACAGTTGAAGTGAATGTACATAAATATTTTCAGCAAAGCGTCGGAGACGAAAACAATCTGGATGTCCAAGAAGATTTCGAGGAAATAAGCACAGACGAAGACATCAGTAATGAATTTAATGCAAAAATATCGTTAAATAGTCCTAGTGACAATGTCTATAATTCTGAGAATCCGGAAATTTCGGATTTGATCAGACGGAAAAACGAGTTGGAAAGAAAACATCGGATGCAGGAAATGTATCAAAAAACTTTACAGGTGACTGTGGATCTATTTCTTCGTCAATAATCAGGCTAATATTTGCTTGTGTACAGGGTGCACTTCATAAAAGTGGGATATCATTACATATCGAAGTGCGGCCAAGGCATCTTGTTCCCGACACGAATTGCTTCATCGATTTTTTGGACCAAATCAAAATGATTGCAACTAATTCGGATAAATATTATATTTTTGTGCCTTTGACAGGTGAGTGTTGCGGCAGTAACCTTTCCATTACAATCATAATCTGGCTTCAGTATGATTATATTTCCTACAATTGTGATTTCAAATCCTTATTCTGTCTTCAGTGGTAAACGAACTGGAAGGCCTATCGAAAGGTGCACGAGATTCTCCGAACATGCTAGCTACAGCAGTCGAAAATGATAGCAATTTGCAATTTGTAACGAGACGATCCAAGGAAGCATTGGAATTCATCCGGTCGAAAAATAGCGGCGTTAGGTAAGCTCCAGTCTAGCATAGCACTTGTATATAATATTTCAATATGTAAATTATTCGATCTACAGATGTGTAACGACAAAGGGATCAATTTTAAATTCGTCAGTTTTTACGTTAGAAGAGAGCGAAAATCAAATGTCGAATGATGATAAGATTTTATTGACTGCGTTGAATTTATGTAAAAATAATATCGATAGATGCGCCGGTAAGTATTCATTTCATTTTCATCTGATTGCTATATCTTCTAAACAATCGGACTTAAGGACGTTCCCTAATTCAAACTCTGATAGCTTTTAAAGTGTGTATACAACTTAATTTTTTTGCCTATCTCGTTCTAGATGGCATTCATTACATTGAAACGGAAGTTGTGTTGTTAACGAAAGATCGCAACTTACGAGTT
The DNA here is from genome assembly GCA_947369275.1 of Nemotelus nigrinus. Taxonomy (NCBI): domain Eukaryota; kingdom Metazoa; phylum Arthropoda; class Insecta; order Diptera; family Stratiomyidae; genus Nemotelus; species Nemotelus nigrinus. Next base: position 3,002,724 of record OX376372.1, read on the forward strand.
AAGGCTCTATCAAGAAATCTATCAGTTAGTCATTTATCGGGATTTCTAAAATGGGCTGGATATGCTGTGTAACTGTATAAGTTGAGATTGTTTTTCTAATAATTTTTTTGTCATTCATTCCTAATTAGAAACCGTAACTTGGCTTGAATTTGTTTCTCAGCAAAAAAATACACAGATTTCTGTTTTTGTTACGAATGTAGGGTATGTTAAATGTAAGTTGGAAGGTAATGTAAAATTTATGAAAATTTTAAGTTTTGAGAGTGAATTGAATAAACGATTGATTTTTAATGGTACTTGTGGTGTTAATTTTGTTCCTATTAAAGGTGAGTAAGAGTAGTGATTCGGGTTCAGATAGCTATTGAAGAGTTAGACCTCGATTCGTTTCCTTTAACTTCTCGCAAATTTTAATCAAAATACATATAACACGTGCGAGTATATGAACATGCACAGGAAATATTCTTCTGACAAAGCCATACCAAAATGAGAATTCTTCTGTATATCGGCGCAAGCAAAACCAAGCCAATCCTTTCTGTTTTTTTTTCAATGTTGCAGTTTCTTTCTGCTAATTCGATCATAGAAATTTCCAAATGATGAAATAAATTTTCAAATGACGTCATTGCAACAAAGCGCCATCTCTTAAAGAGTCGAATTGAAATCTTGAATTTTCCCCAATCTTATTTCCCCAGACACGAACATCTACCCACCCCAAAGCATAGCAGATACAAAGATATTTCGCGATATCCAACGCGGAATCAAAAGCCAAAAACGACTAGCGTCCGACAAAGAAGAAGAAAATTCGGATGAATCAAAGTGTCAGTGTGCATCGATGTAAACAGACGGAATGTGATTGTCGCGATTTGTGGTTTGTTTATCATTGCGAGGCGATTTGTTGACTTATTTGATGAATTAAATTGGCGCCGATTATATCTGTCTGCTGCGTTTGTATCTTTCTTTTGTGGCGATCCAGTGATTGACAATAAACGCTACAATGTCAGATGATGAAGCCTGTAAGTACCAAAAGTAAACAGATTCTAATTGGGGGTTTTCAGTGTTCATAAATGGATATTCGTCATTATTCGTAATTGGATGTTAACATGGCCTTTGCGTGGTTCGATGTTTCTGGAGAAAAAGAGAATCGGTGTACGGAGATCGTGAATAAATCGATTGCATAAATTCCGAATAACAAAACTCGAAATGTCGCCATAGCCGGTGTAAAGTTTTGTATGTTATTTTGTGTTTTATTACACTAATGTGATGTTGCGAACTTAATGAAAGAGATTCATATAGTAATGATTAATTTGAAGGTTTCGTAGCTAAAATTGCGCCAGTATATTGGTACTGGGCACCTTTTCGAAAGAAGCTATCGTCGGTGTTTCTGAAGGACGAGCTCGATGGAAAGTAAAGGACTAAATTACATACTATATTGTGTGTAGAAAGAAATGTGCGTTCGATATGCTTTGACCTGCTACAGTAAAATGATACCTACGCATGTATCGTTCCACTTCACTGCCCACCAGTAATTTAATATTGATCAAATAAGGAAGGAAGAATTAGCTATTGTCAGTTGATGGAAGCAAGTGCATCGTGTTTTCTTTCCACTTAAAAGTTGAGTGTATTTGAGTTCAAGTTGCGAAGTTTGATTCATTGAATAAATAAATTGAATATCATTTAGTTGACGTGCTCGATAGAAAATATATTTAATTTGAAAGAAGTGTATAAAAACCGAGAATGTCTCGAATATATTGAATTACAAGTGGTTGCCTCCTTTCGATTTTTTAATTGGAATGACTAATATAAGCAATTTTTTGTTCATAACGTAACGTAACCATAGTGATGCTAAATGGGAATATAATTAATCATAGAGTAATAAAAAGACGTAATTGGAAGCTAAAATAGGAAAAATCTATATTTGTGTTCTGTGAGGTTTTCACATTTTAAATATTGCGAAATGTAATCATGATTCATTTCTACTTTTATCATCTTTGAGAATTTTTCGAAATTCTCAAATTCATCGCATTCTTCCTGATAAATAATACAATCTTAAAGAAATTGTAAACTTGTAATTATGAGTTTAAAGCAGGGCTGTTTAGTCAGAGTCGTGGCTCTGTATTTTTAAAGCGGAGTCTGTGTCAAATTCGATTCCACAGCCCTGGCTTAAAGTTAATTCAAAGAAGTATTAAATTCCCTCTTCTTGCCTACAATATCATAGATAAATTAGATATATGGTCTCGGAGAGTGTGTGTAAACAGGAAATTTTCTGATCCACAATATATATTTTTTATTGACATTACACTCAAGTTTATTTCTTGTTGGTATTTATCAATTTAATAAATATGTGATTTGTATGGAATAGTTTGTATTGTATGCTCACACGTTCAGTGGTCTTAGAAAATCAAACTATTATTGAGTCGTAAAATATGAAATTTGCAGAAAAAAGGCAAAGTTCTTTTGATTACTTACAAATATCAAAATATGCACCCATATTGTCTATACACCTTTGCCATTTAGGCGGCAGATTGTTTGAGCCGGTGTTATATAATCCTGGCAAACGAGAGTCAATGAATTCTCGAAGGGCCAATTTCACAGCATTGTCGGAATTATATTGTTTTCCTATTGAAAAGTTGTTCAAATTGTGGAAGAAGTGGTAGTCAGTGAAGGTTAAGTCTGGTGCTTATGGAGGATGGTGACGAAGTTCCTACTGCAATTCATGTAGTTTTCATCTGTGCAGTATGTGGTCTAGCAATATCATGCAATAAGATAGGTGTTAATCTGTTGGCCAGGCTAGGTAGTTTTCCTTCAAGTTTTTGCATCATTTCGTGCAGTTGGTTGCATTATATTTCTGCCGGCTTCGTTGAGCCAGACATAATGGATCATACCTGCGCTAGATTACCAAACACTCATCATCAGCTTCTTTTGATGAATATTGCACTTTGGAGTGTTTTTGGTGATTCGCCTTTGTCCAATTACTGAGCTAAATGTTTGGGATTTTCGTATTGGATCCATTTCTTATCACAAGTGACAATCCAATTAAAAAATGAGATATATTTGTGACGAGAAATCCAAGCAAGCTTTCAAATGATTTTCATTCTGTTTTTCATTTAGTTCATGTTGAACCCACTTATTCAACCTGTTCACCTTATCGATTTGAGCCAAATGTGCTAATATTGTTCGTTTACTAACAACAAACTTCAAAGATAATTCATAGGCACTCTCATATGGATCAGACTTAACGGTTACCTTTAGTTCATTATTATCGACCTATGTTTCTGTGCAACCACGTGGCTCATTAGTGAAGATAAAGTTACCTGTACGAAATGCGATGAATACTGCTGCCTAGTAGCACTAGCACAAATATACTATAAATGTTTCCTGCGGTCTGCAATGCCGTAGTTCAACGTAAGAACTTACACTTAGTGCACTTAGTGCGAGTTTTTGACCGTTCGATTTTCAGCAAAACTAATTTTTTTTAAAAATATCTTTAAGATTTTTTTAGAACTTTCATTGATTTTTATAACAGGTCTTTAAAAAAAAGAGCGATAAAATACTAAGTCAATGTAAAATATTAAGCTGTTAAAGTTGGAAATATTGTTAACCATAAATTTCATTGGCAAGCTGATATAATTCGCTCGAAAAAGCTGCCAAGAACGCTAAAGTTTAGCAAAATTTAAAAGAGCTCAGAATGATCCTTCTGTGGTCCATTAAACGTACAATATCAAGGAACATAGAGCAAATATTAGTTCATAGAATAAATGTGGAAAAATTGAAGAGCTGAATTGGAAACAAACTATTTGAGACAAATTATTTAAAAAAATTAAAAGTTGATCAATTACAAGTAACTAGATATAATTAAAATTAATTAAATTTAAATTAGCTTTTTGTTTCTTTGGATGAACACGTTTTTTTAAACATATTAGCGACATGTAAACTTACCTAATTCACAATTATTATATATACTGGCCATTAAAAAACTGTTCAATTGGAACTTAATATCAATACAATCACGTTTTTTCAACACCACCTGTATAATTCCAGATTGGGGTCACCATATAGTATGCTACTTACATTCATATACATAAATGTTTCTCCCAACCTACGATAAAAAACATACCCACGTGCTCAGTTGTACATAGTTGTTGCACTTGCCATGTGACTTACCATCAGTGTCATCGCTCCCATTCATTCATACTTGTCGCAGAAATCCGGACATGCTCACAAGTCCTGGAAGCGATATCAATGCTATCGATTTTCTGCCAACTCGATGTGGTGAAAGTCATTGTCGAAGTGCATTGTGAGATTTTCTTTTCTCTGAAATTCTGTTTAAACAATTAAGAATAAGCTTTAAGCAGTTAACAGTTAATACTATAAGTTTTTTTCGAAATCCAGAATGGAGTGGAATTTCGGAGAAAGGCCAAAAGCAGGCACTGAAGCTGCTCTAGATGCTTGTGATTATTTTCTTGATGAAGTTCTTGACACCCACTCATTTACAGGTAGTGGGCTCGTTGATTATTGCAAATTGACTATATAACATTCGCATTTAAAAATATTCGTTAATATTTCAGATGTTCGAGAGCAAATCCAACTTCTCAAGCACAAAGAATTGCGACAAGCAGTCGTTACGGGAGATGAACGTGTCGTCAGAGTGCTTTTGGAGGCACTGGGCGAAGAGAAAAAGGAGATTCTCAATATGGCACCTGGAGGTGCTAATACGTTGTTATTTTTGTAATATAATTGTGTTTGTATTTACTTCAAAATATTTTGATGCAGTTGTTTTGGTTTCAGATCATCACAAGCCGGTAATGAACCGATAACAAAGCTGCTAATCGACAGTCAAGCAGATGGGAGGTGTCATGCCGTTACACGATACTCCCCTTTGTATGCCGCTGTACACCACGGACACTATAACATTGCGAAAATGCTTTTAAACGCATTTCCGGAATTAGTCCAAGTAAGGACACGTACAAATTAGACTGATATGGCACAATTTTTATTGATTAACTATTGATTCCTTCGCCATCTGTTTTGTTGAATGTTATATCAGTGGTGATGTTTTATCAGATCAGTGGTGCCTACTTAATTTGAATTTGTGAAAGTTTGCTTTGTAAAATTTAACCATTACTATGTTCTACTTAACATTTAGACAATGACGGTTGAACGTTGGCTTCCACTCCATGCTGCCTGTATTAATGGCCATATAAATTTAGTTGAGCTCTTAATATCTCATAAATATCCCGAGAAATTATATTCTTCGTATAGGTAATGTTGTTTTCAATTTGAGTTTTGACACGTATAGAATATATTTTGACCTTGGTATCTGTAGGGATGAAACAGGTGTTTGGGAGTGGCACTTGCCGTTTGATCCAAATCAACAGGATGTTACCGGCCAAACAAGTCTTTATATCGCGAGCATACTGGGAAATAAACAACTCGTCCAAATGCTTCTTAATTGGAAGGTGAAATGCATAAAATGTGTGAAACAGGAAGCACACGTAGAAACTCCGATAACACCCACACGAAATCGTGTATCGTTTGGTATTCAAGCGATATTATCGAAGTTTAATATATCCGGAGAATCAGATAAGGTAAAATATATCCTGGGGGGAAATGATTGTACCTGGTTTGTGCTTTTTTAAAGGATGATGCAACTTTTGAACGATGTCCAATCCATATCAATCTATTATGTGGTGCTGCACGGGAATCTGCACTGCTGGCAGCCGTAAGAGGTGGATTTCTAGATGTAGTTCAGTTGCTTTTGCACAACAAGGCAGACCCAAATATTGTAGCGAAGCCAGTGGAAGATCAAAATGATCCAAAGTCTGTTGTTTTTATAAGTTTTAGCATTCGAAGTTGTTGTATTTTGTGTTTTGTCTTGCAGATGTAGTGAGGAGATCTATGGATTGTGCAATGTTCCTATATCCGAAGCGTGTAAACAAAGATCAATTCCAATGGTTGAGCTGCTACTTAAGTAAGTCTGAAGATTTTTCTAAAAAGCGCTGAAATCTTAAAGTATTTGGTCGCTATCATAATCGACTTTACGTCGATTTAGTTTGATTACTGATACCGATGGGAGTATAATGAAAAGCTATATTTGTACTCATTATATTCGTGATTGTTTCATTGCCTTTTGGTCTTTCGATAAATTTAAAGATTCAGTCTTATGCAGATATGGCGCAAAAGACGATAACGGATCCGCACTCCAGATCGCTGTCATGAACGAAGATGAAACCATTACGAGTGCTCTGCTTTCACGGCGTGTCCATCCCGATCTGGACTATAAAATCAACAAAAAAGGTTTACCATCCGCAAATGACAAGGATATGATGGTTCCGTCGGGCTCAAATTTAACATACAGCCAAATGTTTCCAAGTGTACCGACAATTGTCGACTGGCATAACAGCAATGTTCTATTGAGCGATATAAAGTAAGAATGATGTAAGCAAATACAAAGTAACTACATTTATCGCTCTTAGAATCAAATGGATGGTCAATGGAGTCTTACATCTGAATCCCAAACTCACAGCACATCCGAAAGCTGAAAAAATGGCACTGATGGCCATAACTAGGATCGATCTTTCGCACAATAGCTTGTCTAATGTTCCATTGGAAATATTTTCATTTATAAGTCTTAAGTAAATTTGCTCTAGCATATTTTTTTCCGAAATGTAGTAATTTGGTTACTTTTCAGATATTTGAATTTAGCCCAAAATAAATTGGAATCATTACCGAAAGGACTAGAAACTTATAAGGAAGCAGCACGAAAGTCGCAGTCGGTGTGCTATCATAGTCCAGTTTTAGAAGAGTTATATCTACAGGATAATCGATTAGTGACGATTCCAGCTACATATTTCCATTTTCCGTCCTTGACGATTTTAGATATATCGAATAATAAACTACAGGAATTGCCTTTTGATATGTGGAATGCACCGAAATTGCGTGAATTAAATATAGCATTTAATTTACTAAAAGATCTCCCAGTTCCACCGGATGAGGTAAGAATTTGTACGAAAGAGGGAAAATTTCGGTCATCACATTCTTGTAATTATTCGAATATTTTAAATATTGTTATTCGCAGGCTGACAGTTCTAGTGAAAGTGAAAGGGAACTCAAATCTGGTTTGAGCGCTTTAAGACTGCATGAACCAGATGCAGCTAAGGACAAGTCAAAATCATTTGGGTAGCATTAAATCAATCATTATGAACATTGATGAAATTCATTTGATATACAATTTACAGTCACCAAAAAATAATTCACAAAAACATATGGTCACGATGTTTGGACATAACGGATAACGATATGAAGTGGCAAGAAACTAAGCAGGAAAAAGGAGTGTCACAACTGAGCAGCTTGAATATTGCTAATAATCTCTTCACTAGCATTCCACCAGCACTAGCATGTTTGGCTGTGAACTTGACCAGACTGAATATGTCATATAACAGCTTGCGGTGAAACATTATTGATTTAGGTCGAGGATGATTTACGAATAAATACTTTTGTTTGCAGATCTATGGGTCACGTCACAAGCTATCCAGCGAACCTGAAACAGTTGGATTTGAGTCACAATGAAATTACTTGTTGGCCTAGTCTTCCGCGAATTACAGAATGCGATCCATATTTGAAATGCTATAATGATCTAGGATCTTCGGTGAATGAAAATCAGGTGAAATGTGGTGATCGAGATCAGTACTCGAAGTCTTCCTTTCGTACGACTGTTTTGAAAACGGTTTGCCGACATCGTCGCCATTTGCGGTAAATTTTAAAATTTAATTTGAAGACTTTGCAATAAATATTTTTGTGTTTTTTCCCAGTTTGGAGTCACTCAGGACGTTGATTTTGGCTGATAATATTTTGACAAGAATCCAACTGTCTACAGATGACTACTCCACGTTTAACGAATCCGACGACTCGGATTGGAGTGTTGTAGGAGTGTTGAAAAATAAATTGATATTTCCGAATCTATCGATGCTAGATATCAGTAATAATTGTTTGAAGGTTCAGTGAAATTTTAGAGAAAAGGCGAATTGTGAATGTTATTGTTTTATATATTTGTAGGAGGTTCCTGCGACAATACATGAGCTCGGCAGTTTGAGTGTGTTAAATATTAGTGGCAATGTCGACATAACCGATCTTCCACCGCATATAGGGCTTCTATCGAGATTGTGGAATTTGAATACACGAGGGTGCTTACTCCAAGAACCCCTCCGTTCGATGATAGAGAGCAAAAAGTACAAAACCATGGATATCGTAGGATATTTGAAATCGATTTATGAAGATGCACGACCGTATGCTCGTATGAAGTTGATGGTTGTAGGAGTTGAAGGAATTGGTGAGTGATTGGCAGACTTAAGGTTCTAATTGATTGGGCCATAATGATACTTTTTGTTGTTGTAAAATATGCTCCTTCGATTACAGTGTGCAAAAAAATACACATATTACATAAAAAGGATTTTCTTCAACAAGTTTAGCAACAAGTTTTCTACATAACATCTTTATCATGGATTGTCTATTGCGTGCTTAAAATTTTTAAACTTGATCCCATTTTTAGGCAAGACTACATTATTGGACATATTACGGCAAGGAGGCAGCAATAAAAATCGATCATCGATGGATCATTGGGCAAAACGCATGGGTCACAAATCAGGAAGTAAAACTGGTAAAGGTGCAAATATATCAACGGTTGGCGTTGATATAGCAACGTGGGTTTGCGAAAAACGAAAACGCACGCCAGGATCATATGGTCCGGTTGTGTTTCGAACGTGGGATTTTGGTGGTCAAAAAGAGTAGGAACTGAATCCGTTTTAGGAAATTTTATATTGATCAAGCTTTTGAACTAGATACTATGCCACTCATCAATACTTCCTTTCGAAGCGGAGTCTATATCTAGTCCTCTGGCGCATTACTGACGGTCACAAGGGCCTTGCTGAAATATTGCAATGGCTAGGGAATATTCAAGTAACTGAATATTTAATTTGTCTTATGAAAATATACTAACCGCTAATCTTCAGGCCCGAGCACCAAATTCACCGGTCATTATCGTTGGTACCCACTATGATGCGGTAGGAGAAAGTTTTTCAGCGCAAAAAGCTGAAGAATTGCAGCAAATTATTCGGGAAAAGTTCATAGCCATCCCTGATGCTGAAAAAGTTGGTCTTCCGCGAGTGATAGATTCAATTGAAATAAGTTGCAAGTATTGTCTTACATAGAAATTAAAAACTGAGTTTCAGGCAACTGTTTTTTGTAGGACCCTCCACAACATCAAGCTTCTCTCGAACATAATCTATGACACTGCTTTCCTTCTTCGTTCACCGGGATCCAAGGAACCTCTTTTGCTACAAAAAGTGCCTGCCAGTTATATTGCACTTGAAGATATCGTTACCACAATTTCAAATAATTTAAGAGCACAAGGAATGGATCCGGTATTAAATGCTGATACTTACAAGAATTTTGTTGCAGAAGAAATGCGTTTGCATAATTACAAGAGCTTCAGGTATTGCACCTTTGATTGAATTTTTTGCGTAAGTTAACGCAAGTTTTTGTTTAAAATAAATAGGGACAGCGCCGAGCTGAACCAAGCGACAATGTTTCTGCATGACAACGGAGTACTGTTGCATTATGACGATGCAACATTGCGTGATTTTTACTTCCTGGACCCACAGTGGTTGTGTGATATGCTTGCGCATGTTGTAACTATAAGAGAAATAAACCCATTCGCGAAAATGGGTATAATGAAACTTGACGATTTACAGTTTCTGTTTAAAAATTCTTCAACGTCATCAAACAATAATCGAAGGTGGATAAAAAAACAGATCTCGATGGGATTACTATTCAAATTTTTCAAATTTCAGCTATATTGTGAATTTGCTTAATAAATTTGAAGTAGCACTTACTTGGGACGCTAGGACCTTGCTAATCCCATCGCTATTGCCAACTTATGACGACGCTGAAGCAAACAAAAGTACAACTGTGAAGGTAAGAAAAAGGAAAATCGAATTCTTAGCTTGTAATTAATTGATTTTGTTTTTCACAGATTTCACAACGAACAAAAGTGAAGGTTTCATCGTTTATGGACACGAGTTTAAGTGCAACGGGAATTTACAGTTTTAGTGTTTTAACACAAAAAAAGCTTTTACCGCTTAAACGCGTTTTACTGATGACTTACTTTCCATCTGGATTTTGGTCACGGCTGATTACGAGATTACTAGCCGACGAGGAAATATCTAGTGTTGTAAAGAATTCATATAGAAGTAGCTTGCCGGTAAGTAAGAATTCATAATAAACGATTTGAATAAGATAAAAATAAGAGCTGTTGGTAAAAATGATTTGTGTTTCGTTAAGAAATATGTTTCTTTAAAAGCTAGCTTCCATAGCTACTTATATAGACATCTAATTCAACAGATTTTGTGGTTCTGAGTGGTAAATAAGCTTTCATTTGCAATAAAAGACTAGACTTGTGGCAGACTGCGCATGAGTGAATTTCTCCAATAAATAAACGACAGTTGCCTTCTTCCATAAGTGCGCCACTGATGATGAGCAAATTTACCTTTTAATCGCTGCAGTAATTCAATAAACTTTTTTGGCTGGCTTGCTTCTGAAAAATTTAAATTAAAAGTCGAAATAATTTTAGTCTTAATTAAGCAAATAATACTCCAGTTTCTATTTTAATCGATATTGGCCATATGCATTAACTAACTCAAATTTGTTTTAAAGAGATCATCTAGCGAACGTGAAAGATTCTCATCAAATGCCGCAATTGAAATACTATCCTTCAATTTTAAACAGTTCCTAAACACGTTATTAATGCGACAAGAAAACGTAAAAATAAGTTCTCTAGATAGTTTCTTCTGCAGCACAACTTTAGGAAATGTAAGTTTATTGACATCGTGGTAGCATCCATCGCAAAAAATAGTGTAGCTATTGGCTTTTGTCATCGCGAGCAGTCAAGTTTCGTCGTACAAAAAATTTTGTGCTAAACACATGTTTCGTCAGTAGAAAGCCTGATATAGCTGCTATGTTTTTTTTTTTTTTACTAAAAAGTGGAAAGTTGCTGCACTCCAACACTACATTTAAATAGTAGTCCACAAAATTGAAAATTTCAGTTATAGCTGTGGACTCAAAATCCAACTTTAAAGTACGCTATCATAAAATCTTAAATTAAGTGGCTCTCGTTTTGTGAATTCTTAGTTTGCTTAAAACAAATTTTCACTTACACGTTGACAGTATTATCCAGAATGCAATATAATTAAGTGTTCATTGAGGAATTACCTTAACTAATTAAACTAAACTTTCATGCCTTATATCGAGTGTCTCTATTTGTATGGAGGCGTACATATATGATAATATCCCGCGAAAATAGCGAGTTAACGGTACTCTAGGGATACGCTGTGGAAATTGAATTTTAGTTGAAAAATGTTTTATTTTATTTTTTTTAACTGTACATTTAAAATTAACAACAACAAAATTAAAAAAAATTGAATTTACCAATGAAACAATTTAAAATCTAGCGGCTATACTATACTTCACTGCTGGTTCTTATTGGTTTTATTTCTCGTGTTTATTTTCTTTAAGATTTTTTTTTTATTTTACACGCTAATGATATTCTTCTGCCTGTACAGAAGCTGTTATCATCTTGAAATAATTACTTATAAGCTATCTTATCTATAACTTATATGCTATTTTATATAGTATCATATACCAAATAACAATTAACTTAGCCTAAGTAGACATAAATCTTATCCGAGGTTTTAAATCTAGCCCATCCTGTTCGTTTTGGGGGCTTTATAGGTAAAAGACGGAACAGTAACTCATACTGCCTGTGCGTATGAGATGCCACTTCGCCTTTAGTTCAAGACGCTCTGTCTCATAAACTGCTGAAGCTCCTATGGTCGCGGAGAATATTCTTCCTTTCGGGCCATCATCTCTTTATAAGCCGGACATCCAGGATAGTTGACTAGGTGACCATTTAGACCATAGGTGACGCAACCAGGCTTTGCGTCGTCAATTTGTTTGCAGTCGCCTCGTAGATGCTTCTGCAAAATGCCTGTATTTCAAATGCAGCAGTTAGCTCCTGGGAAGGCTCAAATTGCCCCTGAGGAGTCCGGATTGGGATCTGAAGTCTTCAGCGGCCATCGGCTTACTCAGTTCTCGATCCTCCCGGGTGAGGAAGTGCGATATTGCCTTGACTTTCAAGTTAGGGTGTTGTGCCAAGTTTGTGTACGCCGCGGATTACGATTGACTTGAACTTCTCTGTAGCTGCAGTGTATGTCGTTGCGCTTCAACTAAAGTTTCTAATGAGTTCGAAGACCATCTTGAGATATTCTGTGGAGACAAACAGGATGAGTGACCTGTCACTCGAAATGTTTTTAATACTGACTCTCACTGACTCCTCGATTGACTTCGGAACACTCATCTGATAGCCCATATTCGGCGGAACCTTAGAGATTTTCACCTTAGGGATCTGCGCCCGATGCCGCTGCAGATAGTTCTGCTGTTTCAGGTGCGCTCGGTGCCCCACGGATGACTGAGCTGAATGCTTTTTTAGTTGGTGTCACCTATGTTGCATTAATACAGTCGCATTGTTGATTGGTGGCCAAAAAGGTCGTCATCTGCCGACGAAGCTAGTTCACTTCTCTTCGAAGAGTACGATTTTCATTTTTTCCTTTCTTCCTTTTCCTTTCTTCCTTTTCCTTTCTTCCTTTTCCTTTCTTCCTTTTCCTTTCTTCCTTTTCCTTTCTTCCTTTTCCTTTCTTCCTTTTCCTTTCTTCGCCGTAATTTTTTTCAATTATCAGTTCACCTACGTCCGATGCCTCTGGAGTTTTGGTTTATTCTTTTCTTACCCATCATAACTCTTTCAGCTAAATTATGGCACGTAGTAACCGCATTTATTATTTGTCACTGTATATTTATGTTTACAAATCATAATCACAAACTCTCATCAGGGATAATTGTTGCAAATCGAGATACATTGTGGGCTCCCGTTGACTGGCTTTTGTTTGCGGGGTACCTTATTGAAACTACATCTAAGTCCTTACCATACAAGCCCAATAAATCAGCCTGTTCTCATGTTCATAGACCAATACGTAATCTTTTGTAGAGTAATCTCTAATTATTTTTATAACAAGTGCTTGTAAATAAAATGACCAAATCAAGCTAAAAGTGGTATTTGTTGTAACATATTTGTAACTTGTAAAAAACGTAACAACGGTATGTAACATGCTCCCGACGTTTCGGTGTGCTATTGGATGTTTGACTTTTGTTCAGTAATCAACAAATTTTCAATTCAATAAATATGATTGACCGTATTAAATTGCTGAATTACAAATTTTTCAGGCGAATGACATAAACGATATTAGGACACTTGTAGAAATTCACGCTCAGTGGAAACTATGGCAAACCGGAGTAGCCCTATGCATTGGTGATATTGTGATCATGAAAGTATGGGAGATACCATTACAGTCATCGAATATCTTGCGTTCGCAAACAAATCGATTCAAACTGAAGTTAGATGGAACTTGGGGAGACATCAGTCTTTCGACATCAAGCATTTTAGAGATCGATATTCCGTTACACACTTTAGAGGTCAAAGTCAAGAATAATAGTGATGTAGACGAACCAGAAAAAATAATTCGTTTAGAGCCAAGTTTCAATGAAATCACGAAATTGCTTGCATTGTCTGTAGATCATATTGATTTGCTCTTGGAAGATTGGTACCCTTCGTTAGGAACTCGATTCGTGCACACATCAGAAGGTCGATTCTTGATTACTCGCTTGGTGTTTTGCCCGAAATGTCTTGAAAAGATAATTGAGATTGATGCAGATCCGTCCAATAGTAACATGTCACAATCCGCAACATCGTCGTCTGGAAAGTGTTGTGGTGATGATGAGGCTTTGAAATTTAAAGTTTTATCATCGTATTTAAATGTGCGCAAGGAGAGACGGTCGGAGGTACTCCCTAAATGTTTTTTTTATGAAACATTGTAGTTACTATGCAAATTTTTAGGATTCCTTGAACTTTTCGGATGCAGATTCAGGCGTCGGTCCTGACTCAGCGGGATCATCAAGGAACACGTCGGTTGATGGGCATTTACTTTACGGAAATAACGATATGCATTTTCTTGCATGCTATTGTTGGATGATTGAAGAGTGTATATTGTCAGTTTATAATGAAATTAAACTTTCGTGTCCGTTACATTTGGATATCGATATGAGAAAAGTCGCACCAGACGTGGTACGTTGCATTCACATCTGAAGGATGGAAGTACGTTGGTTATAGATTTAATGATTTTATAGATATTCGTGGACATTCCTGAGAGATATGCTGTGAATCCCACTAGTATAGTGAGAGGAGCGATGTTGGGTCGTGGTGCGTTCGGCTTTGTATTCAAAGCCACTCTGAAGGTTAGCAACAGTCGGGTGTTTAAGCCAGTGGCAATGAAAATGTTGCAGCCAGTTCCACCGGGACCTCGATCGAAAGAGGTGAATTTTGTTGATAAATGTAAAGTTGCTAATTAAAAAGTTAACGGCTGATTTTCTTTAACATCTTTCTAGAGTGCGCTACTTGCATATAAAATAGCTCTTGGCAAATGGGACCGTGATCCTTTGCAGCATTCTTGCAAGGCTTATTGTACCGCAAGGCAAGAACTCTCAGTTTTACTAACGTTAAAGCACCCGAACATTGTACCTTTGGTTGGTATTTGCATAAAACCATTGGCACTGGTGTTGGATTTAGCACCAATGGTAAGTTGTAAACCTTAGTTTTTTTTTCTCGACCACCCAGCGTTTTCTATATTGTTTGATTTTTCCAGGGTGGTCTAGATGCAATTCTTCGACAGTATCGTAGAAGTGGCGCCCATATAAATCCTAACATCTTCCAAACGATGGTTTTACAAGCTGCGAAGGCAATTGAATATTTGCATCGAAAGCGAATAATTTATAGAGATTTGAAATCAGAAAATGTACTAGTGTGGGATTTCCCGCAGCCTCATACGTGAGTTATGTTCATATATAAATAGTTTCAATAGTTTATGGGTCGATTCTATAGAGAAAATTACTCGAAATACGATGTTCATATTAAAATCGCCGATTACGGGATTAGCCGGTTTACGGCACCGAGTGGCTCGAAAGGTTTTGGAGGAACGGAAGGGTTTATGGCTCCGGAAATCATTCGATACAATGGCGAAGAGGAATACACTGAAAAAGTATGACCGCAAATTTTGAGCCCTGAAGTTAAGATATATCATTTTTGTTTATGTGCTTTAATAGGTCGATTGTTTTTCGTTTGGTATGTTCATCTACGAGATCATCACGTTGCGACAGCCTTTCGAAGGCCAAGAGTCAATAAAGGAGTGTATTCTTGAAGGGAGTCGGCCAGCTCTGACGCGAAGAGAGACACATTATCCGACGTATTGTTTGGATTTGATGGTGTTGTGTTGGGATGAGTCTCCAAAGGTGTGTGTTTTTTTATTTTTATTTTCTCACGGATGTGAAAATGGAAGGGTATTTGTTAAATGAAACATTGAAATAGAATCTTTAACAAAACATGATGTAATGCTAACATTTTCTCACCTTAGAAACGTCCATCAGCAAGCCAAATTGTGTCCTTGTTAAGTGCACCCGAATTCATTCATTTGCTAGATGTTGTCCCATTGGTTCATGAAAATAATGTGATCTGTGGCGTATTTAATCCAGTTGATTTAGAAGGTATCTCAAGGCTTGAAATTTAGGGTTTTAAATTATTTCCACTGTGTATATTTGCAGAAAATAATGGCAATTACGATCTATGGCTTCCGTGTTACAAAAATCGCATCGATGTGCTTGGAGTTGCATACAACAGCAGTTGGGCACAGTATCGAAGCATAGGTTGCGATAAGAAGCTGAAAGATAGTAGGGAGGCAAAAATTGACCTCCTTTGCTGTTGCATTGTAGAGAGTGCACTATGGATTGGAGATTCGGTGGGAAATCTTCATGCTTATCGGTAATACAATGATATATTCGAAACCATTCAGAGGATGATAAATGTTTTTTAAGGCTTTCTGATTCATCATACATATTTTCGTATATTATGGATCCGGCGATCAAAAGTCCAATCGTAACACTAATTTACATGCAAAATATACAACGCGTAGCTGTAGGGCTTCTGAATGGACGACTATTTTTAGTGGATGCAACGCGAATACCATCGAACTATGCCTGTGCCGAGGGTTCGTTCGTTTTGACCGAACTATGTTCGGGACAGATATTGTATAGTGCATGTGCTGTTCCTAATGAAAGGTGAGCTGTTGTATACTCACTTGTAACTTATTTTTTTTAAATTTAAATGATTTTTAAACGAGTCTCCGATTTGTCTATCGTACTTTTCATGTTTGTTAAAAGCGATAATGCATTCTGTCTTATTCTCTTCTACAGCGAATACGACATATGGTGTGGTGAATTAGCCAGTGTAATTAATATATTTCCCATTCGTGACTGTGTTGTTTCGGGACAGGAAGTAGTTTTTCATGGTGATGAATGCGAGAAAAGGAAATCGAATAAGATTAAAGTGACGAAACTCGTGCCAGCAAATAATTTTGTATTTTCTGTTTTGAAACCCGGCTATGCAGTCTTCCAGTGGAATGCAATAACAAAGAAAATTGAAAACAGATTGGACTGTTCGAAGTTGCTGCCATGCTCGGAAAGCCTGAAAAGTATATCGATCGAGGAACATTTGAGTCAAGTTAAATGTCAGGTATGTAAGATGGTGATGTTCATTGAATCTTAATTAAGATCGTATCAGTAAATAATATATAAGTCAAAATCAAACCAAATTTTGCCTGCACGTTTTGCGTGCAACAGATAACCGCACTGGCAGTAAGTGGCAATGAAATCTATATCGGCACAACATGGGGCTGTTTAGTAATAGCTGATATTTTCACCTTACGACCGATCACCGTTTTCCGGCCATACGAAAATGAGGTAAATGGCCAAGTCCAAAACATAAAAACATGTCTTAGAATTATCTCTCTGTTATGCGCAGATTGCGACCATAATATCAGTACCTTCCGGCACAAGTTCAATTATAGCTACAATAGGGCGACAGTATCGATCTCTTATAGAACGTTATATGGATTTGCAAGATGATAGTAGCGTTGTAGACGTAGCAGCTGGTGGAAGTGATAGTGGACGATTGCGACGTGGACAGTCAAGTTCATATAATATCTGTGATAAAAAGATACATTGCCTTCTATGGAGAGCTAAAGATTGGATATAAATGTCGTGTGTGGTTAGAGTTGTTGAAGCAGAAATTAATATAATAATTGTACAAAGACTTTGAAATGTGAATGATTAATTATTTTATTATAACACTTATCGACTGTATTACATTTCATTCTATTGTTGAATAAAAGTCATATGTTTCAAATCGTAGGGAGATTGTTGATTTATTACTGTACATTTTCCCGGAAGTCTTGTTGGTGGAATCAAAGTGCTTGTATGACCAAGTTTTCAATTGAAATGGTATATTAGAGTAGTATATATCAGCAATATCAGAAAAGAGTTTTGTGTGATATAAGAGCAAAGTTAAGTATCTGAGTACTCATTTAGTCACCGTACCCAATTGAGACAAAAACATTTTCCAGTTTCATAGGGTGCAACATTAGTGTATTGGCACGTATGCGCTAAAACGTAAGGTAGACATTCCAGCATGCACAATATATAACTTATTGATGTAAGGCTGCAATTTATCCAGGTAGTAAATTTCTCCTTAAAAAAATCTCATTTTTATATATCGTTTGTATTATCAACCATATTTTAATACTATATTAACAGAAATTCACTTATAAATATCTTCGACTCAAAACAAAAGTATATCCGCATGTACTCCTATTAAGCTTCGTTCTGCTGGTCTTTTCCCTTATGCAGATTCACTTTCTCACTGTTATCCAACTCCAATGATTCGAGAGTGATCGATGAGTTGCGCGACCCTGTCGACGAGCTCTTGCGATGTTTCACTTCTTTCGTGTTTCCGGAGCATCGAATTACAAATTTCAGCTCGTCAATTAGCTCCTCCTTGAATGGTACCTGATGACGACGCGTAGTCAATTAAGTTAAATTTAGGTAAATAGCGAAAAATTGAGAAATATTTACCCCATAGTATCGTGATCTTTTGAATATAATGTAAATCCAATCAACAATTCCATAAAAGCTTGCCAGGGCACTACCAACTAGGAGGACAAAATACACACCACCCAGATTTGCCATTCCAAGCTCGGCGGCACTGTCACTTTGCGCTTTTTGCTATTATGATTTGAAGGGGAGGGGTGTGGTGATATGTAAGGAAAACATGCAAACAATTTTTTTTATAAAGTGGAATCTAACCGCATAAATATTCTTCCTATGAATTTTGTAAAATTACGGTAGTTTTACTAATGTTCTCTCTAGCTCTAAACTTCTATAGGATAGGACTATGTATGATACTCTGAATAGTCTAAGCAAATCTAAATCAAGCGCTATATTATAGGTTTTGCTTTCAGGTATAAGGCTTCGATCATGCTCATAAAAAGTGCTGTGAATTTTCATGTCGTGGGGTATAGAAACTAAATGCAGTCAGCAAAGTGTCATCTATAGGAAAGTTTCCTCAAATAACTCTAACCTGGTTTTCACTAGCTCGTCTTTTAACATCCAGCACCATTTCCAAGAAACTAAATAAACATGCTAGAAATGATCCTAAGAACGTGATCAGAAAGACACCACCCAAGTTTGCTACTTCCAGGGCAAGGGCACCACTATCTTCGCTTGATGCCTACCATTTGTGGCATTTGATCGATTCGATTTATTTTGTTTAAATTTAAGTTTTATTTTTGTTTAAATTAATTGAAAACATACCGAGCATGCTCCTCCGCCTCTTTTCTCCTTCCACCATTTGGTCTTCATTTTTGATAGTTTACCTTGCTCTTGAAGATTCAAAATGGCTTGACTTAGCTCGTTTCGGTAAGGAGAGTCTAAGAGAAGAAAAAAGGTTGTAAAAAATCTATTTGGATAGCACTACAGTAACAATACTCGAAAACGTCTCATTTGGATGAAACCGAACTAATTTTTGCAATTGAATTAAATTAATTAAATTTTCGAGTTCGCTTTCGAATATCTTTTATTCCATTATCCTGTTTTATTTTACCATCCAGCTACCGCTCGATTTCACACAAACTGCTCTGTTTTTCTGCCTATGTTCGAATGTACTTACTTTTTTGCATAGCAATTCCATATCCTTTTTCATCCAGCAATCCACCGATTTGTGTCAAATTGCATTTTCTCTCGATCGTATATTCGATTGATGTGGATTCCATTAGGAAAGCATAGTTTTCACTCTCAGCCCTTGCCACACCTTCGTCATTCGATGATGGCAACAGTTCCGGATGATTTTCCATATATTCATGCATACGCTGATATGTTTCGTATTTCGCATCCTGGGATATGAAAGAGTAAGCGAAAAGCGTAATTCAATTCAAATGGAATGACGAGCGTTTAATAAAGTCTGCGGTGAATATTTTCTAGACATGGGAATCATTGGCAGAAATACGGGACTTTAAAGAGTGAATCAAGTTGAATTGATGTGGATAAATAGGAGACTTTATGGGTTTGAATTGTTAGGTCGAGTGTATATTTGTGGTTTATATTCCATCGTGCGTTTAATAGAATTTGATTGATTTATTCGATTGAATATTTTGTCCGGTAGCTTCGGCTTCAAATTTGCTTGAATGATGGATAAGTATGTAGATAATTCAGCTTTCATGCGAATGAAAATCGTTGAATTGAATTGAAATGCTCAACTTCAATTTGATAAATCATTAAAATTAGCGGTTTCTACACAAATAAGTTTCCTGTTTTCATTAATACTATTATTAAGTTCAATATCCGGGTGAATGTTGATACAAATGTGATGTGAGACCGCTTGAATTTTATTCAGCTTCTTTTTATTATGAAATTATGTAAACTTTTGATTCACTAAATAAAATTCAAGCTTATGGAAGTCTTGCTTGCAGCAGATGTATACATTGCCAATCTCAAGCTATCTTGTTTTTAGTGTGAACAAATTTTGTGCAAATTTTTCTTTGCAATAGAAGAAGCAATGTTTGTTTGTACACGCCACTGACAACATTTGCCCCAACAGCTTAATCAGTAAACCACCCCGTTTACGTGTTGGTATTATATGTTTATTTTATTTATTAATATTCCAAGGCCATATTATAATACTGAACCCGACGATATACTGCAAAATATTGCTAATCTGGTTTTTGCTCCAACATCTCATGTGTGCCACAAACTTGCCCGAGATGGGCTACAAAACTAAGTCATAAACTCATTTAAGCTTACCTATCCTGCCAACTATCCCTAATTGATCAACAATCTTTCTGGCCTCCGGAACTGGTTGTAAAGGACTTCACTACAAAAAACCGGAAGGGTCCACATCATCGCCAGCCAGAAACATACATTTTCTAAATTGAACTATCAAAATATTAGGGGTTTGAGGACCGCTCCTCGGTTTAAAACTTGCGGTATTAGATGCATAGCATGATAAAATTTGCCTGTCTAAGACCTGGCTTAACTCGGACTTTTCAAGCTCGAAATTGTTAGGTACGCATCAAATATTCCGCTGTGATCGTAATTCAAATATTTCTTACAAAGCTTGGGGTGGTGGAGTATCATTGCTGTGGAAAACTTGCTGTCCGCATAAAAACAGTTTTGATTCAGTTTTTGTTTCCTGCATTTACTTTCCTTCTACTGGTAGGGTCGACATTTATGACGAGTACTACGAGTCAGTTGTGATACGATCAACTCTTCTTTCTCAAACTCCTAATGTATAATTTGTGGGTCTTCAACCTTCCAAAAATGCATTGGTCTTCCTTTCCAGGGCTATCTGAATATAAGTCGCATTACTTGCCAATCAAATTTCGCCAACTTAAGTGCTTTTATGTACAAACGCAATCACTTGGGTCGAATCTTGGGTCTTGTTTTCTTAAATATTCCCATCGATTAGCTCGAAATTGATAAAACTCCTTTTCCGTATATAGGAGTTGCAAGCTCCTTTGTAAGCTGTCCTCAATACTCCCCCTTAAATTCAGATTCCTTACATCAAAGTCCAAAATACAACTTTTTCCACGGTGACTACGACGGCTTGAATTCTCTTTTAAGCTCTTTCGATTGGGCCAATATCCTGTGAAAATTTGTACAGCATTTTCAAGCTATTTTCCTCTATTGATTACAATTGTGTATCGTCGACGAAAAACCCAACCTTGGTTTCTATTCTATCAATTCAAACCTTTACCTCAAAAACGAATAACGAGAAAAATTCAAGCGATCTGATTCACTACTCGACCTAGATGCCTACCATAAACTGAGGTTTGCTACAAAAAAGGCAAATTAAAAATGATTACAGTTCTCATTTATCACAAACATAATCCTCTCTGTAGACAAGTAACTTTAAACTAGTTTCGTACCACACCACTGTAAGAAACTATCTCTTACTGAGCTCTCACTTCAAAGTATCGAATTCGGTGCGACTTTCTTTCTCTGAATTTCTCATCTATTTATACCTTATTTTCTGCAATTTTATTCAAGTTGAACTTCATGGCAATCGATCATTTCGAATTCATTTCGAATTTGATTCTATCGGCTATTGAAACGATTGTAAGGACACAAAAAAATCGATGATCTTCCAATTTTTTTTTTTAAAGGACCAATAAGTTTCTGAGCCCACCTCTATCAATCATATTCAACAAAAATCTTTCTGAACATATATTTCCAGCTTCCTGGAAAGCAGCACTTATATACCCAATTCCTAAATCTGGAGATCTTTCTCGGCAGTTGTCGCCTGATATCACTACGATCAGTTTTTTTCCGAAGTCTTGTATTGACATATCCATGATATATGCTCATTTGATTTGTCGTGAGCAGCATGGACTCTGCAAGGGTCACTCAACGTTCACAAATTTAGTACGCTTCACAAATTACGTTTCCAAATGACTTGATGAGTGGTTTGATGAACACACCAGATATACAGACTTTTAAAAGGCATTCGATCATTTTGAACATTACATTCACCTGTCGAAATTACAGAAACTTGAATTTTCTTTTTTTTATACTATGTCCAGAGTCCTATGTTCATAATCAATATTATTGTGTTCGACACAACTCCGTTTAAACCCAGCACTGGCATTCCGTAAGGATCTATTTTGGGTCCTCTCCTTTTCTTCTTCTATGTGAATGTCGTTTTTATACCGATGACCTCAAACTTTTTGCGGCCATCTTCAATGCAACCAGCGCATACTTGAAAATTGGTGTGACACAAACAAGCTTGGGGGGCATTTACAAGTTAAAGTGTCTACTTCCGGTTTCACACAGGAAAAAAGAAATTTGTTTTTCAAATCTAATTTCAAAATTAAAAAGAACAGCTAATTTGCTATACCAATCAATATGTTTAATGTTTTTTAGATTTTGTTTTGAATCTCAGAATCCGCTTCCGAAAAATTTTTTCATCAATTTCGTCAATTATTCAGAAGCCCATAACTCGGCAACTAAACCTCATAGAAACAAAAACTTGTGCATCCACATTCACATCTTCTAGAAGTACCATTATGCACAATGTCCGCTTCACGCGAAATGCTCCTTGTGTTAAATATTCAAAAATTCTCTGCAATGTTTTTTCCCAAAAAGCGATTCTACTAGTTTTTTATGCAAATATCGAAACCTATTGACCGACGAAGTTATTTGAAGATGAGATAAGAAAGTGGAAAGGATACCATTGATAGTAGGATGTACATTCTATCATCCAAAATGAAGCTGGAACATATCTTGAAAAAATTGCAGGGAACCATTTAATTTTCCAATACCAACATATTCCCCTAGTATAAACTGGCTGAATTCTAAAGCAATTGTAATATTGAAGTAATTAAACAAATTTGCTGCAAGCCACAAAACTTGTAAACTTATCAACATGTTAAATCATAATAATTATAAGAGAAAGACATACTAAATTAAATCGTGTTCTCACCTTGAAAAAATTATAAGTACTACCATCCTTTTTCGCACCATATTTTACACCGCCATTTCCGTTGGCCAAATCCTCAGCACTGTTAACCTGTGACGAAAGCGATTCGACGGTAAGAAAAGCGGCTAAATTAGCAGTGTAAGACGACACCATAATCAGTGTGAAAAACCACCAAATCGAAGCGACTGTTCTTGTAGATGGAGCTCTGAAATGACAAAGTTGATTTGGGCATTAGGTTTTGAAGAAAAATATCAGCTAAAAAAATATTAATATCCTTACTTTGGAGCGATTTCTGAACCTTGTTGTAGTAAAGCACCGATTGTAAACCACAAAGCATTGCTGAAACTAAATTGATTTTCCAGAACCGTTGGCTCTTCGATACAAGGATATGGATTATCCCATTCGGCTGGTGACATTCTGCCTAATATAAAAAGGCTGAGGGAAACACTTAGATATGCTCCACCCAAATAGAGCCAAACTTCTTTCGAAAACGGTGACATGAACGAGAATAGTTCGGGTGGTTCTTTGATTGCTTTTCGGTACAGAATTGAAATACCTGCAAGCGGATTGAAATTTGTAGGCTAACTGTTGAAGTATTTCTTTAAAATGTAATCACGTTAGTAGCGCTAGATCCGTTGTCAGTAATGAATTTAAGAATTACATGCTTACCTAAATTCATAAATGGCATTGTAAAATCTACACCCATTTCACGATCTGATGTCATCGTTAAATCGGTTATGGCCAAATCTGCTCTCTGAAAAATTAAATTAAATAGTTTTACAATTGCATTGTTTTACAACCGCTTTGTTACCCCTTCAATAACTTCTTTAATCATTCCATTCCACTGTTTCGTTTCTTTGTTGTATGATCCGTAGACCTTATCTTCTTGTATCAGGAAAGTGTAGTTAAATCCTAGCATCAATGATAGCTCGTGTATGAGCTCGATACCGAATCCTTCGTACTGATCATTTCCGGTTAGTTTTTGTGATGTTTCCTTTAGCATTCCATACGGTGGAGACTGCATAGATATATTTTTAAATGATTGATTTAGATACATTAGCAAATAATTTATTTTAAAGTTTTATGTATGTAAACGTAGGTGAACTAATAAGGTTACTGGGATATATTTTTAGAAATCATGAGCCAATCTACATTCATTCTGAATGAAATCCCTGTCAAATTGAATCGTCAGACCTGAAAATGGTTGTAGGGGGACCACTTTGCTGAATTATGCAATTTTTATTCAATTTCGTTTCCATACATTGAAACTAGATCACTTGACAACAAAAACGACTTGTAGACACACAATAAAAATGTTTCTTTTTAGAAGGACTTCGTTTAAACTTGAAATTTTTCTACATTGTCCGTTCAAGAGTTTTTTTCAAGTATTCCATCCTTTCTTCGTTCTAACAGTTATAATTTCATCGCATTCAGTCAGAAGAATATTGAAAAATATTAGACCTTTCCTGGTCTAGTGCCGTTATTTCGTTTCAGTTTGGTTAAGAGTGCGTGATGCAACTACTCATTCATGTTATCAACACAAAGTGATGCTTGTTGAATTTTCGAAATTGGAGTGTTGAAATGGATGTGAATTCAGTTGTAAAAACGAACAAAGTTTAAGGTCCGTTTAATATCTACATAATTCCAATTTTTGATAAGTTAATCGACGTAAATCTTATTCTGGTTCCTTAAAACGAATTTGAAACTGTCCAGTCATCAAATTAAGCATTTTCTCAGCACAAAGGACACTTTAAAATCCCTTAAACTGCAGCTATTCAGATAAAATAAGTAAATGCTTAGATAGGATTATCCATCACAAACGATTTAAAAAGCTCTGAGCTCTAATTGAACGGTTCTTAGTGATTGCAAAGTATCGGTTGATTTTTCTTTGTTTTTAATCAGATAGCTTCTTGGAAATTTGAATGTTCGATTATCGTGAATAGTGAAATAAAGAAGATTTATGAATAAAATGTTGGTTTGATTTTTTTGACATTCATGATAATAAGTTCATTCATTAGTAATGAGATGATAGTAGAAAATTATAAATTCATGAATCGAAGAACTGTAAGAACTTATTTATTTTCAAGATGTTTGAATCAACGATATTAAATTTCTTGTGAACATAGTTACATATACATTTAAATGATTATCAGATTTTAATGCCTTTAAATATCTCCCTTATGAAAGGTAGACGAATTCCGGAAAAATGGCCTGACATTCTTGACTAAAGTAAAGATAAATTGTTTTGATTGCCATGAAATTCGTTTTATTGGAAAGATAATTGTCTGCCATTTTTATTTGAATATGATTTCGGGCATGTGAGTGCCACGACTGGTGCCGAGGAAGTCCAAACGAGAATTCCAATTTTCGACTACTCTAAACAATAATTGGGGCCGTTTCCAGCCAATAATGCGGCGAATGTTGTCTTCCAAATGGTCAAGCGTCTCGGGTTTGTCGGCGTAGACGAATGATTTGACGTATCCCCACAAGAAATAGTCCAACGATGTTAAATTACAAGATCTTGCAGGCCAGCTCACAGGTCCAAAATGAGAAATTTTGCGCTCATCAAATGCTTCTTTCAATAAGTCGATGATCGCATGAGCGCCGCGAATGGTTTTATCTCCTAGTTTGAAGCGAATCGTCAGCTTCCTAAGCGCTCCTTCAAGCGAGGAAAAAGTGAAAGTCGCTTGGAGCGAGGTCCGGGCTGTTGGAAGGGTGGTCAATGATCTCACAGCAAAATTGCTTCAATAGAGTCATTCTTTTCCGGGCTGTCTGTGGTTGCGTCTTGTCGTGAAGGAAGATTAAACTCTCCTGATTTGTTCGCGCAATCGTGTCATAATCTCGCGGTATCGGTCAGCGGTCACTGTGTGCTCTTTTTCCAAAAACTCCATGGGTATGCCATAGAACATTGTGGACATTACCTTCTCAGCAGATGGCTTCACATTAAATTTCTTTGGCTTTGAAGAGGAGATATCGGTCGCTTACTGGTGGGAGTGTAGTGGTGAATCCATGTTTCGTCACACTTGAAAGAGCAGCTAGGAGGCCGACGATGCCTTTCAGACAGGGAGGTTAAGCACTTTGCGACAACACAAAAGGACTGGATTTTTATCAGGGAGAAGCATTCAAACTGGTACCAAGCAATTATAAGTGCCTAAAAAGATCTAGAGAAAAAGTCGAAAAATAACCTAATGTACGTATTTTCAGTTGGCTGTATTGGTTGTATGAAATAAAATCTACACGTTTCGCTGCAGGCTTTGTAACTTTACACTCTAAAAAGTGGGTCTAAAATTAATTCTTTGTAAAACTAAATATATTCATTTTTTTTGTTTAAAATAACGAATCACAATTTTTTTTACACATTGGATGTGTATTTTTTGCTTTTACGTCATATCAGCTGAATAATAAATAGTGTTTTGTAAACCTTAGCAAAAAGAGTGTAAATTTACTACTTCGCTGCTCACATTTACACCAAAGCTGTAAAATTGTATCATTTGCTCCAATTTAACTTGTAATTGATGTAACATTGTGACAAAAGACGTTGATTTGGCTATACTGAACGAATCTGATATTTCGTTATCGTTGCTTTGAATAGCAGCAGTTAAGTGTCAGTCTTTTCGTTTAATAAGTGTACAAGTGTAGCTATAAGTTAAATAGAAGTGTAGCTATAAGTTAATTAGGAGTGTAGCTATAAGTGCTATAAATTAATGTGTATATAGTGTATTTATCAAATTAAAATAAATTATAAACTTAAATGAATTGTAAAAAGTTTTTGTATTTGACAAGAAAAATATTTATATATGGCTTGCTTGACTTGGTAGGATTCTCGGCTTTTTTTAACATTTAAAGTTACCTATTTACAGTCTTTCGTTATGATATTTAATTTTGAGGTAATATTTCATGTTATGGCAGTTACCTGTCTTGAGTCGCTGACTTTTGGATCATTAAATTTTTAATTTTATTGAATGATACTTATCAAGAGGCTATCTGAAATAGCGCAAACTTGCTAAAACTGTTCACAATAGATACTTTTTGATGTCATTTGTTTGATATAACTTTCTTTAGGTGCGTTTTTTGCACTCTTGGGCGGGGTAAGTTACTTAAACTTACCCTGTCCAAGAATGTGAAAAAACGCACCTTTTTTTACAGTTTTTTTTAAACATTTTTGTGGACATTCACGAATAAATTGCGCTTATTACCCTAAAAGACTCGTAAAAAGTAGCCTTTGTTACTTAAATTTCATGCGTGTCCGTCCTAAATTTACGTCTTTTTAGAGTAAAACTACACGATTTGCTGGTAAAAGAAAATTACGCATTTAAGACGTAAAATATTCTTTGTACGCACTTTTGTAAATTTACATCTTTAATAGTAGGAAACCAGTTCCCTGCTACTGTAAGGGTAAAATTCAACGAAAATTTTTTTGAGCGTACTTTTGCCGTCAGAATCAGGAGCCTGATTGAGTCCAGTTTTTTAAAAAAAATGCTTTCATGGTAACTTCGTTACAAACAAGTGCTAGGAAACATTTTAGAGTTAGTAAAATTTAAATTATTGCTAGTATTAGTAGGAGCTGATCTATTATTACATGCTGTATATTATTATGTGCTTAAGGAAAGTATAATACAGCCACACTAAATCAAAAATACTAAAAAAAACTGGATGATAGTCATATAATTATTGGCAGCCCACAATGGGCGCTAATTAATATGAAAAAGTTGTGAACAGCCAATACCACAACAGCTAGCCCCAATGACCTTCGCCTGATCATAAAATTAAATGAGGCAAAAAATGTAAGCCATATTGCAATTATAACGCGCTGTAAATAATTTAAACGTCTAAAATGTCACTTTTAATATTTAAGGTCAAGTTCATATTGTTTTAAATACCTGTTACGAGTAAGAGTTTTCAAGGCTTTACGCGTACTCTTTTAAACTGTACGTTGGATTGCAAATTAATTTTATAGTTTTTTTTAAGTTTGAAATGAGTAGTGTAAAATGTAGATTTAATCAAAAGAAGTGAGACAAAAAACTGTCAACTACGTAATTGAATACTGAAAACATCAGCTCAAAAATTGACATATACTCACAATTGCTGTTATTACTCGAAACGTTTTGTTTGCAAACTTCCGTCCACCATTTTCCAAAACGAATTTTTGTGGCTGACGTTCGAGTTGCAGCCGATTATTTGAGTCCCATGTACCTGTTTTAACGATTCCAGCTGGCGTCAACTCAATTATGTCCAGAACGAAATCGGTGCGCAAGCCTTGATGGTCAAATCTGATTTCACCGGTGATACCTTTGAAGGTTGTCTGCAGATAATAATATGCAAATTATGATTATCAATTATTATTTCGTTTTTCATTTAATCCAATAGAGAAATACCGATTTCATAAAATTCACTAGTGTGAAACCAGTTTCCCATGTACTCGAATCGTGACAATTCAAATTTATTGGCTCAAATAATTCCTGGCTTCCTACATGCCGCAGTGTTTCAGCTAACAGATGAACTCCATCGTAGATTAATGCCATTTGTGTCATGATGTTGGTTCTGCCTGGAATTCGGGCAATTAGGAGCTGATTAGTTTAATTTTTGGGGATCTAGTGGCTGAATGGATTTGATTTATCACAAATATGAGAGGATGCTGACGTATTGATCACACTCTTGCTAAGCTTTTATGTTTGTGCTGCCGTTTAAGATATAAGAACAGAGTTGAACCTTATCCTATCTTCGAACTCACCGCCATTGTTACCGTTATCATCACCTCCGGTACTTTCGCCGAGACTTTCTGCATTTTCGTCTGGTGGTTCTCCAGGAGGCTCAAGCTCCTCTTCTTCGGCCAGATGCAAAGTGAGATCTTTGACACGTAAATCCTCCGTTGTGAATATGCGAATGCCAGTGATGTTTGCCTCACTATATTGATATGGCTCTAAATCGATAGTGTGCAGGTCTAAGTTGGCAATGATATACTGATACCTCTCGTTCATGAGACCAACTTGTTGGATCTGTAACGGTAATAAATCTTTTTTGAAAAGTATTTTATAGTCCTAGCACATGCAAATAACGAGCTGGATTAAAGTAACCACTGAAATTCTTAGAAGAAAGAGGAGCTAAAATCTACTAGCGAGGGTGAAGGGTACAGCCAACTCAACACACCTGTGCCAGAAGGTTCGGCAAAGTTTCGATTGATCCAATTATAACTATTTTTCGGTCTTCTCCACGTTTGATTTTCCTCAAAATATTACGATAGTTGCCTTGTAAGTGCAGGTCATAGCGACGAACTGTCACTGTATGACTATTTTTACCATACATTTGCAGTAATTCATCCAATACTGGCAAATAGGGACCTACAATTATTTCAAAGATACATATTCGAACTTCTTCTTCGAAATTGGTTTAATTTCAATTTCCTATAATTTGCAAATGATCATTAAAATTGTATTATTACATCGCAAATATTCGCTTGCCATATATGAGCTTCAATTCACATACGTTTATAGCAAACGACTATATACAAACCCGATTCATATAGTATCGTGAATCCTTTCCACTCAAACGACACCACAATATCCCGGATAGCTGAAATTATGGTGCGTGGATGTGGATGAATATTAATAGTTGGCAACTTAGTTTCCGAGTCCCAGCGCGTATCGATGTACGGCACTTCCTTGGCATCGCATATACTCCAAGCATGTGTCGAAGCGGCCGTTGTGCCCGGTCCGAATACAGCAGCCACACCTGCCTGTTTGCGAAACGGAAATAAATTTTCGATTAGAAAATTCTGATTGGAATTTGAATTTTTCATTGGAAAATACTCGTAACATTTTACATAGTTTTCTCGCTGAATCGTATGAATTGCCGAACGAGATTTCTGCCGTTTTTCCGACTAGCGGATATGCACCCTGTAATAGTTGGACATTGGCTGCTTCGATGGCTTTGTGGAAGATTTTTTCGTTGAGGGCGTTGTTGGTTTCGTAGAGAAGACCTGAAAATGTTGAACAATTTATGAAAGATTTGGTGAACAAAAATAAATAGAGGGTTTAAGTCTAAGCAGTCTCGTGGAAAATAAATTTCAATAAATGTGATTATTAGAGATAGAATATGGTATAGAAGCAAGATGCTGCACATATAATATCAAATAGGAGAAGGGATTTGAAAAAATTGTTGCAAACAAAAAAATTAATAAATGAGAATGTTACAAAATCTTTTTTCTAATAAATTTAAAAATTGCTAACTGGGAATAGTAGTTGAAAGAACCGTTAGTTTTGGTCGGGATGGTCGAAGTGAATATGTATTTGATTTTAAAAAAAAAAAAAGAGCAGCTCATGATCTCTAAGCGACAGTGTTGCAGGCTCAGAAGAGAGAGATATAAGGAAATGAAAACAACAGTGAGAATCGAAGCAATTGTCCTGAATCTGAACGTTAGTAGTAGTGAAGGAAAACTACCCACTGTGCCAAATTCGGCTTTTCATTGATAATTCTTTCAGAAAATTGAAGCGAATTCAGAAAAAACTTTTAGATTCTCAAACTTATTCGCTACGATTTCTTTAAGACCGGTATATGGAAACGTTACAAAAACTCCGAAAGTGCACAAACTTCCCCTCTTTAGCTCTTGAAAAGCTTTTGTACATATGTTCATTTTTTTCAGGATTCATTCCAATTTCTTTGGGAGTTCCTTGTAAATTCTTTGTGAATTGTATCTTTGTGAATTCTTTGCGAATTCTTTACGAATCCTTTGTGAATTTTTTGAAGAATGTTTTGCAGTTTTTAAGTAGTTCTTTGAGAACGCTTCCAATACTTTTTGAACATTTTCATGTAACATAAATTCAATAATATACTTATTATTTTTAATTCCAACACTAATTCTTTTTATTTTTTCTTTCACATCATTTTTTTTATTTTAAATAACCAATTTTTTCATCCGTTTTTAAAGCTTGTCTTTGCTGCTATAAAAAACCATTTTTAAAAAATTTTCGAGCTTGCTCCGTCTTCTTGAAGGAAATCTTCGCACGGCAACTTCTGAATACAAAAAGGAGAAGTTACTAGAGAATAAAAATTTTGAGTTACATTTCGAACCTTTAAAATAGACACTGTTAACACATCAAACAACACAATTTCAAAAAACTTTGTAGGCATGTGCACTTACTCATGAAAAACAGTTATACGACTAAAGTACTGTTTTAATACATAATTTACTAAACGAAACATTAACGGCATTACGTTCGGAATTTTCTGTAAATTCCCTATCACAGATTGTTGTTCACTGCTGTTGTTTGTAG
This sequence comes from Nemotelus nigrinus, assembly GCA_947369275.1. Taxonomy (NCBI): domain Eukaryota; kingdom Metazoa; phylum Arthropoda; class Insecta; order Diptera; family Stratiomyidae; genus Nemotelus; species Nemotelus nigrinus. Next base: position 3,034,002 of record OX376372.1, read on the forward strand.
TTTTATATGAAACATTAACAGGGAAATGGAATCGTCTTCTAGTAATGCTTCTGAGTCATAATTTTTTAATAAGACAGTGCTCGGTCGCCTGTAGAAATTTGTATCGAAAACTACCCGTAGTATCTTCGATTGAAAGTTATACCGCACTCACCGTATTAATTCGATTTTGCCCCTTCTGATTACCACTTGTTTCGATCGATGCTGAATGATTTGGCTAATTTTTGTTGATATTTATCGATTTTCGATCCTTGGAAAGGTTTTGTATGGTGATTTCTTTAACTATCTTTGGCTTAAGTTTACTTCCCATCATAAAAGAAAAATATTTACGCTCTCCGTGAAAATAACTGACCAGCCTTAAGCATAATTTTAATTTTTTGAGCATAATTTTTGCAAATAAACTTCTTGCACGAATTGCAGAGACTGTTCCCCTTCTTCCAGTTTTTTGGGCAAATAGTAAATTTAGAATCATTTCATACTCCTTGCGCCCGGGTCTTGAGCTGTGAGAGTTGAAGCTGGTTCTGTGATTCCGGAAATTCTTACAACAATGCTTCGAAGTTCCCTGATCAGATCCATAGGTTGCACTCTGCGTTTTAAGTACTCCTGAAGACGATCAGTGCTCTTTTCAATAACTAATTGCAGGATATCGTCGGCAACCAGGCATCTCTCAGCCAGTAACGATCTCCTTTATTTCATTTCCCTAAATTATATTTAGCTCACTAAATTATATTGACGAGTTTGAGAAGTAGCAAGAAGAATTTTTGACAATTAAAAACTAATTTTACCATGCAAATAGATCAGGGCCCAAAACCTTTTGAACAGTTTGTCCAAATTCTGAACGCGTCTATCAGCGTACTTCAACTAATCCACTTCTGCCATTTCAAAATACTCGAGGGATTTATTATTTTAAGTTTTGCCCTGTAAATAAAAACAAAAGGTGATGTCAGACAATCAAACCTTTTTCAACAAATTCAACAAAGCTATGTCACTGATGTACTCCTGATTTTATTTAATAGCTGTTATTGTTATCCGTGCCAAAGAAATGCTTGACAAGGCTATATCACGAACAAGTCTCCGAAAAACAGATGGTAACGATGACTCAGAGGTAGGATCTCAGTTCCAGCTCATTTTTGTTACAATGGCCCCTGCTCTTAATTGCTTCGCAACAGAATTGAATCAGCAGATTTGATTCATGTTAATCCAAAGTATGAAAAATGGAATCTTTTTACATCACTGTTGATTGGCTTTATACCCTTGTGGTTGAGCCAATTCTATTTTTTGGGGAGGCGTTCTGGTGGCAGGTTGCTCTTGGAAACGGCAGCTTGACAAAGTGCGGAGAATGACTGCACTACAGGTTACTGGAGGCACTTTTTGTGTTGCCTCATTGCCAACCAATCTACTGGTCTTACAGTAAGCTAATCTTGCTGCTATGAGACTGAACTCTATCTCAGCATGGAATAGAACAAAGTTCGGCCATGCGAGGATTTTGGCCGAGGGAGCTCCCGATCCATCGGGTTTTGACTACATCGCTCCGTAATGCCTACTGGATTCGGAGTTCACAGCTCGCATTCCTGGTACGGGTGAATGGCGTGATGGTGTCACCCTCGAAAGTGGGCTTATCCAAGTGACGGACGGCTCAAAGCTAAACAATAGAGTCGGGAGTGGTGTATACTCAGATGAGCTGAATCTCAAGCTGTCTCTCCATCTACCAGACTACTGTAGAGTCATTCAGGTGGAGGTTGCGACTGTTTTTCAGGCAATCGACTGACTTCTGTGTAATCGAATATTCGGGGTCAATATTGGTATTTTCACAAATAGCCAAGTGGCGATTAAGTTCCTTGCTGGTCCTTGTACAATGTCCATGATTGTTGCCTAGTTGTTCAATTGATTTGGATACGTGGCCATAGGGGTTTTCAGGGCAATTGTGAGGCTGATGAACTAGCAAGGCTTGGTACTTTGCTAGCAGAGGTCTCTTGCTCTTTCTCAATAGACATACCGATGACATCGCTCAAATTGGCCATCATGCAAAAATATCGCTAGGAAGTCCTGGGCAGATGAAGCATCCTGTGCGATATCAAGGCAGTCCTGGATATCCATGGATGCGCATCGCACCAGGCAGCTTTTAGGTTTAATTCGAAGTGCTCTGCGTTGCACTGTGGGCGTCCTTATGGGTCACTGCCTCATAGGGCGGCATGTGCAACGATTGGGCGCAGGTTTTAACGATTTCTGTCGGAGTTGTTCAACCTACCTACCTACCTACAGTATGTTCCACAAAAACGTGTCTTTAAAAAAGCATTAAAACCCCAACAATTAATTGTTTTCCAATTTATTTTTTAAAATATACATTATTACAAGTTTCGTAAGTTATTTCAATACGAAGTCCAATCGCCGTTATTATTTATAATTATTTCGCATCTCCTGCGACTCAAACTTTGGCTCGATTTTTGAGCATAATCTACACTAAGATGTCGCCAAATATGTTTCAAGGTGCGTATAAGCTGCCGTGTACTGGATATTCTTTGTCTCTTTAGTTTAAGCTTAATCAGAAACTACACATTTTCAATGGGATTCGCATCTGCACTCTATGATGGCCAATCCAAAGTTTGTATCCCATTTCCAAGATGTGCAGAGGCGACTACGATACTTGGGATCATTATCATCTTGTAGAATCCAGCCATCGTTTTCAAGTCCATATAATTTCTCTGCTGACTTCAGTGGTCCTTTGTTATAAAAAGTGAGCATGAATTGAACACTCAAGTTTCTAGTGAAAGTAATTAGCTCTCCGAATCCCCTTTTCTGAAAAGGGCCGAATCCTCTTTGCTGCTGGATGTTTAACTGTACACTGCAAGAATTTTTTTTCATTTTTCCCCATTTTTCCCCAAGCTTTCCGCCAGTAGTTGAAAACAACAAAAGATGGTTCTTCGATAAATATTACTTTGCTCCAATCACGTTCCAAATTCTATTTTGCCCAGCTCAGCCTCTTTTCTACTGTGTTGCTGTTAGTAGGGGTTTAGGGTTCGTACTTTGGCTGTTTATGCCAGATTTTTGTATTTATTGAGACTCGAACACCTTTTCTAAGAAGTTTTTCTCTGGCCTGCCTCAGACTAAGAGTTGGATTTTTCTGAAACATCTCATAAATAACTTTATCAACTCTTGTCGAAGTACTTTTAGTACTGCCTCTACCTGGCTCACACCTTCCCACATTCTTTATACTTCTTTATCCACTTCTTCTTAAACGAAACACGTATTTTCGTATATTTTGCTGTCTCTTTTATAGTCATTTTAGGACCTTGGCGATGAGTAACTAAAAATACAATTTCAAAGCGCTTCTTGTACGCGGCACTCATTTTTTAAATATGTTTTCTTCACGAAAGTTCAAACTATAATGACAAAACGAAAGAAGTGCGAAATTGGTAAAAGTGTATTAACTTAAATACAAAAACGAAGGAAAAAATAACATGAGTCACGTTTTTGTGGAGCACACTGTACATCACAAAAAGGGATTTTGGTGACAGGTTATACTAGCAATCGATTCAATAAAACCAAAATTGATAATCTATAACTATAGGTCTTTTTCATCGATTAAGAGATCTTGATAAGGAATCAATATCTCTTAATCGATGAAAAAGACCTAATTCCATACAAAATAAATGTGTTAAAATTATTGTATCATGCACACACACACCGAAACCATATTTCGCTTTAACACTAATCGATTCAACTAAAATTATAAGTGCAAGTAAAGAAGTTTTCGCCACGGAAATAATAAATAAATCTTCAGTAGACGAGGACGATATTGTCTAGCTCAGAGCCATAAAATGGTATGTAGTACATGACCTAGATTCAATTTTATTGAGTCTATCTTAATTGCATTTTAATGCAACTTAATTGCAAACAATATGAGCGAATTCATCTATTATCGATGGCTTAAATGCCAAAGCATAATCCATTGTAACCTTGCATAATCAAGAATTCCTTTTCTCCACACTTTTTACGATCCATCACTTCATTTCGCTTCAGCTACTCAATCACCATATACAGTGAATAACTACAATATTAAAGTCCCATTCACACCAGGCTCAATATTTACTCGCTATAATACATAGTCCTTTAGTTTTTACTCGTGCATACTCCCACCGCCACAGTTATTGGGTCAACATCAACAGAAAAAGAATGTATAAATAAACGACGATGGCGGCAGGCGCCAACGAAACGACGGCAAAACATTGCCAGCCACAACAGTTTTGTGCATTCACGTGTACGTTGCAAACATTGTGTTAAATTTAAATGATCTATTTTTAAAATTCCGTAGTTCATGAACTTTTTCTTGCAACCGATTGCTTTCATGCTCACATCCAGATATATAGGCACCGAAAGAGAAATTATGTATTGGAAAGTGAGAAACTTTTCGCGTCAATGAAAATATGATTTTTCACTCTATTTCACAAATTTTCTGATAAATATATTGCAGAATTTCACAATACGACGATGAAATAATAGAATTAAAACGTTTTACCTATATTTATATCAAAGCACATGGACACTTTTAAAAATATTAGGATACACCCGAACACACATCGTTTATGGATCAGCATTTTGATGCACTTCAACTATGATTAACTGAATTGCACAAACGGGCGGTGCAAAATCACAATAAATAGACTGAATTTCAATTAGTTAAATCATTTTAAATTTCGATTCCGTGACTGAGCGAATCCGTATTCAAATTGTAGCGTTTCAATCGGAAGCTGCCATTAAACTGAGCACATAAATTCTATTTTTACAAGAATAAAAACTTCGCAAATCTTGCCAGAGCCTTTGAAAACTAATTTGAATTTAGATTCGGTGTGAAATTCATGTTGTGATTTGAAGAAGTGTGATTGAACGAGAAATGACAGAAATGAGTAAAATGTGGTAGTGCGTATTTAATTTAAATCAAAGGAAAATATTTGGGACACAGTAAAACAATTGATATAAAAAGCTTTCAGCGAATAAGAAAGTAAATAAACAGCTACATATATATACTCTTTTGAATTCAAAAGAACGGTTTTCCAAATCCAATTAACGATAAACGTATTGAGCTCAGCTGATTTTCAAAGGCATCAATTTGATCACTATGCAGTAAATATACCTTAAAGATGGTTGATCGACATTCAAATGGGCATAACCTCACAAATACTAAAGTAAATTCCGAAATAATAGTTTTTTTAGAAAAGAGAAAAAGAAAGACGAAACGAAATAGATTCACAAAAACGTAAATAGTTGTCTAAAGGACGTTTCCAACAAACCTAGTCCAAATCAAATATTAATTTTTATGTAATGAAATGTATTTCTGTACAATTTTTTTGCTGAAACTACCAAATCTTGTCTTTCATCTGAATCTTTCATAAAACTATATTTCCGAGTGGATCGCAACGAAATTTACATCACTTGAGCTAAACTACATCATTTTAAATTCAAATAAACTCGCAACTAGCATTCATATTTCAGCGTGAAATTACTTTCAAACTGTAAAATAACTAATTTCGTTCTAGAAAAATACTTTATTAGGTCATTCGCGACAAGAAGCAGTAAATCCTTCCGTCGTTCGCATCATGATGAAATATCCTGGAGTATTCCAGAATATCCTGCAGGTGACTTTGTCGCGAACATAGCTTCATGAGAACTATGCACCTAACTTTATAAGAACTTGATGTATTTTCAAGTTTCTATTTGATGGAAACGTAAAGCACCTGGTTACTCTTTCGTTTTCCTGATAAACACACTTCGAATAAATCGAGTGAGTACAGAGAATCACTACAGCGATTTGCCGTGTATCGTAATAAATCTTCCAACGTTAGCAACGTTGCTTTTCGGTTTCAAGTTGCCCTTCGGACTGCATGTAGTCAATACGTTTGAATATAATCGATAGATGTGTCGAATGCATTCCAGGAACACTATTTACAAAAGGATATTTCGATTGCTACATTTCCGTTTCGAGATTTACTGAATGAAAGAAAAATGCAGAGATATTGATTTTAGGAAAATAATAATCGATTTTTCATTCTTTGGATGGAAGTGTTTACCTACTGTTACAATTAAGAACAAAATTGAAGATATTTACCAAGATCCGTAGCCTCCGCCGTAAAGGGTGATATAACTCTTTACAGATTTTCGAAGAAAATTAATATTAGAACCACTTCTCACGGTTTAGGGAAAAATGCAAACGGATAAAAAGTTCAATGTTTTGTCGATCCTGACAAAGTGAATTTTTCAAAAATCCGCTTCTCGGAAGAATGGTAAGCATTCACCACTTTTTGTTGGCGAGAACTCATACACGGATCATTTTTTCGAACTGAAGCTTACAGGATATATTGGTTTTAGGAATAGGAGCGGGTCAGATTCAAGTGATTTAAAAATGTAAGCAATCCGGTGGCTTTGGTGTCATCTGGAAATATCGCCAATGAAAAACAAATTTTCTTTCTCTATTTCTTCCAATTAGATTAAAACGAAAGTCATACAGCAGGTTGACCTTAATTTAGAACAAGCTGACATATATTTTTAAGGGAAACACCTGTTTTATATTCACACTTTATGCGCTTCAAATATTCCTCATGTGTGATTTCATGTATATTTGTGCCCGCATATCATCAAATCGTTCAGAAAAAAATCATCCTCAGGAAAGTTAATTACTTAAATTTTAACCTACTGTTATTAATTGATTTTCGACGATATACAGGTATGTATGTCTATTTGACTGCGTTCATATGTTAGCATACCTTTCATTTTAAGAGCCCTTCGTTTGGAATTTTTTTTTCTGAAATCACACTTTTTCATTATTTAGGCATTTCACAAGGTTTTGTGAAAAATATTGAAAGCAACAATGTGATTTGTGTACATAGCAGTGGCGTGAGTAGCGAAAGACAAACATCGACAATCGCCCCTGTTTTGCATAGATACACTGGAAATGTTATTGTTGCACTGTGACACCTTTCCTGTATAGTTTTTTTTATTTTTGAATAAATTGAAAGTTGAAATTTCGAATACATTTTACTATGCCCGATATAATTCCGCAACAGTTTCCTCTTCGGAGATGAAGGATTTCAAATTTGACGAGGACATCATTATTGCATTTGTTAATAAACTTGGACAATAATATAACACCTAGTCCAGATGGCATACCATATTTAGTCTTAAAATATTGTGTGTCATCACTACTACAAGTGCGGTCTTAAATTTATAATGCATCCTTAAAAGCAGGCATTTTTTCTCATTTGTGGAAATACTCCACCGTCACTCCTATATTCAAGAAAGGAAGTCGTAAGGACGCTTGCAACTATCGACCTATTGCAAAACTTCGCTGCGTCACGGATATTGTAACCTTTCATTGCCCATCCGTTATGGCTCCGTATCAGCAAGGTTTTATGAAAGGCCGTTCAACCACAGCCACCCTGCTTGAATTTTCTCACCAAGTAACCAACTCAATTGATACTGGCCTCCAAACTGACTGCGCACACACGGACTTGACGAAAGCCTTTGATAAACTTGATCACTCTATACTTTTAGCTAAGGCTCATTCCTTTCAATTCCCTAGCTTGTTTTTAAATTGGATTGACTCTTACTTGACGAATCGAGCCCAACGTGTATCCATTCGCGATGCCTTGTCATCTGAAATTAAAACCACGTCTTGCGTTCCACAAGGTAGTCATCTAGACCTTTTACTGTTCGCCTTATTTATTAATGAAGTAGGTTCTACTATGCGGTCATTATCTATTCTGCTTTACGCCGATGACACTAAAATTTTCAAAGTTGTGAGAAACCTTAACGATTCCAATGATTTGCAGCAGGATCTAAACAGATTTACCAGACCGCTTAAATCTTTTACAAATGGATACCTTGAACTATCGATGTCAAAATTCCAATATCTTATTTGCCACGAACATTTTTGAAGGCACCATTGACTCAAACTACTTATTAAGACAACTTAACTTTAACATTAATAACAAACGTGTCAGGCGGGTGAGCTTTCTGTCGATCCCTCAACATCGCACCAATTATCTTTGTAATTAACCAGTCTCTGCAATAAGTAGATACTTTGATTTTCAATAAGTAGATGCTTTGATTTTCTTACTCTATGTTTGATTTTCGTTTATCTAGAGCATCACTTAAACAATTTCTGTATAAGAATAATTAATTTCTATTGTATGTGTATAGTCTGTATAGTCTCGATTAGACGAATTTATTTAAATGAAATGACTACCATATGAGTAAAAATGAAAAAAGGGGAATTTGAATATAACAGGTACATAAAATTTTGTTAGCTCCTGCCTCTTATGTCGTATTCTCTGCCTCGGCTGCTTCCTCTTCCAACTTTCTTTTTGCACTACGGCACTATGGTTTTAAATGACAAACTCTCAAAAATGGCCTATTATACTTCTAACCATAGCTTCTAACGTTTTTTTGCACTCATGTACCTTTTTTTCTCAGGAATGGTTTAAAAACGATTGAGGATTTTTTTTCTGTATTCTTAAGTAATGTTAAGATTGCAGTTGATTATATAAGTCACCAAATAAAAAAATTATTCGGCTGGAGCTGAGAAAAAGGTACATAAATATTGTTAGTTTTGTATGAGATTTAGAGCGATCAACCAACCCAATCAACTAGCTCAGTTTGGCTGTGGCTGTTTGGGCAGATGATTCCTTCTCTCAATTTGAATGGAAACTATGCATTTCTAACTGCTATTTGCATAGGCACGTCGTAAGTGGAGCCAGGAGGGACCAGGACTTTCGCAGACCCCAGGCTATTCCCTCCCAGGAAATTAATTCTTTCTTTCCGCGGACTGTTGAGTTTTCACCTCTTTGGTTATTGTGGCTGAATCTAATTAGCAACTTAGTGAAGTACTCCTGAATCACAGAGCCTCTGAGACTTATGCACAATGCATTCAAGGACATATGACATGCAATGCCTCTAAGAGTGCCGGGAAGAAAGTAAGTGAAACGGTGCATGAACAATCTAGAAGTATTGTCAAGTTGAACCGAGATTATTTGGAATATGTTATCAATCTTACGATGTGTCTCAGTTGTCAAGGACTTGTTTTTATGGTGTCAGAGATAACTGCAGAATCTTTTTGAAATTTTGTGAGTTGTCCGTGAAGCATGATTCAGATTTTGAAAATCATTTTGACATCACAGATTAAATACAAGTGTGCGGACTGATAGCCATTATGGCAGACGGATCAAGGGCCCACAAACAGGAGCAACTGTCCGTTTTTGTGAGGTTTGCTACAGGATTAACAAGCGAAGACGATTTCTTAGGCATTGTAGATTGCTCAGGAGCTAAAGATGCCTCGTCTTTAGTACATATTCATAATTTTGAGCCTTTAAGACAATTATGGGGTTAACTAATTGCTTGTTGCTGGAACACCTTATAATGGCGCTAGTGTCATGTTAGGACAAAGAGCAGATATGCAAATCAAAATTAAGGTATCAGCTTTGTTGTGATGGGCACATGTTCCATCATCGAAACGTGTACACTACCGCTCAAAAGTATTTGCCCACTCAATAAATTTACTATTTCAAACGAATGGAAGCTAGAAAAATAATTTCTTATGAATAGTATTTAAAGTATTTTTAGAGTACATATTTATTTGTAAAAAGGATTCGAAACGGTAAAATTATGATTAAATCTTCGTTTCATCAATGTGTTCACCCTTATTCGTAATAACCGCTTCACAAAGTTTTAGCGTCCTACAAGATAATTTTGTCGAGTTCTCTGATGAGATTGCGCCCCATTCTGCTTGCAAAATACTCCACAGATGTCCACCAGATGTAGGGCCAATTTTTCGGACTGTTCTGTCCAGCTCACCCCATAAGAACTCTGAGATTAGGTCAGGGTTGACATCAGGCGACTGTAGTGGCCAAACCACAACTTTAATAGCTCCCTCAGTTGATAACTGGTTTAAATACTCTCTGCAGATTTTTGAAGGGTGCTTCGGGTCATAGTCATGCTGAAATATGAATCCTTTTCCTAAAACGCAGTCCAGATAGCAACATTTCGTTTTCGGGAATATCCCGATAGTGTTCTTTCCTCATTATTTCTTGGATTCTGCAGATGTTACCGATTCTATTTCCACCAAAATAGCATCATATCATAACAAAGCCACTACCATATTTCACGGAAGGCACTAAACATGATCGAATGTTGTCTCTCCTGCTGACCTACGAACAAAGACCCTTCGTCTCGAGCCGAAAACTTCGAACTTTGACTCGTCACTCCACAGAACTTTTTTCCAATCCTGCAATGTCCAATTTTTGTGTCGCTTAACCCATTCCAGTCGCTTCTTCTTATTTTCAGCACGTGACAATGGTTTTCTAATAACTGTCCGACCATGAAGATCTGATCCTTGAAGTCTGCGTTTGATCGTTGAAACACTGATGGGCTCAGCCCTCTCCACATTCACTTGTGCTACAATTTTTGGTGACAACGGGAAAGGATCAGGATGCCTGCTTAAAAAATTCCACCCGAAAATAAAAAGTGGGCTTTCCCGTGAAATTAATGCTTCCATAAACTTTTTTACCCTCAGCTAGAAAATATTGGTATTTTTACATAGACATCCTTGGAATATTGGTTAAGGCAATATTAAGATTAATTTGTGGAACAAATTTACCTCTAGGCACGGAAAATACCAAAATATATGAGTGGGCACATACTTTTGAGCGGTGGTGTATATGCTATTAACTACATAGATATGAGTCTTATTCCATGATTCATTTTTTTGTAAATCAGACATTTGGAAACAGCACAGCAGTTACTAACCGTAGAGCGGAGAGGAAAAATGTGTGTATCAGCAAGTAAATGTTTAATGTGTGCAGAAACAATTAAAAATTGTTTCATAAAACCGGGGTTTCCTCAATCGCAGTGAAGCGTCACTTTTCTAGTAATTTTATAGCAGCCCTCTCCGCTTTTTTACTATAGAAATAGATTTACAGCTTTCTACGACCTGAAAACTAATAATAAAACTTACTAATACTGGAAGAATATTTTATACTATTATTTCATACACTCCGCGATTCAAATTAAATCTTTTCGCTCAATAAAAACCAAATGGATTTGTATCAAATTTTCTCTTCTCTTGAAAAGAAAAGAACGCTATTGATTGCCAAGACCAAACCAAGTAGAGCGTACTCGAGTCGAAGTTAATCAATTCAAATGTTCTTCACCCATTATTACGCTATTTTACTTAAATTCTCTCTTGACCCTTTAAATTATTCTGAGCAATAATTGCTTTTTTCGGGGTTGTAGACATACTAATTTCGTTTATGTTGGGAATAAAAATGTTTTGTAAAATATCACTAAATTGAAATGTATTCTTAGAAAAATGATCTTTCCACTTAGTCTTACTGCAACGTGCATACCCCTTTTATTATGCAAGTTGTAGTTCCTACGGTCAAGTTCAGTTTTAAATAAAACAATAATATCCAATAATATCTTACGACAATCACAACTTTCAAACATAAATCCAATTTACTAATTTGCTTTCTTCATTTAGCATCTTAACGAGTATACAATGACAAATTGCTAATATGTACACAAAATCCTCTCTTAACTCTGAACATTCGAATTCAATCCGAAAATCAATACTCCGCGCTCCGAACACTACCCCCGGCCCACTTCCACCCCACCTCTTTCCAAAAAGAGAAAATAATACATTTTCCATTTTCTATTCAAATTTCCAACATCATCTCCGAGTTTTCGCCGCGTCTTACATTATGCAAATTGGCCCCCTCACTATTCTCGGTGCCAATCGAGTCAAGTGTTAGCGACGAGTTTCGTGAACTTCGCATCGAACTTTTCCGGTGTTTGACTACTTTTGTGTCGCCCGAACATCGTAAAACGAACTTCAGCTCCTCGAGCAGTTCCTCCTTGAGTGGTACCTAAAATCGAAGCCGGAAAGAAAAGAAATATTTAAAACAGGCACATTTGCTGCGATGACTTTTGTTTTTTGAGAGCCAGGCCCCGTTATAGATCGGCAGAGCTCGAATTGAATTGGATAATTACTCGGAAACGACGTGCTCGATTGTAAATAACGAAAAACCACTCGAATATCCCGTAGATACTAGCCAAGAAGCTGCCGACGATAAGGACGTAATAGATACCGCCTAGATTGGGCATTCCCAGCTCCTCAGCGCCATCGTTCGTTTGTTTTTGCTGGAACACAAGAATATAGCATCAACAAGAAAACCACGATAATTTGTCTTAGAGCTTAATCCTGTGGATCTAAGTAAGCAAAGCGTAGTTATTTATGGTGGAGATAATAAAATTTTAATTATACCACGGGAAGAGAAAGTTTCGCGGAAACAGATGGCCGAAGATTAGTTACTGTGCAGTGAGCCGAAAGGTTCACACCACCTACTTAGCTAAAATTATATACTGAAATGAAGGTTGGAGCAAGGGTATAGAAATCTAAACGATGAAGTTTTCGGGAAGCCGCTTCAAACTGAAAGAGAATTGCGAGGAATCAAAATTTAAATCTGCCAGATGTTTGCTTAAGACAGAATTTCCAAAACGCAATTTGATTTACTAATGTTTTTGGTTGAATCTATGAAGAAAAAACAAGAACTGATATTTAACGTTTGAACTCTACCATGCAGGCTCCCCCGCCTCGTTTCTCTTTCCACCATTTGTTTTTCATCTTCGATAAGACACCTTGTTCTTGCAAGTTGAGAATAGCCTGGCTGAGCTCGTTTCTATAGGGAGAATCTGAAAATGTAGTTTGTTTATTCCATGCTGTTTGTCTAACACACTTTTATTCACTTTTCCGCATTGCAATTCCATATCCTTTCTCGTCGAGCAAGCCGCCAACTTGCGTTAGCTTGCATATCCTTTCGATATTGTATTCGATGGAAGTGGACTCCATTAGGAATGCGTAATTTTCCCGTTCGGCTTTTTCCACACCTTCCTCGTTCGACGATGTCATCATTTCCGGATGGGCTGCCATGTATTCGTACATCTTTTTGTAAGTTTCGTGTTGCGAGCCCTTAATTGGAAAATGAAAACAGGAGGACCGACCATTAAAATTTGGATGTCATTTTGAAATTGGAAAAGTGAATTTGTGCGTCGGATCAAAAATTTAAACATTAAATTATTCAGAAAAAAATTCAAATGATTCACCTTGAAAAAATTGAAGGTACTACCACCAATCTTGGCTCCATAGCTGACTCCACCCACATTGTTAGCCAGATCTTCGGCTCCACTGATTGGACTCGAAAGCGAATCAATTGTCAGGAAAGCAGCTAAGTTGGCGGTATACGAAGACACCATGATGAGCGTGAAGAACCACCATATTGACGCTACAGTTCTAGTCGAGGGTGCTCTGGAATTAAATACCGGGACTGTATGGACAGGTAAAAAATATCGATAAATTTAGTCTTCTTACTTTGGTGCAATTTCTGATCCCTGCTGTAGTACGGCACCGATTGTGAACCACATGGCATTGTTTAAACTGAATTGATTCTCGAGTTCATTGGGCTCTTCTACGCAAGGATACGGATTATCCCATTCCGATGGCGACAAACGGCCCAAAATAAAAAGACTCAGCGATACACCTAAGTAGGACACACCCAAATAAATCCATACCTCCTGGGAGAAAGGTGACATGAAAGAGAAGAAATCGGGTGCTTCTTTTGATGGCTTCTGGTATAAGATGGAAATACCTGAAATTTGCAAATTATTCATAGAAAACTCTAAGCAAATAAAATCATTACCCAGATTCATGAAAGGCATTGTGAAATCAACACCAGGCTCACGATCGGATGTCATGGTTAGATCAGTGATGGCAAGGTCTGCTTTCTAAAAATATTAAATATTTGAGTCAAACTATATTACATCAAAATTAAATCACAAAATTTAATATCAAGAAAGTTTTCAAACCACGTCCTTTCCATCAACATACACAGCTCTTTAGGCTAGCATGTATATCCGATTGTGGTTAACGTGAAACGAAGGAAGGTAGCAAATAATCCCAGCTATGGAACCCATAAGCACTCTTCTCCTTAATGCAATATCGGACAGGGGCTTTGTCAAAGCATTTCGACAAACATACCTACTTATTGCTCTTATGAAAGTGATAAGCCGCCTCAAATACTAACCAACAAACTTATTCTTTAGATGTTCGGTCTCCATGGAAGACATCCCGGGCAAAATCGGCAAAGTCTTTTGTGTTATGAACACATTCTCGGGGAAAAACTTTGGGCTGAGCAGTCTCGAAATCACATTTCTTTTCAAGCCAACCCGTTCGCCCGGAGCCGTTTGAACTGACACAGAGATACGAAAAAAGTCAAACTGTGGTATTTTAAACCGCTTCCACACACATGTCCTCGATTAGCTGGTATTTGACTAAAAGTCCGTTTGTAGTAGGATAACGTCACAGCTCGGGGTGAACGAGGTCGAAATGTCGTCCATGCGTTGTGCGAGGAAGGAGAACGAGCAGGTTCAAGGAAATAAATAGGTTTCCATTCCACTTTGTACGGTGCGAGTAAATAAATTCGAGAGTTTTTGTGCTGTTGGAAAATAATCTCCATTTTGATATTAGCAACGGCATGTACGGTGGGTAGTGGGTGAGGAGGAGTTACAGCGCACGGCAAACGGATGTGAATGGGAACGAAATTATATGCAAGTTTGGGCTAGTGGTCGGATTGGGAATAATGAAAAATGTACTCCTTGGAACAATGACCGTTGTCTGCGGAAGGGCTTAGAGTATCAACTTTTTTTTCTGAAATGAAGGCCCGGGTATTGTGAGAGCCAACTTGTATTTAAAATACACGAGAAAAAAAATATTTGGAAGCTTAATACTTTTTCTGGGCATCCGTTGAACGTTGATTTGTAATGTGGTGACGGTGGTTTTGTCGGAGAATAATAAGTGGTTTTGCTGTAAATAGCTTGAATTTGAATTTTTGCAGCCTGACTGGCATATATTAAGGCGGAGGTGAATTATGAGGTGAAATTTTTTAAAAATAAACCATTTTTATTATATTTATTATTTTTATTTCGACAATAATATTATAATCAGAGATCATAATGCGATACACGACTTTGTTCAAGAAAAGTATATCTGTTTGCTGATTGTTTCCTGTCGTGTAAATGAACCTACTGCCTGTTTATTAGTTTTAATTTTTGGAAGGGACAGTTAATCACCACCCAAAGCTCTTCATTTCCTTTTCTTGCAAAGGTGAAATACGAAAATATATCACCACCTGTCTCTTTGTCGTAAGCAAAGTAATTCCAGAAATTATTTTTGATTGCCAATAATTGTCCATGGGGATGATAAAATTCGTCTCTTTTGTAAAAAAAATAAATAAATGCTGAGAAATAAATGAAAACAAAATATTAAAAGTGCAAAATAACATTTAACATAAATCATCCTACACGGTAAAAAAAAACGTTAGCGAAGGTAAGTGTGTGGCGGACAAGGACGAGGACAAAATAATATTACCGAGTACGGTTGCAATACAAGGTAAGTCTAAGTCTATGCACTTCTCTTTACAAAATAATATTAGTTCTTTAATATCATCAATACAAAATTCTTTTCAATGGCATTCAAAGCAATTTCAGAACGTCGTTCCTTTCCAAAATAATTTGGTTTGAGTACTTTTCATTTAAAAAAATCTCTGTTTATAAGATCGAACTAAAGTTGCATCATTACAACCCTTGCTCCACTCAAAAAAAATGGTTGAGAATTTCAATTTTCATAAACATCTCTTCCGCTCAGCCTTCAAATTCGCAGTACGCTGATTTTTTATCGCTTCTAACTCACGCTTTTCGTAAATTGTATTCTTTGAAACATTTTCCCACCACTACGCAGTTCTTACGAGTGCCGGTTTAGTGCTTCTTTTGCAAACTTGGTCTCAACATTTTTTTATGATTTGTTCTGTTAACTTATAGCTTTGTGCTTGAAGTTCGGATGTGGAACATTTGTCTGTTAAATTGTTATCGTCTGCATTACTTCTACTCCGCATTTGATTTTCAATTAGTTCTATTATACTTTGATTATACTTAATTTTCCATCATATTACTTTACAGAGCGAAATTTTGCTGTGATAAGGCTGATAAAACGCCACTTATTATTTGTTTTATATTTTTGTGTCTTATTGTTTCACGCCAAATGTGCCCGATTGTAAAGCCCCCATGGATGATGTCTTTAATTGGCTTCCATTTTTTGTCCATCCATTTTACTGTGTAAAATGCCAGAAATACTCTAAATCGACTTATGTTGAGAGATTTAGAACTAAAAATTGCACTTTTAATGGTCTTGAGGCCTGTTTTGACGCGTGGAAGAAACAATTTAAGGATTCCTGTGAGGAGATCCAAGTGCTTCTGAAAGTATCACGAGCTGAACAGTCCTTTACGTCTTCAATCACACTGCGATTTTAACTCCTACTTCTCCTGCCTGCCTTGCTATCCCTCAGCCAGTTGGTATCTGCACTCGTTGCTCTGTTGCTACTATTGACATGAAAAAAAATTGACAAGTGATATGAAAAAGAGGACGCACTTTTGAAATATAAAAGGATTTAGTAACCCAGAGATTCTTAAACTCTTTGGCTCGTCGCTTAATGAAGCCAAGTTGTTTACTTGCTCGGGAAAGCACTCTATCGTAATGAAGATTGAAGCGGAGCTTTTCATCTTGGATAACACCGAGATCTAATATATTGTCAACCCTACAGAGTGCTGTGTTGCTGAGGCTGTACGTATAATGAACTCGTGCAATTTTGCGAGAGGTGCTAATTGCATGGCACTTGGCTGTCCGCATATACTAAATGAGGAATGTCAGATGAAACCGCCGATATGTTAGATATAGAAGTACTAAAAAGAAGAGGGCCAAGATGACTTGAGGTACACCGGATTTAACGTCGACTTTCTTAGAAATAAGACCTTGGAATTTCACGAATTGCAAGCGGTCGTGGAGGTAGGAGCCAAGCCACTTTAGTAAAGATCCTGCAATTCCGAATTGTTTCAGCTTGGGGATCAAAATCGAATGATCAACTCGGTCGAATGCTTTGCTGAAGTTTGTATAGACTGCGTCAATTTGATCAACTTTCGCCATTTTGCATAAAACATCAAAAACAAGCACCATAAGATTAGTTGTAGTAGAATGAACTATCCTAAATCCATGTCGCTGCTCGTTCAGTCGAGCGTCGACCAGAGGAGAAAGTTTGCAGTAGATGATTTTTTGAAATAGTTTGGGAATTGCAGATAGAATTGCGATGCCTCTATCATTTTGAATAAAACGTCTATCTCCACTTTTATAAATTGGTGTAATATGCAAATAGCCCAGGGAAGAGAGAATTATTAAATAAAGGATGAAGGGGTGAGATCAGTTATTTTACACACTTGATTAGAAAAGTAGGAGGGAGGAGGTCAGGTCCAGGACCCTTAATACTCTCAAGCTCTATAATGGCAGTAGATATTTCATTCCTCGATATGGTCAGCGAAAATTGTTTGAGTCGCACCCGGGAGTCGATACAATGTTGGGATGCTAACTGGACCAAAAACATTTTGAAAATGGTCAGCAAAAAAATTTGCAGATCTCCTGAGTGAACATAAAAGAGGGGTAACCGGTTGATGTATGTTTTGATGCATCTATCATACGCTTCGTGAGACTTAGTATAGAATTCATGAGCCATCAAATCGTATTTTTCTTTAATACGATGGCTAACATCGACTCGATTCTTCATTGGTTTGAAAAGTTTGTTTCTGTAGTTTCTCAGACGTCTAAGAGCCTAGTCAAGCCAAGGTTCAGAGAGTTTATCTTCTGTCCTTATCTTAGGTACCAACTTGTTGACCGCGTCAAACACTATTCTATAAAACAAGGCTACATCATTAGCAAGGGAATAACACATAAACACATTTTTCCAATCGACATTGTCAAGGAAATTGTGAATTCTATCAGAATCAGAATAAGTGAAATCGTATACGATCGTATTATTGTAAGTATCTGTAGTAATC
This sequence comes from Nemotelus nigrinus, assembly GCA_947369275.1. Classification (NCBI taxonomy): domain Eukaryota; kingdom Metazoa; phylum Arthropoda; class Insecta; order Diptera; family Stratiomyidae; genus Nemotelus; species Nemotelus nigrinus. The sequence goes on from OX376372.1 coordinate 3,051,978, forward strand.
TGTAGTGGAAAGTTCAACTGTAAGAGCGAAATGGTGAAAACTATAAGAAAAGAGATTCTCTGTGCCACTAGTTGGGCTAACCACTACATTGTTGTAAACATTTTTAAAGGTTAAGTTTAACCAATTACCATTTTGGTTGGGACTCGGAAGAACTTGCTGCAAATCATGACCATACAACGTGCTCACAAGGTTAAAATCAGAAGACTCAAGTAGATTTACTGGTCTTAAGCCATCATCAGACTTATCAGAAACAAAACGCAAATTCGGGCGATTGAAAATAAAAGAATATAAAAGAAGATATTTGAAGATATTTATATAAAAGAAGATATTTGCTCACAGATATAATTGTACAATGATTCGTCAGATTTCGGTGGGACATAAAATAAACCAATATAAACCGAGGTTTTGTCAATTCAAACACGGATAAGTATATGCTGGAACAATTCGTGCGAGGTGGAGTTTACAAGTTCAACTTATCATGTCCATGTTTAGTACGAATCCATTGGATGTTGAATACCTAATGCGAAACCGAGATTCCAATGTTGATTCCGGTCCTTACGGTTGTCCCACTTTACAGGCGAAAACACTTTCGTCTTCCCTCTGTGTAGCTTTGCTTGTGGTGCCATTCCTTCATCGTGGAAAGCTGCTAATATTTTCCCTATTTTTAAGTCTTGAGATTCGCCGACTGTTTTAAACTATATTCCTATTTCTTCTCGTTGGGTGGGCGCCTTATCTATAACAGTGTTTATTTATCCTTCTCCAACCTTTTCTTGTCTTTCAGCAGCATAATTTTATTAAGGGCTGCTTCAGAATGACTGACTTTATGGTGTTTTCAAATTATATCCCAACTTCAGGTTGATATACATATAAATAGACGGACTTTTTGAAGGCTTTTCGCTCCGTGAACCACAACAAGCTTGAAGGTTTCGGATTTTTCGGTAACCTTTTATCTTGATCATCTTTCAATGTTTTTAGTTTCATTTCCTTTTTAGTTTCCACATCCGGAGTCCTTCTGAGTTCTATCCTTGGTCCTTTACTTTTTATCCTGTTTACAAACGATATTCCTCTTTTTATCAATTCCTCTTGTCTTGTTTATGCGGGGGACCTAAAATTATACAAAGCAATCAAATTTGTGGACGATTGTGGTTGCCATTCATCACTGGTGCCAATCTAATTACTTTTCTGTAGATATCTCGAAGTGCCACAAGGTGTCATTCACATAGGTATAAAAATATAAAGCACATAATTTCACGGTTTGGGAGATCACATAACTGAAGGATTGTTTGATTGTGTGTGCATTGCCAAGTATTATGCCAATATGATTTAATACTTTGCAGACTCCAGAGCGAAAAAGAAAAGCGCATATTCATTTCAACGAACCACACCTGTTATGTTTGTATACCTGTTAAAATTGCCGATTCACCAAAAATCACCAAATCATTTTGATTCGCCAAGTCCTAATAAGATAGAGAATTTCCCATACTCATATCATCATACATTGTGCTTCATCCTAAATACACATACTACACACATTTCATAAATTTACTAAATCAACCGAAAAACTTTACTAATCATTCACCTACAAGATAAGTTGCGTCATTACGCTGGAAATTTCTTTGAAAATCAGTCAACCATACAAAATCCTCAATCATTTCAGACTCTTATTAAGTGGCTCAAATCATCTTTTCCGCTCGTTACCGCCCCAACTGAAATTAATTTCTCATCACTGAGCCATCTAAACCACCACCATTCACCCATCGCTCTGCATACGTCTTAAAATTCTCCGTTGGTCGATACAGCAGCATTAAGGAAAATGGAAGAAAGTCTTTGAGGATAATGCTGTTGGTGTCCTCTTCCCATTTTGAATGAAGGAGGGGGCGTTAGACAGGACAGAGACGAACTTATTTTTTGTATATGGCGGAATGTATCTTATTTTGGCAAGAAACCAACGAAAAAAATCACAAAATTTCTCGTTTTCAACAAGTCGACAGCTTGTTTCATCATTTCTGTACATAATTTCTTAAGTCTATAGCCTACTCACCATATCTGTAACATCTTTCAGCATTCCCGTACACGATTTCGTCACGTTATCGCAAGTACCGTAATTTTTATCCTCTCTCATCTTGAAGGTGTAATTGAATCCTAGAGTCTGGGACAGCTCGTGTATGAGATCTATGCCGAATCCTTCGTATTGCTCATTGCCACTCAACGGCACATCTGTTTCTTTGAGCATCCCGTACGGTGGGCTCTGCAAAATAATAAATTGTTATTGTCAGGCTATCTTATGTTTTCGCTTATTGGTTTTTTGTTGGTCCAGAACAAGTGTCCGGTCTGAAGAGCTGAACTGAATATGAAAAGTTTTCTTTGAATTCATTTGCAATGATTACGAAATGTGTCTTCTATGTGAAAATAGGAGCAAACTAGCAAGGACAAAGTCATTTTTGTTTTACAGCTATTTGAGTTCGCTTTGTAGATATCTTCTCTAAGGGTACATCATTTTTCTCAACCACAAAGAAAAATATTACTTAAAAAAAGAACACGAGTCCTTCATCAGGACCAAAACCTGAATCTAGGTAATATTTATTGAAAATATCAGGTGTTCATTATTATGAAATTTAAGTTTTAGAACAAATGAGAGAGTGTTTTACGAACACACTAAATTTCCTTCTAGGAAACATTCTTTTTCTTCAGCTTGCTGATGATAATAGAAAATGTATGCAAATTGAGTGGAACAAAAACGGATACACATGAAGGCAAAGATGATTACTTGGGTGGGCGAGTTCTTTGTGTAGTCGGGTGGATGAGGAGGGTGATGGAATGGAAGCAGCCGGGTAGAATTGATAACGAAGTCAAGTCAAGAGATATCTTTTTTCGAATGGGTAGACTTTGTGCGATGCGAGATGAGCTCTGTCGAGTACTTATGACGAGAAGATGAAGTTAGTTGTCATGGTGAGTCTAATATTTGTTGATTTGTGTGAAGTGTCTGGAGTTTTTTTTTCCTCTTGAGAAAGATGCTAGTCATTGAGAAAAAGCAGAGTTAATATTCAACAGTGTTTTTGTGTGTTTGAAGGCAGTGGATGTTGGTTAGTGTCTATGAGGTTAGCAAGTCAGAGAGTATTATTCTTCGCTTTTTGTTGGATAAAGTTTTAGGAGCATATATGTGTGAAAGGCTTTCAACAGGTTTTTGTTAATAGAGCGTTTCTTCTCCATATAGCAATCCGAATTTTTGAGGTAAAAACTGTGCGAACTCAAGTGAATATTTGGAGACTATAAATCTTTTGAGCGAAGGAAATTTTACTGTTATAGTTAGATATTGTGTTTTAAATAGAATATCTATAAATACATTAGAAACCCAGATATCGATTTTAAAAAAAGTTAGGACTTTTAGACACAAGCGATTTTTAGTTAATTAATTTAATTGGATTCGGCAATACATGAGAAGGCTCGTCAGCAACGGTCCTTCTCATGTATTGCTGAATTAAGCACCATACGATGCTACTTAGAAAGTTTTCAAATTGCAGTTAAATCATTTTCACTATGATTTCACTAGCAAAATTTAGTGTGACAGTCTAGCGCCCAGCGTGGGTAAATAGAATCAACATACATATCTTTTGCAAATGCACATTCCAACGGTGAAAAATGTATATCCTGAGCAGTCCATATAAGTTTAAACTATATCCTAAGCATTTTATTGAGGTTGTTAATAGCTTGATAGTGATCGCCGTAAAGTAAAACTTGAAGTTGATTCTGCGTGCTAATCCAGTTTTTCAATTCATACAGCCGCGATTATTATGATTCCGGTGGCTACAGTAACCTACTTAAAGCAGCATCATTTTATTCAAATGAATGTTCACCTAGTTTTCTTTCACAGGCACAGTACTAATGCATTCACTTTAATTTGACTAAGAGAATAATAAAGAGCTCCGTTTGCTTCAAAGTATCTTTCATTTTGACATGGTGAATAGCACCGAAGCCGATTGTAGAAGAAAGAGCTTAAAAGGAAATTGCATATATTATTCTATTTTACTGGTTCTATTTCCCTCAAAAGTGACTCGATTGAAACTCAAACTTTTTCATTTGGCCACAGTCCAAACGAGAGAGAGGAGCTAGTTAATTTAACTCTGCCCACAGAAACCGAGCTAACCAAAGAAAACTGAAAGGAAATGTGATGTTCATTTAGTTCTTTTTTTTGTCAGTTTCTATTTTTCCTTTGATTGTAAGGAATATACTTTGTGAGGTTTGCATTCAATTTTCTGGTAGACATGAATTCTTACTAGAAATAATATGTTTTCATATACAAATTTGGTATTTAGTCCATAAGATGTAAATAAGAGCGCAGCTTTTGTATGGACTGAGTGAATGATTTTATAAGTGTGTAAGCTCCTTATATTGAAGAGAAGCATTTAATCAAATCACCGAATATTCTTCAGCTTATAGCTGTTGTTTTTAAAGAAATGAAAAATATTTATGTATATTCAAGTAAAATGCAAAAAATTATGATTATCGAAAATAACAATTTCGAATGCTCGCGTAACCCTAGTGAAAAATACTTTGCTGTCAAACTAGCTTCGAATATAATTGGCTGTGAGTTAACTTTCGTTTATTGTTATTTAGGTTCACTGTCAACTAAATAAAAAAATAAGTTTCATTTAAATTTTTAAAATGTCGGACTAATTATGCAATTCATTTTATAAATGTTCCTGCTTGGTGGTCATTTTAACCGATGACATTCATTTCCCATAGTAAAAGGACATGCGTCCTCCAGCACCAGAGTGCTAACCATTGCTAGTTTGTCGACCACATAGTTGTCCTGAATACCCCTATGTCCACGTATTAAGAAGACGAAGACAATTTTAAATTGTCAGTGACCCTTAGCAGTTGTTTATTTTCATATTAAAAAAATATATAAAAATAGACGAAAACTAAACCAATAACCCCATACTAAAAACAAAAATACAAAAATTCAAAATATATTAAAAAATTAAAACATACGAAGAATAAAAATATATAATTGAAAATGTGATCGATATGAACACTTCCTTAGCAGATCTGGATGACGGGCAACCATTTCTGAATAGCCCTCGGAATGATGTGCAGTTTTTAACTTACCATTTTCATGTAATCGTTTCGTAGCCGCTATAAATGACAAACAACTATGTAACATTGTTATTGTTTTCCTTTACCGTGGCTTATTTTTGGGATTGGCATACAGTGGCAACTGTTTCAGATTCATTAATGCTTCGTCGCTGCTGAGATGTAGACTGCACTGGCATTATAAATTATATTTTTAGGCTTATAAGTATGTTTCAGATCTACAAGTTTCAGGTTTAAATGCTAAGCAAAAGACTAATTTCTCCCTTAAAGCTAAATATAGTAAGTACAACTACTTTCAAAATAATCTAGCCTTTTGTTCAGTTTCTAAATAAATTACCCTCGAAATATCATTGGTGAGCGGCACTGTGCAATTCATGCGTAATTCATCGCTGTCATTACGCAGCATGCCATCTCACACTTGCACGACCAAGTTGGTTCTCGCTTGATTGAGCAAAACATTCCCACGATAGTGTGTGCTCTAGGTATCGAGAAGGCTTTCGATTCCGTTTAGCACGAAGGCCTTCTATTTAAGTTGATCAAGTTCGGATTCCCGGAATAGGTAATAAGACTCACCGTAAGCTTTCTCACCAACAAACAATACTATGTGAGCGATAACAGAGTAGATTCACTCATATGAGCCTGTGACATCAGGAGTGCCACAAGGTTCTGTTACTGGACCAATCCTATACACTATATTCACCGCTGATCTTCCCATTACAGTGGACCAAACTCAAGTTCAAATCGTCCAATATGCCGATGAAACACTTTTATTCGCGTCGAGACAAGATCCGCTCAAAGCAGCGAAGAGCCTGGAATACTACTTGGCAGAACTTAGTCTTTACTTTAACGAATGGGGCATCAAACCTAATAGCAGTAAGACAGAGCTTTGTGTATTTCGTAATCCAAACTATTCGCAATAAGGCCAAGAAACTCGCTGTCTTGTTCGGAACTTCTACGATTAGTACCTGAAGTTTAACCCTTATGGACGGCAAAAGAAAACAAAGCTAGTAAATCTGTATTTCAAAGCATACGACCTCTTTTCGCCAAAAAGATCTGCATAATCCCTAAAGCTAAATCCATTTGCTACCAGACGCTCATCCGACCTATCCTGACTTTTGCATCCCCATCTTGGATTACTTGCTCAAAGACTGTTGTTAATTATATCGCAAAGGTAAAGAAAACGCGTCGTATCTCGAACAAATTTATTCTTCGACTGAATCCTTATTCTAAAAAAATACACAAATACATACACACACATACATAGATTTAAACTAGTTTAGGTAAGCGTCACAGACGGACGCACTCACACAGGAGTCTCGTCGGGTTTCAGCGACATTCCGCCCCCCGTGTTGACACACTGGTCCTGGTCAACACAAATGTTTAGTCGATGGAGTTTCGAGACTGGTCGGCGATATATTCCAGTCGCAGTTTTTACGTCGGCAACACGAGTAGCTTTATCTTCTCCTGGATATGTTTTAATGACCACTCCTAGTGGCCATTCTCCTCTTGGAAGTTTAGTTTCGTTCAACACTATTATTTCGCCTTCTTTGATGTTAGGTTCATCGGACGTCCATTTATTTCTTCCAATTAGTGTAGGAAGATACTCACGCATCCATCTTTTCCAAAAAAGATCAACTAAAGCTTGAGATACTCTCCATTGCTTACTAAGAAGAAGATCTCTTTCCGTGAATATTCCTGGAGCTCGGACGTACATAGATTTTCCAATTAATATATCATTTGGAGAGATACTATAATTATCTGTTTCATCTCCGGAAACGTGAGTTAGAGGTCTGCTGTTTACTATGTATTCAGCTTCCGCAAATACCGTCGATAATATTTCATCTGTTGGATGTCTATCGGTTAATATTGCCATCAGCGATCGTTTGAAACAACCCACGAGCCTTTCCCATGCTCCGCCCATATGTGGAGATAGTGGCGGTATAAATTTCCATTGAATCCGCTTGTTCGCCATTTCTTCTTGCAAGAATTTTTCATCTAATTCCTCGTACGCTTCAATCAGTTCTCTACTGGCTCCACGGAAATTTGTAGCATTATCGGTTAGAAAGATTTTAACTGATCCTCTTCTAGACAGGAATCTACGTATTGCCATTATGCAAGAGTCCGTGCTTAGAGAATGTGCAATTTCGATATGAACGGCTCGAGTTGTGAGGCAAGTAAACAATACACCGTAACGTTTTTCTATTTTTCGTCCTGATTTCGCGAGAAATGGACCGAAATAATCTATTCCAGTAGCTGTGAAGGGTTTTTCGTGGTGTAGTAAACGCTCTTTTGGCAGCGACCCCATTTTTGGTTGGGTTGGCTTGCATGTACGTCTTTTGCAGTATGCGCAGTCAAAAAATACCTTTTTTGTTACCGAGCGAATTCTAGGAATCCACTAACGTCGTCTTAGTTCGTTGATAACAGTTTCCAGCCCTTGGTGTCCGTAGAATTTATGGTAGTGTAAAATCATCAATCGTACATATGGGCTACTACCCCATAAAACGATTGGTTCTTTTTCGATCAAAGTGTTTTCTGCCTTTTGTATCCTGCTTGATATTCGAAGAATACCATTGTTGTCCATAACCAATGATAGCTTACGCAGTTTACCATTTTTGTTCCTCTTCACGGCTTTGATATTTTTAATGTCGTCAGGAAAGCTAGTTTGTTGCACATGTTTCCACCAAAGTTTTTCACTCCATAGTAATTCATCTGCGGTCATTGGCCCAGTTTTTCGATTGTCAGCATTCGATTTTAAATTGTCAATGAAACGTTTTATTCGTGCAGTTATACGAAGAAGTTTCACCCATGAATAATGTGATTTGATCATAGGTAGCTGTAGCTCAGTTGAATTGATTGTGTTAAGACTGATTTCGCATCTTTCTTCTATATTAGAGTCAAGTTGTGGTTGAGTTTCTTTGTAACCGTTTTCAATATTATAAAGGAATTTAGGGCCTTTGAACCAGTCATGATTGCAGTCGAAGTTTTTTACGACATTATCTCTTGTGCATATGTCTGCAATGTTTTGCTCAGAGGGAATCCAGAACCATTCATTTATTTCTGTTAGCTCTAAAATTTCTCCAACTCGTGATGCAACAAACGTTTGCAACTTTTTTTCGGACTTGATCCACTGTAAGACTGTACGTGAATCTGTCCAGAGGCTTTTATTTGCTTTTTGCAGGTTAAGCGTTTTAATCACTTCTGTGCATAGTCTTGCTCCCATTAACGCTGCGAGAAGTTCCATTTTTGGGATGGTGACCGTCTTTAAAGGGGCAACTCTTGCTTTAGCGGCAACTAATGTAACTTCTGTTTGAATTCCAGTTCTCGCGCATATATACACAGATGATGCGTACGCATTTTCACTTGCGTCGTTAAAAATATGCAATTCGATTTGATCTGACTTTATCGGCACGAATCGGGGTATTTTGAGGTGATAAACGTCATTTAGTGATTTCAGCCATGATTCCCATTTTAGTATCATAGAGCTGCTTATGAAATCATCCCATCCAATTCCTGACCGCCAAATATCTTGCAGTAGCATTTTCACTTTAATGGTGATTGGCGAGAGCAGACCCAAGGGATCAAAGATAGACATGGCTACTCTAAGAACTTGGCGTTTAGTTGGTGTTTTACTGCCGCTCATGATATTAGCATCAATTTTTTTGAAGTCGAGAGAAAATCCAAATTGATCAGTTGTTGCATCCCACAGCATTCCAAGGACACGATGTTGTTCCTGAGAAAAGCGATCCATTCTGGAAACGGAAGTTTTCGATAGAAGGCATGTTGGCAGATTTCGGCTTACTATTTCGGAATTAGTTGCGATTTTTTGAAGTTTGAATCCAGCCTTTGAGTGTACGTAGATCACATCTTTAATTATCCGTATTGCATCTTCTTCATTATCGGCTCCGTGTAAGTAGTCGTCTACGTAATGATCATTTATGATCGCTAATGCTGCTTCTTTGTGACTCAAAGAATACTTCTTGGCATTGTAATTTTTGACGAATTGTGCCAAAAATGGTGATGAAGCGGTACCAAAAAGCATTGCCTTCATACGGTATACTCGAACTGGTTTATCGGATTTCATATCTCGCCACAGAAAGCATTGCGCAAAACTGTCTTTGTCCACGATCTCGATTCTGTTGAACATTTCCTCTATGTCTCCAGTGAATGCTATTTTGTGTGTTCGGAATTTGCATAGAACGTTAAACAGTGGTGTAAGCCAATCAGGCCCGGGTAGTATAAAATCGTTCAATGACATGGAGTTTGATTTTGCTGCAGCATCGAACACTACTCGCACTTTTTCGGGCTTGTTGGGGTTTTTCACAGCAAAATGTGGTAAGTACCAAATATGTTTTGCATCCTTTAGTTCATGTTTTTCAACTGGCAAAGCATAGCCTTTGGCTATAAGTTTCTCTATCTCATTGCAGTATGCGATGCTGGTTTGCTTATTTCTCAGCAATCTGTTTTCGAGACATTTCAGCCGTTGTAGAGCCATTGGCTGTGTATCGGGAAAACTAAAATCGTCATACTTCCACGGTATTCCTATTTCGTATCTTTTCCCGGTTTGTCGAATTGTATTTTCGGCTATTTTAAGAGCACGTTCCTCTTCAATTGTTTTCCGTTTGTTTTCTGGTACATGCGTCACACCAAAGTTTTCAAGCCGAAAGTATTCTTTTATCGCTTCATGAAGCTCTTCATCGCGATGTTCGCAACATGTGAAGGATATTTCACTTTTTGGTGTACATATATTTGACGAAACAATTGGGCCGTGTATGGTCCATCCAAGTAGTGTTTTGGAAATTATTGGTGTTCCGGTGCTTGGCTGGATAATTTGCCGAGAAACGATCAGCTTTGCATTGTTTTGGCCAATCAATATTAAGGGCTTTTCTTTATCGCAAATTGCTGCTGCTACTTGTCTTACAAAGGGATATTCTACAGTGAGTTTTCGTATGTCTCGATTTTGATTTGGCAGATTCAAATCCTTCACTGTTCTTACATCTTTGAGTTCAAAATATTTTGGTGACTTACTTGCTGCAATTTCTGCTTGCACGGTTTGAGATTCGTTGTCAAATCGATGAATGTCGCCAGTCCATTTGCAGCATAGTGGAGTTATAGGGCCTGTTAATCCAAGAGCTGAAGCCACAGAAGAGTCTAGAAGAGTTGTTGTGCTTCCTTCATCCAGTATTGCCTTGACGTCCAAACATCCCAATGGTCCACGTATTTTAACTGGAACTATTTTCAGCATGACATCACAGTTGACATCGGTCGTGCATGTTGTAACTTGCACATCACCTTTCACATTGTCTTTTTTATGGAGTAATGGGTTGTGATACTTTTCACATCCGTTCGTTCCACATGGCTTTCTGTTGTTGCAGCTTCCATGATGGTAATTCAAGCAACAGTAACACGCACGACAATTTTCTGCTATTTTCCATCGGCGTTTTGTATCCGCTGACTTGAACACTGGACAGCGATCTAAACTATGCTCCGTAGTTTTGCATGCCTTGCAGATTTTTTGTTGTTGAATACGAGATGATGACGGTGATTTTGTCTCATGCGCGATCGGTTTAGCATCCTCGACGTGCGCGAATGTCCTCGAAGTGATTTCCACCATGTTTTGCGACCACGTAGCAAAGTCTTTAAGCGTTTCTTCCCGAAGCTGAATATTGTTCGCCATCAAATAACATCCCCATTGCGTTAACAGATGCGCTGGGAGCTTACACAAGAAACGGGATATTAAATTCCGTTGATCGACGAAATTAAACATATTGTCACTCACAATCGCTTCCATGTTTTGCACCGTATAGCAAAAGTTCATAAGTGTCTCGCTGGAGACCACACGCGAAAGACCGGTGATAGTGCTTACTATCTCACGTAAGATTGCATCAGGCTGTCCGTATTTTGTCTTTAAAATTTTTATTACGGTATCTGGTTCACGTGCCGTACACAACAAAAGTTCCACACATTGTCTTGCTTCACCGCGAAGGCACTGATCTAATCTCATAACTTTTTCCTTATCGCTAAACCCGCACAACTCACATGCCGTCTGGTACTGCGCAAAGAAGATCGGCCATTTTAAACTCGACGAACCATCAAACGTTATTATGTTGGTGCCTACCGTCTGCCGTGACAAAAAGTTTTTCATTGTGTTTGTCAAAGCCAGGACACGCTCGTCTATCGTCCTAGCTCGCACACCATCACTCGACACTGTAGATATATTGTCTTGACACGGAGGCTCATAGCACACAGCGTCATCGCACTCCGCGTCATCGCACTCAGCCTCTGAACACGGCACACTCACACTTTCATCAATTTGCTGCTGAATTAGTGTTTTTTTATTGTCTATTCTTGCTTTATAAAGTTCAAGCATATCTTTTTTCACTTGCAGCAATGATTGTTTTGCTGCGATTTTAGATGCGTTTTGCGGATTTTCATTGTCACTTGTTAGCTCAATGATTTCGCATTGTATTTCAAGGAGCTCCGTCTCTTTTTTCAGACACTCTTCCTGTAGTTGACACAGCTCTGTCTGTTGTTGTGCACTTGGTGTTGTTTTCACATCACTTTTCAGAGAGCACTTAGAAGATGGCGTCTTCTTCAGATCACGTGTCATGTTTTCAATGCGTCCAACAATTACTCGCGAAATTTCAAGGGCATCACCAACACTTTCGCAGTCACAATTGAAAAACACTGCCACTGATTTTAATTGCTTTAAGCTAAGTGATTCGCCGATTAAGCGGAGGTGGGTTTCCCGATCGTCACCGTCGAAGGAGAAATTCGAAAATTTGCGAATGTTCCTTTTGACGAAATTCACGTTGGCATAATTCCCGAAAAGGACGAAATGAACCGCGGCTAACACGTCTCTGGATGCCTCTTGGATTTTTTCCTCGATTCCAGTTGAATCTCCGAGGTATTTTCCAGCCATCTCAGAATGTATAAGCGGACTTTTTTCCACGTACTGCCCGATCCGGTTCGAAGGACCACTTTGTTAATTATATCGCAAAGGTAAAGAAAACGCGTCGTATCTGGAACAAATTTATTCTTCGACTGAATCCTTATTCTAAAAAAATACACAAATACATACACACACATACATAGATTTAAACTAGTTTAGGTAAGCGTCACAGACGGACGCACTCACACAGGAGTCTCGTCGGGTTTCAGCGACAACTGTCATGGTAGAAGCGGAGATATGCGAAAGGAGAATACTTCCATAGCCCGGAAGCTAAGAAGTGGCCGAAGAACCTTCTCCTATATCAGAAATCGGGACTAAAACCACTTAGGGACCGAGTTGGAGAATTCACGAAAAGATTCTATGGATAGACAGATGGACATGAAAACGGACTGGTTCCGTCGATAGGGCGTACAGGTGACGCTGATGAGCCATTTATGCACCCCGCGAAAATAGCGTGCCAAAAGCAGCTCATGAATGCACTATTTAACTATGTAGACCTTCAGTCGAATAGAAGGGGCTAGACGTAAGACCTAGGTTAAGATTTAGCTCTCATTAGGTGAAGATAATTATAATTAGATTTAGGATAAGTCTTAATTGTAGTGTAAGATAGCTTTTAAGCCAAATATTGCCCAGGTAACCACAGTAATTTTACAGACTGGGCAGTATTACAATTAAGATAAAAAATGTCCTTGAAAAATAATATATAAAAAAACGATAAGAGCTAGCAGGCAAAAATAGTATAGCTGCTAGATTTTAAAATTTTCATTGTTAATTATACTTTAAGCTAGGTTAAGAATGTACAATTAAAATAAAATAAAAAGTCTTTTCAATTCATCGCTTTCATTCAGGTTATAAACATGTAGTAGTAGTTCACACATATTCATAGACACGAGGAATCTCGTCCCAAGTGGTAATTAATTTTCACTGAAAGGGTTATGAAACTTTCAAACCTGAATCAGGCCTGATACAACAATGGATGGTTTGCAGAGTTTATTGAAATCATTCCTCTAGAAGCTCGATATATTTCATTTTCTTGACAGATATCGATATTTTGAGGATAATCTCTTCATTTTACGGCATGTTTACCGGAACGAAATTGATAACAGGGAGAAGAAAAGCCACGGACTGAAATCGAACGACATGCTGCCATGCAGTTTCGGAGTATGGTATTTTACATATTTCAAGATTGTTCAATCTTCAGTATTTGGTGACTGTGGCAGTAGCTTGGATGTTGAAAACTTGATTGAACACATTTCACTGTGAAGATTCAGTGAGCCGACTACAATTATTTCAAGAATAAAATTGTCCGCGCAGTGCGTAGAGTTTGCTTGGTTTACACTTAATGAAAGACTTAATTTAGGTGCTGAAAATTTAGATTTTTATAAACTCTCAAGGCTCAAAAGATTTTTTTTTGATTTTACTTCAAACTCTCCAGGAGAATGAAAAGAAGAAAAGAGGGAAACTTTTTCCTCAAAAATGAGTGTTGAAAAGTGAAAATCGTTGAAAAAAAACAAAGTTGTGGTTCTTTATAGCAAACAGCATTGAAGGTTTTTCAGATGTAGGTTTTTTGTGACTTACGGTGCTTGTTTTCTCAAAGAAAAACTCCGCTTCACTATGACAAAATCCTTTTCTGTCCAAATAAATAGCTGGGCTTCATTTTGGACGCGCCAAGGAATTTCGTAACCGGTTGGTCACAAAGTCCTTATACACTTCACTTGTACACCTTTTTCTCGTGTGCCCTTAAATTATCTAGAATCTAGCTTTTGAAACCCGTTGTGGCAGCCTCAAGTCTATACAAAAGCAATTTTTACTTTGCGTATTGAGAGAACTGTACGGGAATCCCGGGATCCGAATCCCGGGATTGGATTCCCTATATACGACCCTTACGATTTTAATTACACACCCCCTTATGAGTTTCGACTAGATCGTTTAAACTTATTGCATCCAGAAGAATGGTGATATCTCCCTGCTTCATATTTGACATCATAAAAGGCTTTACTGCAGTTGAATTCCTGGATGGTAAAATGGTGATAAATATCTCTATAAGGAACACGAATGTTCAATCGTTTACTAAAGGAATATCCACATTCTACTACATATGCAGCTAATGAGCAATCTGTATTCTCTAACGGTTTTCAAATTATTCTTCAATTTCTCCCTTTTCAAAGTCAAAAGATGAAAATAAATTTCAACAAGAGTATAAAATTGCTGTTCAAGAAACCGGTACCCACAATGGGCGCTGTTATGTTCTTAATATTCTTAGTGCAGTAAAACTCTTATAGCTTCCAGCTTTTTGCCATTTTTGTAAATATTAAAATCAAAAGTCTCAAAAATCAATGCTTACTAATGCCGTCACCACTACGAATGTTTTATTGGCGAATTTCAAGTCAGCATTTTCCGGAATGAAAGTATGTTGCTCACGTTGAAACTGTAGACTGTTATTTGAATTCGGGTTCCAATTCCACGTTCCAGTTTTGATTATTCCTGATGTCGTCAATTCGATTATGTCCAGACTGAAGTCAGTTCGTAGACCTTGGTGGTCGAATTTTATTTCGCCAGTCACACCACGATAAGAAGTCTAAAATATATTGAAAAAATCAATTAGTGTAAAATACATATATCGATAAATGTTCATAGTAGTGAAAGTGAAGTATGCGTACGGTTTTCATGTAGTTAAACAGCGTCAAACCGGATGCCCAAGTGGCTGAGCTTTCACAATCCAACGATTCTGGTTGGAACATTTCAATGTTGCCAACGTGACGAAACGTTTCAGCTAGCAAATAGACGGCATCGTACATCAGAGCCATAGCTGTGGTGATCTGAGCCTTTTCTGAGCAAAGATGAAATTTTTTGAAAATTCAATAACGTCAAATTATATTTACTGTCTTCTGCTTCATCTTCTTCTTCTGCGTCCTCATCATTGTAGCCGAAATGATCATCGTCCTCTTTGATAGCTTCGGTGAGCTGCACAATACGATGGTCGTCTGGGTTAAAAATACGAATGGATGTGATATTGCTCTCGCTGTACTGATAGGGCTCCAAGTCGAGGGTGTGGAAGTCTAAGTTGATAATTATGAATTGATACTGGTAGGTCATAAGACCGACTTGTTGGGCCTGGAAAAGCATTAAACTAAATACTATTGAAGAAATAATTAGACTTGGTTCCAATCACCTGTTTCAGTAGCTCTGGCAAGGTTTCCATCGATCCCATGATTATTATCCTATACTCAGGCGACTGTCTAATCTTCCGCAGCACATTCCTATAGTTACCACTCAAGTTCAAATCATACCTCCGAATCGTGATAGGATGTCCGTATTTTTCGAAAATCAACAGTAAATCATCGAGAACCGGCAAATAAGGACCTGAATAATGCGCACGACGTTAATCGAAATAGATGATGAGTTCATTTATCGACACATAAAAATACAGATTAGTTCTCTTGTTTGCGCTACAATGCTTCTTACCAGACTCGTAGAGTATGGTGAGCTCTTCCCATTCGTACGCCTCGACCAAGTCACGCAGCACGAGAACAAGCGTTTTGGGATCCGGATGAAGATTTATGGTGCTTTGTTTCACGTTATCATCCCACTGTGTGTCAATAAATAGAATTTCCTTTTCGTCCGTTAGGCTCATGGCATGGGCTGCTGGGCCACGTGATACATGACCGAAAATTGCAGCTACACCTTCCTGCGAGAAGAAGATTTGTGATAGCGGTATGTTATTCGAATGGACTGGAACGGGGAATTTGACATGGAAAAGGCACCGTGTGTGTCCGGTTGACATTAAAATATATTAAGCTCAAGCCACCGGCACCAGTCATACATAAAGACTTGAGTGAAGTTTAATGGGAGATCGGATCTATTATCTGGTGTTGTATAGATTATCTCCTTGACAGTCAGAACAATAGGAGCTGAAAGCTTCAATTTATAGTGAGTGTCAGCAAATAGTGTGGCAGCCACTGGTAAATACTTGTTTGCACCAAATGAAAGATGATTCTATAGCGCTTGTACGTCAGCAAATACTGGTTTTTTTATTGCACGAAAATCAATTTCAGTCTGTGCTGCAAGGTAATGGAATGAAATGACAATCGGAAGTTAGAAGATGCTTCAAAACGGAAACCGAATTACATTTGGAAAGTTGAAGAAATATCATCCCAACATCGCTTCTCTGCTGGAAATGTGGCAGAGCATTTAAGCGATTTTAAATTTTAATATGAACATCACTTCACCTGAAATGACAGATTCTATTCTACAGACTTGAATGGCATTTTCAGCAACCATTTTCAGGTGCAATCTTTTCTGTTGAATCATCGTCCTGAATGAAATTTCATGATTTGATTTTCTCCACCACTAGATTCTGTTAGGGGACGACATAAATATGATTTATAGAAAAACGAATATTCGTCGGCATTTTCACTTCAAGATTAAACAAAAAAATCATTCATGCATTAACGAAAGTTAGCAAAAAAAAAAATACAGGAAAAAAGTAAATTTTACATAAATAAATGCTGTTCAAGTGAAAAATTTCATTTTTCAAGCTAAATTCTCAATCTAAAGTGAAATCAGCAAGCACACTGATCGACATTCAATTCAAATTCCCAGCATAGTCAAGTCATTTCACTTCACTGGACTACTTATCATATTCCAGTCCCAGTACACACCGTCATCATTTTACACAGCTGTATCGATGCATCAAACGAATTCCCATAGGTGATTCCAGCAGTTCGAGCGACCAATTGGTTCATATTACGAAGCAGTTCTAAATTTGCCGTCTGAATCGCTTGATCGAATATCTTCGTTATGCCGGGACTATCATCCTCGTACAGGAGACCTGTAAAGAAAAGAAGGAGTCATCATGTCCGTCTTTAACTCAATTTACAATCGAATGAACATCCTTTTCACCTATTCACGCACACATTCAACCGTACTCGGCACACACGTTTCGAAGTTGGTACCCTTCGCATGGCTAGCAACTGATGACGACGATGATGATGGTCATTGTCGATGGTAGGAAGTCCTTCGAATTATTGAATTACTTTCATAGTGCGGTCACGAAATAATAAAGAATTTTCTAAAGTAAGCCAGAGTCGAGCACCTGTCCTGGCGTCTCACCTTTATTGGATCCATTCAATGCGGCACGGTCTTAGCGAAAAGGATGCTGAGATGGACATTTTGCATTTCGTGTATGCATGAACAGAATTTTAATCTGCTGGATCGGATCATATTGCTAATGTGCCGAGCCAACAGTGAAATTAAATTTTAATAATATTTTGAGACGCTGGACGTGGCCCTGCTGATGATGGGGCCCTGCCACAAGAATGTCCATAGCGTTGGATTTCTTGAGAAAACATGATTGAATAACCAGATCTTTCATTAAATCTCCAATGTCCGGTATAGAATTTAGTCCAAGGGCTAGTGAAATTAAATATTTGCAGAGTGATTTCGGAAATCGATTATCTAAGAATTCAGGAACATTGAAACCGAGACTCGTTGTTGCTAAAAGGATTTTGCTGAGATCTCCAAGGAAATGAAATATCGATTACGGAAATTGAGATTCATTTTTTTTTAGCTTTACATTATTTTTGTTTTTGGAATCGATGCTGTTATGTAAAACTTAAGAATTAATCGAATCGGAGAAAACCTTTTTATTTGACGTTCTGGTTGTTCTTGGAACGAATCTGTTATAAGAGCTTGTTCCAACTCAAGTTGGATAAAGCTTGGACTGAATATTATTAATCGATTTTGGAAAATTTAGAAGGAGTACATGAATGTGTGCGGGACTAACGTAGGAAGTTCGAAGGACGATGTAGATCGAGCAAAATGATTTTTATAATAAAGTAACGGCTGTTTCGCGATGCAAGGACTACGCAAGTATGCATAGGAAATGTTTGATTTAACGTAGAAAAAAATAACAAGCAGAAAGTTGGATGTTTGCGTAAGCGGTCCTGGTCAGAATTCACAAAGATATAATAATTCAAGATCGCACATCAGACGTTCATTCAGAGCATATATACTACTAAGTTTCTCGAAAACTACGACATTTACAATGCAAATTACCGTATCTACGATGCCTTTCATAAACGTAAAAGTAAATCACGAGAAATGGACAGCAATATCCAATTCTGTGAAGTTGCACGAGAGTTATATGGAAAGCCTCTTTAGTTTCGATAGAAGAAATTTCAATTGACCAAATTAAGCTGATTAAATCAAAAAATGATATATGGACACTTTTCCGGATGAAGGTCAACTTGATTTGATGATTTTTTTCAGTCAACATAAACAGTGATAATAGGTGTTTTTTCTTACTTTGCAGAGATAAGTAACGTTGATCTATTTGATCCAATTACCTATCAAATGCACGAGGCATTTTTCTTAAACCCAAACATAATCCTTCGATTCCTTTGAGACACTATTTATTTATTAGTACAGAATCAATAACAGTAAAATTCAAAACAAAAGAACTGCTTGATCGTGTTTGTTTTCGGTAAATATTTAGAAGTGGGGCTCCAGTCAAAACTCGCCCCAAAAAATTTTTCACCCCCTGGAGACTATTCTATAGGGTAGGAATAGATGTTCTAAGGTGGGGGAAGACATTTTCAATGATTGTTTATAATAAAAAAAATTATTATAAACAAAAAAAAATTTTTTTTTTAATTACTTTAATTTTTATTAAATGACATATTTTGACCAATTTTTTGTTCTTTCGGAGAATTTTTTTACGGTTTCACGATAAATAACGATTTCCATTTTTTAATCAAACCTCATAATACATAGGTTGTCTGGAGCCCCACTTGGTCTACATATGTAAATAAATAAAAATTAAATAATTGGAAGAAAAAATTTTTTTCGTTTATAACAAAATTTTTTTTATTATAAACTATCATTGAAAATGTCTTCCCCCACTTTAAAACATCTATTTCTAACCTATAGAATACTCTCCAGAGGGTGGAAAATTTTTTGGGGCGAGTTTTGACTGGAGCCCCACTTCTAAATAATTACCTTGTTTTCATCAGAGGTTTGCAGGGCATAGCTGTGGCTACTAAGGTTGCAGTATCTTTAAGGTAGACAGGATTTCCATCACTGACTCTAACAACTACATTCCAATCGAACACGGCTTCGAAAATCACTTTAAAACAATTTACACATAAAATACGTATTTCCCCAGCAATTTTCCTGGCACTAATTAGACAATCACGAAAATTTCCAAAACATTGACTCACACACCACTACATAGTCAAACTTCTCACCTATATTTATATCATATTGACAATCAGACTCTTTGATCATTCCAAACATCGCAACGATCCCGAACGAAAGTAAACATATCTGCCGCACGTTCATGGTTCTTCTTTCACAATTTTCCCAAAGATTTATCTTCTTCCAATTCGAATTTCCAATCGATTCACGAGCAATTCGAATAGATTAACGATGCAAATTATTCTAAACAATTTCAATTCAAAGAAATTGCTTTCTTGTTTCCGCTATTTGTACACTTCATCCCGAAACTGAAAATTATTCGAACCGAACTGATTCGTTTCACGGCGGGTTTTCCACTAAAACTTTGAAAAACGATCTATTTTTATTCGGACACATATGGAGAAGATGAAAGTTTTGCCAGATGGAAATGATTTTTAGGCGACAGATCTTGTTGTTATCGAATTCTTCTCTTGCTGTAAATATTTTCGTTAAAGTTGAGAGATTTTGTGTTGTTTTCGTATAGAATTCAAATTTAATGAGAGTTCGAATTTTACGGGCTTTCTGTATTTTGTATAAATGCTGATTACTAAATTGATTCTGGGAAAATTTATGGCTTAGAGATTTGTTGGTTCAAATTAGAATAGTGGTGGTTTAATTACGGTAATTTCAAAGTAGGTTAGTTATCATGTATAAAATATTCAATTGATAATAATGCTACATGCCTTTTGAATAGAAAAATTTTAACTTAGCTTTCGGAACAAACAAAAAAATTCTGTAATATTTCATGCTGTTTTAGGTCAAAGCCATCATGTTAAAGTCTAAGTTTTTACCGAAAGTGAGCAGCTTTCGCATTTTCATTTCAATCATTCAGCAAATAAATCACGTTTTGAATCCAAACTCTATTTAATTTATCTATTCTTCGACTGAAATCAAAGTGCTCGTAAATGAGATTGAAAAATTCAACATCCACCCAGGATTTAAAATCAATTTATCAGCTCCTTATGAATCCGCTCCCTTAAAAATTGATTGTACTTAATGAAGGAGAGATAGTACAATTTGCTGGAGCTCGTCGGCTCTTCAAGTAAAATCAATTGAATTATTGATGCTTTAATCCAATCCTGTAAATTGCCACGTCTAAGAGCATTGTCTTTCGACTTTTCTTCTTAGTTTACTTCCTGATTGAGCAAGCCCTTAGATCCTGACGCTAAATCTTTCACAAGAAACTAATCAACAGATTGCTCTTTCGATCTGCTAGCCAAAAAACAATGTTCGCTCTGAAATCCACCTCATGCCCTAATAATTTTTCAAATATCAGCGAACAAGATACCGTCATCGTCTTTTAAATAGCGTTGACATTCAATTAAACACGAGTGACATGACCTGCTGCTCCGAGAAAAATATGTTTGAACATGAGCCAAATAAATGAAACGGGCCGTAAAGGTGTTTAATCGGTTTCGGGTTTCGCCAGGTTCATTATGAAAGATGCCAGAGTCGCAAAAAGTGGATTCGCATGCTCCTCGATTCGTGCAGTGAGCATACATATATTCATACTTAAGTATGGCCTGGTGGGTATATAAGCGTTTGTGTAGTGGATCCATGCAGGGATACACTGCCTACCCGAATGTCTTTGATACGAAAAGACGGTAGGTATTAAGGCTTCCTTGCATACGAATGAGCATTAAAGGCGACCCTTTTTCCTAAATTACTGTAACTTTAGATAATAAGGTCAATTATTTATAAAAGGACGACGATGAGGCAACTGGGCCAACAGGAACATGACAGAGACCTACAAAACGTGTCGTTCTAGTTAGAAGGTGGCATGGTGTCTTGTGTATATTTTGAATATGTTTTAGGGGATTGTGGTATGAAATTGGAAGGTAAAATAATTTTTTTTACGAGAAGGTTGAATGGAGATCATATGATGGTTAATTTGTTTTTAGAAATGGACATCAAAATTGCTTTTGATCAGACAGAAATATCATCATGGAAATAAGAAAGTCATAAAATATCGTACAATGAATATTAAAAGCTTTTCAAAAGAATATTTCACTTGCTAGAGCACTAAAAGATGACATTCGTCCTTCTTGATTTGTGCTATTCCTTCCACAGATACTTGATCGTACGGCACAGTTTGAATGAAATTTAATTTGAAATTTTAAGAATCCTTATCCATTGAGCTAGAATAAATATCTTAAAAATCCACACCGAAATATCACAATAGGTGCACTAAGACTGTTTTATTCCATCTTGATAAGTGCTTGACGGTTTGATTGCACGACTCAAAGTCCAAATTCACCACTATCTCTTGTTGACTTGAACACACCCCCAACTAAAAAGTAAGTCATTTTCGAACTCTTTATACAACTCGAACTCTTTATAAAATAACTGAAAATAACTAAAACCGTTTTCGTAGATGGTTAGATCAAAACTTCAAGATCATTTGACACAAGTCACCAGCACGATCACCATGGTAGTTCCGTTGCTCTGCAGAATAGAATCAATGTCCCAGCTTCCTCAAAAGCCTAAACTTGATCAGTCATTGTTTCACACTGCATAAGGGAATAGAAGTACTCTCTCCACTTCATCTCCAAGAATTTTTTGTAGACAGCTCTATAAGAGAAAATTCTAGAAGCGATTGACAAACCTTCCATACATCTTTGGCCAGCGAATATAAATTCAAATAGCCCTTTACAAATAAAATCTACGAAATTAGAGAGAACTGCACGCTCAAAACTCCCTTGATGGCTAATCAAGACCTCTATGAGCTTTCACAATTGATCAAAATCTTGATGAGGAGAAGAAACCAAAATCAGAGGTGAGTCAAATGTACCGGAGACCCCAAACTAAAACAAGAAGCAAACCGATTAACAAATGTAATTCGTGTTTAGATTTCTTAATTCAAAAATGAGCACTGGGAACATTTCATGAGCAGTCTTGACCCTGAAAGTGGATCATAATGGAGGCTGCCCAAATATTTCAGGCTGTATAGCAAGCCAATCATGGCACCTATTCATGCAGCTACTGGTCTAAAGTATAGTAAATCAGACAAAACCGATACCCTTGCCGATATTTTACAGCTCCAATTTCAGCAGGACAACTGCTCAGATGATGACCTTGGAAAGAGAGATTGTATTGAACTGACTGCATCCGATATTATGCATGAGAGTGCAAAATGTGGGAGCATGATACCTTCAACATCCCTGGAGAAACTAAAACTCCTGGTAAAGACACATCGAAAAAACGAAATTTTTAGGGCCAGAGAAAGTCACCTATCTCTTATTGCGTACATATGTATTTCTGAATTTCTGCTGAAATGATTAGATGAAATCGTATGCATGAGAGAACTAGACGGGCGCAACACTCTGCCTTTTCCATCTAGCTGGCAATATTTTTCAGAATATCGCAAACACGATTAACGCCATTTTTTATATCAAAAAATATCCTGATTGCTAAAAATGTACCAACATCATCGATATGCCCAAGCCTGGCAAAGATTTAATTTTTCCGCTAAACTGGGTCTAGCGATCAAGACTGATGGGTCCCGCCTCAAAGAAACTGTCACTCCAAACAAATGCTTGCCCCTAGAAGAATTTGTCTTTAAGCCACAGCACACTACTGGGCTGCAACTATCCCATGTAGTACAGCACACAAAATCTGATTTAAACAGAAGGAAATTCACAGGGCTAGTCATGTTTGATGCTGCGAAGGCATTTGACATAGTTTGGCATAATGAGCTCATTGTCCAACTGAATGAACCTAAAATAACATCCTCATTTACATAACTTATCAGATCATCATCATCATCGGGGCTACAATCGGACTCCGGTTGTGGCCTCCGTCAAAAGTGTTTTTTTCCGAGCCGATGTCATCCAATTGGGCACCCCTAAACTCCGAGCAGCCTGGTCACCACCATCCCTCCAGCACAGGCAAGGTCTCCCACGCTGTCGTCTGCCGTGAAATCTGCCGCAAAGGATTTTCCGAGCCGAATCCTCTTCGCTCCTTCGAGCTAGGTGTCCTGCATGGTTGTAGCGTCTCCGGAATTGACCTTCTTCACATATGGAGCCAACAAGACTTTCCTCTCAAACGCGGCTCAGAGGTTAGAGTGCCTTTTGCTGATCTTCCAACTATGTCTATATTATCTGCATAAGCCCGTATCTGGTAGGGCTTGGTGACGGCAGTCCCTCTTGCTGACGTGTCAAACTCTCGGATTGATTTCCCCAATGCCAGGTTGAAGAGGAGGCAGGCCAGACTATCCCCTTTTCGGAGGCCATTGAAGATGTTCAACGGTCTGGATAGCAATGCGGCTATTTTAACTTGGCTTCTTACATTGGTCATGGTCAACCTGCACAACCGTGTCAATTTGTTTGGGAAGCCAAATTCTCGCATGCTTTATACAGTTCTAAGCTGACTATGCTATCATAGGCGGCCTTAAAGTCTCTAAATATAAGTTTCTTTTTAAAAATGCAATAAAATAAACAAAATTTAATTTTTTTCCGTGTATTATGGCTTTCTTAGTAAGAGTAAACAAACACAATTTCGTTCAAGTGGCGGCCTCGGCTGGTTTCTCAGTAGCGCATTCTGTCACTCCAATTTTCCAAGACCTTGTTGATGGTTTCGGGCTGTAGCTCACGGATTGCTTGGATGTGATTGGCCTTAAGTGCTTGAATTGTTTCTAGATTGTTGGCAAAACATCGGTCCTTCACGGTTCCCCACAAAAAAAAAGTCCAAAGGGGTCAAATCGCAGCTCCGAGGCGGCCAATTGACATCGCCAAGACGGCTGATAACACGATTTGGGAATTTGGTGCGTAAAAGTTCGATTGTGGCATGGGCTGTGTGGCATGGTGCGCCATCCTGCACAAACCAGAGGTCGTCCAAATCCATGTCTTCAATTTCGGTAAAAAAAGTCGAATAACATGGCTCTGTAACGTTCACCGTTGATCGAAAAGTTGTTCTCAGCCTCATTTTCGAAGAAAAATGGTCCAATGATGCCACCACTCCACAATCCGCATCAAACTGTCACTCTCTGTGGATGCATTGGCTTCTCGACAATAACGTGCGGGTTTTCCGAGCCCCATTTGTGGCAATTTTGTTTGTTAACGTAGTCGCCGAGATGAAAATGCGCCTCGTCAGAAAAGATTATTTTTCTCACAAAATCGTTGTCCAATTCAAGCTGCTCTAAGGGCCAAATTGTGAAGCGGTAACGAAGCGGATGGTCGTGCGTCTTCAATTGCTGAGTCAATTAGACCTTTTAACCAAATAATCCGAGATCTTTGTGCAGAATTCTCCTCAGGCTAGTGCGTGAAATGTTGAGCAGTTGAGATCGACGACGAGTTGATGTTCGTGGAGTGAGTCTCAAGGCGGCTTTAGATATGCGGTGTTTGTCAAATACCTCCTATTCGCCAAATACCGAACACCTAGTCAAGTAATTTGGCTTGGTGCTTGCGGAATGACAAGCACAGTGAATTAGACATTCGGGCATTGCCGAATGTTCGCCAAAACTGGAAGATGAACGAGCTGCGGGGATCCGAAACAGTTGATGTGAGTTGAAAGTTCGACAAACTACGGGAATAGCGAGCACCCGAATGTTTGTGCTTGGCCTAAGGCAAGGAAGTTTGCCAAACTAGGTGCTCGGTATTTGACAAACACCGCATATCTAAAGCCGCTTTTACACTCTCGGCTACAGCAGCCACAAACTCGTCTGTGCTCACCGTACGACGACCGGGGGCCATGAGTCTTGTCCACTAGCATGCCAGTCTCATGAACTTTTTTCACAAACTTGCGTACAGCAGGTGCGGTGAGTGCTTCATTTCGGCTAAAACTAATTTTCAAAAAACGCACTCTTTGGGCTACACAGCACTCACTTTCGAAATAAGGTTTCAATATTTCCCTACGTTGTTCAAGCGTAAACCCACTCATTTCGTTCTGCGGAGGTATGTTACTGACTTTTTGTCAAGATTTTGAGCGGGAAACAGCTTTCAGTGTCAAAATAACCTATGAAACCACTAGATGGTCCACCCTGTATTCAGGAATAATTTAGAAAAACATAATAAAAATAGTCAACTCTGCCAGTCATCTTAACAAAACATTGCACCCATTGCGTTAACTGTGATCGACTTTTATCGTGAACGCTTTTTTCACATTTACGTAGGTAAAATGCCCATGAGATACCAGATTAGATGTGTATGTAATAGTAACGACACAACGTGAAATTTGAGACTTTTCAACTTTTTTTCTTTCTTCTCTCTTTCAAAATTTGAAACTTACCGAACATACTCATCCCGAAATAAACTCACAGTCTGAAGCCGGATTGTTTCCTCCGATTGAATCTGCTCGAAAGGCTAAAACCAACATAAATTTGAACAATTTTCGGTTAGCTTACCTAAAGCAGCCATACGATGTAGAGTTACGATTATGGCTACTTTCTCTTAATAGATCCTCAAGGACATGTAAAAAAAATCTTGATGTAAATAGGGAATTTCTCTGTCATGGGAAAAGTGTCTTTTCCTATCTCATCACGTCAGTCTACTTACACCCTACTCGTTACGCCTACAATCCTCCATAGTTTAGAAGGACATACGTTTTACATTTTGGTCTGTTTTCATAGCCTATTCGAGTGGTGAGAGCAGACATTGAGAAAGAAACAAGCAAGCAAAGCAAGCAGACATTGAGAAAGAATACAACTGACTTAATGTGATGAGTAGATAGATATGAGTGTCGTTATTTTTCGGCGTACGCTTTCAAGTAAACTGACAGATTGAAAAAGTATTCTGAAAAAGTATTCTGAAAAAGTATTCTGAGAAAGAAACCTAAAATTCAAGAAAATGAATATTTTCTCTCTATTCCCTCTCTCTCATGCGAGAAAAAGTCAGTTTTTATCGTCTGGCAGCTTTTGCTACTGTGGCTGTAGCGATGCCAGTGACGCTATCAATCAGTTTCAGTAGTAGAATAACGTGGCATTTTCTTGTCGCAACTTGTCAACGACAAAAGAGAATAATTTGCCTTCGAACATCACAACAGGGCCGACAACAAGCGTCAGGACCATGATGACAATGACAAGAACAACGAGAGACTGATAAAGTAGGGAACCTTCGGAGCCCAGGATATACAGCGGAATTCGTTGGGTTGAATGTACCGAGTTTGTTTTGCTCCTGGTTGACCTGTTTCATGCTATTTTTTTCTGTTGCTCTGTAACTGAACAAAAATATTCGGTCTATTTCATGTATTTTCATGGGAAAACAAAGCCAATTTTTTAAGTTAAGTTTTTTTTTATATCCTCGAATGTGGATTGTATACGGTTTGTGGAGCAATGAATTTATTCAGTTCGGAATGATACGAATGGCTGCTGTGTTGCTTTGAAACGAGGAATCTGGGAAAGGGTGCATATTTGAAGGGTTTACATTTTCATCATATTAAGCGAAGTGAAGAGTTGCTACTGTGTACGGGTAAATGGAAGTAGCTAAATAAATGTTGTTGAGTTTGGTTTCGATTTAAGGAAGAAGATGTGTGTTTACTGTTTAATGTGGAAGCGTCGTAATGGTTTATTCGAGAACAAAGAGCTTAGTGCGATATCCGAAGCACAGCGAATCTGTCGATTTCAGTTGGATATACTGTTATTTATTTATTTAGATAGATTTATAAATAATTTAATTTTAGAATCAATTTTCCAATTTCAATCTCTTGACATGTATCGATGTTTCAAGGGTAATATCCCTCCTTTTTCAGTGTCTATCAGTTTCCCGCAAATTGAAATATTTTTAGCGTCTAAAAGAAAAGTTCGTCTTTAATTAGTTAGTTTCGAAGAGCCAGAAATAATTGAATCAGATTAAATTAATATATTAAAATCTTAACTTATAATCATCCCTTCAAAATTCATTAATTCAACCATTTTTGTTGTTGCAAAATTCACCGTGAATTATTTATTTATTTGTTGCTAGAAACATTGCGTCTACGAAAAATACTTTTATACTAATAAAAAAATCAATTATGTATCCAAAACTAATTTTGACTCTATGACAGAACTTGTAATCGAATAGTTCCATATCTACTTTAGCATAGCAAAGCCAAGAAAAAATCACTTCCACACATGAACCATTAAATTGAAACAATTCACCAGATCAACAAGCTTTTGCTTTTATGGATCCTAATTTGATTTACGCCACTTCTACGTTTCTCTACCTCGTCCTCCTCTCGAAGTTCATTGTTGTAACGGTCGCTTTACTCAACGATATCTTCGTTTAGTAGAACGTGTCCTCACTAGGTATGCTCCACAAATGGACAACAAGTGCATTTCTTGTTTTTCGTCCATATTGTCTTATTTTTGATCCAAACCAAGAGCATTTCCTCCCAAGTCCGCACGAATTGTTTACGTATTCTCATCGAAGTCAGTAGTGTGTCAGAATGTGTTTTGGGCATTAGACATCTTTTTGTTGTTTGGTGATGTCTGTTTCTGCTAGCTTCTGTTGTTCTTCGGGGACTAGCGTGAAGAATATTCAATTGTCGAACATGAAGTTTAATGCGAAAACATTTGCTGGCAATTTCAGAGATCGTATGTGGGTGAAGTCTCCAAGGATTATTATGAATTTTTGTCTATAGAAGATAAAGAATTGGCGGTATGAACGATTGAAACATGTGTTAGTCTGATGATAGTAATGACGAGTGTCGGTGGAAATGTAAATATTTGCATTGAGATAAGCATTGACTAATTAGTCTGCTGGTAGACGGAGGTGGGTTTGTGCTTGCTTTGATTGATTTTCAATAGAATGTGTTTGTGACAGGTCCGTACTTTGTACGGATTACTGTGATGACATCAAAGCGTCAGTTGAATTGAAGGTATTATCTGCATTTATGCTCAGTATCAAATCGCACGTATTAATAATCTACGAATAATCTACGTTACTATGGTTGCTTTTCAATGATAACAACGAAGAAAACACGGTGCCGATTAAACATACATTCATGCCAAACAGTCTATGAATCAATTTACTCTACGGGGTTGACTATATTTAATTTATTTATTTATTAGAGCATATTTAATTCTCCAGGAAAATTGCCCAGTTACAGATTGGATACAATGAAGAATATGTGCAAGTGGACCATGGTCAAGACTGCTATGAATGCGAAAGAGTCACAGAACAGGGGATTAGAACCAGGTATCAGTGCAAGCAAAAGGAGCTCCAAACTCAATGGAGGACCTTACTAGCCTTACGTGTTGCCATTCAATCACTAAAGATGATAAAGAAGAAGATAAGTAGCCATGACAAATTTCGAAGAATAAACATTCATCCAAACAAGCTCTGCACTGCTTATAGATAGGGATGTTTAACAGAAATAAACAAGAATAACATTGTAAGGTAGAAGCGGAAGACTAGATTTAAAAAGCAAGGTGCGAGTAAACCTCAGTAGTGTAAGAGTAAACCTCCGCTGAACTGATTTAACAGCATATGAAAGGTTTTTAAACCGACGACATCATACTTAACTGCAATGTTCAAAGATAGAATGGGCAAGGTTAATTAAGAGGTGGACACATTTAGAAATACTGAAGCAATTGTGGCAAGAGCCAACCACAAAGTCAGCAATCCGAGAAGCCCTTTTGTGACGGTTAGAACTGAATATCGAGTGCTAGTTGCGATCAAAAATAGCCCTAAGATCAGTGACACTTTTAATAGAAAAGAGAATATGAATGTAAAGCTTTCAAGAAAAGAAAAACATTTGGAAACATTTGAGGATAAACAATTCAAGTTACACCAACCAAAGAGAGCATTTAGATATTCCTGAAGAAGCAGAGAGGTAGCAGAATTTCGGAATACGCGAAATATTTTTAAATCACTTGCATAGAGAAGGCAAGATGACATACAAACACCAGGAACATCATTGATGGAGAGATTGAATAAAAGTGGTCCAAGGATGGATTCTTCAGGTACACCTGAAGAAGGGAAAAAAGGTGATAGCACAAGTGGAGAACTAGGAAAGCAAAGGATCACAGATACCATAATGCTTTAGTTTGACTAAAGAAGCTCATAGTTAAAGGAGTCAAATATTTTGCAAAATCAGTATAGATGACGTAAACTTGATAAATGCCGTTAATTACAGAAGTAATTACTTGTCAAAACTCATCAAGGTTCGTAGGTTTGCAGTGACCTTTTACAAACTATATTGTTGAGTTGCGGGGATATACCTGAGGGCATCATAAATTCTATTAAAAACGAAGCGTTGAGATTTCTTTGAAAAGTAAGGTAGAATAAGACAATAGTTCGAAGGAAGTTCCCGTTCACCAGATTTTAAAATGCTTTAGTATACAAATATAATAAAATGATGCTTAGGTAGAAAACAGTTTTTTCTGTTTATTTTCGCATTTTTTTTTTTGTTCAAATCTCAATTGAAACCTTCTTCAAATAAAAGATTTATGCGCAATTTCGACTGATTTGTCAAAAGTTTTCAGTGTTGTAGGTAACGCTAAAGGACCTCAGTCGAACGATATTTTGGTAGATTAAGTTTACATTAACACAGCTCGGTGTCAAGTAAGCCAATACAACTCCCAGCTAATTTTAATTTCAACTTTTAAGAACTAACTAAGATGGTAAGTGCTAGAAGCTCCTTTTGAAAGATTTTCATCGTAGATTTATTGTGATAAGGCCTTTTATGCGAGTATTTTCCCCATACTCATCTTTTCATAACTCAATATTATCGTTTTTCCTTGACGTATTATTCTTTTTGGCTTGCTTACTAAGATGCATTGCAAAATATGAAGTGTGTGGAACGTAAGGCTAGATGTAAGTGTTAGAGCACGAGTGAAATGCATGAACTAACAAAATTAATAAAAAGTGTGATTATACATTATTGAAAGTTTTTATCGAAGGAAAACATCCTACATCTACAAGATCTGTCATCGATTTTTCTCTTCTTTGATAGACCGCATCTAAACTACTATTCTCTTGAGGCTCCGTAATTGCACAATTCCTAGAAATCGCAAAGCAATCAAGAGCTTTAAGGCTCTAGACAGCTCATCAAACCGTATTCAACATGAAATTGCATGCCCTCAGCCATTGTTACGTCAAGAGAATGGAGTCATGTACAATATCCATTACCTTTGCCATTTGTATAAATATTGTTTTAAATTACTCACACAGGCATTCTGGGTTAGATTCCCAAATGACTGATTCTTATACTGGCCCGCTGAACTCATCGAACACACACACACAAACCAATACGAATTTGGATCAAGAACATTACTGTGCTCAAGCGATTCCAACTTTTCATGCACAAGTTTGTGTTTAACTTTTGAACGAAATCTCTCGAGGACTTATCTGTGGAAAGGAGATGCACGTACATCTGAGTATACTCATACTTACGAACCACTTGCTTGAGCCTTAAACACTCAAACTACCTCAAAGCAAAATTGTAGTGTAGTATGATTTCTGTTTCTATACAAAGCACTTGGTACTTTGCATTGATTCCTATTTGCTTTGCTTGCCTCCATTTCTATCTGAAAATACATGAAACACAAACACTGGAGCTCTAATTTCCCATGCATTCAAACTTTCCACGTATGTTTACGTTCATTACAACACATTTCTCAACAGCTTTGTGGAAAAACATAAAAACCGCAATGCACATCACATTCCCAGCAAAAGCAAGCTGTTCACTTCGACGAGGCGGCGGCTCCTCGGCTCGGCACCCGCATGATTCGCTTCACTTTCCTGCCAGCAGTGAGTTATTGAAAATTAGAGTATCCAAACATCCCCGGTGCGAGCAGTGCTAACAACCTTTTTGTGCTCGTCATCAAAGATGCCTTAGTTCTCGAGATTTTCATAGATGTGTCTTAAGGATTTGCATTTATTATGTAAATTTTTTTTGAGGTTGGCCTTACTTCTGCTCCGTACAGCTCCGTGTCATGGCGTTGTCGGTGCCTTACTCTTTGATCCCGCAGCAAATAATCAAAATCCTCTCGTCTGTCGAGATCTTGTTATTTAGTTTCGAACAGGCTACGAGATGCTTTGCCATGCTATGCCAAGCCAAGCAAGCATTAGGCTTTGAGAATTCACTTTTTTATTTCAGTTTACAGTTTTCAGTACTCGAGTCTTCTTGAGCTCTTGTTTTCATGTTGCTCCTTGGAGACGCATAAAGTTTTTCGTTTCGACTAATTTAGATTCACAGAGTGAAGCTATAACGGTAGATGTTGAATATATAAGGGAATGTCTGGGATAAAAAATCTCCAGCCATCGACACAGCTTAGAATGAGAATTGGAGGTTAATGTCTTTTCAGAAGTCATCATCTATCTTCGTGCGTGTTACTGGACAAAAACCAAATTGAATTACTCAAGGCAAGGTTTCGGATGGGGATGTCAAAAAGGACACGGTTCGGTAAGATGGAAATTAAAACAACGGAATAGAAAGGACAACGTGATAAAGCTATAATATACTTGAGTAGCATTTCGTTGTCAGCGACTATGATGGAAATGTCTACAACGGTGGATTAACGGAATTTGTCGTGGGGAGATTTTTATCGTGAAACACAATTCCTATGAAGAAGTTAGCGTCTTTTAAGAGAGCAGGAAGAATCATGGCTGTCGTCTATAAGATAAGGAGGGAAGATATGATTGTTTATGTAATTGAGTTTTAGAATAATGAGTGTCAGTGTGAATAAATGCAATCAGCATAACGATTTCAAAAGATGTGATTAATAGCAGAACATTTCTTTTGATTAGAAAATTTGTAATAACATTTAATTTGATAATAGGCATTCTCTTAAAGCATAAAATGGTCTTTTTACGTTCAATACAATCTAACTTTGTTGAAAGCAAAAACGATTCATAGATCTGCAAAAAAATAGCACAAAACTTTTCACCATTATTTCTTGAAGGTATTCTATTAAACGTTTTATCTCAAACTTAGATAAAAGGGGTAGCTTTCGGGCGGCCTCACTCTTAAGTGCAATACCCCGAAAACAGCCTCGTCTCTTCTTCGTTTGGAAGCGAGAAGCCTCCGATGGCAAACTATATTTAAAATTAACTATTTCAAGTATATTTTGAATGTTTTGGCCAACCTGTTAGTCCTTTGTTGGGGCCTTTTTAGTTGATTCGTTGATAATGCGCCACTTCTCCTTCTTCCTCCAATGATTTACTAGTAAAAGCTTCGCTTCTCGATGATCGTTTAAGCTATTCCTGAAATTTTCTGGTAATTTTTTTGATCGTTTCCGCCTCAAAAAAGAGAAAGTTTTCACCAAAAAAATCGCTATTTGAGGACATCCGTCAAAATGCAAGAAAGCATTTTCCCCATTCCTGGCCCAAGAAAACTTCTTCTACCCATAACGGAGTTTTTACGTAACTGAGGGTCAATAACGTTCAATTGTAGTTCGGACGATTCACATTCAATTTTGGGATGGCGGCCTGTCTGTGCCCCGTCCAGCTTGGTTGATTGTCACCTGACAGTTCGAACTGTCAATTGGATTTCAAATCCGGGTACATCGTATAGGTTTATGTCCTATTTGTGTTTCTTAGACATTAAATTGCCACTACTTTAGCTGGAGGTCAGTTTGCTCGTGTTTCTCAAGTTTGATAGTGTTGTTGGTGATCGTCATTTTGTTTGTTCGATAGTGTTTATTTTTTTTCGATTTTTTTGTAATAAATTGTTTTCTGTTCAAGTATTTTCCCTTTTCGATTTGTTTTGTGATGAAAAGCTGCGATGTCTCTTACTGCCTCTCCTGTCGTGAAGACTTGTTGCATATTTTAGTTTGCTCTTCAATGGCATTTATTCGTACCTCAGCTCATGCTGTTTATTGTCACTTTTCTGTTTACACTGCCGTTTGTCTTCATATCACCGTTAGCTTCAAACCGGTGTGCATAAATGGCGCGGTCTGTCACCGCTTATATTTGAATGCCGGCTGCTCATGATGCAAAAACGAAACCAAACTTAAATCTACTTAACTTCAGCCGAATTAATTTTGAGAAACAAACAAAAACGAAGCGCTTGTTTTATATTTTTTTACCGAAAGCATTTTAAATTTATTCTAGATAGATTCTGAAGTAACAGTCGAACGATTCGCTAAACCATCAGCGATTTTCGTTTCTTATTTGACGATATCGTGTTGAAAATGAATTATTTTCGAAAGTTTGTTCTATTTTCATTACATCTAAATATTTTGTTTTGTTTCCATTCTCCTCTTTTTCCTTAATAACTTACCATAGAAAACTACGTACACACACTTGTTTAGGTTTTGACCCACACTGGGCGCACAAATGGCAGTAGTCTTTAATTGCAATTTTCGTTAGTTTTGAAAACCAAATTGAGATCATATTCTTCAAATGCTTTTAGTTCTTACTATTGACAATGTTTTTTCAACAAAACGGTTAGTTTTCCATTGCAATGCGTTTGTATTCTCTATTGATTTTTCAATGGCCCTTTTCATTTCCATATGCAAGCAACTATGAGTGCCCCACATACATTATCATTCAGTATTTGCATTCATTTTATGTTCTTCTTCTGAGTTCAGGTATCCAGATAAAACTCAACAGCCTTACTAATGACGTGATCTAACAAGCAGCAGGATAATTAAATTCACTTGCCATAGGCATCATATTGTAAGCCAGCCACATTTCTACTATTCCTGTTTTCACCTAGATCTTTCGAGCCAAGGACGACAGTTTGCATTACTCTTTCAAAGGATGCTGTAAAGGAAAATTGTCACGCACCTCATCCTGCAAACGAAAACCAAATCCGAAATGAATTCACAGGCATACATACATACATACGCATAGACATACATTCGTCGCAGTAAATTATTTTAGCATTCCACTGAATCCAAATTTTATGATCGTCATAAAATCGCCACCGAATAAAAATCGCTCTGCATTCAAACACAGGCACACTTTCACCCCCTTTACAATTTCGCCCATATGAAGCGTTTCGGTTAAAGTACCTCCAACCACAAAAGCAAATTCCCTGTGCACACACAAATGAATTTACATACATAATGTAATTTATGCAAATTGCACATCATGTTGAAATATTCGCCTGTGTAAATAGCATCCAAGAAAATATACGTTCTATTTTTAGCAGCAAGCATCTCCTTCATCGTCGTTGTCGTCGTCGCCCTTGGTCCGCTTTGAAGGGCGATCCTTTTGTCAATGTAATTACTCCCACTAGACTAGTGAACGTACTTACTGTATATGTACCTCCAGTCGTCGAGTGTGAGCGAATCTTCAGGTGTTGGAGATGGTAGATATGTGTCTAGATGCTTCTTTTAAAATCAACGGTAAATTGTCAAGTTCTGTGGGAAAATATTCAAGCATATCCACAACTAAAAGTTTTAATGAATGGGACGGGGCCCGCATGGAAAAAGAAGTTTCAAGTTTCACACCCTTACCCGTAATTTCCACCTGCCGTACAATTAATCTCATTATCGCCTAATTTTCGCCGACAACTTCGCTGAGTTCCCGTCAACTTCGTCTTCGAAAGCTGTAATTCTGCCGCCACGTCCGTCATCTAATGCTTAATGGGATCATGGATCATGCTAGCCAGCTAAGACAATATTCGCACATTCAATTTCGGCATTTCTTTGGACAACGGCCAAGAGTTTATGATAATGTTTGTTTTCATTTTCGCAAACATTTGTTGCTTCTCGAGGCGAACGTCACGGAGAATAGGCAATGTTATGATGAAGTTTGTTTACGACATGCACCAGGCACAAGCGACGAAAAGTTTCGTCGGGTGCGAGAGTCTTATGCTCAAATCCGAAAATTGGTCCAGCCTTCATCAGTCCCACATCCCAAGCTCAAACGTCTTTCTTTCAAAGTACTAACAGAGTTCGAAAGAATATTGAGAAATTCCCCTTCGAGCCTGTTGGCGATAAAGCTTCTTTTACTGAATTTGCCCAAAGCTGTCTTTCCTTACTTCGGTCGAATGTTGCTGCTGATGTTTTTTTTGTTGATAGTAGTTTTTTTATCAGCCTGCCAGGAAACTTGGTTCTTTTGCATTCTCGATTCGTTTCCAGTACTGAATGCACGAGGAAGATAGGACAACGTATTTCCGTGAAGTTAGAGCTTTATTGGAAGGAAGGGCATGCAATTATACGGGCGAAAGAGCAAGCAACCGGTATCGATTTTCCGGTATAGGAGCTCAGTCAGAGACGGGTTGTACATGAGCGGGATCTGAGGAGCTGGTGGGGTGGAAGGGGGTGAACATAAGAATCTAAGGATTTAAATTTGAGCCGAAAATGATGTTTTAACAGGGTTGTCGTTGTGAAAATACTATGAAAGGGAAAAAGGGTATGGTTGTTACTGGAGTTGTGACATTTAAGTTGTGAATCTTGCAAGCATGGTTGTTTTCATGATAAAACTAAAGCTTTAGGAGGTACCCCTGTATAAGTTTGGCAGTAAAGAAGACGCACATGGGAGTCATCGGTTTATTTTTTCGAACGAAAATAGGATTCAAGCCCACAGGCGCATCGGACTCAGGACTTTTTGGATAATACAATTCGATGTTCGATTCGACTCAGTTTCAGTCGGACTGACCGATTTTGTCTGGTTTTCATTTCGATCTGAGTATTGAGTTTTCCCATGCACGATTTTTGATTAGTCTGACGGATGGCAGATCATATGTGTGA
This sequence comes from Nemotelus nigrinus, assembly GCA_947369275.1. NCBI lineage: Eukaryota > Metazoa > Arthropoda > Insecta > Diptera > Stratiomyidae > Nemotelus > Nemotelus nigrinus. The sequence goes on from OX376372.1 coordinate 3,087,818, forward strand.
AAGGGCTATTAGACTTGGCAAGCTTTGGGTATTGTTGGACCACCACGTAGCTCAGGCTGTTGACTGCAACGGCAGTAGATGATGTTTGCTTTCTAAGCAGCCTATACTCAGAAGAGAGAGATATAAGGAAATGAAAATGGCAGTGAGAATTGAAGCAATTTGCCTCAATCTGAGCGTTAGTAGTAGTGAGGGAAAACTATGGGACTATTGGCAAATTTGACAATCATCTACTCCGCGAACAGAATGATAGAGTGAGATAGAGAAAGAGATGGATAGAGAAAGATAGTAGGCCAGGTGTACGCGAATTTGACAACGACAAGTAACAACTCAGTAACAACCAACAGCTCGTAGAACTAAGGTATCGGAGAAACCAAAGGGAATATCTGAGGTATTTGTTGATTTATTTGTAGAAATTCAGTTCATTAGATTATAATATAAAATCTCACTTAATTTTAAAGCAAGCAGTTGCAGTCACATCGAGTTACGTCAATATCAAACAATTTTAATTCATTATAATAATTTAAAAAAAAAAACTGTAAATTATAGCGAGAAATCGTTATGTCATCAGGAAATTAACAAAAATTAATAACAAGTCCTATTGAAGCTGCCGGTACCACGCTTCATACGACTTGTATGTATTGATATTAGCCTACCTCTTAAGCTACTGACCATCCTAACCTAAACTACTACTGGCCATCACTAGTTTTCTTATAAAAATAACCAAAATTAGCTAGGTCCAAATTATTCAAATTACGAGTTATAGTGTTTACTTCTGTTTTTACACAGGAAAACATATTTGTTTTTCGAATCTAATTTCAAAATTAAAAAGAACAGCCATTTTTCTATACCAATCAGTATGTTTAACGTCTTTAAGATGATTTTTTTTAATTCGAAATTCGACTTCCAAAAAGCCTTTCATCAATTTCGCCAATCAATCAGAAGCCCAAAACTCGGGTAATTAAACCTCATAGAAAAAAAAATACGTATCTTCATTCATATCCTCCAGAAGTACTATTATGCGCAATATGAACGAGATCCCGAAATCGTTGTTCGTTTCACGTGAAATGCCCCATTAATTGGTTTTTGTTCTTTGGCCGATATCGACAGTAACTGAGACTAACACATAATTGCTAAACATTTTAGTGGACCAAAATGCTGTCAAAAAAAATTTAAGTGTCCAAAGTTTATCGTTTCTGATAATTCATACCTTTTATAGTAAATTCGGTAGAGGCAGAATGATCTTGCAACTGTTTTTTTTCTTCTTTTGCCCATGGCATTTGAGATTCATTCACTGAAAATGCACTTTGTTTAGGCTGACAAAAAATTTTAATTTTCTTACTTGTGAAGGCTCAAACCTACATTTGCTCGTAATTTTGCTCTTATATCAAATTTAGTAAAATGTTATTAAATTATAAAAGCACAACAAAGTAATTTGAAATTATTGAATGGATACAGCCCACATTGGGCGCTATAATTCAGTTACGTTTTCCAAAGATTTAGCTGGTTTTAGATATTCTTTTTCAAACCAAATCACAAAGAAATATTTGATCACTACTAAATTCAAATACTCAAACAGCGTTCTCTATGTATCCAGAGAATTTGTAGTTTTAATCTCTGGCACATACTGAGTTGTTCGTCAAATTAGTAAATTTTTAGTAAAATTAGAATATATTATAAAAACATAAATAGAAACTCATTACAAAGATCAAGTATAGAGATAAAATCGCATCAAAACAAGATATAAGAAAACAAATTCCAGATATTTAGCATTTCGCACTAGCAACCTTATGATAGGCCAAGTGAATATTCTACACATATTTTCCACCACACTCAGTTTAGTTTTACGATGTGATATATTTTCAGCTATGTTACAACTCATTGCTAGCAATATCATTCAATACATTCAGCCCAACAACTATTTTTAGGATACAAACATTTCACTTCAACTTTTCCAGAGCTTCTGTCCCACTACTGGCAACACTCCATCGACTTTCAGTGTCTCGTTGCTAGCAAGGCGAGAGGGTAGTAAAACACACCACATAAAATCAGGCCCATTTGTACGTGTCGGGGGAAGTGCAAGCACAGTACAGCATGGTAAACTTGGGAATCATTGGAATCGCTGGCTGCCACTGTTTTTGACTACTGGCTGAAACACCAGAATCATTCCGTGTACGTAGATATGAATTGCGCGCACCTACCCAAGACCGAATCGACTTTATGCCATCGATAAAGAGAATTATTTACGAGATAGCAGCAGCTTTTGTATACGGATTCTGCGTTGCGTTGCGTGCGTGCAGGACCAAGTAAACTTTTCGCTCGGCTTTTGGCCCTATGTTGGCCCTACTACGTCCATGACAAACGAGGCATCTGGCAGATTTACGGACGTCGACGAACGGCTCGGTCAGGACACGGACGTGTGCTGCAACGCGAGTCATTTCAGTTCTAGTTCCAGTTCGTTCAGTTGAATCAAATCAGTGACAGAGATCAGAGTGCAGGCGAGACGGGTCATCGACGCTATTCGAGCAATTGAGTTTTCGCTTAGTCGCGGCAATTCCGTTTAATTTATTTCAGATTGCCCTTCAAGTGCCAAAAACCGTTTCGGGTGTTTCGTGTGCAGAATTCTGAGTGATTGCGTTCGTTAGCTTCGCGCTATGGCAGGCATGAGTGATTCGCAGGATATCATCGAGTTGAATGTCGGTGGTGTGCACTACACAACTACCCTTCCCACTCTCCTCAGTGATAAGAGCTCGTTGCTCTACGAAATGTTCTCCGATGCCAAGTCGAACGGAGTTAAGGACAGCAAAGGACGATACTTCCTCGACCGAGACGGTGTGCTATTCCGATACATTTTGGATTTTTTAAGAGATAAACAAATTAGCCTGCCCGAAGGATTTCGGGAGCGTTCGCGCTTGAAAAAGGAAGCGGAACACTTCCGTCTCGACTCGATGGTCGAGTGCATGCAACAAGACCGCGACGTCCGAGCGAGCGGATCGATCACGATCGGATATCGGGGGAGCTTTCAGTTCGGCAAGGACGGTCTGGCGGATGTGAAATTCCGCAAATTGTCCAGGATCCTGGTTTGCGGACGAGTGGCCTTGTGTCGCGATGTTTTCGGTGATACGTTGAACGAGTCACGAGATCCTGACCACGGCGGACCTGACCGCTACACGTCGCGGTTCTTCCTCAAACACTGTTTCATCGAACAGGCCTTCGATATGCTGCACGAGCAAGGATTCCGTTTGGCTGCCAGTTGCGGATCAGGAACAGCTGGGTCGATAGCGGAACCGAAACCTGGCGTCGATGCCGAAGAGAATCGTTGGAATCATTACAATGAATTTGTTTTTGTGCGTGATTAAAACAAACAGCGAACGAACGAACGAGTGAACGGTGGGCACGTGCAAAGACAGGAGACGAGGGATAACTTATTGGAGAAGGCTGTTGGCAGTAGGGATGGTATATTATTCGCATGGAGCCCGGCGGGTAAATGAAATTTTGAAGAACAGTTCTTGTTTTTTGTTCGTTTGTCGACTTTCTCGGTTTGATGCCTGTGTGTTTTACGGGACAGCTTTCGGGTGATGATAAAAGTACTAAGCAAAAACAAATAGCATGAGAAAAAAACAATAAATTCATAAAAATACGGAGAATTGATGAGAAGGATTTAATTAAAGTTGTTGGCAATGTTTGAATTTGAAAGAGTGTGAAGTGAAATGGACGGAATGAAAAAGTGGTACATCTGTCATTGAATTATTTACAGACAGAGATTTTAATGAGAATTGATTCATAATAAATTCTATTTCGGCGTTCTATGTCCTCGTAAAATATAATTGGCGTTGCTTATCGATTTGCTGTCGAATTTTTGAAGGCTCCTATAAAAGCTACGACGCTGAATCAAAGTAATAACTATCTGTGAAGGGTTGTAATTCAAAGACGAACTGATTGTGATTTTCCTCACATCAAATATAGCATGACTAGCTCATTCCAAGTAAAAAGCGTGATTGATATGATGTTTTTATTGTATAGGATAATCAGCCTTTGGAAAAGTCACTTGCCTGGCAATAAAATCGCTAATCATATGTGTTTAGTCTTGCTAGTACTTCTGTTAATTGAATCGCAGATATTGCATTGAAATTGCAATAGTTTGCTGTATGAATTTCAGCCTATATTCCAGCCAAATTCATACACTATATTAACCTTTTAATGAATTATTTAATTCTGGGCGAAAATGGTTCGACGCTCGTTGTAATTGTTTCACAAACATTAATTTCGCAATTTTATTCCTTAGTCCGTTGCCAACTTCCGCTGTAGTGTTCGAAATAAATAACATTAACTGCTGTCATAATAGCTCGGATGCTCATTAAATTTTATTGCAGTGACAGCTGCTTGTTAAGAACTTTTTCGCATTGCCAATAATTCGACACGGCGTGAAGTCCTGTTGCACAATCTGGTCTTAATCCTTGCAAAAAAAAAGTTTAACGGAATGCTATACATATATTAGGGACGATGATATGGTATAAGGATCAATATTCAATACATCACATAAGTTTTGAGCTTTATTAAGCTGTGATACTAAACTTGGCTATCAAGAGGAGGTTTGCTGATTTTGATTTGATATTTGGTTTCCAATAGTGATGTAACTGTAATCTATCATGAAAAAGTGCTTTGCGATTGGTTTGAATAGTTGTGATGGAAGACTTGCGAAATATCTACAAGTTGTTTGTTTGAAATTTGAAAATATGTGCTAATATTTAAATTTGTTTTTGACAGGGCTTATTCAAATTTGCCCAAATTTGAATCGATGGTAGAGCAAAAGTCAAATTATTTGCCAATTGTTTCCGTTTTTGGAATACGTAAGACATTTCATTCAACTAAAAAATTATGGGAAGCCATTATGCCATTTTTAAACATGAAAATATTGAAAATACATTAAATTTAAAGGAAAAAATTGGTGGATTCAAGATAGTTGAGACTTACACCGCCAGTGTCAAATGAAACCATTGAAAATGCCAGAAAAAATCTTGGCTGTGAAGAACAGTATATAGTTCACATATCTTTCCTCGAATGATTTCGCAATGTCGACTATCAGCATATCTCTAAAATGTTCACAACCGATTTTCCTTCGATTCCTAAAACAATTAATTGTGTGAGTCTTATCTCGTTAAAATAACTAATTTCCCACTCTACTCTGTTAAATTTTCTATTTCCATCACCCAAACAACATTAGCGAGGTAATTTTTTGCCCTGAAATTTTTTTTTCAACTTATCTTTTCATACCCAGTTTTGCCATGAGTTCTGTCGTAGGGTTATAGGCGTTTTTTGTTATAAATGAAACAGGACAAAAACGAATATTTATTCAAAGTGCACGCCTTTAACTCTTGCACAACTTGTTAATCTGTTTCTAAATCTGTTTCTGTTTACTGTTTCTTTTAAAGCTAGCTTTAGGCTCCCTATGTTTGGGTCTCGACTTTTGCATACCATGCTCTCTCGCCGGTTTTTTTCGAGGGTGACACACACAATGGTTTTCGGAAGCGTTTATCCCATGTATTCATCTATAAATCCTGAAAATTTTAGCTCGATCGATATTTCGCAGCTTTAAAAAAATCGAAAAACGCTCGAAGAACCGAGTCGGTGGGTCATTTCTCTCGTCTGCCGACTCGGCTCTAAAACCGAGAGGCGGCCCAGATCGCGGTGTATGTCATCAAAATGTTAAAGTAATGCACGACTATACCGACTCGGTTTTCCTCTCGGGAAACGCTTCGGGCGAACCGTCGTGTGTGTCATTGGCCTTACTCTATTGTTCAACTCGCGGAACACAGCACGCTTCAAGCCAAATGCTGCTGCTTTTTTGAGAGCCATCTCTGTGTATGGGAGTCAAAAGAAAGGAAGGAATTGAAAGTCAAGCCTAGATACTATATCTGTTTTAATGTTTTGATGAACTGGTCATGTATGCAAAGACTGAATTATATGAGAGGTCTTATTCATATGGAGAACGTCTGTCCGAGTCGCCTTAAGGGGGAAAATACATGTAACTGCTAATAAAAAATCGATTTTTTTTATTACATCAAAATGTTTGAAATGCTTTAGACATATACCAAAAAAAGTTTTGACGCGATATTCGTATTAGTTCTCGAGTTATAGGCAGCGCGGCGTTTGCCATGTCGGTCGAGCTTTAGAACTTTAAACGCGTTTTTCTCAAAGTAGTACTTTTTCAACTGCCGTACAAAATATCTCAAAAAATATTGAACCGATCCGGCTCAAATTTATACCACATCTACAAAAGAGTATTATCTCCTCGTTGAACCTAAATGTTATTGTAATTTCAGAAGAATAATTTGTTTATTAATGCTTAAAACGTGATTTTTTTGAAAAATAATCGATTTTTTTGTTTAATCTAAAATTAATGTAAAAATTAATTTTTTTTTATAAATTTTATTGGTTCACCTATGAATTATACATCTCAGTGGCATATTTTTCTCTCTGAACGTTGCAAGTTCCCCTGAAAAGGCGTTAAGTTGTACGAGGCAGTTTTCGATGTGTTTTTTTTTCATTCGCTCGCATCGCCGCCATTTTGTGTTGAAAAATTATTAAAAAAATATTTTCATTTACTGTGAGACATGTACTTTGAGGATTTGATATTAAAAAATTACTGAATAAACAATATATATATTTTAAGTCAATCTGAAATCAACAATTTTTTTTCGATTTTACATGTATTTCCCCCCTTAAACAAAGAAATTTGCTTTTTGGTATGAATTTACTGATTACGTTAGCATTTTGAGCTATGTTATTCTTGGGTTGCTGACGTCACACCGAACCAAGAGGCTAGGCTATCTGTGTAGAAATTAATTTTAACAGCATGAGAGCTCAAGGGAGAAAAAAAATGTTGAAGATCAAAATGTTGAAGAGCATAGGGCCAAGGCTGGAGCTTTGGGGTACGTCAGAGTTTAAAGAAAAATGCCTCAAAATAGCACGATTGTGAGTTATCATCGCCTATTTGTTACGGAGAAACCTGGCAGCTATCTTAGTTACATATCTAAAAAGATCCAGAGAGATAAGTTTGTAGGTTGACCCGCTGGTTCAGACTAAATCAAAAGCCCTTTGAACTTCAATAGTACAGATCATGGTAAATTACGCTCAGATTGGGATCTTCTTATATCAGTCGTGATGATCTGCAGACCTCTTTTAAAGCTTAACTGTCGATCAGGAATGATTTCCTTCTTAGTCACTGATTTATTGAGGGAAGTTCAGATAGCTCTTTCTAAAAGTTTACTTAAATTAAACTGCAGTGCTGTAGATGAAGCATTCAATGCTCAGACAATTTTTAAAAATTATAGAGAGTGAGATAAAAAATGAAAAAGGGAGCATTCTCAACATGAAGTTAAATACGTTGTCTTCATCTGCGGACTAAACTGACTGCCTCAATTTATCAAAGAACCTTTTAGAGGAGTCGGGTGAATTTTTCGAGTAGTCCAGATAATAATCGAACATATTTATCTTGCTAGTATGGCTGCCGATTTTCGGTTAGTTGTTCGCGTAGATGGCACTGAATTTTTCTGTTTCAATTTCATATGCGTAGAAATCCTTACATATCTTTTAGGGGTTTTTCAGAGCAAATGTCCTACCTCTTTCAAGTTCCTCAAAAAAACCATGTCTTCTTGAGGAGACAAAAAATGTTTCCCAGCGTGGAGAGTTTTTAATATTTAGAAAAAATGTAAATCTGAGGGTGCCAAATCTAGAAAGTGAAATGAATGCTCTAGCACCACATAATACAAATCTAATAATTTCTCATCGCTTACACATTTTGTAGGTAGGTGTATTATGTTTATAGAAAATAATTTTTTTCTTCTGCAAGCAGGGTCAGCTTTTGTCTTCTTAGAAAAGAACTCATATTATTTTTCGAATGCAGATGTTCTTGAAAAGTGTCATTTAAAATCATGTTTCGTCTAAAGTGCGCGAAGTCATCTAGCACAAAACTTGGTCACGAAAAACTCTTCATGCAAAATGTAATCTATGCATTATATCAGTATCTCTATTATTTACCATTTTACGCATCTTTTAAGCCAATCTTGAAGGGCATACCTTCTTAAATGATATCCGACGTGGTTTTTCACTATAGAGACCTTTCATGTGGGCATCATCCACAAATTTGTTAGGGTGGAAATCAAAAAAGAAAAGTAAAAAAATGAATTCCCGTCGCCTTAAACATTCTTTTCTCGAGATTGACCTCTTTGTTAGAGGCTCAGGAAATCAGAACGCTACGAACTGAGATCGTTTGCTCACAACAGTATTGAGCATGAGTGTGCAAGAAGCACCGTCTACTTGGTGTCCACTCTTTGTTTGGAGCAAAGATATCAAGCGATCGTAGGATATGGGCAGGAATTAAATAGGCGCAATAACCCATAGCATCTAGACTGATGGATTCAGAACAGATGTGAGAGTAGGCGCTACATCATACTCTGCAGACCACGATATAGAAGCAGCTTACAGGCTTTCTAATCACTGTAGTATTTTCCAAGCTAATTTCTTTGCGATACGAAAAGCCACAAAACTGCATACGTCAAGGATGCTACAGGTGTTAGGATCAACATTTTCAGACAATCCAGGTGGCGGTAAGAGCACTGATGTTGCGCATATAAATCGGAGTGTGTATTCGACTGTATTCAGGCCCGGAACAGGCAAAGAAGCAACAGAAGAGTCAGAATCTTCTAGGTTCCCGGCCGTAAAGGCATTGATAGGCATGAGAGGGTGGATCTGTTGGCCAAGTATAAGGCCTGCCTTCCCTTATTTGGATCGACAAATGTCCCTATTCCTGTTCAGAACTTAACTACCTTGATTGACTCCAATTTGTTGCAGGTTACGATGTGCAAATGGCGAGCAACTCAATCCTGCAGAATAACCAAAATCATGTGGGGGCCATACAATCTCGCAGCTACTAAATACCCAATTGAATTAGTGCATACTGACTGCAAACAGCTGGTCGGCATAATCACTGGCCAGCAGCACATCCAAGAGTTGTAGTAGCACATCCAAGAACCTGTGACTCTACAGCAGCTGTTTCGGCGCGTCTTGAATGGTGGACCTCATATACGTGGTGGTTCGTAAAAAGGTCTTAGAGCTGTGGCAGCTACTTACATTAAACCTTTTTGGCTCTAGGTCTTCTGATCTGTTATTGCTATGGATCAATAGGTATGTGTGTAATCTTGTGTCAACCAGTAACATCTAACCTAACCTAAATCTTCTTTGATGAAGAATTTTATCAGAGCCCACTATTCGGTTTTTTTTCATTTCCAACAACACGCAAACGACTGCTGATTACAGTAACTTGTGTTTTTCTTTTGTGTGTACTTACAGCTACGCTGAACTGCCATATGTGGGTGAAAACGAGGCCTTATCAGATCACCCTCCATATATCGTTTTGACTACTCACAGCGACTTAAATAAGACATATTTTTGGATTTTTTACACTTTTTTTAATCCAAGGTGTGTGTTTCGCTTGACTAAACACTGTGCTCTGCACTATTTTACTTGATGTCCGAAGCCTGCGAATTTATCGTAAGGGTCTCTCAGACCACTTGGCTGCTACTTCACTTCGTATCAAAGAGGAATGATGTTTTGCGATGTGCATCTAAAATGTCTTCAAATTGAGAACGTTTCCACAATTCAATCTGTACTTTGATTCCATATAGTATTGAATATTGAAGCATCTATCGACAAAAAGCAATGCATCTCCCATGGTGAAATCCAAATAGCTTTTGATGCATTTACTTTGAAGTTTACCTGTCATCATCAGCAATCCACGTAGACATTTGCTCCTATATTTGGGTCCATGAAAACGAATCAATCGCATGCTTTCATGATTTGCTTTCGATGAGCACTAAACTCACTGAATTCCACTTAGCCCCCTACAAATGCATAAACTAGTAATAACAGCTGACGTATCTAAAATATCATTCAAACTACACAAATCTGCAAACGTCACCTGGAAGATATTTACAAAGCTCATCCAACGAAAACAAACGCCACATGAACGAAGATATGTAAATTCCTGCCGTTGACGCAAATCAACATGCCTGTTAAGTATTTCACGTAACTTTCGAATGTTTACTCTTCCTCCTAGTGAACTTCAGTTCATCACGTTCCCCGCAAAAAAACATCCCATTTAACTTCAGCACAATTTCGCTTTTAGCTATTCTGTTCCCGGGAAATGTTTATCTTCTATAGAATGCATAAAATTTGAAGTGTACTCGGGTTTGCTTGTGTCACTTCACTTGTTCGTTTCGAAATGTGTTCCAGAGCTATCCTGAAAACTTATGCAATAAAGCATAAATCAACGACTACCTTCTACAAGGCCATTTAAAACCCGAATATTTGCTCGTAAGCACAGCCAGCACGAGCACCACGAGCAGCATATAATTCACTAGTTTCGAACAAAGTATTGCTGTTCGGAGAAAAGCCCTACAGGAGTCTCGAGGGCTGGACTTTGTGGTTACCGGGATATTGCTGAGTACGAGGGCTATCAAGTGCTCTAGACTGCATTCAAATCTATAAAGACATGCATTCATGAATAAATGTAGATATTCTAATTTGTGAATATGAATTTTCGAATGTACATGTATATAAAGATGTATATATTCAACGAAGTTTAAATAATGACAAACAGGAGAATTCTCAACAGTCGGTCCCGTCTGCAACACATGATGCTCACTGTCTAGCAGCACAAACCTGCTGTTTTCGGCCAAATAATCTGTTTCCCGGATGGATAGTCTCTATTGCACTAGTCCGCCATACGTTCTGATCCCGAACACTCCTGGTGCGCTCGGATGAATATCGACGTTTTTCAATTTCTCCCTGCACGCTTGTCAGTGAAAAAGAAATACGACCCAAGGATGTCTAGCAATTGATTCGAATGAATGGTTTTTCCCGTTGTTTTCCCATTGGAGTTTTCACAGTGGTTTTTGAGGGTTTTTGAGTAACACCGCTCCCATCCTTGACACGGCCGTTGTTGTCGCGCAAGGACTTTATCGACTGAAAAACGGCTCGTGGTTCGACTCCTCCGTCGACTGAATTGTTATTAACGGGTACGGTAGGTCGTTAGATGGTAAAACTAATGCCTGTTGTGTAGACAGCGGGTCCACGTGGCTGCTTGGTCGACTTGCTTGTAATGATGCTGTGCCATTCTATGTAAATGAAACAAACATGGTTTGGTTTTGTTCTTAGGGAAATAATGGTACAATAACGGATCAGCCAACCAACCCGACCCCAAAAACCCAATCAAACTTTATGAAGCGCATGAAAATCGTTGTGTACTTATGTTTCGTATTTCTGAGTTGTAATTAAGCACCATTCACGCTGCCGTGACCTCCAGCTTAGCAGAGATAAAATAAGTGAATTTCGCCAAAAATCATAAATTTTGAAAGAAATCGAGCAAAACAAAACTTTGAGCAGGACCATTAAACCCACAAACAAATTGCCAGTTTTTAACTTGCAAGCGCTGTCCAATTTTGTTTTAGTTCAAGTCACGAGCCTGATGAGTTTAATCGAAACCGGCACAACTCAGCCGTTGTGAGAGAATATTTTCGAACATGAAATGCCTTCTCTAATTTATCATACTGTTTTGTTCATACTACTTTTTTTAAGATTGGGATAAAATCATGCTTTTTAAATTACATCTGTGTACCTTCGGTTCTTTATGGATTTCAAAAATAATACTCGGTACCACTTTTTCATCCACGATTTCACCGACATCCATCGCCAAACAATATAATTTATCAATCAAGTTCGCGACTCATCATTCTCAAATGTCAAACGAAACGAAGCAAATTTCAACACAAAAAAAACTTGAAGCAAACATTTAACAATGACATTAGCTGAAACGCAATAAAAAGCGTTAACAACAGCAAACGCTAATCAAACAACAATCATTATCTCTATCGAATTGATGATTATCCTTTGTGAAATTTTAGACCATATCTTTTGTAGTGAATGTGAAACTGATGGAAAATAAAGATGAAACCAACGTTAAGATAAAAAAAAGTAAATAAACACATAGTGCATGCCATAGCATCCTTAATCTAGTAAGAAAAACTCACATAGGAAAAAACACATTCTCATTCTCGTCATCATTAAGTAGTTAAATCAAATATTTCGTAGATTAGGCTCGTCAATCCGAAAGGAAAATCAGCAACAATATGATGTGAAAAACTGAAATGAATACACTTTGCTAACATAATAGCAACTGGTTGTCATGAATCATTAAACACAATGATGTAATAAAACGTGCATTGAAAAAGAAGGGTATTAGACTAATAAAGTTAAATCAAATAAAACTACTTGTAAAACAAACCATAATATAATAAAAAAAACTGTTCACTAAACTTTGAAACATTCTCAGTTCAGATTCTAGTTGAATATTAATGCAATAATTAATTGACAAGAATAATGTCATCGTAATACTATGTATATGAAATATCACGAAGGGAGCAACAATGCAAAGATGAAGGAAGATACATACTCGTATATTTTAAATTTGCTAATCTGTTGTAATTATCTGATAAAGTATGTATTTATTTGTGGCTTAAACGTCATTTTTCGATGAGTGCATAGTTAATACGAACACAATGCTGTCTTAAACCGTTTTGCGATGCGTGATTCAAGCTTGTAAGAATGAAGTAGAAGGAAAATGGCGGAACAAGAAGTTGATAGATAAGACACAAGCCAATAACTTAACTCTTCCTGTCTATACATTTGTTTTAGAAGAAAATTGAATAAAATTTATATTTACAAAAGTTTACAAAATTATTATTATGATTGTTATATACCTATCTTAAATAAAATGTATAGTACTAAAACTTATGTGGTTTTAATACGTCGTGGCTGGTTGATCAGGTAAAAGTATGCATGATTTCGAATGAATATAGATTTAAGTACGAGGATTGTTAGTGGCAGCAACAAAGAACTTCTTTAAATACTGAAATATCAAGCTGTCAGTTTCGCTTTTAATGGAGAAGCTTTAATTGACATGAAAGTAAGTGCGAAAAAATACTGAATTCAGCATTTATCTATCGTTTTATTCAGCGCCCCGTGTGGATGCATTGGTGTGTAATATAAAATGAATATTTTTATCATTAATAAAAACGTATTTATAGCACTATGATTTGGAAAGATCCAATATTTAGTTTCAGAAAGCTTAGTTTAGATTTTCAGAGCATATACGTATCTTGTTTATAGATAAAAAGTTGAATAAAGTGTAACGCAATTTTTCCTACTAGGAGCCCATCATTGACATTACATTAAAATTTGGACAAAACGCTACGTTTTCAATGCTATTTTAGCCAATCTAATTAGTCAAAGCACCAGAGTTTCAAATTTCCAAAATTATTGTCAGACACATTTTCATTCATTCGTATTTCAAATTTAAAACGTTATCTGCTGTAAAGTATGTCTGATAAGCTAGCCACCATGTTAAGCTGGGTTTAAGAATTTTTTGAGATTTGAGGTTGAATTGGTTTTGGAAATCGCGAAATTCTATTTGTCTATTGCAACGTGAAGAGAAGTAGGCGTACATATCCCTGCATAGTATTTCGATTACTTATGAAAACTGCTTTGCTGTAACTGAGAAATATAAATGTAAACCGGGAAAAGAATAGGCCATGTACAATACGTCCATAGGCGCGCCGTAGGGGGGCTCGGAAAGTCCAATATTGCTGCTGTAAACCTTTTGACACCACCACAACAAAGACTACACCAAATTTGTATCCCGTTAAAATAACTTACTCTATAACTTTGGTTTTGATCCATTGAAAGCGTTGGCAGTTATAAGAAAACAAAGGGTGTTTGGAGTTACCTTCCGCGAATGTGCTAACATTTTTGAAATTGAAATATTTTCGGCTTATTTTCACTAGGAAATCATTATTATTTGAAAATTTAATAGTACCGATTTCCAGGACAAAAATGAATCAAATCGTTGATGCTGGCAGCGCGGACTTAACATTACGACCAAAATTCTGACTTACTTGGACTCAGGTTAAATGTGTGTGAATTTCATTATAATTTGATAGCTGCATCGTAAGTTAAAAGGCATAGCACTTCAATTTCACCGAGCGTTTTTTCATGGTGACACAATTGGTGACATAGTTCCTTTCATATTCATGAAACTTTTGTCAGATCTGTATCTATTCAAGACCAATATATTCTGTGAATTTTATCCGGTCGCGAGACGCCGTAAACGCAAGTAGCAGGTGGTTGGGAATTTGACAAGTTTAAATTTAACTGTATATCATTTGAATTTTATTCTAAAAGCCGAAAAAAATACCAGGGAGTCATTGGTGTGAAAGACTTGTGTTTACGTACTTATGGTAGTTACAAGGTTGCCCAGACATTATTTAAAAACAACAAAAACTTATTTTTTATGCCCATTGATGAGTCTTATAAATTTCGGACTTAGCGAATTGTCTGTTGTTGGACAGTCTTATAATGGTGGTAGTGTCATGTCAGGACAAAAAGGTGGTGTACAAATCCAAATTAAGATGAAACACCCTGCAGCCACATTTGTACACTGTCTAGCTCATAAAATTATCATTATTGTGATGGACACACTTTTCACAATCGAAACGTGTACATCCTTTTTCAATGCCATCGAATCCCTTTACCTACACATCAAAACACCAATTGTTGAAGCAGCTTGAAGAGGCAGTTGCTCTAAATACAAGGCATGAAATGAGAAGTTTAATCTCGACTTATTAGTCAATGAGATTTCACAATTGCAAATATGTGATCGATAGCTAGTGGACTATAAAAGAGGCTTTACAAAAAGAAATGAATGAAGGAAAATACAACGACTCAGTTCATGCATTGAGGATCTTTCATTCAATCAGCAATCCTAAGTTTGCAGTAAATCTTTTCATCTTTCCCTATGTTTTTTCTATAGCGAACATGTTAAGCACATCTTTCCAAACTAAAAATGGAACTCCTAGGGATGGGATAGATCTTGTGAATAGAACGGTTAAAGCACTACTAGGTGAGCCAGAAAACTTTTATGTAGTTTGGGAAAATTTAAATCATCCGCAAAGAAACACTGTCTGGATTTCACGTTTCCCAGAGGATCACGAAAACGAAAAACAGCAAAAAGCACTAGTTTGTAAGGTTTTAATATTTGACCTAGCCTGGGACACGCAGTTAGGACTACAAAGATATCTCTGCAAACCAAATGGCTTGAAAAGAGTAAGTTACAGCACTCTTCATCCTGGCAAATTATTTTTGCTCTTTCTAGGTTTTCTACGTAACAAAAATTTGAGACAAGAGATCAATTTCTTCCTTGTAAGCTTAATATACTCCAATTTCTTCAAAGATATTTTGAAAGTAAAGTATAAATTGAAATATATTTAGCTTCTAAACGAAAAAATAGTCTTATATTTCTAATTATTTCCATTCTATTCCCGTATAATTCATTCATTTCTTAGCGGTAATAAATAATTCATGTGTAGTTCATACCTACCATTCACATTATATGCATGTGGTAGTAGCTCATACGTATTCACAGACACGAAGTTTATTTGATAATGCATTATGCATTAGCGAATATCAAAGAATAAATTAACAAACATATAATGTGTTAGTTAAATGTATAAGTTGTATGAACAGTACATGTGCCTTACGGAAGACAAAATCATCGCATGTTTTGAACCTTTCGGTCCCTGGCCCCTGCCAGATTTTAGGTCACAGCACGCCTATGAATACGTCCCAATTTAAAATCAATCCATAAATGTATTTTTACTCCACTTGTATTACCGGACATAGCCACTGCATTATATGTGCAAGGTCCGATTAAATATGTTTCTGATGTATTTTTTACGCCACCAATGAGCCAATTAAAAGATGCTGCAAAATATTCAACAGCTTCGGAAAGTACTATCTCCGAACCATCCCCAGACTTAGGTCAGATCTGGCCAAGGTTGCGTCATAAACGGTCCAATCCAATTGACTCCCATTTTAAATGTACTTTAATTGCTAAACATTAATTATAAGTGTTTTTTTATTTGTATACGCCTTGTTTGATTATATAAATAAATAATAATATAGACCATATGGCACAATGAATATCTCGCTTTGGCTGTAATAGACCTGCTTCACTTAGCTTAGCCAAACGTTTTTTATTGTATGGAGAATTTTCGTTATGTATCGTTTTTCACGGTTTTAGAACAATCCATGGCAAAACCCCCTTTTTTCTTCCAATACTCGTACAATAATAATGAAACTTCCCACAAATGATGCACTGTAATCACACCTATTGAAAGAAGGTAGAGTCATATTTCCATCCAATATTATACATCCAAAATACACCCAATATTATAGCATGCAATTTAACAGTTATCGAGGGTTGGATCCTTCCAGAACAAAATCATGTGCTTCGTGAAAGTAGTTCTGATGCAAATTGCACCATGACAATGATATAAATTTGTCGGCTGACTGACTGGTTCCCTGCTCGTTCATTATCCGCGATGCATAACGAAATTATCTGAGCAATTCAATTACTCGACTTCAAGAGCCACGAGTCTGTCTTGAGTGTCTTTGCTTTCGCTTCGCAGGCAGCCTGATAGCGAAATGAACAGAATTTTACGAGTTCTAATTAAGACTTAAGCTAATTGTTGTATTGACTCCATGGCTGTGATCATTTTCAGCATTTTCCTACATCCATAAGTACATGCATCTACATCGATATGGAAGTGTCTCCTCTCATTGAAGTCGACATACTCCGATAAGAATATTGAAGCTTATGTCGGTACGTCATAAGTGTAATAACACGAAATTGAATGATGGTTTTGGGTAAATCGGATAATTTTTGTAATCCGTCAACGAACAAAATGGTTTTTGTGGAATCAGTGAGCTACTGTAGATGATTACGTCTGAGTTGTTAGTGAAATATTATGTAGTAAAACATCATCAATATATTTAATAATATTTAGTATATTCTTATGTCAACTTAAAAAGTCTATGCCTTGTTTATGCAAACCGTGTTAAAACTGCTTTCAAAATAACTGAACAAATGGTAAATACGCAATGAAAGAAATCGATGAATGATTACAGGAAATACATTAATTGAACGTATAGACTTAGTTTCATGAAAAGTATCTAAATTTGCAAGGAGATTATCAAAAGCAACTAGTTCGCGACCAAAATGAAAGAGAACTAGCTTTGATTTTACCTCATATAATTTAATTTATTCTATTATTCTTATTTAAACTAGGTGCTGAGCATTAATATGTATAACAGATTCACATGTAAATAAATAAATATACTTACAATAAGCTTTGCGTCAACTAGTAGAAGTTGCTTGATTACCAGCAATCTTTTTGAGTTCAAAGTATGCATGATACTTAAAAGTAAAATTTTGAATAATATATTTTTTTACAATTAGTAAAAGAGTAAAAATTTATCAAAAAATTTAATTAAGGACAAAGCACCTCAGGACGGACGGAACCGTCACAATATCCAGAAAGGTTTGGGAACCTTTGAAAGAAAAGACAACTCTATTTTGAGGAAGCTGTTCCACTAAACCACTTAGTAAAAAATTTTTCAATTTTAATCATCCCACAAAAACTATTCTATTTTGATTCTGCTATGCATTAACTACAGAAAATGAAGTAAATGGTAACTTTGCTAATCAGTGCTGATAGCGACCAAATATCAACATGTATGGCACAAGGGTATTAAGGGACAAAAAAAGGAAGTAAAGACTTCAATAATGAAAAGTTCGAGGCAAAGTACAGCTACTATTTGCTCAAAGTAAGCTTAGATAAAATTAAAAATGGTCCTTTGACCTCTGTTTTACGTAAATTCTGACTAAGACTCAAATGTATGTAAATAAAGGACAGCCAGAATCTGCATTAACATAGAAGAATACTTGTTTTTGACCAAAATTTTTTATAATAGAAAAATAGGTCAACCAGGAAATTCACTAATATGCTCATTTTATATATATATACTTAGCAAATTTAAGCTCAATCAGATTACGGACTCTATATATATATATATATACACAGCAAAAAGATATATATACAGCAAAAAGATTCAGGGAAATAATTTCCTAGAGTGCATGGTCCGATTGAGCTTAAATAATTATTTTCTTCGAAAATCAATAAAAAATATTACAAATGCACTATTGCATGCACCAACGATCAAGGTGCCTTCGAAGCTTCGCTATATCATCGATTCATCGATTAGTAGTGAAATTTTTATTCCATTTATTTGCTCATACTCTTGTTAAGCTCACCTCAATGTACCAAAGGCAAACGAATAGTGATTTAATCACTCATTTATTCGACGCTAGGTTACTGAAAAACTTTCATCCTCTCAATGACTCCCACTTTACTGCTGGCAAGGTTTTATCCACTCAGCAACGTAAAAACTCCGAAACTATCCTCTTCATCACTCCGCTTTCACAGAGTAAATACCACACCTAGAACGATCCTCCTAAAGCAGAAAATTGCGAAAGCACCAATTAAAGTCGAATTAGCTAAATGAAAGTGCATGCAGACGACTGCTTTCTCTTGTTCTTTTGTTTGTTTTCCTCCTTTCGTTTCAACATTTGCATAAGTATCCGAAACAGAAAACACTTAATTTGAGTGATAAACTACTTTCTCGAATCCGTGCGGGATCAAATATTATTCCCAGAGGTTATACATCAAGCAATAACGTAATTGATATGATTCGATAGATTTAGAGTGTCCTTTAATATCCTTCGGCCGTAATTACACAGCTGTTGCGAAACGGTTCGTAGCTCGCAAGCTCAAAGGTCATTTCAGCGTAGTTGCGTGACTTGATTCAATCAGATGGATAACGTGACAGGGGGAATAGCTAATAAGCAGGGCATAAACGGATATCAATCAATAAACTACGAATTAATTTATTCACAATAGGCCGTATCCGGATATAGCGTTGGAATCAGAATTTATGACGTGTACAGATATCGATGGCATGCTGCTATTGTTAGGTGAAAAGTATGTCAGTCGGACAAGAATCGCAGGAGTTGGGCTGTGACTATGTGGTTGGGAGAAATGTGCTCTGTTATTTCAAGGTTTAATATTTCATGATAAACTATTGGGAATGAAAATAACAATTTTGATGTTTTGATTGTAAGTTAGTTGGATATGTCGTAATAGAGATACACGCAGGTAGAAAACGTCGAATGATGTTTATATTTGTAATTAATGTAGAATCGCATTTGCAGTGAGTTGAAGGTTCGAGCCTTAAACAATACTGAGAAAGTAAAGTGATATATATTGTCTACTCTCAATTTTTACTGATTGTCGATCATTTTACCCAAAAAGTCATACATATATATGTATCAGTAAAAAGATTCAAGGAGATCATATCTCGGTTGTGTAATCTGATCGAGCGAAAGATATAGATACGTATAAGAAATAGGTCTAAGTTAATTTCAAATTAGGATATCTTTAATCCTTTGGCTGCGGCGGTGATTGTAGTGAATTTTCAAGTTCCCCAAATATTTCTGTGGAAAAAAGGATAACGAAAAAACAAGCGACCAAAACGAAAGCTGAAATTTTTTTGTTAGGCTATGATAGCGCTTTGAAAATTCTTAACCCTATAAGTAGGCTGAGCACCTAACAATTTTATTTTAAATTTCGATTTGTGATAACTTCTGATAGATCATTTCATAATTCACAGTGCTTTTTGCTGTTTACTAGGAATAGCTATGTGTTTTTTTTTGTTAATATGTGGAAAACTCTGTAGCCACAGCAGGAAAATTTTTCAAATCATCGAGTCCCCTAAAATATTGTCGATTTTCAGAAAAGAAGGCACATAATCATGTTATTAATCGATATTTATCAATAAATAGCTTTCCATTGTTTCAGTTTGAAATTTTGAAAATTCCACGTCTCACAAGAACGGTATCCTATAACCAAATTACCCATTTTTCGAGCATTCAAAATTTCTGTTCGTGAACACTGATAACTAAAATATCAGATCAATATGAAATTTACAAGATGTATTGGTTCTTCTAAATTGCGAGCAATCCTGAGACGGTGGCATCGCCTTGAAAAATCATCAACCAAACACTTTCTTCCCTTATTACTTCCGATTGGTTCATCAATTTAAAACGAAATTCATACTGTAGGTTGATATTAATTCAAGATTAATTTGACTGATTTTTCGGTTGAAAAATTTGAATAGTCTTGTCAGCTACTATGATTTAGGTCATATTTGTACTGAGATTTGTACTGAGATACTACCAGTGACTTTTTAAGCTGTAATCGTGCTACAATGAACATAAGTAAAATATATTTAAATTTTTTGTTTCTGTCACCCTTAATGCAGCCATTTGATTGAAATAATTTCTTAGAGTAAGATTATCTATACATGAAACCAGCAAATTTGTAAGTTTGCGTACTGGCAAAGAGCTTCCAAAACAAGGCATGTTTATTATTTTTGTACGACGAGATGAACCATTAGATGTTCATCTGATATGTGAATGAAAAGAGGCGGTAACTGCTTGAATTTTTGAGGTATTGAAATTTTCACGAGCAGTTTCCGACATAGTCATTGCGACAAAAATTTTGTTCACTTCAGTCTAGTATTTGAGCTGGGGTTGCACTAATAATTCGTCATATTACCTAGTATGAATAATTTATTTAAGCAGATTGATAATATCTTAGCTAATATCAAAACAACATTAATTTTAGGTATTGCCAATTGTATTAGCTGCGGTATTATATGGTTGACCGAAAGATTTGATTTGGTTTTCTTTGACAAGTTCTTCTAAATCATCACTACAAAGATATTATACGCCTGCCACATATATTTGCAATCACACAAAAAGAAATTTGAATCGTGAAATATTTGTTCACTGAATCATACCATATCCTTTTCATCACTTACTTCTACGCTTTCATTGATAACGCACGCCCATGCATTCTTCAATATACCACATTCGCATGTCTTGTTTGTGTGTAGCTAAACATAATGCCAAATATAATATCGAATCATCTGGTACTGGACGTTACTCGCTCCTAATTGTTTTAACAACGATTACATTTTTTCCGGTATTATTTTATGTTTGAAATAATTGCATCCCGTTACGGAAAATCTTATTTATTTTCGTCTTATAACACCTTCATTCGATAATATTCGGCAAATTTGTACTTGAACACACTCACATTCTCCAATTCAAGAAGAATGTTTTTTGCGAAACCTACTCCGTGATAAAAAAAAAATTACGAAGTCTATCACACAAATTTCATTATCACACATAATTTGCATCCATTCATTTAAACACACGTATGTACATATTTCAGAAATATAGAGATATGCGTATTAAAGACCTCATCATTTGTTTTCAAAATGTTGACAATAGAAATCAAGGACAATAATCATAACAATAAATTCGAGGCAAACACAAACGTAACATTAAACTTGCAGACTACCCACGCTGGGCGCCATCTAGTAAAAGCTAGTTTACCGTTATTAGTGAGTTATAGCTTTAGCTGGTGCGACTGATGTACGTTATTTGTGTTCATGTGTATAATTTATACAGTCAAAAAATACTGACGTTGAAAACTTTATATCTAATTGTGTAATTTGTATTACGTCTCAAGGCCATCTTTACCACAGATACGAGTGTACATTGAATTCTTCTTCTAAAAGGATGTAAATTAAATTCTTAAACAATAAAGTTCGTAAAAAATTGTTCAAATAACAATTTCAAAACAGTAACTAAACAGCTCGATCCATCCAAAAGGGTAGAACATCCCCCGGACACAGTACAAGAAATGAGTGAAAGCAAGAGAGTGCCATTTATAAGCATGAAGGCGTACAAAAGAGTATTAGTAAAATCTAGAAATGGCAAAATATATGTATGTGGGGTAGAACAAACGACTATTTTACGACAGTGCATGAACATTCATACTTATTTGAATGGTCGAAAATTCTTCCTGACGTATTACAAGGTCAATACCAGAGATGTATTTTTGAAGTACTCGGTTCAAGCAAGACCAGTATAATTTTCGCTTCGAACGTTGAAAGAATTGATTTTCAAATAAATTCGAAGCATTAAAATTACAGTTAAATGAAAACATAATCATGGTGGATAATGTGAATTGTCCATTTTGTAATGAGATTTGTCAAAAGGTGATTTTATTTTTTTTTATTATATATTGAATTTATTAAGAAAAAATATATGAATTTAACCTGTATAATTTACTTAACGGAAGAATTTTTTTATATAAATCTCATTTAACTTAGACTAGATTTTGAATGTTCTTTCACTTTTAGTTTTAGCTAGCTTTGTACTGTATGTGGGGAGATGTCATACTTTTCGGAAGGATACAGCTGTATAAGTACTATTTTTAAATAGTTATTTAGGTAATTTTATTGTTTATGAATTCCACGAATTAACTTTGGCATGCAATTAAACACAAAGATTACGCTTTTTTATTTACATTGGACCTAATACCGTAATTTTTGGCGTTATTTCCTTTGAATAAGTCCAGTTTTATAAATATTATCTCTAAATAGCTTTTCAAATAACATATATAAACTACAGCGTGTAGTGAAGTGAATGACTCCAAATATATCGCACCTTTATTACCTGATACCTGCCTTAGTCACCATCAGTTAAGGTTTTCATCGAACGTCAGTGGTAAAATTCCGAAGCCAGATGTGCATGGCAAAGGCTAAACAATTACCGCGCCTAAAAAGGCATTTGATTTGTCATTCACAGGTGACAAAAAGGCTCACGTTGACATTATACTTTCGGTCACGCCATCGGAGTTGATACAAGTGAAAAATTGTGAATATTCGCGAAACGTGTGGATTAAATTAGAATCGAAAGGCCCCACAAGAAAAGTGAATTTGCTGAAGCAATCAACTCAACACGAAATGCCGGAGCATGAAGACGTGCAGAATTATCTTAACAAATTTCTGGACGTGGTGGATAAACAAATAAAACTTTACCAAATCCATAAGGGAAGTGAATGTGAATAAGGGCCCAGGACCTGACATATTGTTTCCATGCTACCTCAATCAGTCAGCATCATCGGTTACATCACCTCTTCATATAATTTTCAGTTATGCGATGTATTTCCTGTTTGCTTGAAAACTTTCAATCTAACACCGATTCTCAAAAGTGGTGACAAATACTCGATTGAAAATTACAGGAGCATTGCTATATTATCAGCTATACCGAATCTTTTTGAAAAAAAATGGTCTGCGACTACAAAATCTCTCTTAAACAAACAACAAGATGAGTTCAGAAAAGGCCAATCTCATGATAATTACCTCAGATGTTCTCTGCTTTATAGAAAGCGGACACCAAACTGATACCATGTATACTGAATTTAGCAAAGCTTTTGACCGTGTCGACCATTACATTCTAAGATTAAAATTATAGAAGCTTGGCATCTGGAGAAGCTTGCTTAGCTGATTGTGTTTTCTCTGGAATTACCACAAGGCAGCCACTTGGGACCCCTTCTGTTTAATCTGTTCATTCGAGATCTATTAGAGATTTTATACAACATTCCGCACCTCTTCTGTGCAGACGATCTGAAGGTGTACCATATCATTGAGTTCCTCCAATCAAAACTGTTATCGCTTGCGAAATGGTGTGAACAAAACACGCTATCTATTACCGTCAACGGATGCCATGCTATACATTTTTCGAGCAAAACCACAACATTCAATTTCAAATATGTAGCATCACAATAACAATGTTATTAGTTTCACAGATTACGGTGTCATCCTAGATAAAAAGCTGCGTTTCAATCTACGGTATGATCAAGTCTTAAGTAAAGCTAAAAGCAGCTGGTATTCATGAAATGTCGTGCGAAGGAATACAAGAACATTTAGGTGTCAAAATCTCTGTACATTACCTTGCTTGAGTATGCCTGCATTTTTGATAGACTATTTTACTATTTTTGATATTCAGAGCGATAGAATCGGATCTCTCCATAAGCTTTTATGCTTTTTGTTTAATTTAGCTTAGGGGGATGTTTTTGTTGCTAACACTCTGACTAAATCAAATAAATATAAAGTCATGGTTTCACTTTAGGAAAATATATTTCTTGATCTCTCTAATATGCTTTCATTTTCATGTAAACTCATAAATTTTGAAGAGGGTTGTTTTTTTGATCCCATTTTAGCTAGCTGTTTGTCTAGATAGATGACATTCTATAATACTAGAGTGTAATACAGTTTCTGTTTATATTTGTTTAATGCCTGAAATGCTGAAATAAAATACAGCCATCAGTAGCTTAGTCATAGCCACCTAGTCACATGACCATCTAAACGAAAAATGCTGACGTAAATTTACTAAATATAGCTCTATACCAATTATCGCTACTCTTCCATTATTCTCTAATTTACATTCCAACTGATGCCTATTTCAATAAAAAGCAAGTACCTCCATTTCTAGCTCAAATTTCATTTCTACTACTTCTCAAGTAAGCTTCAACTTCTTTGTCATTATCTTAGAAGTCATTTTCTATAGCTTCCTTTAAAGTGTCCCATTACTTTCTCAGAGTATTCCTTTGGCTAGACAACGCTACATTTAAGATGAGTACCACCTTTTCGAACAATTCCTATTTCATCTTATCAATTTCTTCCTTGAAATTGTTGTGCTCTTCTACTCATATTGCTAATTTACTTCCATTGTCCTTCGATCTATCTTTTGTAGTCTCTAATTTAGCTGAGAAATTTTTCGTAACATCTTCAACTTACTTGGAGCAATTATAAATCCTAATAGTAAAGTATACGAAGCGTTTCGAGTCGAATACGTTGTTCAATTATTTGAAAGCTCCTTTTTCACCGTACTGCTGCAGGTATTAAATTTATACGCTAGAACGTACAGGAAGCGGTTCAGTATCATGTGTTCAGCCGTTTCTAGTCATTAATTTTTCAATATAATCCAGTATCTCGAAAAAAGAGAAAAATGTTTTGTTCGTATCGAATTCATAAAAGTAGGTTATGTATTTAAAGGTGTACCTACCCAAATGAAATATTATTGAAATCTTTTTTCTTCTATTTTTGGTAAGACATGGCACCAGATCGATAAAGTATTAATTGAAAGATTTTTTTTTTAGAAAAGATTCTGCATTTTAAAATGCAAACATTCTGAAATAACCTCGCACAATTGTAAGTGAATACAAGAATAAAATATAATACAAGAATATAAAATTTCGATCTGATGGTCAGGATTGCCTAAGGAGACTGAAATATGAAGGTGATTATGGTGTCATTGAACAAATCGGTGCTAAAAATATAATTCATCATTTCATTTATGAGGAGAAATGATGCAAACCTATGTATCTGACCCAAAATATCTTCTTTTAAAGACTATTTACCGATCTAAGAGTGATACAAATGACATTTCTTAAGCTTCAATGAAAAGTATAACAAACATTTCCTACAATTCTCATTTGAGTTATTTTCGTAATTGCTTTCCTTGACATTGACATGGTAATGATTCGCACAAAATATTCATCATTCAATCAACATTTTCAAAAATTTACACTGATGGACCGACAGCGTCTAAAACTTTTGCATCGACTGTAGACATTTAAAATGAAACCCATCGGACGAAATTATGCGCAACTTTCAAACAATATTCGAAACAAGTAATCCGATTAGATGATCGATCACATTCATCATAAATCAGACATTTTCTCCAATAAATTGACGGAAAATTGAAAAGATTTTCAATTTTTCGCATGCCAGGATGAAATTCAATTAAGCCCACAGACTATGCAAGATGCCGTGGGGAAAAATCTTCACTGTGTATTAGCTAGTGTGTTTGTTGGTGTTCATACAGATGATACACTACTCGTGTACTCTAAAAGTGCATCTGTAACATTGACAATCTATTAAACCCCAATAAAATCCATCATATCACTCTGCAAAATTCTACTACAGGAACGTTGGATTCCATCACGGTGCATGCCGTTTGGACGGAGACGACAGACATTACGGAATGAAGGAAGTGAGCAATATCCTTGTTATAGAATCCCTCTCCCATAAACACCCATCGGCAATATCCACCTGTCTTCTGACCATTGTCGCTGTAGCCATCAGCCACATTGTTCGTCACTACGTCCCGGAGGAATTTCAAAATATTACGGAACAAATTGCTTTCTTATAAATAGTGCTTTCATGCCACAAACCAGCACAATCCGCAACGTCTCCTACGCTCAGACCACATAAAATTCGCGATAATAAATCTTCATTTCTGTCATAAAAATGTCTTCATTATTATTTAGCAATCTTTTGTAGAGTCAAGAAGAGTGGCTACTGTCTTACTGAATCGTTTTTGCGAAAGCGCATAGCGGGCAAAAAAACTCGGGCATTTTTGCCATAAAAGACACCATGATGCGACTACTACAGTAATGTAAATTGTTCATAGTTTCGTCGTTCCATCTATTCATCTGCAAGTGGCCATTACAGCAAGACAGTAGTGTATATATCGTAAAAAACAATCGGAATCGAAAAAAACGATGACAAGTGTTTTCTACTTAGATCGCAAACAATAGGAATAAGAATTCCGTAAAATATTAATTCACTCGAACTCGGAGCTATTTTTAATATTCTTCTGGGAATGTCTTTGATTGTCATCTTCAGTTGTTACGTTTGCTTGGCATTGACTTGGATTCATATCGTTTAGCTTGAAATGGAAATTGTATTCATATTTAGAATTACCATTTACAGTTATGCTAACGTAGCTTGAGCACTTCATCACATTTCATCGCCAGGAAACTGAAGCTAAGTATTTCCACAATGGGTCTTTGTTGAAAAAAACAATTGCAGGAATTACTTGGAAAGCACTTTTGGAGTCCCGTTGTTGCTGGTGATGTGGTGATATTTCGAAACGTTCTCCTCATTCAAAACAGCATCGATTAACAATTGCTGAATAACAATTTCAATATTTATTTACAGCTTTGGGTAATTTAGTTGACAAGTTATGACTTGACTGTTATTGATAAGTGTTGACTTAGTTATTATGAAACGGTGTATGCTGGACTTTTTTAAATGAAAACTTCCACATATCTCCGTGAGAAAAAAACATCGAAGGGATCAGCTGAAAATTATCTTAAGTTACCTTAAATACACCATCTTGTTCAGTAATGGCTTCAGTAGCCAACCGATATAAAGTACTTCATATTATCAACACCTATTTTTCACTAGCATTCCTTTTCGTAACTTTTCAACCATAAAAAAGAATTCTGACCGTAAAAGACCGTAAAAAAGAATTGATTTACTTACACATCGGTATAACCGTAAGTTACGGGCGGAAGCCAAAAGCCATGTTGAATTCTTAATTGACATTTTTCAATGCATTGTCGATTTTAGGTTTGTTTCTAAACTTTTCAGGCAACATTTTTTTTGGGTAAAAACAGACTTCTGTGCTTAGAGAAAAATTAAAGGAACAGATTTTGTATAAAAACTGGCAAACCAAAAAATGACATCTTGTTTCATATCTCTGTTTCACTTATTTTCACAAAAATAACGTCAAATTAATCAGTTGTGTGAAACTTGACAGTCGAGACCATATTGTCAGAAATCGCTAGCAGAAAAGGTTCGGGTGAATTCTTGTGAGAGGAGCTGCGAGAATTGAAGAATAGATTTCTCACGAGCGGAAAGAATGGTCAATTGAAAGCACCAAATCGGACTATTAGAAGCTATTCTCCGTTTATTCTCTGGTCCTAGAATAGACGACTCAGTGTTAGTTGATATTTTGTTTTGTGTTTACACAAAGCACTTTACACTTTAAAACTTAAAAAAACTTTTTTCTCGAAACTTTTATTTTTGAGTCGGTGAGCAAGATTTATCGGAAATGGCTAAATCGATCAGTTTTAAATTTTCACATAAGCTTTGCAGACATACTTTTTAGTGATTGAGCGCAGATTTTTTCTCACCGATACATATTTTTTATATCATAAACAATTTACGACGAAAATGTTCATCGAAAATTAAAATTATTTTTTGAGAAGTCGCTGTTTTGATAAAAAAATAATAATATTTTGTTATTCTTTTGTATAATCAATAGATAATGATTTTTGCTTTGAAAGATTTATTTTTTTAAAGGAATTTTAAAGGAATTTTGAAAGATTGGTTGTAGCAACTTATTTCCACAAATAAATTATATCAAAATAAAGCAAATAATTACCACAACTTGATTTGGAATTTTTACGTCAAGTGCTGAAAATGTCTCTCAGATTTTTTGAAAAATCACCTTTGATCGGCCTTATGACTGCGTATAAAACCTCGAAGAACAATCCTATCACGCGACAAGAATATCACTGCTTGAAAACTTTTGAACTTTCAGTTACACTCAGGTACACTTGCAAGGTACATAAATCTATGATGAGAGGTTATACGATTTTCATAATGCTGATTATGTTAGCATTCACTATATCCTTGACAACTTTGATTAAACTAATACTCTCAAATCCTATTTTTTTAATGATGATGTAACCTCATTTTGCAAAATAATGTTTGACGCGGTCAAAAGATATGTCCCTAAAATTATGAGAAAGGACACATTTTCCGAACCTTGGCTTGTCAAGGTTCTTACACGTCTGAGAAGCTATAGAAATAAGTTTTGCACATTAAGGGGGTAGTACCGGTTAGAATGCTAAAAGACAGCCTAATTTTCAATATTTTTTTTTCACTTCCTTTATTTTATATAAATTTTAAAATTTGCATGGGTCAAATGCACGTTTTGAAGATTCCAAGAATAAATACTTTATTTTTTTCATTTTTCTACTTATTTATAGAGGGCGCCAAAGTTGACGTCTCGAAAAATGTCTCGTCATACTGCGGACAGATAATCTCAGGAATGAAAAATCTCAAGCAAAAAAACCAAACCGCATTTTGAAGAAGAATGTTTCTTACGTGGTAATCTACCATAATATTTTTAAAAAAATGATCAAAAAAAATGGCGGTTGTTTGAAAATATTTTTCGAAAAATAGTATTTTTTCACTTTGTTTCGCTTGCCAAATTTTTTTGGGTTAACTTTTAGCCTATATTTTGGCAGATAATTAAATAAAGTAGTGCACCGAATTTGACTTAAATGGGTTCAGCCAATCCGGAGAATAAGTGTCCGCAGTTTGAAAAAACGTCATTCCGAGAAAAACGCGTTTAAAGTTTTTTTTCCATTTATTTATTGAATATTATTTAAAAAATATGTTTTTATCTCCTACAATTGCTCAGTCTGCAATCACTGGACCATATATAAATATTTTTGAGTCCACATAAGCCAGTTGCTCTTGCAGTTGGGCTGTGTTTTTTTGGCCAAACGCGCTTCCTCTGCCGCTTTTTCTGCCTCGCTTATGCGCTTTTCATCTTTTTTTCGCAGTAATTAAAAGCAGTGGTCTGCCGTAAACTGCCGTAACTTGTTTAATTTTAGGAATATCTTAATACAATTTTGAGACGTCATTTCTGAAGGTATAATAAATTGAAAAATGTAAAAAACAAAAAACTGATTTTTTCAAAATTATAACCGGTACTACCCCCTTAATAAAAAATAATGTCGACTCTTTTCATAGTGTTAAAGAAGAAGTCTTAACGTAGTAGCCAAAGAATTCTAAGTAAAGTCCCACGAAGCGTACGTCCGATTCATTGAAATTGCCAAAGAGAATATAGTCTTTGTAGATATGAAGCGAAAAAAAACAACTGGTTATCCGTCTTGTGTGTTTGGTAAACACTCAATGCCTTCTTTTCTCAAGAAATTTCCAGCTTCTTCGTTAGTAGCTTTCAAGAAATCTTTAGCCCAACCAGTATTTCAGAATATTAAAATAAAGTAACTCGAATAATTTTTGCTGAAGGTATAAAAATTTCCAAAGATGATATATTCTTATCTGATGGTAATTGTTCCCTATGTTTTATGCGAAATTGCGAAAAATAATCAAATTGACGCAGGCTATACAAACTTTAGCAAAGCATTCGACCGTGTTGACCACTCTATTTTAATTTGAAAGCTGCTGCAGTTTGGAATCTCTCTTAAGATGGCCTAAGTCTTACCTCCACAACTGGTCACAATATGTGAAATTCCAAAAGCTTATCTCTAAAGAAATTCAAGTCTACTCAGATGTACCACAAGATAGCCATCTTGGTCCTCTTTTTTTTAACATTTTTGTATCAGACTTGTCCGATGCTCTAACTAACATACTCTATTTACTCAATATGGGGGACTTGATACTATCAAGCCACTATCAGAAACTAGCTTTTTTCAATGAAAACTACACTGTCTGGAATATCGGTGCTGCGTGAACAATCCACTTCTCGAAAAAATACACTTGTACAGTATACGTGACTCTTAAGCAATACGGCACTCAGTAGAGTTGACAATATATTGGACCTCTGGGTTTGTTTTGGACGAAAAGCTCCGCTTCAACTTGCATTAGGACAAAGAGATCTCCCAAACAAGTAAACCTCATTAAGTGACGACCCAAGGAGATTCAGAAGATTTGGGTTACACAATTTCTTTGCCCTCTTCTTAAGCATGTTGCAGAGCGTAACAAAACACCTGCAACAAGCAAACGGACAATAAACAACTGTCTATTCTCGTGGGATCTGCATCATCAGCTTAACTGATATGCTAGAGCACTTAAGCGTTCCCACGAAACTGCAGACGCCTAGGTCAGCAGAAATTAATGGATAAATAGAATATACGTAGCTCATCCCCGGGAGTCTGATTGAAATCGTGTAAGGGTAAATTCTGCCCAATTAAAAGGCGAAATTGTGAAATAAATTTAAATAAAATAGTTCGATATAAAGTTGTGAAAACGAAGTTGCCGTGTTTTATTTTTTTTTATCCCCGGGATCAGGCCCCACCATAACTCGCGCTTGTATCAATTATTTGCCAGTACAGGCTATATATTTTATGAACGTTGCATTATTCAGTTACCAGAAAAACGGTAGCAGGTTTTTGATAATAGTGGTCATTATAATATTAAATCATTTCTCTATGGGAAAAAGTGGATTTTACCCGGACTAAAAATTTTCAATTATTTTACTGCCAACGCAATATGTAGCAATATTCAAAAAGTATTATCGATATATATGCGTTATTTAATGATGGTGAATGATGGATAATGATTTTCCAGGATAACTATTTGGGTACCACAATTACACAATGAAATCGAATGCTACAGCTATGACATTTTTATTTTTAATCACTATTTAATTAATCATTAATAAAAAAAGCTGCAATCTATTCATGCTTAACTTCGCAATTGAAGAGCTTGAATGACAAACAAAAATTTTAATTTGCTTTAATCCATGAACTTTGTTCCAGGATAAACATGTTATTCAATTTCCCAGCATTTGTTCATTTTATAATTAACCACAGATTATTTCAGTTCAACACTTTTCATTAATTTTGGACTGATCCGAAAGCGTTCGAAAATTTTTACATAGCAGACATGTAATCTGAACAATGTCGAAAAAATCAGCACAAGTATTTACACTGTTGGCTTTGTGTCGGCATGTCAATTAAAATGTTGAAAGTGAACAAAAGGTATATGTGGTTTGACAATCATAGTCACAATTACCACAGTAAACATTATTTGGCTATTTGATTTTATTACGAATTGTTAAATTGTGTTACAATGATTCAAAATCAATTTGATTTAAAATAGTTGCACAGAAATTAATTGAAATTGGTTCAAAGGGTTGAAATGCAGTAATGGTATTTCAAAACCAATTTCAAGCACGTTTAATACGATTGTGATCCATAAAATTGCGTAATTCTACTCCAAGGAATTTCAATACAGTCCAACTGAAGTGCTTTTGCTAAGCTCCATAGGAACAAAGTGGTGCCAGCTGAATTTATAATGCTTATGAGTGAAAAATAAGAAAACACTTATTCTGTGCTACCACTAATAAGCGTTTTAGTTACGCTTTTTTTCTGAAACCCATTACGCACTGTAATAGAACCCAAAATATTAAACCATGCTTAAAACACGCCTAAACAAGTGATGAAAACATATATTTCCGAGAGAGCCTCGAAAACAAACCTGTCTAAAATTCCAAACACTATCCCGCCATAATCTTTCTGCTATCCCATCAAGATATAATTAAATATTCTTATGAGTCCCTCGACTCGGAAGAGCCATCCATGAACTTGTTGCCATCAAGGAAAGCAGAGCCTAGCGAAATCTGATACCATTGTCTTCGGGAAATTTATGTAAATTAAAGTTGTTCCCACAGTCCTTAGATGAGCATTCTTCCTCATTTCCCTTTCATCCTTGTCCGACGGCCGCACAATATTCCATTAAGAATTCAACCGAAATATTTGTGATTTTAGTTTGAACTAAAAATGTTTGCCAGCTATGCTTTTCATTTCGAATGGTGTAGAAAAGGTCATTGGTCGTAGTGGTTTGTGCAATTAGTTGTTTTGAAACTTTTGCCAGTATGTGAACACTGTCGAAAGTAGAAGGGGGACTAGAAGCGATCTGCATGCAAATATTTCCCGATGAGAGTATCCATTAAATATTTATTCTGTTTTGTGTGCAGAACACATGTTATTTTGCAAAATGTCTAAATTACAGGCGACGTGACGAAACTCACAAAAAATTCTATTCAAATCATAGGACAACATGTCGGGTATGTTATTGTACGGCAGGAAATAACGTACGTGCGATCATGAATGATATTAAATCGGTAGACATGGCCGTTATTCACGACAGGACATTGTTAAGATGAATCGGATATATGTAGTATAGCTGTTATTTGAAGTTGTCTTTTTATATAACATTTACGGTTTGTCCGCGTAGGAGATAGCTCAGGATACTTAGTAAAGATAATGCAGCCTGAAAACGAAAACAAACTCTTATTCAGTGATAACATTTTCAGTTTCGCAAAAAAAAACCTTCTTCCTTGACCCAAAAATTCGATGTTTGTTGGAGAACAATGAATGCGCTCAGATTGAATCTGATTTTTTATTGTATAATTAGACGAGGGACGTGAAATGTGTTTTACTGGATTTGTTGACAGGGCTAAAACATTAGCCATAACAAATTTTTGAAGTTAAAATAAAAATAAATATCTCTGTCCTTTTTCGTTAGTTTGAATTTTGGTTGCTTTACATTAGGACTTTGAAGTGCTTGTTATTTTAAACTTTAATATGTTTTTTTTACAAAATAGTTTTTATTTGCAGAAGAAGAAAAAACGATTTAAATGGGATGCTTTTTTGCAGAATATGGCAGTTCGATGTATTTGGACAAGGATGGTCACGCTAGCATTTGAAAAGCTGAGGAGCAAAGTTAACAAGTGACAGCAGTAGATGAAAAAATATTTTAGCCTTAACTGTTGGAGCTATGTTCGAAGTACCAAGGGAACGCAAAAGAAAATTGCTAGTGGTAGGGAAATGCTAGTGGCGTAAGCCAGGTCGATCAGTCTGTTAAAGCTTTGAGAAGAAAGAAACAACTTCATAGAAGCACTAAGCAATGACGCTTCGGTGGAAGTCCAATTTCAAATTTTTAGAAGGAGTGATAAAACAATTGATGATGTGTCAGAGGCGCATATTTTTGGTGAGTTTCTCATTCGAGCGGTAGATGGTTAGGTTAAGTTAGTGAAGAGGGCTGCCGGGAACGCGGCCAGCATTAGGCCACCAGTTTGGGTCCATTTGCCACCTTCATAGACAATCACACGCATTCACACTTACAGCCATGGCACTGCCGGGATTTGAAGCCACAGGCCCCGTAGCACGCCGCTTTTCGGCCTGACGCCTTAACGAACAGAGTTACCGAGCCCCCTTAGTGAAGAAAGAGCCACTAAAATGGGCAATGTCTCATTGATAGATCAATTCACACTTGTGACGGGCAAAACATTGAGCCCTAACGAGGGAAGAGAGTTTATTTTTTTCTCGTAGGCATTCTCACTAGCACTCAAAAAGGTCACGGCAGTCAAAAACACGGCCAATCGTGTAAGTGCTACATTTAAAGCTTTTCCAGCTATTACTAAAGCAACAAGTTAAATCTTTGAGCTGAAATCATTGACCTCTCCCCTCATTTTGTTCTGCCACACTTTAGTAATAAGTGCATACCAATTTTCGACATCAAGGTGTGGTTTTTGATACTAGTCATGGGCTGCTAAATAATAGATTGCTATTTTGCAACTATTACTATGCTATTTCCAATTTGCAATTTTCCTCAAATGCTATTTGTCGAGTTGTCAGGCGGAGTGCTAAAGACCTTCGCGCTCCTTTTAAATTGCGATTGAAGCTCATACGAAGCAGCGGAACCAAAAAAAAAACTGGTAGCTAAATATCACAAGAGTCAGAGCAAGCGAAAAATTTGCCTATTTCTGTTATATAAAAATTAAATACGTCACAATGCCGCAACAATATTGTCTTTTGAAATGTAAACTGCTGCTTTTTAGCTCCTGTTTGAAACTGTTATTCAGAAATAGCAGTTGCTATTGCCGTTTGAAAATAGTAGTTTGGCCCATCACTGTGTGACAAGAACTCGACTTCCGTGCAAAGGTACACACATAAAAACAAAATAAAATGCACAATGACAACACGCATTTAGGGTTGGTAAAATCTACGGGAGATGAGGCATAGCAATGTTCATGTAAGATGGGGAAAATGAAAGAAAATACGGCACTACCATTTTCATGAAAAATTCGATAAGGATTCTAAGACTCGAACCTTTCGGCTTCTAAAATTAATAAAACTACTTTCAATTATATAGTCATCCTTCGATTTGTAAGAAATTCAGCATATGACAATCTTTTTTGTGTTTTTGTTCTGTACTTACTAAATTAACATATTTGACGATGAACACATGTATTGAGTTGAATCCATCGTAACAGTTACGAATTTCCACATTTTCATTAAGAAGAGTGCTCATCTCTAAAAAAAATTGAGCTGAGGCCCCTGTAAAAGATATCAGCACTGTCTCTGATACACCAGGCAATTCCTATGCACTTTTGTTGGTGAAAGGGCTAAAGAGGACAACACTTGAGCCTGGGATGGCAGACTTTTCCCTTAAGCTTCTCACTCATGTCTTTCCTTATGCTATTGATGGCACTA
Source organism: Nemotelus nigrinus (assembly GCA_947369275.1). Lineage (NCBI taxonomy): Eukaryota > Metazoa > Arthropoda > Insecta > Diptera > Stratiomyidae > Nemotelus > Nemotelus nigrinus. Next base: position 3,122,857 of record OX376372.1, read on the forward strand.
TCTTCTCTTGTGTCGATCATTTCTCAGATCTTGGGGTCACATTTGATCGAAAACTGAAATTTGACATTCATGTCCTTAATGTCACCAGCAAAGCTTCTCGGATGGTTGGCTTCGTGGTTCGCTCCTGCCACAATTCATTTAGTATTTTAGTCAAATGTCATAAGTCATCCGAAAATGTGAAAAATAGTTTCAAAAAGTGATTTTTTATGTCGATTTAAACTCAGAATGCTCAAAGTCAAATGTGTGGCTTAGAAGAAATAATTTATAGATGATTATTTTTAAATTAAATATAATGTCACTTTGACAACATTTCAGCTACATGCACTGAAAAAAATCCACATGGCTCCCAGAGCCATTTAACATAGCGCATTATTTATGGCGCCATACGCTATGTACATAGTACTCTGAGCTATGCAATATGGCTCCCAGCGCCATAATGTCAGAATCTACATAGCGCGTAGTCCTATGTAACATGGCGCAGTATTTATGGTTCCACACGCTATGTACATAGTGCCCTGAGCTATGCAGTATGGCTCCCAGCGCCATAATCACATGGCACAGAAACTATGGCCCCACACGCTATATTACATAGTGCCATGAGCCATGTAATATGGCTCATGGCACTCCAATTATAACTCGCAGCCATGCTGTGTGAGGGAAGGTATAAATGTCAGCAAGTGACATTAGAGCTTGGGTCTACATAATTGACTCATTTTGAACTGAAGTACTGGCTGCGATATTTTCGATACTTCGACCGGTTAATTTTCACACTGGAGCAGGAACATTCAATAGTGAGTATGTTGACTCGAATTTATCGAATTTATGTTTGGTAGAATTTATATTTGGTGGAATTGATTTTTGGTGGAATTTATGTTTGGTGGAATTTATATTTGGTGCACTAAAAAAACACATAGCGCCAGACGCCATAGTTTATAGATTTCTGGCACCATGTACATAGTCGATTTCAGTCGATTTGTGATAAAATATAGCGCCACACGCCATAGTACATAGGAGCAGATGCTATGCTTATAGCCCTCCACGCCATGTACTATAGTCCTCCACACCATGTACCATAGTCCTCGACGCCATGTACTATAGTCCTCCACGCTATATACTATAGTCCTCCACGCCATATACTATAATCCTCAACGCCATGTACTATAGTCCTCCACGCCATGTAATATAGTCCTCAAAGCCATATACATGGCGTGGAGGACTATAGTACATGGCGTGGAGGACTATAGTGTATGCCGTGGAGGGCTATAAGCAAAGCGTCTGCTCCTATGTACTTTTCGCCATGTATTATGGCGTGTGGCGCTATATTTCATCACTATCCCTAAATCGACTATGTACATGGCGCCAGAAGTCTATAAATTATGGCGCCTGGCGCCATGTGTTTTTTCAGTGTGGCATTACTTTGCTAAAGTGTAAGTTAATGCTTCTATCATCGGCTTTTTCGCATTAAACTCCATAAGTGTGATTATCTGCTTTAAGTTCCGTCTTTAGGACGATTATCATTTTAATGATGTTACTGTGCTAATAGTTTAAAGTTTTATCAACCGAATCAATTGAACTATGGTAACACTGGCTAATTGCATTAATTTGAACTAACAGACTGGATGCTATCTATTTCTATATTTATTATTCGAACAATGCATTGTAGAGGTTCTTTCTATTCCGTTAGCATGTACGGAAAAATTTTCATTCGACTTAATTGCGTCTTCCTACAATGCACAATGCTCTTTAGATTGTTAGTCTTCCGTAATCTTTTTTAAATTTCAAAAATATATTGAAAATGTTATGTTGAATTGTCTTGAATTTTTGTCGTTAGTGTTAAATTACTTAATTCTTTCTAATATTTCTTTTTTCATAATGTTTCAATTTCATTCTTGACGCTGTAATTGGAGAATATCTATAGCGCAATGAATACAAAATAAATAAATTGCAGCCCTGACCTTAACAATTTTATCTATTTGTGTAGTATAGAAATCTATGTGTTTTGTGGTTCACTTACGATTTCAAAAAAAAAAATTTTCTCACTCAACATTTGACTGAACGAAAAATCCGCATACAAATCAGCAAACGTAAAGCACAGGGAACGGAATTTCAATGAGAGATCGAACAAAAGCATGCATGCAAAATTCTGAAATGCGAAGATGGTGAGGTTTGTAAATATTCAAATCGGTTGAATGCAAAGGAATTTGTATCGGAAACTCCGTGTTTTGTGCTGCACAAATTTCTAGCTCACTAGCACGAACGTTACTTCGCAGGAAATGCAGCGTCTTTACACCGCCCGATGTCATTCCATACGCTACAGTGCCTGAAATTTAGTGCTTGGTGGAGATGATAGTTATCTAGCTGCAAAGAACCCGTTCGAGCTTATTCTCTCACGACTCCTATGTTCGAATGGGCTTATCTACTCGTACTGCATCCAGATGAGTATGCTAATGAGTACTGAAAGGATATAGTTTTAAAATTGTGTGAAGCGGATGACCGCTCCAAAGATTTACAGTTTCCGTTCCATTTAAATTTTCTCCGAGATCCTGCCAGGATGCATTCATGCAAGCACACAGGACCGTACTAGCTAAGTGATAGTGTTAATTGTCTTCCTCTCTCCAGTAACGCTGCATATTAATTTCATTATTTCATTTCGCTCCATTGGTCTCCGTTCAATTCACTCGTGCATGTATGAAATTAGTGGTTTGCTTATGCTAATTCGTATGCTCCATGCTGTGTACATACAAGTCATCACCATCTGCCAGCAGCGTTCTCCTTTCATATTAATTATTCGTCAAAAAGCAAGCGAATATTTGAACTAGCGTCATTTAATTGTTCATCTGACGGCTGGGTTGTAATGTGGGTAGACATTATTTATAAGAGCTTCGGCTAACAATGTCGGTACATTGCGAGGGCCTTTAATTAATGACTGTCGTTGGCAATGGAAACGGCGATGGCAATGGCTGGCGACCGACCATCCGTTAGTGTGTACATGACATTGGAAGGGCAGTAATTATAGTTCTGAAGGATTTCCCGCTGTTCGGACCTAATCCACTTGGATCCGATCGGGGCATGATATAGTGTTGAGCATCTGTATCCTTTTTTGCAAACCCATAAGCACCGCTATAATGTGGACCATAAGCAAACGATAACATTTGTTGACGTTACAGTTTGTGTTTATTGTTCTGTGCCTGTAAGAAGTATTTATGGCAGTATATTTTTAATTGTAGTATTGATGTGAATTTTGCTAGTATGCGTATATGGAACAAATCACAGCGGGCAGTTTACATGAGAAAAAATGCTATAAAATCATATTATTGATTGCAAATGAAATATAGCTAGTGAACCAGATATTTTTCATACCGAACAAAATCAGCAAAAGCAAATTTCAAATTTTCCAGCAAGTCTTTCAATGCGATTTTTTATATACTGGCTCTTTCCACTATTTGACTTGTGGTTTCAGTGGTTTACATATGGAGCAGTCAACCATACCATGTTACCATTATTACAATATCACTACTTCACGTTAGTAATATTGTATTATTTGCAGATCGTTAGTAGCTCACTCTCATATAGAATTCGCAGAGCTCTCAATATAAAGAAGTAATTTTTCGTATGATGAGAAATTGAGGAAAGTAATGGTTATTATCTTGATCGGAGCTGCTGTTAAAATCAGTTTGAATATGCGTTCTACAGTCGGATTTACTTGAGTTTGGGAAAGTCTCAAAATATTGAGAATAAAAAGATATGATATAACATTTGCTATATGTAATTATCGCCCTGCTTTGTTTTCGTACCGAAATCTCCAAGTATCCGCAGAAAAGAATATAGCTAAGCTATTGCATGTTTTTTTAATCAATGGAAAAATCCACTCGAATTTTTGTATAATATATGATCTACATTGTGCGCCCAATGTGGGCGTTGCATAAGTTATTCTCCAAAATGTAAATATCATCGCAGTGTAAACATTTCCCCCACTGTACTTGTTTTCTAAAAACTTTCAAAAGCAGATTTTCCTGCATCGCAGAGCTTCATTTACGAGACAAATGTCGTTTGCGCTGATGAGTTTCCTTCCTTGTTTTGCTCTAAATATCTCATTTCCGTCTTGAAATTCCACCCTAAATCCACACAAAACAGTACCTGAGACTGTTTTCGTAGTATTTCTTCCCCTGTAAAATTCAGTGAATATAAAAATAAGTCATGTATATAACTCAACGCAAAGTACACTTACATGGTGTTTTCTTCAGCGGATTCCACGTACATACATATCCATTCACAAATATCTATTGCAGTCTACAAACATACGAACCCGGGCTTTGAATGTAACATTTTCACCTGGAACTAAGCTCTTTCCGTAAGCCGCTCGAATACTCAATTCACCAACGCTACAGTTTTTCCTCTGAGTTTTATATTCTACCCACTGAACTACAATGCAACTTGACAGTAATCTTCCTTGGAGCGAAGTTGCTTTAGCCAATCTGTAAGGAGGTGTTACACTCTGTTTAATCTTTAAGCATCTTCGCATAACTCTCTTCTTTGCTATAACATTGCCACAGTCACGACTCTTGATGTAAGCAAAAACGCACCACCCGATAAACTATATGGCTGGTAGTTCAACGCCCAAGGACCCGTATCCTTTCGAACAAGAAATGATGCTTCGTGTTCTTCCGCTTCAACGGCCGAGAGGCACCACGAGCATCATTAACTAATTTTTCACGCAAATGAAGGGAAAAGACCTTTGACACTGGCATTAGTCGAATCTTCCTCAAGTGCAGGTAGCTATCGTCCCATCTTGGAGTCTCATTAAAAATCTCGACGCGGCAAACGACTTTCGTCATTTGGCTCCTTCGAAGAAAAACATACTTTCCATTTTCCTACTTTATATATTGACCTTGTTAATTATTTAGAAATTACACACCATCTAATTAGCCTCAATGCAAACGCCACGGCTCACAACGAGCCTTCCAACAGCCTTCCGCGTCTGGTTGAGGTTGATGTTTTGAGTGGAACAGTGGGAACAGGTACAATAGGGCACTCAAGGCAGCTCGTGTAATCTCTCGTTGAATGCAATCTCGCGACATTGCGCGCCATCATTACAACCACTACGGCCATGGGGTTGATCAATCAAAGAGATTCTTTTGTATTATTATTAATGATGTTAATGAATGCACAAGCATGTCGTGAGTTTTCTATAGGCGTGTGGCTGTTACCGACTTGTGACTGGGGCTTCTGCTGACTGTAATGTATTCACACATGGCTGGATGCGAGCCCGGCAGCAATAGTGATGCTTGTTTGCTCGCGAAATACGGGTAAATTACATTTACCTTGTCACCGAGCTACGAAGGTATGCATTTTAATTTAATTGCTTTTAATTTTGCGACGTTCTCCGGGCAAATGGTACTACGAGTCTTTGAACAACGATTTGGGTGAACGGGTAGGGAGCTTAGTATTTTGCGAGCATGCGCTTTGCTACTTCATATGAAGTCGGTAGCAAAATGGTATTACATTGGCATTGTAAAATTGTACTGATCCTAATTTGTTCACATACAAGAAAAGTACACATTCGTGTTTAATTTTTGTTTACTTATTTATTAGCATCGCTACAGAAAAATTCAATTATAGTGTCAACAAATGAGAAATGAGACAGTATGAAAAAAAATTTAAAAAGTATGAAAGAATAGACTTCAGTACGCACAAGAAGAATAGATTGGACTATGACGACCTGATTCACGAAACCAAAATCAGACCTGAAAATGAATTGACAAAGTTTGGAAAGCTAACACATAAAAAAAACTATATGTTCCTCCTATGAGGATATTTGAAGGATGGAGAAGCGGGAGCTGTAGGAGGAATAGGAAATGCTGAGCTTAAAACAGCGAACGCGTGAATTAACGATTTGCAAAATTTTTACTCATCATTTCAGTACCGAATAAAATACGGAAATTTCTAATAACACTAATAAGTACACTGATCATTCGGCAACATTCTCAACATCTGTGAAAGAAAGATTTGTTTATTAACGATTTGGCGTTTTCTAGGAAGCTGGAAAGTAATTTGACCGGCATTCGAAATATTGTTTTAGAACGTTGTGTTTTCTCCCTTTCTTCTATTCTTGTCTGTTTATTTAACCTTTTACTGTCTGACGGTATCTTTCCTAGTTTTCAAAAATATGCAATTCTCATATCTATTCACAATAAAGGAGATAGAAAAGTTCTCAGCAACTATCGTCCCATTGTCAAACTACCATGTGTCGCAAAGCGATTATCAGTAACGTTGTGCCATTTCATAGCAAATCAATCTTACAACTACCAACCTGCTGGAATTCTCCAACACCGCTATTCCATCGATCGAGGCAGGACTTCAGGTATACTGTATTTATGTGAAATAAACCAAGCTTTTGACACATTGCTGTCTAAGCTATCTCTCTGCACTTTTGACAGCTATTTATTAGCTGGATAGCTTCTTGTTTGGAAAGCCGTACCCAGAGTGTATCTGTCATCAAAATTGATGTCATATCTGATGTTCCTCAAGGAAGTTACTTAAGACCTTTACCATTTCTTTAATATGTAAATGACTTCCCATCTGTCCTGAATAATTTTTCCATCTTACTTATGCAAATGACACTCAGATTTTTAAAAAGGTATTTAATACTCGTGACAACTTGGGCCTTCAAGCTGACTATAATTATATCACGACTCAGTCTGATACTAATAAAATAGTAATTAACATCGACAAGTGTACCGCTGTTGCGTACACGCGCAATATTAGTCCGTTAAGCTTTGAATACTCTTTGAATATGTAGTATTCCCTTAATATATTCTGACGAAGCACTCGATTTAGGAGTACTTTTAAATAACGCTTTCGACGATCATATTAGCTTTACATAGTAAAAGATTCAGCTACTCTATGTTTTGTGAGGAAGGGGTCCAAAGAGTTTCGTGACATTCACCGATCTAAGAAAATATTTTCTGCCTTAGTTAGACCGATCGTCGAGTATGCCTGGATAGTTTGGGTACCTTATCAGCAGGTGTATGTTGACCATGTTGAGCCTATTCAAAAATGGGCTATTATTGTTTTGTTTACGATATTTCGCTTGGCGAGATTCTCTACGTATGTCTCCTTACAATACTTTACTGGCCATTACTATGCTCAAAAATAGATGAAAAAATTTCAAAACCTTGTTTTTAAGCTCCTCTTAGGGAATATTTCCTCGGAATACCTCTAAAGCCTATTCGTACAGCCTATCCATACAGCTTTGAATATTTCTTGCATCTCTAATTACCGTCGCTCATCCCTTTTTTCTTGTTTTAGTAAGTTCCTCGAAAGAGTTGTTTACAGTAAAGTTTAACTTTTAATCCAGCTTTTGCTAGACAGTGAAAAGCATGGATTAATCAAAAATAAGTCAATGGTTACAAGCTTCCTTGTGATATTGCTGTTACAACTTTTGCTCTCTTACACCCTTTTTTCATTCCTCAGAAGTTTCGCAATTACCCATTCTTGAACTTTTATAGCTCCTTTTGTTTATTAAAGATCCTCCTTCTCTCTTTAACTTACCATGCCTTTTGTAAGCTAATGATTGCGAATTTCTTTGCCCTGAATGTTGCCAAGTGTTGCCAATATCTCCTCTGCTTTTCATCTACTCTATTCTTGGTTACCCTTTTAATGCTCTTGATAGTTTCAACGAGCTTGATGTGATCGAATCCAACACCCGGTCATTATTTTATAAGTTCAGTATGTTTTATTGTGATTACAGTATGCGGCTCTCCATCTTGCAAATCCCTTCCCCTGAGTCAAGCAGGCGGTTTCTCGACGAGTGTCTCCTTTTTAATCTTTTTAACGGCCATATATTATTTGACCCCAAGTTTTTCTGTTAGAGAATCAGGCCGTCCTAATAGATCCTTATTCATACTTTGCCTGTACGAACACCTATTTCTTTTCTCCACTGTTGCGTTTTATCATTTACCTTACTCCTCAATATCATTTACCTTACCCCTCTTCCCAACATTATCTATGTTCAAAAGTGCTATGAAAAATAAAGTTCTTTCATATACTTTGAATATGTCCCAATTTAGTTCATTGGATTAGTGTGTCAGTACAGAAAATTTATCTTTTTGTATCGTTATTTTGCTATCTGAACTTATCCATTTTCTTAGCTTTGATGTTTTTTTCATATATTTTTTGTCTATACTATAACTGGATTTACTTCCTTTTATTTGGAAAATAAATAAATAAATAAATTTATTACTACGCAACTCTTTTATTCTCTTTTCTTTGATTGCTCTCTGAGATTTGTTAAGTTTCTCTGTGTCCTTTCTATCTTATTAAAAAGCCAGCTCAAGGCCCTCAAGCACAAAATGGTTATATTACGATCACCTTCAAATAAAAACTTCCTATAATATTTTTATGATATTTCCATTTCGGAATTTTTTTTCGAATTCAATTATCCTTACAAGTTTTGGTACTAACTACCCTACAATTAGCCATGGCACAATTTTCCATATTCCCCACGGATAAAATATGAACTCACCCAACGTACAGCATCACTTCAATCGACTCGCACCCTTAAACTCCCCTTACAGCCCCCACACCTCCACGTCTATAGCGTCGCATATTTCAGCATGTAAACTGTTGAGCTTTCGAAGCTCCAGCATCCATGCCGCCATTTACGAACGAATCGGTACAGCACAGATTCCTCCACAGCTAATGCTACTGGCAAGCTTACATACTGCCGCAAACTCCTGCGGAGATGTCTGTGAGCAGAGCACCGCTGACACTGTCTCCAGTCCAGTAGACCAGATACATTCTGCCTCCGGAAGGAATCGAGATGCATTTTCGACTCTTCGTCCTACTAACTGTGTTTCAGCAAACTTTCGATGCTTGCTTTGCTCTACCGGACACCATTAAAATAGGTAAATATTGGGAAAAAAAAAGTGTAGTGCTTCCGAGATGAGATGAGCTCGTTCGGTCCTAGCTCGTTGCGATGGTGTATTGTGAACGGTTGTGTGAAAAATCGCTGTGAGCGTCGACAAGGATATTTCAATGAATCCGCTATCTGTTGTAGCACTCGACTAACGACCTAGTGTGCGGTGTTCGTGTGTCGTGTATCTGGCCGTTGCACTGTGTTTATTGATTTTTTTTGCCTTTCGCTTTTCGCCTTTTGCCTATTGTGCGGCCCTCGGACAAGTCGAGGACTAAATTGCTTTTGATAAGGAGAGATTGATGGTATATCCTTCCGGTGTTCGTTTTTCTACTTGCAGGCGGACTATTTCACACTGCCGGCGATCCACAGGAAATCGCTTTTCGTCAGGCCGTCGAAAAAATCAATGCCGACCGTTTGATACTGCCCGGCCTAAAACTAGTACCTGAAATCGAAATAATATCCCCGCACGACAGCTTCCACGCATCGAAACGAGGTAATTGACAAACAAATTAAATTGTTCGTAATTAGATGTAATTGTTCGCATGCAATATTGTTAGTGGAATCAATCGAGAGCCGCCGGTGGCTTGCCGGTGCAAGGACAGAGACGATTCAAAGCTAATTCACGGAGGCAATTGCTACGTTTCGCTTGCCCTTGATGATTACTAGATTATATTGCAATTAAACTAATCGTTATCGTCTGCACGTGTCTCAGTAGCAGAAAGTGATTTCATTTCCATCCGAGTGTACTTGATTTCCCATGTATGTTCTCGTAAGTTGTTCGCAGGACGAGTAGAATAATATGCTCGCACTTGCAAATGAAAAATTGAATTATTCACGTGTGAGTGGCAATTATTCAGTGCTCTTCCTTGTCAGAAACGGCAGAGGCAGGAGACGTTTAGCGTAAAAGCCTGGCAAATTTGAAAGAATTCGTTTGATGTTGCTCGTCCGCGTCGAGAGTAACGGCCCTCATTGTATATCTCGTCAAGCGGGAACACAGAAAGCACTTACTGCTCAAACGAAGGAAGCTGAAATAAATTGATAATTTGAATTTCAATCTCAATTCGCACTTTTTGTAAACCGTACGAGATTTGTTTTTTGTTTACAGAATTGTTTACAGAATAATTTATTGCATCAGTGCTATTTCTGCTAATATTTATTGGCTGCTTTCCATCGATTCGCCAATTCGCTAATATTGACCAATGCACAAAATTTCGCAGTAAGGTTCTGTATGTAATTATTAAGGCAATAAATATATTCTCAGCCAATGCTTTGCTACATTAACCAGACTTGCTTCAAATTTTAACGGGAAAGCGCACGATTTTTACATCTTCACATATCAGAAAAATAATGTGGCAAAGTGGGCACATGCAAAATATCATGCTGTGATCGTAAATCACAGCAGTGTTTCGTATTAACATAAACCATTGCAGTGTTATTTATGTATGGATCGTTCTTCGTTATTTCTATAGCCCCCGCCTGGTGTTTATGGGAGTTAGTTTTGGCAAAGATGTTTGAAAATTTCGAGATTTTAAACGAAAAACATGCAAATAGAACAAAAAGAATTTTCTCCCTAACTTTCTTGTTTTTATCATTCTTTTTACATGTTTTCATTTGAGTACACTGACGTATATTATGAATTTGATCTTATTCAAACTAGTGCTCATCTAGTTTTCATTGTAAAACTGTGATACTAAATTGATCCATTTCATTAAAAAATCTAATTTTCCACCAAATTCGAACGCAAATTGCATGAACATTTTAAAATTCTTCTTTAATAAAACTTTAAAATGAACGGTATTCAAGCTTGCATCCTTATTATTTCAACAAACCTAAGTCGCGCCCATTGTGGGTAAGATGACCTACCAAATGCTCGTACATATTGTCTAATTATAATTTTGCGAATTATCCTAAATATTCGTAAGCTCCTCTTACTACACAAAGCTTTTTACTGAATACTGTTCGAAGTACTAGTTTGAATAAACATTTTAATAGCATGCATCTTCGAACATGATGAAATTTTATTCATATGCGTATAGTTTCCAACAAAAGATTTATCTGCGGTTTTAAACTCTGTATAGATACTCATGGCTTAAAATGTTTTTTAAAGTATTTTTTGTTATTAAATCCGTGCAAACATTCTATTAAAATGGGCAAAAAAGGAAGGGAAACGTCAAATGAGAAGCGAAAAAACTATTATCAATTTAGGTGTCTATTATCGTACAACGACTCTTCATTCCGCCTTACATGCGATCACTTATAATGTGCTTTAAACTGGAATCGCAATTACTCTCACGGGTCCGTTCCGACAGTGTCAAGACGGAAGGGCAATCGCATCAACTCGTTCCGATGGTCACAGTCGAAGATGGTGAATTCTGTGGTTTGCCGTAGAAAGGAATGATTTTTTAAATAGAAAAGTGTTGAAATTTCAAACTCATACTCATACAAAACAAGATATCTCAACTTACTTTTATTTTATCTCTCCGTCAAAGTTAACATTTGCCAAACTTTACCAATCCGTTTTGTCCTGGACTCATCCTTTCTCATACACATGCAATTACATCACCTTCTTACTTTTGCTAGTTGTACTATTCATCAGGCGTTTGTCCGATTATTTGACGTTCGTCCTAGTGTTGTGATAGTATATCCCATTACCCAGTCTGTGTATGAGAAAGATTAAAAAAATGCAAGTCACACAGTGAAATTACAAACATTTTTGAATGATCGCGGTCGACAGCCCACAGTTTGCGTCTCATCAAGCAGTTCGCCTCTAGACAAAATCTTGACTACAGACCAAGAAGTGGACGACTTCTGAAGATTGATAGGATTGACGAATGTTTCTCATAAGAAGGATTAAGACAACTTAAAAATAAGTGCTTCATCTTTGAGAAACAAATTGGAAGAAATAATAGAAAATAAACTTTTTCTGCACGGAAAGTCCTCAGGTAAAAATATTCCATCTATATAAATATATTTCACCTGATCCAAATCGGAAAAACGATTCAGCTCTCCTGAGGCATGTAAAAACCAAAGTATGGATTATTGTCGAAAACTTATTTTCACCGATGAAAACGAATTTACTTTATCTTGCCTTGATGGCGAAATAATGATTTTGGGGACAAAAAATATAGAGTTGGAGAAGCGAAAAATATCCGCAACTTTCGAGAAAAAAACTAAATAAAACAAAATTGATGAGAAACTTGGTTTTCATTGATTGAATTATGGTTTATTAGGAATATATTAATATTTGAAAAGAAAGTTTAGATCTGGTAAAATTTAGGGATATTTTTTTATTTGACTAAGATAATTAACCTAAACATTTGGCATTCCACATCAGGAGGTGAGAACAAGCACGTGAAAGTTCCTCTCAAACTTTGAGATGAACACTCAATAAAGTGCTTGTATGGTTTATTAGACCAGGAAATAAAAAAATATGAAATAAGGACCTCAAAATTGTTCTGCATACGCGTTTTACTCCAACGTATTGTCGGTCTAAAACAAATGATGTTCCATGGTTAAATGCTGACTCTGCAATCTCTCTGAAGCATTAGTAAATACAAACTACAGCTACAACTAATACAAAACCCTCTACATGAGTAGAACGTGCTACTTTCTCAAGCGAAAAACGTGCAAAGCACGCAATGCGCATCTACATCAATAGCATCAAAGCAGCAATCCAAGCAAATGAGCCTCTCCTGGTTGCCTTCCTATATTCTTGATTGTACGTTGTGTTGCAACTGTTAATTTTTGCACCTCTACTTCACTTTATCATAACTCATGTGTTCCGCAAAGTTCAATTTTAGCCCCCCCTGCTATTTCTTTGGGTCATAAATGACCTATTGTCTTACGTGCATTCTCCATGACTTTTGTATGCTGATGACTTGAAGGTGTTCAGTATAGTCGATTTTTTTTTATCAGTCGCATAATAATCTCACTGCGTTAAATAACTACTGCATTGATCCCAATGTGGCGAAAAATGTGTTAGACATACATATATAAAATCTTCTCTTAATTTTGCTGTCAATTTCAAGGAGAATTTTAGGGAGCGTTATATTTGACTCCTAAGTCAAATCCCATCATCGTTATGTTCAACCAGGGCCTCTAAATTATCTGATTTCATCCTTGCATCTTCTAAACCATTTGCTAACCTCTCCATCTGTTTGCATCTTTTCTTTTCCTGTATTCGTCGTTTCCCACAATATCGCTTTCAAGTGTGGTGTCCTCATTATCTACATGTACCTAGTATATGATTAAGATTCCGTTTAACTTATTTGCTACATTAATTTGGTTTTCCATCCTGCAGACTTTTTCCCTTGAATTACGTTTGAAGTTTCTTTCACGCGTACTGAAACTTACTTTTATTCACCGCTATTTAAGTATAATTAAGCAACATATTGATCTGAAACTCGGTTGGAATTCTGTGAACATAAAAAAATTATTTTAAAAAAACAGAGTAACCAAATGAAACGTAAACTCCTAGCAATTTACTTCGGAAGTAGTTACAAAATTTTATTTATAATTTTTTTTTCTTTTTTACGTGCTTTGGTTTAAATCCCTTAATTGAGTTCATATTATATAATACTCTTATTCTTATTATTATGTGTCTACAATTGGGTGACTCTTTTGTATAAGATAATTTTATTAAATAAAATATTTCGCCAACTCAACTCTAAAATGATAATAAATAGTAAAATTAAAATCATAATTGATAAAGTGTTTGCTCTACTTTTCAATATTATAAATATTTTCAATACAGATGAGCCACTGATAATGTTCTTTCAACCCAAAAAAAACAAAATGTCTGCTCTGCCTGGTTTTTCAGTATACTAAAATCTTTCCCCACACTGAAAAAAATCATTTGGTATTTCATATAAAGAAATAGTCATAATTTACTAAAGAAAATGGTTGATTTTCAGCCTACTAATTCAATTTGTTGTTTCCGCAAATCATGAATCGTTAATTATCTCCGTATAATATTAATCATTTCTTTTACTGTCTTTAGACATTTTTACAATAAAAATAACTAAACTTTCTATAATGCAGACATTCATGCAAATTATATTGGCAAAATTTTCTATTTCAATAGTAAGAAACTCTACAAACAGTTGATCCTTTTTTAACTAAAGAAGATTAGTAATATCAACTAATCTGATTTCCTTATTAATTAAAGTGTTTTGAAGAATAAATCATACTTTTAGACTTTTCTACCAAATCAAAGTCATCTATTTGCAATTAGTTAAAATTTCGAATTCTTTTCGTTCAGTGCATGCACTAATATTGTAGAAATATTTTTCATACAGTTGTTTGAGCTCCTTTTAAATGCCAGTCAGGATTCAATGTCTAAAAACCTTCCGAATTTGGTTCGTACTATATAGTACTCATCCTAGCTATTTTTAAGGAAACCGGTTAGGTTGTAATCCGAATTTGGTTCTGTTTAATATTAATTTATTTTGCAAAACTGTGGTTTATCATTTATCGGGTGTGCTAAAAATATTATTTGCTACTAATCAAAGCCGAATTAAGTAATGATAAATAGTTTATTTTAATAAAATTTATTGTATCATAATATTAATAATAATTCAAAAATAATTTTATCATAGTATTAATATAATTAATATTGGCACCTAATTAAATCAACTGCTTAGCCTTTTCGTCAGCACATTCTGTATTCGAAACTATCAAACCTTTGCCGTTTGAATCCACATAAAGCATCTTTTGAAATATCGTCTGCTTTCTAAGAGTCAAAACCAAACTAATTTTTCATCCACCAAGTCGGAAAATTCTTAGGGAATACTTGATTGCTATCAATTACTTATTCCATTCAAACTCTACGACCTACCGAAGACTGAGAAATCGGGACAATTCTTATCCATGCATAATATACCATCTTGTCATATCATCCTCAGTATGCTACCTCCTCAAGCTGGGCGTTGCGGCCATCTTCGGACCACAATCATCTCATACTGCCGGTCACGTACAAAGCATATGTGACACAATGGAGGTACGTATGAAACGCGATAAAAATGCTTTGCCATTCATTATTGTGAAAAATCGAAATTTGCTCCAATACATAGGTTCCGCATTTAGAGAATAGATGGGACTATCGATTGCGGCGAGAAAGCTGCCTAGTCAATCTTTATCCGCATCCCAGCACTCTTTCCCGGGTAATAGCTTTCAATCATGAATTATGTATTTATTATTAAAACACATAAACTCACTGATTTGCATTTCAAATTATTTTTTCAGGCCTATGTCGATATTGTGCGAGCCTGGGGATGGAAGTCCTTCACAATCATATACGAGAACAACGACGGCCTAGTGCGCCTACAAGAACTGCTCAAAGCCCACGGACCATCAACGTTCCCGATTACTGTTCGGCAGCTAAGTGATACTGGCGATTACAGGTGGATATTGATATCTGATTTCTCATGCATTGTTGCACAGCATGTTGTGAAAATTGTTTTTCTATTGCAGACTACTTTTGAAACAAATCAAAAACTCCGGCGAAGCGCATATAGTACTGGACTGCTCGACCGATAAAATCTATGAAGTCCTGAAACAAGCTCAACAGATAGGGATGATGAGTGATTATCATAGCTATTTGATAACGTCCTTGGATTTGCATACTCTCAACTTGGATGACTTCAAGTACGGCGGAACGAATATAACTGCATTTCGTTTGATAAACGCGAAGACTGTTTACGAAACAACGAAACACTGGGGATCGGGAAATGTTACAACGATAAGGGTAGGTTGCTTTTAATCTAGTCAGCAAATTCAAACTTTACAAGTTTTGAAAAGTTTGTTGTGCTCTGAAACTAAATATTTTAAATCTTTTACGGTTTCATATTGCATCATCATAAGATGCGATTATCCTCGGGAACTATTACGTACTAATCCCGCGTAAATAATGGATATTTTCAGTTGCACCAAGACATTTTCGTTTGAATTATAAAATATTGACTTGTCTTCTCCTGATAGGACTCATTTAAACCACCTGTATTTGTCGCAAAATTCATAGCTTCCGATGATAAAAGCTTATCTCCTCTACCTCACAATCCATCACATATGAATACAGTAAAGTGATGTCACAACAACCCTTGTTGGGTCTAGGGGCTAAAGCTGGTAGAAAGTTTGATTCACAAATTTACAATCAATGTTAATATAAACATAGAGTGATTAATTTCACGACTCACTTTACCCCAAATTTAACTCAGGTACAGTATTCTTCTAGAAGAATATTGATATTTACAATTATAATTATAATAATTACAATTGATACAGTATTCTTCCAGCTTTTAAGTAAATCTTATGAAATTGTGTAATAAATTGCTCATGAAAAATGTCTGGAGCACTGTTATGTTTTTTTCCATCTGTCTTCTTCCATTGTGTTTATTGTATTAAATTCTAATCCACCCTAAGTGAGGCTGTGGAAGAGGGTTCCCACCTACGCGGCTTGCATTAGGCCGCCAATTTGGGACCATTTGCTACCCTCCGCTGTCTAGTTAGATTAATCAGCTGACCACCTCTGCTATCTCTTAGCTAGCTAGATCTTAATTTTTAAAACCTAAACTCTTATGTGTTTATTATTTAGGGCTGGACAATCGCAAAAAATATGCTCAATGCTTTCCTCTTTCATCTGGATGTCAGTCTAATTCTATTTGCGTGAGCTACAGTAAAACAGGGCCCAGTAAGCAAGCCATCCACCGCTCTCAACAGTTTCTGCTGAGCTGGAGTAGTTTCCTGCTTTTGATTGATGACCGTGATGACCATAATATACTGGCTACTCAACAGTCTCTCCCATCTGGATTTTAGTTTAGCCCATGTGGCCGCATCAAGTTTGCTTTTGGTGTCAGCAAGTAGCCGTTTTACAGTAATACTGGGAGTGCTCGTGGCTCCTGAACTTCGCGAATTCGTTGGCTTTTTGGTTACCTATAACACCAATACCACTCACATAATCTGGATAAGAGTCTGCTTTGGCTTTTCATTGACAGCCACTCTGCACGCGTTAACAGTTGTGGAAGAGCATCTGACGTTAGAGCGAGAATGGTTACCCTGCTATCAACATAAATCGTCTTGGTTTGGTTGACGTTCCGCTAATTTACTCAACGGCCATGCGTAAACCATAGACTTCAGACTGAAAAACTGCTGCATGGTCCGATCCGCCCGAGCCAACTTCTGTGTTCGTTTTTAATTCGTTGGTGTAAATGCAGACGCCACTATTGGCGGTGACTCCCTCCATCATGTCATCCTGTAGTTTGTTCTTGTAGGTATCTTGACCTGGAAGTTTCTGTAGCTGGGGCCATTTTGATTTGAATCTTACCACAAACCTGAACCTCAGCTCCAGAGTCGTTTAAAACCCGACCGTTGATATGGTTCTTAATACACCCGTTATAATTATGCAAACTAATTTTTGTAGTCTTCACTCTAAAAAGTGGGTCTATAATTAATACTTTAATAATAAGAAATATATTCATTTTTTCGTTTAAAATAACGAATCACAAACTTTTTTACACATTCGATGTGAATTTTTTGCTTTTACGTCATATCAGCTGAATAATACACAGCTTTTTGTAAATTTAAGCAAAAAGAGTGTAAATTTACTAGTTTGCTATTCAAAGCCATAAAATTGCATCATTTTTTAGGGTAACATTACACGATTTGGTCGTAAAAAAATATTCTTTTTACGGCTTTTTGTAAATTTACATCTTTAATAGTAGGAAACCAGTTTCCTACTATTATAAGAGTAAAATTCAACCAAAATTTTTTTGAGTGTTGTTAGCTCCTTTTTATTGGTCTTGCGCTCTGCTACTCTCCACCACACAATCGCTCCTTGCACCAAAATCAATTTCACTATATATTTCAATGTATACTAGGCCGCCCGAGGTTTAAGACCGCAGATATTGGAGTAGGTAGATCGGCACGTGAAAAGTGCGGAGTCTTACCTATTCGATGCTTCACATTAGCCCCTCAGTTCAATTTTCTTTCTAGCATAAGGCCCAAAAGTTAGGTGTAACAATAGTGGACACCCTGTATTTCCTTGTAAAGAGTACAAGTTCGGAAGTTCGGGTTTGCCCTGAAGCTGTCTTTTCTGGTACAGATTTAGTTCTTGTCCAGCATCACAAGTACCATAATTTTGTCGGTAGACGCCACCACGTCAAAACCGCTGGCCCTTTTTGACAGGCAGGATCCAGAAAATTGGCGACATGATAACCCCTTGTGGTGTTCCCGTTTCGACTATGCTTTCCAAAATGTTGACCTCCATTTGCCAAGTCCACCCCATATTGAACCTAGGAGTCAATGATAACCGCACAAGTGACATTGTTGAAAGCCTACTCGATGCCTATAAAGGCTGCCAACGTGAGTTCCTTTTGGTGTAGGGATTTTTCTATAGGACCGGCTCTCTACTGATCTACCCACCACATACGTGTGTTGATTAACACAGAATCACACGACATAAATCGAGCTCTTGATGTTCAAATCCACCAGCCTCTCCAGTGTTTTGAGCAGAAAAGATGTTTAGCTAATTTATTTAAAGTCCTTCACAACCTGCTAAGTTTCGGAATGAAGACTCTAGAATTTGTTCGTTGCTCGGGTACTACCCCGAGGCGGAAGCATGTGGCTAAAATACGTTGTAGAGTGGAGATGATGGTCCTGTCTCATCAATCCCTGTGGCTTTGAAAGGTCGGAATGTTCCTGTAGTCCACTCAATTTTGACCTCATCTATAGCTTCCTGGATCTGCTGCTTGGACGGCCGGTGGATTGTTCGCAATTGGTCGTTCCGCGATACCGTCTCTGCTGATTCCGGGATGCGTTTTTCGAGTACATGTCCAGACACTAGTTCGGTTCCTCTGCCCTTTCCCCGTTTCCCCTCCCTACGTAGAAACGTAGGTACACCGCGTTTTGCCCTAACATTGTATTTATATAGGAACGGAAACTTTTAATATTTTTTTTATAAAATAAATACACCTTGAATAATGTTGATGAGCAGAGCCTAAATAGTGATGATGAAAAGTTTCCCAGATTGGTGCACAGTATTCTTGCCTGGGTTTTCCAATTTTGATTCATATTTTTACGTTCAGCGGTGAAATCACAAATTTTAATTCTCAATTTTTAAAATTAACAAAATATTCACCTATAAAAAAAAAGCAATCCCACGACAACCCTTTTACGGGTCTAGGGGTTGAAGCTGGTAGAGAGCTTCATTACAATTTTATTAATCATTGTGGATACGAGTGTGGAGTGATTAGTTCCACGACTCACTTTACCCCTGATTTAAATCAGGTACCTAATTAGAGCTAGGTGAACTCAAAGCTTGGTGCGCGGACCCTCGTCCGAACCTGGATTCGAACCAGGGACCCCACACGCAAGAAGCCAGTGCTCTACCCACTAGGCTACTCAAGCTCTAATATTCACCTATACCAACCACTTTTTTCCAGGCTGAAACAGCTCTCATGTACGACGCCGTTCATCTCTTTGCCAAAGCTTTACACGATCTGGACACAAGCCAACAAATCGACATACATCCATTGTCCTGTGACGGGCAAGATACATGGCCGCACGGATACAGTTTAATAAATTACATGAAAATCGTTGAAATGAAAGGTCTGACCAACGTAATTAAGTTCGATCATCAAGGATTCCGAACGGATTTCATTCTGGATATTGTCGATCTGGGACCGACTGGCTTACGCAAGATCGGCACGTGGAACTCATCGCAACTGAACGGCGTCAATTTCACGCGAACGTTCCACGAACAACAAAAGGAAATCGAAGAGAATTTGAAGAATAAAACGTTGGTGGTAACAACGATCTTGGTAAGCCAAATGAAATTGGTTTGAAATTAATGCTCTCGTGCTTTAGACTCTTCGTTCATTTACAGAGCAATCCATATTGTATGCGAAAAGATTCTTCGGATAAACTCAGCGGTAATGACCAATTCGAAGGATATGTCATTGATCTGATACATGAAATATCGAAGATACTGGGATTTAGTTACACTTTCCGTCTCGTACCAGATGGCCGTTATGGCAGCTATAACAAGCAGATAGGGTAAGATGAGGCTTGAAAATACACAAATGAGCAGAAATATCAATTAAGCAAGAGTAAAAAAAATTGCTCGGACACACACCCTAACGTTTTCGCATTTTTTCAAACCAATTTATTGCATATTCTTTAATTTAATAATTTAGTACTTATAATTTAAATCGATTCTGTTACTGCTTCAATTTTTATTTGCCGCAAACTTACTAAACAACTCTTAAAAAGCCCCTTTTACAGGGAATGGGACGGTATGGTACGCGAGCTCCTGGAGCAACGAGCTGATCTGGCGGTTGCTGACTTAACGATAACATTTGAAAGAGAGCAGGTTTGTTAACACTTCCCACTGTAGCTTCCAGTAAATGTTAAGATAACTTGAGCTTAAACATTTTTTAGGTCGTGGATTTTACCATGCCATTCATGAATTTGGGAGTATCAGTTTTATATCGTAAACCAGTTAAACAACCACCAAACCTTTTTTCATTTCTCTCGCCGCTCTCATTGGATGTCTGGATTTATATGGCAACAGCATATCTGGGAGTTTCAGTGCTGCTTTTCATTTTAGCAAGGTAAAGCAATCTTTTCCATCATCACTGCTATGGAATGAAATAGCTTCAATGGCATGTGATAGCTTCAGTGAGTGTAAGTCATAATGGAAGCAAAAGTATTATTAACATTTCAGATTCACCCCATACGAATGGCCATCCTATGGTAACAATAACTCCGAAAAGGTCGAGACTCAGTTCACGTTACTAAATTGCCTATGGTTTGCAATTGGATCTTTGATGCAACAAGGTTGTGATTTTTTGCCACGGTAAATATTTTATAATTTGTTTAGCAACATTGCTTTTGACATCATTTTTAATCGTATTACTTGCAGGGCGCTGTCGACAAGGATGGTAGCAGGAATGTGGTGGTTCTTCACTTTGATCATGATTTCATCGTACACTGCTAACTTGGCTGCATTTCTGACAGTTGAAAGAATGGACTCACCAATCGAAAGTGCTGATGATTTAGCCAAACAAACCAAAATCAAATATGGTGCTTTGAGGGGTGGTAGCACTGCTGCTTTCTTTAGGGTAAAATAAATAAATAATTATAAGAATTATGCACACAGTTACCTGAGCTATAAAGCATTGCTAAAAGTCAAAAATCCTGTATTGTGGATTTTTCTAGCTACGCATATAGTCTCAACTCCTATGTAAAATAGCCCCAGCTACTATGAACATAATTTCACCACATATCATTAAAGTAGGCTGAATAAAATTAGCTCATGTAGCCTAGTGAGTAGAGAGTCGGCTCTTAAAAATTTTTAGAGACTGCAGAGCATACCGCAAAGAGGAAATGAAATGGAAAAACATAAATTGTGATTGTCATTTGCATTTGACATTACTTACATATATCCCAGCCGTTCATAGCAGCAAGTGGAGGTGAATATTTTAAAAATTTTGTTGGTTTTTGGGGTTTGAACAAAGTTTGCGGTTTGAGCAAACAAAATTGTGTTGGATTACTTTAACTGCTTCCATACGTTGTCATATGTTCAAACTTGTTTTGCTGTGCAACTTCGTTGTTATGCTCTCTTTGTAGTTCGGCCTTAAGAGTCGATTTTATATTGGATACTGTTTGGTAACCAGTTTCAATAGATCTGTACGTCTCAAGGATCTCCTTCAATTTATTTGAAAAAAATACTAGCGTGTATGCGTTTAAATCCGGTCGCTCAAGCCAGCTCGCTTTCTTCGGATTTCCTTAAGAAATAGTTTATTTGTCTACGTAAATTATTCATTTATTCGTTTTTTTTTTCTCTTTTTGAGAGTTTGTTAATTTCAGTGAAACCATTGACAAATGAACAACATTTTCTTTTAGTAAGTCCGGAGAAGTATTTGTCCAATTCCTTAGCATAGTCGACCTTACCATATTTCATTTTTGAAACGAAGATGGTTGAAAGCTTGCCTATTGGCAGAGGGCACAATCATCCTTAAAGTGTAACTTCATGTATAGTTAATGATTTAGCTTGCTTTCTCCTTGAAAGTTATGTTTTTGTTTTGCCAGATTTTCGTCCATAAAATTTAACCGATCTCCATACATTTTTTAGTGTAGTTTCTAAATTCAGTGTGGTTTTATAAAAGCTAAGAATAAGTAAAAGTATGCGAGTTCGGCTCAAGTTTCGGCACCTTTGAGATCCCAAAATTTATCAGTTTTGATTTTTCTCCCACCTACAAATTTTGCACGGATAGAAACAGATGATTGTGCAAGGTCTTTAGATCTGGGGACAAATTAGATAGACAAATTATTAATTTCCCGAAAATAGATCTTTAAATGCAGATTCTTGTCAGATATCTACCCACCATATACACATCATTCATAATCGAGACCTAGTCCTGGCCTACTTCGACAAATTTTTTCACCGGTCCCGATCCAATTAGGCACCCTTACCCCCGGTCCTACTGGTCACTCCAGCGCAAGCAAAGTCTGCCGCTCGTGTATTTTTTCCTCCATATCCGGCTGCTACAATTGATTCAAGGTTCGAGGGTCGATCATTAAGTTCGCGGGATGGGGGGATAATTGAAAAAAAATGCAAATTAATTTTTCTTTTTTAATACATTCGCTTGCTAGTCTAATACATTTTGGTTTTTTTTGCAAAATTATATACGTATACCATATAATAAAAGATATTTTGCCTTTGACGCACAAGTAGGCCGAAATTGCGTCCTTCACTTCTTCATCATTCCACAAAGTCCCTTTTTCAATTTTGGGAAAGTATAATAATCGCTGGGAGCCCGGTCAAAGCTGTAGAGTCGGTGATATGAAATATCGAAGCCCACCTTATGCAAATAAGTTCCCTTCTGCCCCCAAAAAAATTGGTCGCCATGACTTTTGCAGCATGACATTTCGTGCCACTGTACTTGTGTGGACTCAGGTTCATAATGATGAATCGAAGTTTCATCTCCAGTAACGATTCAACTCAAGACTCCATCCTCGTCTTCACGACAGAGGTCCAAAAAAATTCAGTGCTTCACGCGCTGTTGTTTTTGAGGCAGGGTGAGTGGTTTATACCCCTTCCAATGCAGTTATTGGATCAAAACTATACTCGCAGGGCGAGTCAGCCTTAATGTGAAGCAGATTTAGTATACTTTTGGCTTTTTTGTTAGCTAAGGGCTACCAGCACCGAGTATTTTTGCTATTCCCGTACCAACAGATGCTACCATTATATGGAACATAGCTACAATGAAAATAAATAAACAATGTTTAAATTTTCCAAGTTCTGAAAATTTTTCGGATGTCAGCCCCAAAAATCTTTCTATCCGTGTAACTTTCGATGAAGTCATCATCGGTGCAAGAAGCACGTGTGGTATGATACGCACTCAAAATCTGCACGATTTCTCTACTTTTCTTCAAATATTCCTGTGCGCTAGATTTTTTTCCATTTTATTGGTTTTGGTAATTTGAAATAGCACCGGTTTGTCAAATGGTTTATTGTTTTTTTTTCCATCATCTTTCTTCTTCGTATAATTTCCTCTTCTTCTTATAATTTCTAAAAATAAATTCCATAGGATTCAAAAATATCAACGTATCAGCGAATGTGGTCGTTTATGGAATCCGCCCGGCCATCTGTCTTTACGTCCAGCAATCAAGAAGGTGTTGAACGAGTTATTAAAGGCAAAGGTATTAACCAATGAAGTTAAAGCCAGCTTTAAATTCGAATCCATGAATAATAATCCTTTACAGGTAGCTACGCTTTTTTGATGGAATCAACTTCCATAGAGTATGTTACTGAAAGAAACTGCGATCTGACGCAAGTAGGTGGTATGCTGGACACAAAAGGGTACGGCATAGCAACGCCTCCAAGTAAGTTTGATTTGTTTTCGCACTCGGAAAATTCCAAAGAAATTGACCTTTTATCACTAAAGGCAACACTAATTACAATATCATTTTAGACTCTCCATATAGGACGGCTATAAACGGTGCCGTTCTCAAACTGCAAGAAGAAGGAAGGCTGCACATCTTGAAGACGCGATGGTGGAAAGAAAAACGTGGTGGTGGCGCTTGTAGAGTAGGTTATGAAATACATAATAGTTTCCACTTTTTTACTCTGTATATTATCTTTCAGGACGAAACATCAAAATCGACCTCGGCTGCCAACGAACTAGGCCTGGCAAACGTCGGTGGTGTTTTCGTAGTTCTGATGGGCGGAATGGGTGTTGCATGTGTTATAGCCGTCTGCGAATTCGTTTGGAAGTCGCGAAAAGTAGCCGTGGAAGAACGTCTCAGCGCTATTCTGCATGACTGAGAATTAACCGAACTTTAGCCTAATGTTTATTTTCTGTCGTAAAATAAGCAAATAACACATACAGGAAATCGGTTGTATTCTTCTACTTCTTCTTTCAAACAGCCCAAAATATTTCAAATACGTTGCTCACTACACTTTGAGCTTTCTATGCCAAATTTCCAACTCCACTCTGAATACGTAACTCATCTTCCATTAAATTAACAGAAATATCTTTAACACACCACATTGTTACGATACAATAAAATGTCCAATGAATTAATTATAAATGCACATCGATAGCGATAATTTCATAATTTCTTACGGTTCTAATTCACTCACTCATGAATCAAATTCGTGGTAACAATAAACATAAGTACATACATTTATATGTAGGTATATTTAAATTTTTCAATTCTATAGGAACTATCATGCCGTATTATAACCGAAAAAAGTTTAAACATTTTTTTAACTAAACCGTCAGGTAGCTTGGATTTTTATGAAAGCAGTAAATGAAAACCTAAAACTAACTAATAAAAGAACTAACATAACGTTCGGCGCCCTTCTTGTATTATATTTTTAATACAGTTTGGAGTATATAATATTTATAACGAAAATATGTGAAAAATATATATGTTGGGAGGATGAATGTCAAATTGAGCTTTATTATTTACAATACTTCCATGCAAATACAACGGGAAAATTCTTATCCACGGAATAACTATGTTTTTTTCAAAGAAGTTTGGATGTACTCGAAACATACATCGAATTCTAAAAATGACTCCGCCATTTCTACTTGCTACACCCTTATTTGAAGGGAAGACGAAAGTGAAATTCCTAAATAGGATATGAAGCTAATAGATAATTGAAATAACCAGTTAATAGAATATTGTGCTGTACTCGAACCTAAAATGCCAACTATCAATCTTTTTTTGCAATTAGATATTTATGAGATTTCTTTCCGGTGCGCAGTCGACTGAGTTCGTGCTACCAAGGATTTTTATTTCAACAAACTGTATTTTATCACAGTACTAGAGAGACCACTGCGGCTATCGACCATGTACAAAAACATCATTCTTTTTGTTATTTTAAATGTTTCTTTGCGATTAGTATCCTGCAATGATTTTTCATCATTTCTCAGTGCGAATGCATCAATAGGTGATTAGAAGAGTGCATTCATACGTATAATGTTGTATTCTTACAAATATTTCATCGAACCTCTCTAGCTGTCGTTATAGACGACGACTACGTAAGGAAACTCAATGAAAATATTTTCGAACAAGTTCGAAAGGCTATTGATGACACTGTGCGGGAAGATTTAAAAAATGGTGGTCTGGTGGTTCGATATTTTAGTTGGAGTTCAGTGAGACTTAAGAAAGGTAAAATGTCTTTTTCATTTCTAGCCCAGACACTTTCGACTTTTTCTGTCAAAAAACTATTCTAAGTGAAGGTTTTTCAACGGAATTATGTTAATTGTAAGATGAAAAACACGTGAAAATTCTATTGCGAAATCAAGTGCGCAAAAAACTATATAAAGTCAGTTTTTTATGAGATATTGATTTTATGTGAATTTTTACAAACATCAAATTTTACTATTTATTTATTTATTTATTTATTCAAATCGATTTTAATAGTGTAATGCCCAATTTAAAAAAAATATTAATACTTAAAAAAAACCCTGAAAGAGACTTAGGCAATTAACAATGTATCATAGAATAGAAAGTATACATATTTTAAACCTCAACGAATTAAAAGAATACATAAAAGACAATATAAAAGAAAGTACAATAATAAGAAAAATAACTAAGCATTGTAAAAAGTTTTTAGAAATGCAACTTTGTTTGTAAATTAAAATAGAGAAAGCGTTAGTAGAAAAGGACCGAGGTGAAGGTATTTGTGTTTTCCGGAGGTACGCATTACAGGCAAGTTAAAGTAAAGTTCAGTCCGCACGAAGGGCCGGATAAACATTGATGAAAACTTATCTGATCGATTGGCGTTTCTTAAGCACAAGATCGGAGAGCCTGGGACACTGGAGTAGCTTGAAGAGCAAGCACTTGTCTAGGAACACTCATATTAACAGTTTGGACTTAGGGAACGGGAGCAGTGTGAACTTTAAATTTGTGAAAAGGAATATTAGACAGAACGAATTGTTTATAATGGGAACAAAGTTAAATTGAGAAGGAGACCAGATTGATTAAAGAGATGAGATTAGAGAAAAGCAGTTATGATTCCATACTTGGTTTGGTTAGTTTAAATAACCACATACTACAAACAAGATAAAGGAGATGCTACTGTTGAGGAAGCAGGATTGCTCATCGATGAATTTATCACAAACCACAACTGAGGAATTAGAAGGATAATATACCGACTAAACAATGAGAATTTTAGAACAGCAACAGCAACAGAAACTAGAATGACAATTCATCTCAACCGAACCGTCGGGCAGGCCCTTGACTAAACTTTGGATTGGTTGAAATGCCCTGCTATTCTCCTATCCGTCAATCACTATAACTGGCGCCCAACGTGGGTGTCATTCTCATGAAAAGTAATGAGTTTTATTTTTTGTGACGCAGCGCGCCTCAGACGGGTTTGGTGGAAACATAAATTCAGCCTGAACACCCACTAAGCGCCAGTCACGTGCAACCTTCCGTTCTATTTATATCGTCTTTTTAGTGGACACAGATTTTACGCTCGGTCGAAGGATAAAATGCAACGGACATTCGAGCTGCATTATATCATCAAATTTTATGTGGGACTTAAAAAATTGGCTATGGAGTCTATGACCATGATTTAACAAGTTTCCGGGATGAAAACCTGTCAAAAGATGCTGTTGCGAGGTCACAAAAGTGCTTCAAGGTAAGACGAAAATCACGCCGAACGGCCAGCCACGAGCATTAATGAACAAAATATGAAACGTGCTCGTGATCTTTTAAACTCAAACTGGCGATTAAATATTCGAATGATTGCAGACAAAATAGCAAAACCATGTGCTTGTTTGCGAAGGTATTTCGAAGAGTGCTTCAAATTCAAAGAGTGGCTCCGCAGACATCTTACTGTTTCTTAAGCTGAAGACATACCTTAAAAATCGCCACCATGGGTCCGTAGCAGAGATTGAATTAGCCTCGATGCGCTGGTTTGAGAGCGTCTTCCAATTTTGGAAAACCCGATGGAAAAAGTTTATCACTGTCCAAAGGTACTACTTTGGAAAATGTTAGCAGTTTGTGGCAATAACTTCAATAATTTTTCTCCGAATCCACAGATTACTTTTTATGCATACTGCCATACATGCGTCCAAACAACGATTCACACTTTTCGCTAGTAGATCTGAACTGCTGATACACTGCTTGATTTTTGATTTATATGCGGACGTTGATTTTTGATTTTTAACATGAAAAATGTCTGATGTGCTCAAAAGTTCGCGGAAAAATTGAAACCCGTGGTAATCAGCACCAACAATGAGCTAGTGGTAATCTTAAAAGTTCCAAACGAGACAGCGAATTTTTTTTAACTTGTTGCGAATATTTTAAGATACCTAATATTAAGAAGGAGTTTCAAATACACAAGGCGATGTATTTTTTTTTTTTTGCTCCAAATTAAACTCCTCAAAAACTTAATTCTGCTAAGTAGTATCCCACGCTTTTCTCTTGCTTGAGCGGAGCTTAGCTCGACGCGAATAACAGAGTGTCATCCGAATACTGTAGGACTTCCACGTTGGACTTAAAACTGACGCGATTTGAAGTTCAACGTTGAATATGGGCTAAAAGATTGGTCCAATGACAGAGCCTTGCGGAATTCTTTCGAAACATTAACATAGTATTGTCTTTGCGAAGAAAGGTTGCAACGAGTCTTATAACCTCTATGGGGATCCAAGCATAATTATTTTGAACAAAAAACCTTGGTGCTAGCTTAGAGAAATTTTGTTGCAAATTCTATTCTATAATTTGTAGCACTGAATAACCCGACAAGCCAAATACTCTTCTGCTCTGAAGTAATAACTTCCCACTGGGTCACAGTAAATAACATTTTATTTTAAATTAATTACCGTTGGACGTTGCTGGTTTCTATTGGCAAAGCGATATATTATCCTGCAGAAATTGCTTGTTTGTTTTGTGAATTGGTTGTTTTGTGACAAAATACCAAGGCATCATGACTTTCATTTCAGACGAATATAATCTTCATTTTAGATTTTGTGGCTGCCATTACTGTCACGGATTGTGCCCGTACATGGAAATTCTTCGATGATGCCGACCAAAGTTCCATTTTACTTCTTGCCATTACCGAGACAGATTGTCCTCGTCTACCGCTGGACCAAGCCGTAATGGTAGCTCTATATTCTTTGTAATCGCTGGTCCATATGTTGTTCCACATATTCCGTTTCAGATACCTATTATAGGCCGAGGTGAGGAAATACCTCAACTCATACTGGATTTGAAAATGCAAAATATCCTCAACTGGGGGGCATGTGTACTACTTTTCGATTCGTCTATAGGTACCGTTACGATATAATTTTGGCGAACCACAGTTTTCAGCTCTCATATACATCTTTCCGTAGAAACTAAAACTACCCAAATCATATCCGCATTGGCACACGAAGGCCCGAAGAATATGTTCAACCCCATCTCCGTATATATCTACAAAATCGACGAGATGCTGCGAAACCAACAGAAACGCATCTCAATTAAAAATGCATTGTCACGATTCACCAATGCACAAAGCAATCAATTCATCGTATTTTCATCGTCCATTGAAGATGTTGTGGAAATTGCAGCGAACTTGAACATGTTCCATGTCTTTAATCAATGGCTCTTCTTCTTGCCAGACACATCAGACCGCGTGAACGCCATTTCTTTAACACAGTCCTTGAACGAGGGTGCCAATATTGCATTTGCCGTGAATAATACGGCAATAGAATGTCAGGTAATTGGAATAGAATCCGGGGATGGGAAAAGAAGTAAAATACATAGCACTCGTGATTATAGGAAACGCTTCTATGCAGCGTAAGTGAACTGTTCCGCGGATTTGTTCAAGGACTATCAAAAGTGATTCGCGAGGAAGGACTACTGTATGGTCAGATTTCCGATGAAGAATGGGAAGCAATACGGTTGACGAAACGAGAGCGCCAATATGCAATTTTGGGGTATGTGAAGGTAGGAAGGTAGCTTTTGCAACAATTCAATTATATTTAATTTAAATTTACATTAAAAGATTCCATTCACCTGTTATTGTAATGTAGAGTATTTTGTGGTCTCCTTCAATAAGTGGCTAAAAATGCACTCGAATCGATTATTAACTTGGTAAAAAAAAACCATTCTCATTTCCCCAGGAATATTTGAAGAAGAACAATAAATGCTCTGGATGTTCGAAATGGACTTTCAAATCAATGGAGTCGTGGGGCCGAAGTCAACGTTACTCGAAAACAGTTCAACGGATAGGTAAGTATATTCGCTTTGCTTATTACATTTGCATATTACATTCCAAACGCTCTTACTCTTCCTATTATCATGCAGATCTTTCAAGCTCAAGCGACTACATATACGTAAATGCAGGATACTGGAGTCCTGTGACTGGTTTCTCTAGTGAAGATGCACTATTTCCACATATCCAACATAGATTTCGAAACATTTCACTAAACATTCTAACTTATCATGTAAGGTTGGAATTATCAAATTTGCTAAACTTGTCACTATAATCTCTTTAGAATCCTCCTTGGCAAATTCTCACGTATAATCAAAGAGGTGAGATCGACAAAGCTTCGGGAATTGTTATAGAAGTTCTCAAGGAACTGAGTAATAAATTAAATTTTACGTAAGTATATCGCAACGATTTCTCTTATACAAATGGTAACTCTTGCCACATCAATATAAATGGCAACTCATGTCATCAACAAACAGAAAATCATATAAGTTCTACGCCAACATTAATTATGGGTACTCCTCCTCTGTTAGTCTTTGTGACCAGGCTCATATATGAGACGAGTACTGTTGCAGCCAAGAAAACACAAACTCGAATTTACACCCGTTCGCCTCGACTACACAAAACTCGCTCCTGACAACATGTCTCCAAGAATGATTAGTTCTGATAACAAGGAATTACTGGCTGCCATTTCTTGGTCTGCTGATATACTTTCCGATCTATTCACCAGAAGACCTCGTCCGAATTTTCAACGAATAAGGAAAGCACATGTTCCAGCCTAAAATGTATAAAAATCTTTATATTATCAAAATGTAAAAAAATCTTGATATTATCAAAATCTCCTGTCTCATTCTCTGATTGATTTTCCAACAACTATCTATCGTGCGTTGATCAATTGAGAGACTTGGGTGTGACTTTTACTTCTAAATTAAAATTTGATTTCCACCACTAAAGCCTCCCGAGTCTCTCGATCAGTCCTTCGCTCTGCCTCTTAGTTCGTTGATAAGCATACATTTGCTCGTCTTTTTCTAATGTTAGTTCGTTGTGTCCTCGAAAATGTTCGTTCGTTGTGTCCTCGACTCTCTATTTCCGATACTTTTCTGAGGCCATTGAGTGTGTGCAGCGAAAGTTCACGCGCTCTTTATTCTTCACATGTTTCCCATCTTTCTTTTCTGTAAATTTCTATTCTTTGGTGCTACGTCGACTATTCCTTTACTAGTGCTTCCTGCTCAAATCTAAGCCAGAATTATATCCAGCTTCGCTGATTCGATCCGACCCCGCAGCACGTAACGTGTCAATAGGCCTCAGGAAGTCTTCACTGATCGGCTCGCGCGTACAAATGTGCTTCCCTGATCAGAATCCTTTGGTGTAATAATGAATTTGGGCTTGATCCTCTGACACAATTGTTCTTTTCATTTAAAAGACGTTTGCAACAATTTATACTCGATGTAAGCGTTGGAACGATGGGTTTTCGAATTGTGTTTCTTTGATCTTTTTGTATTGTATCAATTTTCATAATCTTTTTTTCATTTCATTGCTTAAATTCTGTTGTAATGATTTTTTTTAAAGCAAATAAATAAATAATATTTGTATGTGCTTTTCCTGAAATTACTTCGTTTAGATACAAACTTCAAGGGTCCTCGGATGATATAATCAAAATTGAACAAGAAAGTGTGAGTATGAAGTTCATATTGAAATTCATAGTGATCTGAATTTCGAACCACATTTCAGTCATCAGCACTATCCGGGGGCGTGACTAACATTCTACCACCAAAAATAGTCGATTCAATGATGCGGAAAAACGTAATGCAAAATTTCATCTCACGGTAGACAATAACAAATTAAAGCATTTACTTGTTTTTCATTTAATCCAGAAATAATGCGCAAATTCAATTTTGTTTCCTAAAGCATAAAAATAATATTATTCTGTCGACAGTTCTTCATGGGAGCTATGGGTGTAACCGTTCACGATCCATCGAAGGTATTCTACAATTACACTATGCCAATTAGTGTTCAAAAATACACATTCATTAGCAGAAAGCCTGATGAAGTTAGTCGAATCTACCTATTCACAGCGCCATTCACTGTTTTGGTAGTTTTTCAGGAATATTATTCAGATATCATGTCTTACTGTGTTTTATTCTAGACATGGGTTTGCTTAGCGGCAGCAGTTGTTTTAATAGCGCCACTTTTGTATGCTATTAATAGGTGTAGTCCGTTGGATATACTCAAAACTAAAGGCCTGAATAAGATGAAGAATTGCTTTTGGTATGTCTACGGTGCATTGCTTCAGCAAGGTAAACTTAGGGACACGATGAAAGTACTGATATTAGTACGGTATCGATACTTTCGTTTGATACCAAGTAAAATTTTACTTGAATCGAAACTGTTCGATATTTTACTCATATCAATACTTTGATCGTAGTATCGTATCGACATGTGACTGAAAAATTTTTATATGGAAATCGACCCATCTTTCTAAACTGAGCTACGAATTATGTCTTCGTACAGTAGCTATTTGAAACTCAAGTGATAAAAAACAATAAATTGTTGCAAGAAATTTAAAAAAGTTTTAAGACAGATTTATTCATTAAAGATTTTATTTAATTTAGAAACAAAAACTAATCCATTTAAATTATTTATTACAAAGTTATTAACTAAAAATAAAGCAAAGTCGACAATTTGCCTGCAATAAAGTCTTCGTACACTTACGAAACAGCTTATGAAAATCTTAAAAACTATAGATACTATTTTTGGTATTATTTAGTTGGGTAGCCTTTATTTTTTATCACGGTTTTAAGGCAGAGTGCCATCAATTCTACAAGTATTTTTGCATGGCTTGGCTTTATTTTCACCCATTTCTGCTAGCTAATAGGATCAGCTAATAGGATGAGTCCTGATCCTTTTTTCTAGCATGTTCCGCATGTGCTCAATGGGATTGAGGTCAGGACTTTGCGGCGATGTTTTAAGCAAATGTAGAATTTCGTACGCCAAAAACATCCTTTTAAAGTGTAAATAGCCAGGGGTGCCTTAGAACCCAAAAAAACACCATGAAAACTGTAAAGCACTGTGGCGGCGGCGTTATGGTATGGGGCTGTATGGCTGCCAGCGGCGTTGGAAACTTAGAAATAATTGAAGGAAACATGGATCATCGGGCATATATTGCAATTCTCAAGGGAAATTTGCAGCCAAGTGCTGACAAATTGGGTGAATCGAAGGATTTTTACTTTCAACAAGATAATGATCCTAAGTGCATGCTCATAACACTAGAA
Source organism: Nemotelus nigrinus (assembly GCA_947369275.1). Taxonomy (NCBI): domain Eukaryota; kingdom Metazoa; phylum Arthropoda; class Insecta; order Diptera; family Stratiomyidae; genus Nemotelus; species Nemotelus nigrinus. The sequence continues at coordinate 3,155,759 of OX376372.1, forward strand.
TGTTCTTAGCGTACAAAATTCTACATTTGCTTAAAACACCGCCACAAAGTCCTGACCTCAATCCCGTTGAGCACATGCGGAACATGCTGGAAAAAAGGATTAGGACTCATCATATTAGCTCAAAACCTAAGTTGAAACAGGCTCTGTAGCAGAAATGGACGAAAATAGAGCCAAGCTATGCAAAAATACTTGTAGAATTGATGCCACACTGTTTTAAAACCGTGATTAAAAATAAAGGCTACCCAATTAAATATTAACAAAAAATGTATCTATAGTTTTTAAGATTTTTCATAAACTGTTTCGTTAGTGTACGAAGACTTTATTGGAGACATATTGTTGACTTTGTTTTATTTTTAGTTAATAACTTTGTAGTGAATAACTGAAATGGATATGTTTTTGTTTCTAAACTAAATAAAAATGTTTAATGAATAAATCTGCATTAAAACTTTTTCAAATTTCTTGCAACAATTTATTGTTTTTTATCACTTGCGTTTCAAATAGCTGCTGTACGGGGACATTATTGGTACACTGTAATTAGTATCAACTTTCATATCCTCATGTCCTCTCAATGGACGAATAACAATGATATTAAATTAGTTTCAAAAGTGATATATGTATGTGTAAAAAGACACATTTTGGACTTGAGAGTGGAACAATCCTCGTGAACAATATCTGGTCTTCTGTACGCATCCTCATCATATCACTGTTTTTTATCATCGCTTATCTCCTCTTCAAAACTAACTTTTATCTAGTTTAATAAATTTATTATTTTAATGTTTCTAATCCGACTCAAGGAATGCTGTTTGCTTGCTCCCGTCTTGAGCGAGCAAACAAAACGAAATCTGGGGTGTGTTCAATGTGCATGCTATAGCTGCTATTAGCTGCTAATTTAGCAGCTCTGGCTGTCCAATGTCACGAAATAGCTACTTTCTGATGCTTGCTATTTGACAGTCGGGTTGTCCAAGATTCCGGAATAGCTGCTAAGGTAGCAGCTATTCGCTGCTCGTAGTCTGGAGGATAGCTAGAAAGTAGCTAAGGCAAAATGGCCGTGCGTACACAGCTGACATGCAGTTTAAACGTCATTTTCAATTGGAAATTGAAATGAAAAGAAGTTCTTGCACTTTTGTGACACAGGAGATGAGGAGTAAATTTGAAAATAGTGACAGCATAAATTAAATACGGGCTTTAAACACTTAAACTCAACTCGAATTTTAAGTTGGCTTGTACATGGCCATACTTGTACGTTGAAAACTCTATTGCTATGTTGAAAACTATGTTGAAAACTCCTAAATTTCATACAGTTTCCAAAGTGCAAAAATTACAATAAAAAAATTGAAACAAAATTATTTTTGAATTTCCTGTGTAAAGGCTGACCTTCGTAGCAGCTCTTGGCTGTCCAATGTCCATAGCTGCTTCGCCTAGCTACTGCGAATTTTGACACTTGCTAAAGTGATGCTATGCTATGCTTTTGGAGCAGCTATAGCATGCACATTGAACACACCCCTGATAGAATAGTTGCGATTAGCTCCACACGTCAGCTGAGTTGCGCTTTTGAGCCTCCATTTTCTTGATAAACCGTTGTGCTTCGGCCTCTGACTTATTTCCTTTGCTGGACGCTGACTTTGAGCAGAATAATTCTTACATCGATTGCCATATTTTTGGCGTCGCTGTGAGAACGAGATTAATGAGTAATGGAAAGGGATAATCAAGTGAAGGCCATGTGTTCTCACCAATAAATAACCTTCCAAATTAGATCTGAATGTGTGACGTAAATTTTGTGTGCTTGATCCCGAGAACAATGTCGCGGAACGGCACCAGACCAGTTCCCGGCCCTATCATTATAATTGAAATCTCTGGCTTCGTTGGAAGTCTAAACTGACTGACTATAGTAAGTATCATTTGATATTTACTCATATCAGTACTGTCGCAATGAGTACGGGACTTATATCAATACTTGGTTCTGATACTACTTTAAAGTAAAAGTATCGATACTTTCTTTCGATATCGTGTCCCTAGGTAAACTTATTAACGTAAAGTAAGGTTTAATCTTCAATTTTTGCGTTCAATTATTTTGAAAAGTTTATCTATTTTAATTTGTCGGTAAAAACCTGAAAATAGTTATTGCCTGCTTGAATTTCATAGGAGGAATGTATCTTCCAAAAGCCGACAGTGGTCGGGTCATTATCGGCGTGTGGTGGATAGTCGTTATTGTACTCGTAACCACATACTGCGGAAACTTAGTGGCTTTCTTAACGTTCCCTAAGCTCCAGCCAGGAATTGGATATCTTTTTGAGGCATTTGCTCATACGGAAATCAGAACATACGGTTTGCGTAATGGAACGTTCTTTGGGTCCTATGCATACGTAAGCATCATCATCACTCTATTATCTATTACCTTGATATTAAACTTATAAGATATAATAATGCATACAAAATTCTTCCTTCATAGCAATCGACAAGGAGTGATTTTAAACGGTTTTTGGAAAAAGCTGTATTGTATGATAATACGTCGACGGAGGATATCGCAGCTGTACAAAATGGAGAGAGAGTCAATATTGATTGGAGAATTAATTTACAAATGTCGATTCAAAAGCATTTCGAAGACACTAAATTTTGCGACTTCGTTTTGGGTAAGTAGGAGTGAAGTTCAAGATGAAGGCGGTCCGTGCCAAGTCCTCAGCAGGAAGAGCACTCACACAAGTAAATCAAAAGTATCTAAGCCCCTAAGCAAGCCTAATTGCGCTTGAATAGGAAGAAGAGTAAAATCCATCGGTGTTTGATTAGAGCAAATTTTTTTTTGACCGAAACCGGGAACCCCCGAAATGAAGGCCCTAACACACCATCAGCGTGCTTGACATTCCGGGGAAAGTTCTAGAAGGGCTCGAATAAAGGCGGAAATATGAAGAGCTGGCGATCTCTCGAAACACAAACACCTGTTCCACAGTGACCACTCAATAAGTCCCATGGTTTTGGTAACGCTGAACGTCCGTAACGTTTTTAACTCAGTGAGATTGTCAAATTTGTTGGACTCTCTTTAGCGACAGTTTCAGTTGGCGCTAGCGAGTGTTATCTCATTTGGGACACTTATGACAAACGTTCGCGGTCCTAATACGAATAAACATAAACTTCTACTGACGATGGTTCAATCAATGCTGCTATATGGCGCGGCGATGAGGGCCATTGTGTTTAGGTTTAAAAAGTATCCGCTGCTTCAGCAGAGAGCAAGACACCTTTCTCTGCAATTAGCTCGAGACAATTATCGAGACGATGCTACGGTCATTTGCATATTAATAATATGCAGACATGAATGTCTTCCTCATGCGTCCTTTAATATTCCTTGCAATCAATGTTTTCTTCTATTCTCTCACCCGTCCGTCGTAAATTCCCAGGCAAATTTAAACTTACGTTAATTTTGAAAATCCATTTCCCAGGGAAAGAAGACTTCGTAGACGAACAAATTGCATTAATTCTGCCAGCTGCTAGTCCGTATCTTGGCATCGTGAACAACGAAATCAAGCGTTTACACCAGATGGGTTTTATAGAGAGATGGCATCAGATTTATCTTTCCCGAACCAATAAATGCAATTCTAAAAGCAAATCGCGACAAGCAACTAATCACATGGTGAATATGACCGACATGCAAGGATGTTTTCTGGTTTTGTTGTTCGGTATATTAATTTATTGAAAACTTATTTCCGCATCACGAACTGTCCTTCTGCATTTCAGGATTTATCATTAGTGTCGTACTGATTCTTGGTGAAATAGTTGCTCACAAAATCGCCGCATCAAAAACAGCAAAGCTCGATCACTTCGCAAACTAGATCACATGGATTCACCAAAACACGATTGCAGATATCTGGAATATGTTACAACTTATGTACCCATTACAAATAAAACTCACTTTAATTACCAAAAATTGTTTTTGTTTTATTTACTTCATATTTTACAACATTTAAGCGGAGTTAGCATTTGGACCACGACGACGACCGAAAGCTTGCACGACGTTCACGAATCGTCTGTTGTATTGGATTCGTCGTTTGGCCCGTCCGGTCTTCTTCTTTTTCTTCTCTTGTTTTTCGACCTTTGGTGTTTGTCCCTTCACCTTACCGGCACGAGCCAAAGATCCGTGCACTTTACCACCCAACAGTGGGAGTGTGATATCCAATTCGAAGCTTGACAGGCTGCTTACGGTGGCATCATCGGTTAAAACAATGCCAGCACTGTTCAAAACAATTTCCTCGCAATCTATTCCTTTGCGGTTCGAGATTTCTTGCTTAAATTAGTAGAAAAGGGTGATTGAATAGTTTGTTGCCAAAAAATGTTTGTATATCTTGCGCGAAATATTGCACAAGATTTACAATTAGTCTTATATATCAAGATAGAAGTAAAAATTTATAAAATCTTAACTGGCCAATGTTATTCTATCATAGAGTTATTCTCGATTCCGTTCTAAATATCCCGAAAACTTATAGGTCCAAAACGAGAAAGCTTCAAGCAGACAGAAGTAATAATTTTTTGGTGGCGTCAACCATCCAAATAGAAGATTAATTATATTGTTCATCATCCAATCGAATGAATTTTAATCATTTCGAACAGAATTAGAATCATTTCGAACAGAATTAGAATCATTCCGAACAGAATTAGAATTTCACACGTTAATGAAGTTTTTACTTTATGGCGCCTCAACGGGAGAACTGACTCTTTTAGGTGCTACTTATTTGCCCGATTTGAAATGCTGTTCAATACGCACCTTGATATCTCGGATAGTTGCATCTCCCTGAAGCTCCAAGGCTTCGATCTCTTCAAGACCACGTACGAAAATCTGCATTTTGGATGTTATTTCGTAGATATCTGAAATGACACAATACGGAAACGTCAGACGCACGTGTACTACTAAACCATAAAAATCTAGATTAAATCGCTAAATAGCTTGCAATATAAACTGTCCTCGTAATAAGGGCACAACGATTAGTTCCCAATACTCATATAACTAGCTATAACGCAGTATTTTCTATGAAAATCTTACAAACTCCAAATTACCTCCACACGTTTCACGGTGTTTTCCAGAAAGAAAGATGGCACCATTCGATACTCGAACATTTGAAGTTTTGAATGACTATCGATTTCATACTGTTGGAGTACAGCATTAATATTTCAATGACTGTTAGATAAAATGGAATTTAATCAACTATTTCCTCTACGACATGTACTCAGATGTAAAAATTATTGAACTTCGTTCATTTTAATCTTCTTTGGGTGTATCATGTTTGGGAAATATGTTTTTGAGTCAGCGTCCAGAGTTGAAAAATGCACTTGTTCCATTTTTTAGCATTAAGGGTGCTTCCTAAATTCAGTCTTTTTTCAATCAAATTCAATCATCTTCACCATTGTGAATGTACTAAATTTCCCCAATGCAAAGTCAGCTAGCTTCACATGTAAACAAACTATCATCAGGGGAGGGTTGAGGTTGTTTGGTTGTTTTTGGTGGTTTTTGACATTTGTCTTCACGTGTTCTGGTGCTCTCGAAAAATATGCGGTGTGCGGATACTTTATTATTTCAAAAATTATACATATAATATTAGAAAGAACGCTTTCGGTCCTACCGTTTTCACGCAAGTTATTAAAAGTAAGTGGTGTGCAGTTTTCTAAGAATTTCAAAGCAGAAGTCACTTTTGTGTCGTAATTAAGGTTGATTTACATTTGGAAGGGATGTATCGTTGAGACTAAAGAACCTTGATTTTTTTTATTACGATATGCTGTGCATGTTGGATTTGTTTTAAAAAAATACTTTGAAAGCAAGGAGCTGACAGGATCAATGGCATCCCATGAAACTCTGCAAATTATTATATCATATTTCTGGATCTCCTCTTGGGGTGGTTAAAAATATTCAAAGATTTTGGCGTCGTATTCACCACTAAGCTTGGATTTCACGTCATGCACATTATCACCACGGTCTCTCGTATATCGCGTTTATTGAGTCTTTTCTCATAACTTCAATGCTTTTTAATAATATTTCAACATCTGAGCATCTTTTTCTATCTTTTGTTCGCAATATCTTTGAATATTGTTGCCAAGTGTGGTGTCCTCATTACATATATTTCATAGATGGCTTAGAATCCGTTTAACTTGGCCATTCAAATTTAATTTCCGCTATGTTGCATATAGTGAATTTTAACCCAATTTAATTAAGAATTCCGTCCTTCGAATCTCGTAAAATGTTCCTTGATGAGTGTTTTCTCTTCAAACTGCATCACCATCACGTTTTATCTGATCTCAGCTCCGAAATCTCTGTTCATGAGTCGCAACGTTTCAATAGAGCCACGATCATTTTTAATGTGCCGTTCGCGCGCACGGATGCATACTTTTATTTACCGTTTTTGCGCATACTGAAAACGCATAACAACCTTGCTCTTAGGCCTTTATCGCAGGCACTTACAGAATTTAAATACATTCGAAAAAGTAGAGTTTTACCGGTTTCCGTTAGCTGGTAAACAAAACTGTTGTAATTTTCCTCTAATTAGTGGGTCTACCATTTTTTAATGAACTTTCCTTTAAATAATATAAAATTTCGTTTTTGTTCTTACTTATTAATTTTACCTTATCTATACAAAAATTATAATATTTCTGTTGTATTGATGATTGAATAAATAAGTACATACTGACAGATAACGTGGAGAGCTATGTCGTAAATGATAGGAAAAAGTGCATTTTAGCTCAAAACTGAATTTTCTCACTTATTGTGTTCCAGAAATTAAAAAATTAAGAATGACGAAATTTCTTCAGGTACAGACTTGAATATGGTGAATTATCGAGTTAAGCACAGTAACCATTTTAAACATGGCAGTATGTTAATAGCTTAAACTACATATATTTACAAAACTTTTATTTACAAACCATTTTCGCCTGCTAAAATTATGCAAAAACGTTTTCGCTATTTTTATGTCTGGAAAAAAAATTACAGTTAGAAGGCTTGATTACAACAAAACAATGTTACATCACTTATGAAAAACTACGCTAACAATTTTAGTTAAATTTTAAAAGTACTTTGTATTCGCCTGCATGTATTTAATTGGTGAATTTTCATCACAGATAAATCAACATGTCGACATCTCTAGCTGAACAACTGCGTCGACTAGCAGTCCCGCAAACATCCCTACTATACGACAGCAAAAAACGTCCTTCGATTCTATTCGATCCGAAGGAAGCCGCTGCAAAAGATCGTACAACTATCTTTGAAATCGGCTATAAAGGCTTGATGGAACTCGCCGAACTCAATCCGATTTTTATTCAATTCGAGCAAACACTCTTCGACCGCTCGAGTTTAACATTGGAGCGTTCCGTCGAGAGCAAAGAAGTCAACAAGCAACTAAACAAAACTATTAAGCGTTTTTTCTTCCATTTGTCGCCATATTTCATGCTCAAACCGGCCCACATGTGCCTCGAATGGCTAATCCGTCGCTACCACATCGAACAGTTCAACAAGACGGATATCCTGCAACTAATTTTTCCGTACCACGAAACAAAAATGTTTGTGAAATGTTTACAGCTGCTGGAGCTGAAAGATACAAACGATGGCTGGAGCTGGCTTCAGCCGATTCAACAGCCTGGCGTATCACTCTCGAAGTCAGCAGTACTTAATAGAGCTGCGACCGATCCTGCTTTCCTCAAGTTTATATGCAATGTGACACTTAGTGCAGTGAACGAATTGGACACAAAAGCGCATACACTGCAGGCCCAGTTCGCATTCTACTGCACTTCCGTGATCGGAGCTCTGGAATACGCTCACCAAGTGGAAGAATGGCATATTTCTGCCATCTTGTTACCGATGCTCAAAGGACTGACGTCCAAGGTGATTGATTTTTGCGCCGCGGCCTATATGATAGCCGCGCAACTTGTGGCAAAAGTGCAACTCAATGCGAAACTTCTGGAGCAGATTGTGATAAAAGCGAGCCAAGTCGAGCACACAAAACTTCAGCGTGGTGCGCTATCTTTGCTCCTCTTGATCTTCCAAAATCAGTCTGCAAATATCAAGACTCTGCCGAAAGAATCCCTTGCGAAACTGATAACGCAAGATTGGCTACCTCTATCAATCGACACCCTGGCTAAACAAGGAGCCATAGTAAGTTCCCTTTGCGAACCTCTGTTCAGTGGATGTTTGCAAGTTGTTCAAGCGAAGGAGACAAACTGGCAGCGATACAAAGACTTTCTTGAGAACTTCCTAATGATTGTGAATCTGCAAGGAAACGAAGCGAACAATTTGATAAGGTTGGTAGTTTTGGATGATTTATTGACTATTGCCATTTTATATTTTGAAATTTATTAAAGAGCTGTGCTGGACAACTATTGTGTGAAGACGCCTGTATCACTGCCAGACGACTCAGTAATTGAATTAGACTCAGATGACGACGAAGTCATGCTCGACGGAGATGTTCAGGGCTGGTATTCGGGGATCTTACAACAGCTAGAACGCCAGTATCCGGCAGAGTTCGATTTTGTACTCAAGGAAACCATGAAAAGTCAAGGCAATGTTTCGGAATCGAGACGCTTAGCACTGAAAACAGCTCTAAGTAATTAAAAGCAAGTAATAACCATTCAGTTTTTTACTACCTCGCTCTTTTTCCAGGTTTTCGTTTGAAATCTCTTTACTCAAAGGACGACGTTTCCGTTTATGAAAATCTCTACCACTACAATCCCCACCACCGTACTGAAGCCGTCAAGTTCCTGGTTAAAAACTTCGAGCAACTGCATATGTCGAACAGAGATTCAGTTCTGAAGGAAAGCCTTCTCGATCGTTTGGACGATACCGATCCAAAAGTCTTGATTGAAGTCCTCAAACTGCCAACTGTAACGCTTTTAGAAACTCTTGGAATGGAAATGACTGTCACTAAGCTTATCGGCATCGTTCGCAGGAGAAGACCGAAAAAAGACAAATGGGCCAAAGTTGTATCCGAAGTGCTGGAGCATCTACTGAAAGAATCAGTTGCTGGTCGAGATAACTTGCATAGAGTGATCCTTGCAGTAGTGCCACTACTTTTTCCTGCCACCGAGCAAGATGTCCTCAATGCCAAAATGATTTTATCTAGCGAATTAATGAAGTCGATACCTTTCTTCGGAATTCTCTCGACGAAAACTGAAAAGTCGACAGACCCTGCCCAATTTTCGAGCATTGTTGAAGAGCATTTGTCGTCAACTGCTGAAGTTTTAAATATCGAAGACTTGCTCAAAGCATTCACAGATACGCGAGATAGCCTAGGATTTCTTTTGCTAATTGGTCCGTCCTATAAGCCTAACACAAATGAAAGTACCGGATTAGAAACTGTGGATCGTTTACTGGAAATATGTCAGAAAAACAAATTCGTGATAAAATTGAAAAAAATGAAAATGTATCAAAAACTTCAGCCAGGCACTGTACCGCTTCCCCTCGTTTTGAGTAGGCTGCAGGTAATTGCTGAAAGGAGCGGTTATTTGAATTCGGGAACATTGGACTCCACTCCGAAGTGTGCTTTCGTAAAGATATTTGAATATCTACTGACGAAGTCGTTCGTGAGTAAACCTGAAAGTGGTAAAGCGCAATTCACAGAAACACTGCGTTATATCTTGTGTAAAGCATTTCCAACGACGGATGGAAAACTAGATTTCCTGGCAACTTATTTCATTCAAAGCTCTTCCAACGATGATGAGCTGGAGATACAAATCCGGGCCATTCGACTGTTCGATATAGCAGTCGCAAGTTCGAAACCAGATTCTCATCTGAGTAAAGAATGCTTTGTGAAAGTATTGGCTGCTCTTTGTAGCAAAACGGATATTATAAGAGAATGTGCCATCACAGCTTTAAAGTCTCTACACGCAAGCAAATTACTTGACACAAAACTAAACTTTCTGGCTAAATCATTATGCGCTAGAAACGATGAAATTCTCATGGATCACGAGCAGCTTCCATTGATTTTATTCACAGTTATTATGGAAAGCCGATCTGGTAAAGTCGGAAATGTTCTATATGACCTGATCGAAATAGTGACATCTGAGAGGACAACCGACGTTCTGAAGGCCGAAACGCTGAATATGCTAAAGCATATAAATAGCGCGTCGATCTTCAGAAAGCTTCTTGTTACTGGGATGAAGACCCTCGAATATACGGAACGACTAGGTGAAAAGATCTTGGCGTTAGACAGATCACGCTCCACAATTTTATATCATATAACCAACAAGATTGACCTTGCAACCATAAAAGTCTTCAACGAAGATTTAGACGCGTGGCAATTCGTGAAAAGGTTACTGAGGTGTCAGCATGTACGATCTACTTCCGGCAACAAGCCAAGCTCCATCGCTAGTACTCTACTGACCAATTGGGACGAAACATTGTTCCAAAAACTAACAGAGAAATTAAAAGTGGAATTCACAGAAGAGGTCATAACCGCTCTTACCGTTACCGATGATCCTAATCTGATATCAGTTGGAAAGAAACTAATGAAACGACTCACCCTCGACGCCAAGCATGTCGAAGCGATGCTACATAAGATGAAACTAGCCTACAGAACGACTTCTGCCAATATTCCACCAGAGGGCAAATATCTGGCTGTGAATCCGGAAATATTCAGTAACGTTGCTTGGAAGAAAGGTGTAACAGTTCTTGAAATACTGCAAAACAAGAATACACTCGAAAATATTATCATGCTCGTTGGCCCGTTAGTGGACATTTTGAAGGAGTGTCTGACATACGAAGAGCAATCGAATTTCGAGTATTCGAAGCAACTTGTACTTTCCGCCTTGTTGCAATGTAGTCAATCGCTTGCAGAGGATCGACGTCTTTTGAATAATCTACCAGAAAATGCTTTTCGAATCGATTTGATTGTCCAGTGTATTCGATCGACGCCAAATCCGCAGACGCACCACCACGCCCTGCTGCTCTTGTCACAATGTGCACATCTCTTCCCGGAGCCAGTGCTACACCACATTATGAACATTTTCACATTCATGGGCTCGGCAGTTGTACGCCATGACGACGCATTCAGCTTTCAAATAATTGTGAAAATAATCGAATCGATAATTCCAACTCTGATTAACTTCGAATCGGAGGACGGACAGAGCAATCGCGTTGTGCCGATTTTAAGAATTTTCTCCGACATTGTTTTGGATGTGCCGGAGCATCGTCGACTGCCTCTGTACACGAAACTTATAAGAACGTTGGGCGCGACGAATTACCTGTGGATGTTTCTCTGCGTTCTACTGGAATCGCATGTTACTCATGATAACGATAAACTAGTACTACACCATTACCATTTTTCAAAAAATCCAGACGAAATCCCAAAGCGAGTCGAATTTGCTTTGCAGCTAATGAGTGACTTTGATGTGAAAACTGCGTTGGAAACGTGCATCGCGTTGTTCCAGTTCCTTTCTTCGCTGCTAGCTGAAAAGGAAAGAATCAAAAAGAGTACATCTGCCCGAGATAATGAAGTGGTCATTTTCGATGTAGACGCAAACAATTCGAAACAATTACGACATTTCAAGTACGTTCTTGTACAAGTGGTGAGCAAATTTACTTCATCGGCAGAGTTCTTAAATCGGGTAGCCGCCATGACTGAAGACGAAACAAAAGTGATGAAGCCTTTTTATCAAGACTTCCTCATAAAGATCTTATGCTATGTTCCGCAAGTCAGCGAAGCTACGGAGCAGAGTGCTGGGACCAGCAAACAGCAGTACTGGAAAATTATGCTGCATTACTGTTACGACGTTCTTGAGAACGCGACCTGTCTATTGTCACCAGATATGCTACTGATGGTTGTCCACGGTTTGATGCAGCACAAACTCTTGTCGGTGCGAAGGAAAGTCATCGACATTCTAATTTTGAAACTGCAAAGTGAAACGAGTTACTTTGCCAATTGCAACGAAGTATATTTGTTGGATTTATTGGACGATCTAAGCGGTTATCTGGACAAGATAATCGACAAAACCATCACAGTCAACAATGACATGCTCTGCATCCAACAAAGCGCTCTAATCGCACTAGAATTGTTTTCTCGCTTCCTGGCTGTACGGCACCTGGACACCTTCAAAGAGGTTCTCGTCAAATTGACGAGAATTTTGAAGAAACACGTGTCAGTTCCAAGGATCATAGTGGCGGCAGTAATTTTGGCGATCACAGAAATTACTGCGAACTTGAAAGCACAGGCTATATCGCAGCTTTCAAAATTCATGCCATTCATCGTCGAAGTATTGCAGGCGCAAGCTGACCAGCTAAAGTCACAAGCGCCTGATAGCGTCTGCATTGCGATAATAACCGGTGTCCGGAAGCTTTTCGAAACACTTCCTCTATTCCTCGGTCCGTACATGGTGGCACTGCTTTGTTCTGCTTTCGGTATTTGTGTCCAACTTGAGAAGCATGAAAATGAGCAACGAAAAAACGAGATCGTTAAAAAGTTGGGTGTAATCTGGTCGAGAATAGCTGCGACCATCCCATTGCGGGTAATAATGCCTGTTGCCGATAAAACGTACAAAAAACTTACAGAAGATGGACAGTACGGAGCCATAAAATATCTAATGACCCTACTGAATCAATGTCTTGCAAAGGCGTCGAGTGAAGATATCCATAGCCTGTTAGGCGACATACATGAATTTTATCTAAATATATTGGATTTCCGATTGGCAAACAAGAACAATGTGAACGCAGGGAAGCTGCGACAAATAGAGGAATCAATTTTGGAGTCTTTTGTGTCGCTAGTGCTGAAATTGTCCGAGAGCTCATTTAGGCCTCTTTATCATAAACTGTATGACTGGGCCTTACGCGGAAATGAAGAAAAAGACCGAGTTATAACATATTTTCTGCTTTCCGCGAAGATTGCCGATGCACTAAAATCGCTATTCGTACTGTTCGCTAGCGATATCGTGCAAGATTGCGGTGACCTACTCGACAAGTGCAACCTTTCGAAGGCTGGAGACGATCCATATTTGCCCGATTCTGACAACATCGGCGTTCTGATCGAGAACATCCTGAAAACGCTTCATAAAATTTTCATACACGATAGTAAGTGCTTCGTGAACGAACATCGCTTCGATATCCTGATGCAACCGATCGTAGATCAGCTTCAAAATCGTCTTGTTCTTGAAAACGAATCGCTCAGCGATTTGTTGAAATCGTGCATTTCCGAGTTCGCACACGTAATTCAGAGTGATATGCTCTGGAAACGGTTGAATTATCAGATCCTGATGAAAACGCGCAACAATAACCCCGAGATTCGAATTGCCGCATTAAATTGTTGTGTGGAAATTGCTCGGAAGCTGGGCGAGCAATTTATACCGCTGCTTCCGGAGACCGTGCCATTCATGGCCGAATTATTGGAAGACGAAGTTGAAAGAGTGGAGAAGGCATGCCGACGTGGAGTGCAAGAGCTGGAAAAGTCGTTGGGAATTTCAATACAGGAATATTTTTAAATGTAGCTGGGGAATGGAATGATGGCGAAATGTAGTTTTAAAGTTAAATGTTGGAAATAGTGTGTCTTATATGTATTTGATTTTATTAATAAAGATGAGACTTATATTAGTTGAGTTTGATAGTTATTAGTTGAGTTTGATAGTTATTAGTTGAGTTTGATAGTTATTAGTTGAGTTTGATAGTTATTAGTTGAGTTTGATAGTTATTAGTTGAGGTATAAATTTGTATTTTCTTTAACACCTTAGTATGTTTAGCAATCGAAAAAAACTTTATATGGTACTTATCTGCAAATCCAATTCGCAATTGGGATTCACGATCAAATTAATCTGAATTTTATCCGTCCGTCGGTCCTCCATAGAACAATTCCTTTTCAATTTCTGTTTTCATACTTTAAGTTTTGTTGAATTGAAGTTTAAGTTTGTCGCTTTCCCCAGCTCCACTTATTACTCCGTTTTTAACTTTTATATTTACTCAATTGATCTCCAAACTGTTAAATTTCCCCATTTTTCTCTAAATATTTCGAGGACTGGCTACTTTACAGCCTTTCTCTACGAAATCTGAAAACTGAATCTCTTAACGTTCTCTTTTCTTTCTCTATATTCGGAAATATTTTTCAAATACCGCAATTTCCCCGCTATTTTCACTTGTTTTTCTTACCCCACTGTAATGTGGCGGACCTAGTTTTTAGCAGGCCAATTGACAGGCTCGAATTTAAGTTTGAACAGGTTGGGACAAACGGCTGTCATATTTCAACACTTAACAACCGTGGGCTCAATGCCTTCTATATGTACGGGCCGTAATGCAGAATGATGACGTCAGAGCATCCGACCAAATGTCGCGAAAAACACACGTAGTCTTATGGGACGTCCACGGGAAAATGTTAATTGTACGGGTTATGCTAAAGTGAGTTTAATGAAAACTAAGTGGTAACATGCGAAACAGTGCTAGTGAACAGCTTAAACACATATTAATGCGGTGCGTGCGGCATAATTAGAAAAATTCGCGACGAAATGTTTATCAGGTGTTGTTAGGTTATGTGATGTTCCGTGTCGATTTACTATCGCGATACAATTGGTCGATACAAAATGAAAGTTATGGCTAAATATTATTATTATAACGCGTCCACGCACAAAAAACTAACGTTTTATTCGTATTTTAGCTAAAAAACCGCATGTGAAATCTCGGTGTGTGTCGGCACTGCCTCGTGGAAATGTAAAATGGTTTGACGCCATGACGTCACATCGACAACGATTACGTAGCCTGACGGCCCGTACTTCTAGAAGGCATTGGTGGGCTCCAACCAGTACAAAACGTCATAAGTCAGTGCTTCGGGAAGTGGTCGAGTTCGGGTGACTGATCCTTTATGAGATTTTCATAAAAATGAAACAAGAACGCTTGCCTTGGACTAAGATTACCTGCACATTTGGTTGAAAGACTTCCGTTTCCAGGTCCAGGATTTACCACACGTGTTATATGTATGTGCCGAATTGAAAAGAAGGCTTGTCGGAAACTCGGGCTATTCGTTCGGATTTTTTCAGGTTATGTTGCCGCGCAGTTGTGATCTTGCAGATTGTTTTTACGTCATGTAGAGCCGTCAGACTGGAGTGATAAGTATGTGTTTCCTAGCTTAACTCATTCCTCATATAAATGTTAATAAGATATGCTTTGTAAATTTGGAGCAAATGCCCAACACCAAGTCAATGCCGAATGTCGAAACAGACTGAACCAGCGAAACCCCGTAAGTAAATTTCAATCATTTTCCTAATTTTAATTATCGTCTCAACAATATCATTGACAAATTTTTCGAATCCTTTTTTTTTCTTCGCGGATTTCTTTTGCGATACCGCAACCTTTTTTCGTTGAATGAATTAAATTATTTATACAAGAGAAAGAAATGATTACAATTGATTTAGTTGGTTATCTCCGCTTACTAGAAGTCGTCATTTTTTCGTGGATCCGGAATAATTTAAAAGGGAGAAAAAATTCAGTGCTGGATATTCATTCGGGACGTTGACGATCCTGATGTGGTGGAAATAGGCTATGGTGAATTTATCATTGCAGGAACATAAAAAGGCAAAGGCAAAATTCTATTATGAAAATAAGTTTTCCACTTAGCTGTCAACCTTTTTGTGAGAGCAGGATATCTTCTTTTTTTTATAACAATAAATTCAGCATCACTAAAAATATTTCCATTTCATAGGACGCATACTTTTCTGCACTTTCTGTACCTCTTTCAATGAATAGATTGCCGTTGCATAGACACGATTGCAAATTCCCTGTCTGAACTCTTAGATAGGCATTTGTTTCTCCCGCTTTTACTTAACTTAAGCGTGAACCATTAGCAAGATTATGTGTTAAAAAACTATACTTATGGAAATAAGTAGGAAAAAGTGTGTTCGCTAACTGTGACGAAGAGACATGGTATAACCTATTACAGTTTAAAAAACCATTATAAAAATATTTATTTATTGCTGTACTATTCACTTAGATAATCTTCGAGACACAATTATTATAAAAATTAAATTTTTAACGCTGATTACGGATCACTTATGTCATTCACATTCCAGGTTATCTGTCAGTTCTTATTATATGACGGATTATTTTTTCCTATTTGCCATCTCTTCAAAGATGTAGATAAATATAGAAGTTTTGGATGGGAAATCTGGGTTTCCTTACGGCATTAGCTCATAATATGATTTACTCGCTTCAACTAATTTACTCGCTTCAACTGATTTACTCGCTTCAACTGAAAACGAATTTTCAGAACGCGGGAGCAAAGAGAAACCGTTCACCAGCTCGTGTTTTGTTGATAGAACTTTCCATCAACTCGTAATAATTCGTGTTGATTTGAGGCGTGTAAATCACAACACAACATTTCCTGCCAACACCATATATGACAAAGAACGTAGATGAATTTAAATTTGTAATAAATCTAGAGACAGGTGATCGGCGGGCAAGTTTTGAACTAATTTTTATTATGAATACTTATGAAGCAGTAAATTTCACTTTATTCATTCGCAAGCGTAAATTACAAACTTATTTTATTTAATAAAAATATATAAAACCTAAATCTTGGGAAAGTGTTTAAAAGTTCAAGTAGAACCGAAAATATAGTAATATATGATGAGTGCCATATTGGCAGGTATACCGACATGGAATTGAACGAATGGCAAAAATAAAGCCATGCTCTGAAAACAACCCATTACTATAAATAATCCAATATAATTGTTCGAATTAGAATAGTAATGATTATTGAATAGCTTGAAAGTATTATTCTTTTAGCGTTTCTTTTGTTTAAGTTTGGATATTTTCGATTTAACTGTCTTTCTTGCCCAATCAAGTAAGTAGTCACTTTCAAACTTTAACGTTAACCACCTTTTCGTATAAAACGATGCTAAAGGGCTGGAATTTCAAATGATGCATTCAGCAATCATTTAAAATATAGCATTGTTTATTTCGATTTGATGACATGAGCCTTGTCAACAGCCAAATAAGGGTAGAGGGAATAGCATTCTGCAAAAAGAAGAGTCAAATACTAGCACCATACACATACGTATATGTACATACATTTCAATGGCGGCTCGTCGGCGTACGCAAAAGAAGCAGTGCTTCCCTTGCTAAGCCACTTTTCATAAACAAAAAAATTATTTTACCATCAATATTTAACAATCAATCATTTTTGAACATTCGGAAATATAACACTTTTTTTTCAAAAGACAAAACTCCATTGCCACTATGCATGAAGTGGTTTATTTTATAACAGTCCAACTATAGAACTTCGAAAGTAAATTTACGGCGACGCAACGAAAACTCAAGCGTTTTACTCAAAACCTCAAGCACTGGGTACCATTGAATTCCGAACATGCAGTTCATTGCAGCGCATTCATATATACTACACAGAACACTGAAGTGATCTTGCTTCAATGCTCAAACTCGTAATTTTCGCATAGATCTACTTAGACGTTTCACCTACATGATGCCCGCAAAAATTCTGCAATGAATGTAGACAAAAACCATTGCGGACGCTGCTCAGTCTTTAGCGTCTTGGTGGGTAGAGAAATTCAAAAAATCCTTGCTCATCCACCCGCTAAACAATCCAGAAATATTTGTGAATGACTGAAATTAAATTGCTGGAAAGTCATCAGCGTCTCTGTTATATTTCTGTTTCCCCTCATGATTTACGCTACATAATCTGTAGACTCTCTTCTGCTCCTCTTCTTACGAGTTATTCCCCTTCTGATTTGATTTGTTCGCATGGTGTATGTAATATATTGTGATGTTCATGTGGAGGGTAAAATATGTAGGAGTTACATTGTTTCGTGTGCAATTTTCACCAGGATCGATTGTTTGTATTTGCTTTGGGCTTAATTTTACAGAATGAGTTTCTCAGGGGAAGTGCTTCGGGTGATATGACCACTTGGTAGCTTTGGACGCCTATGTTGATGTTATGTCTATGTTGAATTTTCAAAGTGCTTTCTTAAGGATTTATAGCTTACATTAGGTGTGTTTTTACGTCTTCTTCGCAAAAAACGCACCTGTTATAATTATTTTGACTAGAATATTTTGTATTGCCAGTATTACTATTATAAAGTAAACTATAACATAAAATTCGTTAAAGTGAAAGCATATTGAATAGATTCTGTTTCGAATAGTTAATATTTACCCGTTTAATATGGACTTTAAAGTGGAAAACCAAATTTGCTGTGATTGTGCCGTTGAGAATTTACTGCGGCAGTATTTTTCATCTAGATCGATTGAGCGGAAAAAGGATCTTATTGATTCGAGGCAACCAAGGCCACTAATTTCGCTCAGTCAACCTTTCGCAAAAGGTAACTATAATAGGCACTTTTCTTTCAAATTATATGAGGAAATTATTTTTGCTGTGGTATTGTTGTTTTAGCTATAATATGTGCTCTTGTTAAATTTATGAATATTCTTTTTGCTGCTTCATCTACTCAATTCCCTTTCTTCTCCTACTGTTTCTGATTTCTCACCTTCAAACCATCATCCTCACACCGTTCCATCCTAGCAAGAATGCTCTAAACTCACTTGTGTTTTGAAATGCCCTTGCTCAAAGCAATTAAAATTACAGAACATTGAATTGGCCCATTGGAGGGGAATTTTTTTGTGCATACTTTATACCTACATACGAGTGCAAAAATAAATTCTAAAAAAATACTTTAAATGAAGTGAGAATGTACTGCGATATCCGTAATACAGACAGAAGAAGACTGAAAATGGTAGACCAAATTATGTAATTATATTTTTCAGATCGATACACACCTATCTACTTTAAATTTAAAAGATGCATTAAGTCCTCAATTATTAAAAAAACTTTGATCACTTATTTAGCCTGAACTAGGTTTTCAATTTAATTTTTTCTATAATTTAAAAAAAAAATTAAATAAGTAATATTTTTTGCTTTCAAATACCATACATAATTTGAACTTTTCTGAGATTGTTGACTGTAGTGAGTAGAAAAATCACTGAAACAAGCTGTTGGTAATTAGTTACTAACTTTTAATACAAATATGGTCAGCATTGTAATACCTACTTAAGGGGTTAGTCCACTGTTAAACTGCTCCAAATGAACTTTTTTTTAAACAGCTACCAAAAGAAAACTATTCAAGATATCGATTTGAAATTTTACATACATCTTTATTATTTTATTCTAGTAAAAATTAGTCTAGTAAAAAAAAAATATTTTCGGAAATGTAGATATGTACTTGTAGTGAAAATTATAATAGTTTGCAACAAAAATATCTAGTAAGACTCTATGCTCTGTAGGCACAGGAAACCAGTTATAATGCTAGCGTGCTTAGATTGTATTATAGTAGCTATGTATACATAAAGTTTATTAAAGAGCGAACTAGTATTAAACATAAAAATTAAGCTAATTATATATTTAATTAAATTCCTACCTCAATCGAGGGGCTATTGGAATTATATGGTGGCTTATTTTTTCCTAACTTTACTGGCTGGCTGAATGTTCCGCCTACGGCCGATTTCTGAATACTTTGATTAAATCTATCTATTTTGTTGATGCGCCGCAACTTTTTGTTTTGTATTCAAATGCTGAAAGCCTACAAGCGAGGGCAGGTGTTACCTTCCTTTCATCCAGTTTCTATTTGTTTTTTGTTTGTGCAAAATTAGCTTCTTTGCTATTTATAATACCTATGCAATAATTCAAATTTCCATATTCATAATTTATTCTTTCGGTTCATAGCCAACTGATTTAAAGAAAATGAACAAAACAGTTTCGTGATACTTTCTCTAACATTAAGCCCATTTGTTACCTTAATCCAATTGACTTAAGCAAACACACAAATCTAAACTAGCTATTCTCACTGCATTCAACAAACCTCAAACATTCATTCATTCCCACGATCGAACTCAACATTTCACACATGTGTTCCATCGCATCCTTATCCCAGGAGTGTTTAGGATAATTAGTTTTACTGCAAGTTGTTATCTGGCTGTGCAATTGTTTTGGTCCTTTCGCAATAAAACACCTCCGAAAATCAGGTACATCACGAAACTTTCCCACGGCATCTCGGTGGCAGCGAGACGACTTGAAAAATCAATGACCAGAGCTCACACCATTCACTATTCCGGAATTTCCATTCCTCACCTCTGCCTGTTTCGTTTTTCTAGGCGTTGTTTTATGGTCCTGAGAGTGAATGTATTCATCTTCGGTGTATCGCAACAAAGTCAAATGAGTCGTTGCGGAAGAAAGTTTACCATTCATAAAACACGTCCCGAACGGAAAAATGTAAATGAGGCACATGAGTAAATAGATTAGTAGTCCCTAATAAAATATCACACCCACAAATTTATTTGGGAATCTGCGAGAATTTAGGGTCGTAGAAAAGCATCAAACTCTCGAAATAGCCCGCCATTAGGCAAGAAAAGATTACCAACGCAAACAACATAACAATTAATAGAATACTCGCAAATACCGCACTCAATCCATAGAATTTAATTAGCTGTTCGATTGTGCTCATAAATAACGGAATTAGACCGATGTGATCAGAGCAGGGCAGTACTGGAAATCTCTGTTTCTTTATATCTACACTGAATATGATCTACCATCGCGTTTAGTTAGTTGTGCTTTGAATTCGAACACTTGCGCTGGCTCTTCATCAACTCCACATAACTGCACCCGAAGACAACACGCACTCCGACCAACAACACCAAGTCGACCATTACGTCTGCCATAACATCCTAATACCGGATTAGTTCGATTTCCGTTTATGGCAGCACATTAAGAAAATCTGTTGGCACTTTTTCGTCGATTGTTTACTCTCATAACGATACAAACAAATTGATTTGCTTCGATGCAAGTGGCTAATGGGTGAGAGGAAGATTTGTGACTTCTGAACGAGTCTTGGATCTTAAAAAGGCAACGACATAAGAGAATTTAACGCAAAAAACGGATGAACCGAGCTTGTAATGGGATTGAGTGGAATCGACTGTGGTTTTTTAAGTACGAATATGAATTCAAGCGGAAGTATTGGTGAGCATAAACTGTTACAGACACATGTTTGAGTAGATACTTTTAGAAAAATTAATTCAAGTATTTATCATTGCCCTAGCTAAGTACAATGACTTTTTTGGAGAAGTATTTTATCAAACTATAAGTATTCGTGTGGTTGTATTTTATCACTCGAGCTTACATGGATAAGAGCTCTTTGGATTAGTAGTTCCATTTTTGTTATTCATGTCTGATTTGTAGAATAAAATATGGAAATCATCATTTTAGTCAAGTGGCGTGCTTAAATTTGTTGCTAATGACCAACCTTTGATCCGTAAGTTTGAAGTTTAAACACCAATTATCTAGCAGAATAGCGAATTTCTTTTACGTTTCCAACTAGTAATACATTTATTTTAAATCATAAAATGAAAATAAAAATGAATTTCACTCATTTATGCCTCCTTAAATTCATTTCATACAAAAATAGCTACATAATTTTAAAATGCTCACATTCGAGAAACGAAACCACTCCTGCATATCCTAATATCGCTCCGCTCCGACACCAAACAATCGAAAACGAACTGAAATCCCAACCCGGAACAAGAAAATCAATAAAAGTCACGTTCCATTCGAAATCACGTTTCTATCATAAGTAGGTTGTTAGTCAAATTCAACGGACCGAATTTACCTTGAGCAGACAAAAGCCAATAGACTAAGCACGCATCTATTAAGGCGGCAGCAACAAAAAAGGACCAGCAAACCGACCGAACAAAGGAACAACGCATCGCATCGAAATTTATTCATCTCCAAGTCAATATATTTGGCTCTTCCTCAAATTTGAATCGAAATGCGCAAACCATGCCAAGACTTTTGTCGAACAGAGACCAGTAATTCATTCATACAATCAAATTGCCGCTTGTACTTTTTTGAACGCCGGCACGGCTCGACAGGCCGGCTGTATCGAGCAACTACACGTTGTACGCCATTGAGAAATGGCTGCGAAGCCGGCAAGCAGCCAATTGGGTGCGCATCTGTCTCATCCCCTCACTGTTATGTACATAATGCCGGAAATACAGGTTGCAAGAGTGAAAGAGATAAACGCTTGATTTTCCGCTAGGCCGGATGATTGCTATGTATCAAAGTGAAACAAGAATTGACGTTGAGTACGCCCAGGCTCGTTATCAACGAAACACGCCTACCTGATTGTTTCGCAGCACACAATCGAGAAAGAAAGGTAGAACCGGCTCGTTTTGGTGTGTTAGGTAATTAGGGGTATTGTAGATAAATTATTGGAGTATCTCGTTCCGATTAGTTTAGTTTGAATGGAGAACAGGTTTTTTATTTGGATACGAAACGACATGACTTGGAAGTGCCATTAGCATATTTCTTGTTTGGATAATTGCGGTAAGGTAAATAATTGTTTCTGAACTTATCAGGCAGGTACGTAAGCTAGTAGCTTAGGTAAACAGAACAGTGGAGGAAGAAATGTGGCATCGCCCAAAGTGGTGTGAGAATTTTATATGCCGACGGGAAAAGATTTGGTTTTATTATAAAATATATCTACGCACGCCTGGGGAAAAATTCAGTTACACTTGTTGAATGAAAAATTCAATACCCATAAATATCTGAGTTAGGATCGCCCAAGAGTATGCACTTAGCTCTGAGCTGAAACTTAATAAAGGAATACTTATACATCACAACGAACATATTGTTCCATAGTTCAAGGTAATATTGCATAAACGATTTAAAAAGAAAATTACGTATACTCTTAGCTACAGAAACATAGTTTTGTCAGTGCTGCAGCCGGTACTGTAGCTACGATCAAACACAATGATGTTGCTTGCAGCCGAAGTTAATGATTGTCAAAATTTGATTGTTAATAAATGATTTTTTGTCTAAAGTGCACAAAACATGAACTCTAAAAGATTTATTTATTAGTTTATATTGTATACCTTGCCATTGAATGATTAATGAGAAACACCTCTGTGTCCAAAACCACGATATCCTCCAATAATTCAAAATCACGAATTGCCGAATGCAACTTGTCAAGTTTATAGCCAGACAAAATATTGAAATTTGATCAACTACGGCTACAATCACACTGAATATCGCGAAATCTTATTTTTTGTTTATTTTCCCAAATGTAAAATACACCTGACTTAGTTACTTACAAACATCCAATTGTAGATTAGAAAATAATAAAGAGTGAAAAATAATCAAAGAAAAAGAGCATTAATATTGTAAAAATAACATACACAGTATAAGTAAAATTATTATGCATTAAAAGTTAAAATTAAACCGGTTCAAAAATTGACATTAGGTGCGTTTTTTTGCTCCGATGCAGTGCAGAGTACAACTATGTCGGAAAAACAACGATCTAGTATAAAACAGCAGTGCATTCGCTAAACCTGACATAGGTTGCTATATTCGCTGTGGTCCCACAAAACAGCTGAAAAAAAGGGAGAAAATAACGAGTATACACTACCACAATCGATAGAAAATAGAAAAAAAACTAACAGAAAATTAATTCTTTTAACTTTCTACACATTATGAGGGCCTTTTCTAATTTCTTAACTACCAAAACATTCAACATAACCATGAAAACCGAAAGCCACCTCACAGCAAAAAATACAACTTCTCATGAGCTTTTCTTTTTTCTATCAGCACATTCTACACTTCAACAAAACTAACGTGAACTACAAATGACGCATAGAATTTCTGTACTAGTGAATTCACTGGTGTAGGAGTGTTGTTGTTTTCAATGCGTCTACTCTACTCTCCGCTGGATAGAGGAGCAAAAAAACGCGCCTATTATATGTGAAGACCTTATTTTTTGTGCGCAAAGAACGTCAATAGAAGAGGACCGAGTTTCAGATCATTGTATTGTCTAACTATGTATATATAACAACGATGAACACAAGTAAATTTCAGTTGGCACGAAATGAACCTTAAACACTAAAGAGGATCTGTTAAATTGCCTAGATTCCCGGCTGAATGGATCAGACGGTAATGCAGTTTGAAGAGGAGACACTCGTCTAAATAAAACTCTGCGTGATTCAAGAGGAGTCTGTAACATCGAAAGTCGATATTTATTGCTCGGAATAAATTAATCATGTTCTCAAAACTAGTTGTTAAAAGTCCGTGTTCACTGTCATTTAAAAACCACAGTACCCAGCGCCGGATTTACCATAGGGCTAGCAGGGGCTGCAGCCCCGGGCCCCTGGGATCCTGGGGGCCCCTTACTCTCGAAAAATAAGAATAAAAATTACGAATAATATAACAAAAAACATTATATCAAACGTAGAAAAATTGTTTTTTTCAATTTGTTGACTCAATTTTTTAGGTATTCATACTGCGGATTTGATTTTTGTTATTTGAAAAGAATTTAGTTACAGTATCTGTCAGAGAGAAAAATTATTTTACAAAAAGTCAATATATTTTTGTAAAAAATAGAAAAATATTGTTTAGTTCTAGCTACACATATTCGCTGAGAAAATGCATTTGGAAATCATTCGCTTGAGAATTCACAATCCATAATATTCTAAAGCAAGGTTTCTGAAAATGTAATACATCACATATAAGTTAAAACGAAAGCATTTCTCTCAAAAACTGATTGAAAAGAAATAATACTATATTATGGTTTCAAAAATGACGATGCGATTCGGGTAACGCATACTCAAGTTTTTTCGCGAACTTCGCTGCCGCATTGCCGCCAGTTTCACGGAAAAACAAAACAACACTTTTCGGCACGCGTCTGCTGCACACGGTGTTTGATATCAGTCGGAAACAAGCTCTATAGGTGGAGCTCTAGTCCGAACTACTTTTTTCTTGTCAGTTGTCTGTGCTCATTGAATTTCTTACTGGAAGTGCCCCAACGCCGTATTTTCTTTTCCATGTGATATTTTAATTTTTGAAATGCCATGTTGCCTCTTCAACCCCATCGCAAATATCCTTGTGGAAATGACAAAAAGAAAACAAAAAGCGAGAGAAGAAGCAGTTAAGAAACTGCCTAGTGTAACCAAATATTTTACACTTACACGTCCTTCAATTGAAGAAAATCAATCAGGTAAGAATATAACCAACTGTGAATATTTTGTTTGAAGTTATATAGTGTATCAAAGCGATAAAAAAAATCATATACAGCGCATAGTGCATTCGTGATCGCGTGCATGTACTGTTTTAGTGTGTAATATGACATATCAATCGAGAAGTTTACTTGAATTTCATAAACGTCTTTTTAAGTGACACAAGATGAGATATCTGCTCCATCTGAAACATCAACTGATTTCTTGCGTGACAAAAACAGTACATCTACACTTGACGACTCCGTTTCTATCATTGACAAAGTTTACTCGAACGATGAGAGTGATAAGACTGATGAAGGTAAATTTAAACTATTTTATTATCAATCGATTACGTATTTTTAATTTTGTTTTTAATTGTTAATAATTATTTTTAAATTTTAATAATGACTTTTTAATGATTTAAAAATTGATATTTTCAGACTCATTTTTAATTCAGCTGCTATTTTAATTCGGAATATGCAGCAAAGAAGGCGAGAAAGAAATGTTTTTAATTATAATGTATATTGTAATTACCTGTAAAAACAAAAATGTTTACTTGTCAAAATAAAAATGTTTAACATTGAATAATTCGGATTTTATTCTCTTTTCGCAAAAGTTGGGATTTTCTTTGCCCTTAAGAGGGCCCCTTCGTTGTTTAGCCCCGGGCCCCTATAAAGCTTAATCCGGCGCTGACAGTACCGATTCATTTCAAACTTTGCACACACTTTCTACATGTAAAATACTTCCCCCAACGATATGTTTTAGAATTTTTTTTACATTAAGGGGGTTTTCCACCTACAAAAACGCCAAATATTTCGCGAAAAATTGCAATTTTCACTTCAAATGACTACCAAAAAATTAAAATAGAAAGCAGAGAACGTTGGGGTGGAGGATTTGATGATACTTTGACTAAATTTTAATGTTCTTTGATTTCCGATAATTTTTAGCTGAGATACAATGAACACTGCAAATTGTCTTTCTCCAAAGACGTTCTTGAAAAACCTTTGTCACCGGTTTGCTTGTCGATATTTGCGCATAAAAAAATCACACAATGTTATTGAAATGATAATTAATAATTTACAAAAGGTTTAAATAAATTTGCTCTATCCATATTTCTAAAAAAAAAATTCATAAACAAAGTGTTTTTCTTCCGCTGAAATCCTTACCCCTGCTTTAACATAAAGCAGTATTTAAGGTCGCATGAGTTATGTATGTATATGCATGACACTCTGATCTATAAATAATAGACAAAAAAAGCCAAATTCCGTGCACATAATCTGAACTCCTATGTAACATAGCCCCAACTACTATGAACATAATTTTAACACATATCATTGATTGATAGCCTGGAGTGGGACCAGAAGTCTCCTAGCAATGCGACCTCTTGGGTCCGTTATGTCCTATAGGATGTCCAGGCTTCTAACGAACCTGGATATGTTCATTGATAGGACATTTGTTATATCCCTTATGGAGGGAAGAGCAGAGCAAAAGAGCTATAATCTTCGTCTCGCTAGTGCTGGATAGAGTGTGAGAAGATGTTCCAGACACTGTCGTTTCCTCACAGTATCGGCAGCGGTCGTTCTTTTCTTCACCTATCCTGTGGATATACTTTTTTCAGGGACGGTGGCCTGCCCGTGCTCCGCATAGGGCTCTTATGCCACTTTTGCAGAAAGCCAATGCTTCTTTTGCTTTTTTGTTATCGAAGCCAAGGTATTTTTTTGCTTCACGTTTTGGTTTCCTTGCCCGTATCTGCCTTGGTAAAACCCCAGTACGGAGAAGGACATATTAAGGGCATTTTTGCTCCTTCTTTGGCTTTAGTATCAGCTTCCTCGTTTTCTTGGTGCCCCTCATGGCCGGAG
Organism: Nemotelus nigrinus; assembly: GCA_947369275.1. NCBI lineage: Eukaryota > Metazoa > Arthropoda > Insecta > Diptera > Stratiomyidae > Nemotelus > Nemotelus nigrinus. Next base: position 3,182,585 of record OX376372.1, read on the forward strand.
ATCCATATCAACTCCAGGCTGTTCTGTGCCTCTATTTCATTTAAAGCCTCACTCACCTCTAAGAGTATGGCTGAATTTATTTGATCGCGATTGATGGCCATGAGTTGACGCTTGACTCTCTGATAGGATCTTAATCCTGGCCCTTTTAGTGTTCGTTGTTTTTATTATTTGTGAGACTCTTAGTGGGCAAATAGTTCTGCTTGATAGATGCTGGCCTCCTTCGGGAGAGGAAAATGCATTTCGCACTTGGGGCCTACGATCCCTGCTCCTACTCCACAATCCATCCGTCAACCATCCGTATACGAGGGAGGTGGGCCGTGGTCCCTTGATGGAATTGTGACCTTGAGCCTCTTCCCGAAGGCTGCTTTGGTCTTTATTTGGTCGCTGAAGTTAAACAATTCCATTATGGGCCTGATGTCCTCCAGGACTTTGAGGTGGCCTTTAAGGTGTCCTGATTTGTATTTATAAGCCTGCTGTAGGCTAATAGGCTGTTTTGCTGCTTTCTCCTGAATTTTGAGGTGTAGCAGCTCTAAGTTTAGAAAAGCCTCCATTCCTGCTGTTGGTTTGGAGCTCATTGCTCTTGTAGTCAGCAGGCAGGCCATCTTTTGAAGCTTGTTGAGCCTACTCACAACAGTTATTTGTGTGGTTTTCTTCCACTACACTACTGCTCCATATAGGATGATAAGTCTCACCATTTGTTTGGGGATGGTAAGGATGATAAGTCTCACCATTTGTTTGCCTGCCCATAGTGTCTGCCCTGTAGATTGTCTTTGATTGCGTCCAAACCTTTGTTTTGTCGCCCAGAGTGCCTTAGTGGCCTTCAGTGTTGTTTTGTTTAGATGATTGTCCTAGGAGAGTTTTCTATTTAGGTGTATTCCAAGATATTTTACCTCTTCCTGCAGACATACGACTGTGCCCCTAATATTTAAGGCTCCTGTTTCGATTTTTCTTTTTCTGGTGAGTGTTACTATGCTAGTGTTCTGAGGATTAATGGATAAACCCTCTTTACCAAAAGATTACTCCTTAGGTATACGTCAATCAGTTTCTCCATGGTCTTTAATATGAAAGATGTGAGGCTAATTGGGCTGTATAATTTTGACGGTTTATTACCACCCTTACGGATGAATACAACCTGCGCCAGTCTCCACGATTTTGGAATATAGCTGAGTTCCAAGCTCGCTCAAAAAATGTGTACAAGAATGGTTTTTAGTTTCTGGGTACATTCCGTCTGGTCCTGGTGATCTAAAGGGCTTGAAGGAGCTTATTGCCCATTCAACCTTTTCATTCGTGATAATTTGCTTAATCAGACGAGAGTGAGATGTCCTATCCGGGCCTTCTTCCTCAGCCTCATCGCTGCTCGTAATTTTTCACCCTGGTTAGTGTTTTCTAACCAACACTTCCAGTGTACCGTCAAGGGTGGTCGTCATCGCTCTATCCGGAGTTCTAAGTAGTCCTATATGCCCTTGGTAGCCTTTGCAAATAGCTTTCTGCATCCTGGCAGTCTCTGGGATGCTATTGAGACTTTTTCAGAAAGCGCTTCAAGCCTTTTTCCTGGATTTCCATAGCTCTTTGTTGTATTCTGAGAGTTTATCCTTATAAGCCTCTCAATTTGTTGTAGTTTTAGCTCGTTTAAACTTCATTCTATCGGCTCTTTTAAGTGTTTCTAACTCCCTGTTCCACCATGGCACCCTCGTTTTCGGAGCACTGGTTTTCTCAGGGCAGTTATCGTGGTATGATTCGAGGATTATTCTGGTTATCTTGCCCACAGAGTTCCAATTCCGTCTTCGTAGTGATATTCAGGGGCAGGCCATAAAGTCCCGCTTTAAAGCCATTTTCATTCGGGTGGCTATAATAAGTCTTAAATCTATGCATTGAATATGCCAAGTTTACATACAGTAGATAAGTTTCATTATACTATGCACACGTGAATCTTGACATTTTCACTTATGAAAGCAGCCATTTCTGCACGGTTTTTTGATCGTTTGGACTCCCGCGTAAAGTTATCAGCACTCAATGGAAGAGGGTTGATTTTTTTCAGGCAAAAGTTAGGTACTGCCAAGTACATGATAAATTCGAAAAACTATTTCACATATCTTTAGTAGATAAGTTTTGATTATGTCTAAGTATAGGTATCGTGCAAACAAATCCGTCTCGATCATTTAATTTGCAAATATTTTTCAGTGGACGTAGTCTAATCGCTTCACACGTTGAAAATATAGCTACAACTGGCTGTCAAAATCTTATCATAAAATCACTTTATAACAAGGACACCGTCATATCGCAATTCAAGGCAACTTTCGTTCAAAATTATTTGCCCATAATTTATGTTATCTTTTTAACAACAATCTTCATTGCATCGGCGGGACGCAACACCGCGATGCCAAAAAAATCAATCCTTGATGACAAGAATATAAAAGGACTTAACATAGTCCATCAGATCGATTGAAAGGACATTTCCAAACCGGCCGTTCGCGTCCCATAGTACAGTATTCGATATCGAGGAAGCCCGCATGGGGATATAAGACACATACTATACTTATACGTACAAAGTATTCGTCGCGATCCTTAAGATCTTCCTGTCGTCAAGATTGTCGATTTTTATCGAAAGTGATTGACAGTATTCTTATGGACTGTGAGAAAATCATTTGCGTTTCGAAACAGGATGCTTTGTGTCGTGTAGGAAAATTATTATGAGGCTGCATAATACATTTTTGATTTGAATTGGATTTGCAAGAAGAAATTAAAGCTCAGCAGTGAAGAACTGAACTCCTCCATGTATAGTTACTCAATAGTAAATCCGTTATCCATTTGGCAAATAGTAAATCCGATACCCATTGAAATGAGGGTGCAAAAAAATTGGTGAAATACTAAGAAAATCTACGCAGGTGTTTCATTTGATGCCATACAATTTTGCAAGCTTTACAACCAAGTAAAATCTAATCTCGACTAATTTGCATGTAAAAAGACTGACTGAGCCCAAAAGATACCGTTTTATGCTTCACGTGTGCTTATGAATAAATTGTTGATTTCCTTCGAGCAGTATCTGAGCAATGATCTGACGAACTATATGTACATGCTTCACTCACCTATACGTTAATTTAGATACATCTGAGTAGCACCACGCACCAGTGCATCAACTAACAACCGTTCATACACATTGTGACGTTACGGATTTCTTGAAGAAGACGGAACCCGCACAACGGCTTGCTTCGAAGCCGATTCGAATCGGTATCATGTGACAACATAAAACTCAATTCGAATTCTTTGAGCCCCTTCGCGTTTATTTTTAGATACTCGTTTCAGACTCACATATCGCTAGCAATACTGTAGCTTACTCAATAGCCAGTGGAAATTTCACGGACTATTGATTCTGCAATTGAGCTAACAAGCGGGGTCCTCGTAATTTGAGATTTTCAAAATTGTAAACAATCTTGTAGTTTTGTCGCGCTGCCACAAGCATGTGCATGTAACAAAACAAATGTATGCCGGGTACTCGCTATATTCTATATGACTTAGTTAAAGAGTTTTCACATACATTCAGGGAGTTAAGTTAAGCGATGACTTCGACTCGATTGCTCCACTGGAAAAATCAGTTTCTATAACTTATTATTTCGTTTCGGTTTCAACTTTCCAACCTGAAATTCGAGCGTCCCAGGCATGTTTATAGCAACAAAAGCTTTAAATCATCAAAAGGCGAATGCAAAACAAATCGTGTTGAATATCTCTTTTTCTTATATTTTCAACATAGCTTCTACACTCTACTTTAATATCTTCCGAAATAAATTTATAAATTAATTAGGATATTTACAAAGTCCCGCTTACTACCTAAACAATACATTATCTTAGAAAGTTCGACATCACATTTTACAAAGAGACCGCACAGGACTGGCATACCGGATGCACTTCCTATCGTCCTAATGAACATAATCATGCGCAATATACTGCTGAGGCTCCACGATAACGCTGGCGTAGTGCGAGCTTTCGTTTTTGAAGTTTTCGTTGAAGTTGCAACTGTCCTGCTGGTGGTTGTTGTGATTCTGGTGATGGTGACTGTGGCCGTGACTGTTGTGCTGCGGGTGGTGACTAGAAGCGAAGCAATTCATTTCGAAGTTTTGACTTAGATCGCTGTAGACGGACGTGGCCATTTGCGGCGACGCGCAAGGATTTACCAGGACTTGGCCGCTTGGTCCGGGCATGGAGTTCTGTCGCTCGCTCTCGGAACTGCTGCAGCTATTCGAGTTGGCGGAAAACGGTCGCAGATTGCTAGTTTCTATCGAAGTCGGATCGTAGTAGTAGTGGTTAAAGTAGTTGCCGGTATCGATGAAGGTACTCGTGTTCGACGCGATCGAGATGTTATCCTCGCTGGTGGCGTATGGCAGGTGAGCAGAGAAGTTATCGAACTGTTGCTGATTGGGAGCATTTCGTGGAAAACAGTGACCGTTTCTTACCGACGACGGATCGTGCGGTGCCACGATCGGTGCGGGTGGAACGGATGCAGGCTGGATGGTGGCGGGTGTGCTGCAGACTGCGGAGATCGGAGCAACGGTTGGCGGGGTTGTTTCAGGATTCTGCAAAGAACGCTGCATTTCATTCAAAATGAGCTCTTTCGCTTCCCGGTCGCTGAAAGGGAAACATTGATTACATTTAATCATTCCTATTCATATTTATAAGTATCATAATACTTATGATCCAAAACAACAGTCACTCACCTTAAAACGTAATTCACGCTCACAATACAGGTCGGTCGCGATGAACGCGCATTATGAACAACAGTAGCGTACGACTGCAACCACACCCAGCCGCCTCCTTTTGTCAGAAATCGATAATACTTTGTCGTAACTTGTCCTTTGTACATAACTGCATGGCCGTAACGGGTAAATGTAATGATAATATTTATTAAATGAAATCACCAGGATTATTAGGCTCATGTTTCCACTTACGTATTTGGTGCGAACAGCGCATATGTATCACGTCCGACACGTGAATGTATTGATAGAGAGTCTTTTCGATTAAATCCTGAGGCTCGTATCCTGTCAGTTGCGATACTCTGTAAACGAGGGGAAAATGATGATGAGAGAAATAAAAGAAAAACATTTTTTTAGTTTATCGAGCATATTGAATGAATTGGTGGTTAGATGGTCCATTAGATCAAACACACTTTCGGGATTTGATTGTTGACAAACTTAATTGAGTGGTTGTGAGTGGAGTTGTTTTGGTGTGTTTAAAAAAAAGAAAAAGTGAAATAAATGGGCTCAAGTTCACTGCAGTCCTTATTGTACCGACTAAGATTAGAAAAGTAAATTTGTTGATGTTGTTTTCAAATGTGTAGGTGGTTGTTTATTAAAATTCTCATCTGGAGTAGAGATATAGTTCTTATCTCCAAAAGCGCATGAAACCAGTTTACCTAACAGACAATCATGTCTGACCCTAAAATCCGTAATAGCGCTTAGAAAACATCCGTAATAGGGCGAGCGAATCTATTTTCCTTTTGAAGCACAGAATTAGATCTATTAAATATTCAATTAATCAAGAAATTAAAAAAATGAATTAGATAATTCCGCATAGACTGAAAAAGTACTATCCAAACAATCAGATTAGTGAAGGTATCTTCCTTACAGGTATCTTCCTCTATTCGATGTGCCGAAATTTCAATCAAAGAGTCAGAGCCTTAGTTCTGTCCGGCCCTGAGCGAAAGAGGTATCCATCCTTGCGTTCTCGCGCTACAGTAGATCTATTGGGATTACTCCCAATACCAACATCATGGATTCTTCCGAGACCTCGGTAGCTACAGGCGATAAATACGCAGGCACCTCTGCGCTGGACACTGGCAATACACGTCTGGAACATCTTAGCTCAGAGCTCACCTCCCCATTTTTCGGCCCCATATAGGATGATGAAATTGATCATCGTTATCAGCAGCTCCCGTCTCCTCGCACTGTGCCGATGCTGGCCTTAGCCTATTCAGCGAAGCGACGACTCCTAGATCCCCATCACACGTTTTGCGGATATGATCCCAATTGGTCAGCTTGGTATCCAGGCATATTCTCAGGTACCTGACTTGCTGGTCTGGACCTCGACGAAGTCAACTGTCATGGGTATGACAGTTGGTATCGTCCGCTTCGTTAGCATGACGATTTCTGTCTTTAAGACCGCCAGCTGAAGACCATGCTCGATCAGCCACCGCTCCACCCTCCTCATGACTTGGTTGAGTCTGAGTTGGGCGAAATCGGCGGATCTGACAGTGATTACCGCTGCAATGTCATCAACGTAACCTACCAAAAATACTTCCGTTGGGATTTCCAGGTGCAACAGATTATCATTCATGATATTTCAAAGTTCAGGTCGTGAGACTGACCGCTGTGCTGCACTTGAGGTGATAGGCCTTCTTTTCACTCCGTACTCGGTGCCATCGGCAGTCATCGATCCCAGATGTAACCCCCCATCATGGGCAGCAAGTGACTAGGAATACGGAATCTGTGTTCAAGGACCTCAGGGGTGGCAGTATGGCACATGTGGAAGAAGCCGAATTCAATTATTCCATTCTAGTCTTCTATTCACTTTTGTTCCTGGATTGCTGCTCTTATACTGAGTCACCGCCAAAGCTATGATGCGACATGTCATCAGCAAGATAGCCATCCAATCTGCTTGCTGCCAAAAGTTACGGCTTGAGTAACCCTTCAAAAAGCTTCCTCGCAGTGTCCAGTATGTGGTATGCTATTGCGGTGCCCGGGTTACCTTATCACTTGTCTACGAGTGACAATCGAGCCACTTTCTATCGCGTTGGGAAGACCCTCGCGACTAAATATAATTTGGATAAATCCAATAATAAACGCGGTTGACTCTCTGCCACAATTTTAAGTGCCTCCTCCGGCACTCCATCAAGGCCCGAAGTCTTCTGGCATCTCATCCTGGAAACTGCCTTTTTCAACTCCTCATTTTTAAAGGAAGGAATACCCTCCTGGTTGATGATGATGGGATGCGCTGGCGGAAGCTAAACAACGATACGCTCCATGCATGTCGCATCCATAAGGGTGCTAGGCTGCATGTAACCGAGTCTATGGGTGACCAATTTGTACTCATCCTCATAAAGAGCCAGCTCTAAGGGACTCCTTATGTTAGCGAGCTTCAGTGATAAAGCTCCCCAAAGTTGGCAACTCTTTTGATATTTAGTGCGACACCATTCAATTTAGGGAACGTGCCTTGGACACCAAAAATAACTTTTGCAATAAGGGCGATTGAAGGAATATGTAAGATAGCGTGTCTGAGTATCTTTTTTTCAAGCTAAAACTGCTGAACGTAATTGATTCCTCATAGGCCGGAGGGAAACTAAACTATCCCCCAAGATACTCACTATCAGCTTAAAATTTCAATAAAAAAGGTCCTCATATATTTACTAATATCCAAGACCCTTACTAAGCTAAAGGCGTTTTTAAGCAGGCTAGGTCATTTATGGAAAAGGAAAATAGTTGTAGGCCTAGTAAAGGCTCCTGAAGAACGCCAATCAAAACAGAAGAATATTTATTCCAGCTAGTTTTTCTGCGCTAAGCAAGAGATGAAAATTGGTGTGTAGCGTAGATACAAAATAACTAACGGTTAATGGTTAAATCCAAAAATTGACCAGATGATTTGTTAGAAAAGCTAGAATGTGGTCTATAACGTTGGAGCGGGCAGAACCACAGCCCCGTTACGGTATGAAGGTAGATTTCATACTCCTTAAAAGCTTGTTTCAATAATAATGATTAAATATCTATTCATGCATTTTTTTCTCCAGATTCTCAGGACAATTGTGACGGTATTAAAATGACCTTTAGCACAGGACTGATTTTTAAAACTGTCTTTAGTGAAGAAAAACAAGAAAAGCAAACCCAAGTAAAATCCTTAGTGAATTCATCAAGCAATTTCCAAATGAAATGTATCTATTGCGTCTTTTGGCTCGTTTATGTAACTTAAGTAGAGAAAAATCTCTATCCTCTGACGTCACGCAAATTGAGTTTTGAAGTTCCTATACAATGCAGTTGAAAATTATGTGATGAAATGTTTATGGAGGAATGGAGCATTTAAATTTGAAACAAAAATAGGGAAATAGAAATACCAAAGCTACTTGCTCTAAACGTCACTAATGAAGAATAATATCAAAATGGTGTCAAATAGGGAATCGGAGTAGAGATATTTTCTATTTGTTACTTTCAGAAACGAGCCACTGAAGTATTGAATGATTAAAAAAAACCTCAAAACATAGCGCAAAAGTCATAGAACGTGATACATTCAAGAAAGTGAACGAAGAATGAGAAGAGTGAGCTCTTTTACTGTTGATTAAATATAGATTAAACGCTAATTCAAAGGTTTACATTATTTCACTGCAGAAAATACGAATCTGATTATAATATTAATGGGATAATGAGCCTTCACTGGGGTCTACGTGCTCCTGTTCGCAATTACTAGATCACTTACCTTGCATCCAGAAAAATCAATTTTAAGTCCATACTAGCTCGAAACATAAACATATTCTGATGCAATTTAACTTCTGTTATCGCTGAAGGTGGCAGTGAATGTCCTACCGCTACAAGTCCCAAATTCTGGATGCATCCTTGGCCGTCACCATAATCCGGAAACACTCTTGCTTTCAAGTAGCCGGAACAGTGAATGACCTAGAGAATTAAATAGGATCAAATGAAATTTTGCTATTGCATTGGTATCAATTTGGGGATACAAATAACAATGATGAAACGAAAGAATTTTTTTTTGTTCGAGAACTTACCTTGTATCCTGACGTTGTTAGGCCTGCATTACGTTTCGCTAGTACACATTTCATTCGAATGAAAAAAGTCTTCTCGATCTCTATGGTATGGGACAGTCTCTCTGGCGAACCGTAAGAGTTCATATTGTGCTGGATGTTGTGGTGAATGTTGTTGTGCTGACTATTATGAAATCCATGACCGGGACTAAATGGTGTGTCCTGCATGTTAAATAATCCGTCAATAAAATTGTATCGTCAGTTGGGTTTAAAAATTTCCTTGAAACTGTGAAAGATAACTGTTTTACAGATATTCAACTTACATGTGGTCCATAAATATGATGCAATGACAGAATCGCATTCATCTCATCCTGATCGAAATTATGGATGTACTCGTAAATTGAATTACCCGTCAATTCCACCTGTGTACCCAACAAATATAAATCCTTGAAAAGTCAATTCACGATTCACTTCACTTATAACAAACCTGACTCAATCCCAAGTGCACGGACGCCGTTTCCGAAATATACATAATCTTCCCATCGGGTGCAACAACAAAAATAAAACCGTCCAACGTTTGCAGAAGGTGTGATCCGAGCTCCTTAATTGCAGTCCCACGCTGCAAGCTCTGCGCACCCCACGCCTCGCCCAAACCTGTGCATGGGAAAAACGCATAGCATCAAATCAACTGAGACAAAACTGCTTCGCCAAATATTTCCTAATTATACTGAAAACATAGCAGCGAAAAACAATATGTTCACGTGGTTGAGAACAATCCGTGCACAAGTACCCGGCATTCTCTGCACGCAGACAAAAGGATATTTCCAATGTACAAAAGCCACTCCGCTGTCGGAGTCCTCCAACAAGTTGTCAACGAGAGCCAGTCAGTCAGCCGTTTGTCAGCACATTTCCATTTTGCTGCGGGTGGAATGGAACAGAACCCCAAAGTCAGCAAGACAACGTCTTTGTGCGTAGATTTGCTATAGGGAGTCGAAAGGAGCGAAAGAACAATCGGAGAGTCTTTAATGTCCTTAGGGTTTTTTTGTTTCCTGTGCTCAAAAGGCAATAGTCCGCAAACGACTTCACTTAATTGTCCCAATTAGTTGCATATCACACGTGCTTAGAAGTTTGTCGACTTCTTGGCAGGGAGTCGTATTGATTGTTTGTTAACAATTTATTTGTAGTTTTTTAGAGTTTTGGAAGTGGAATTTTACAGTTGATTGCAGAGAACAATGACTACACGAAAGCTAAGTTCGGACTTCTCGGATTAAAACCAACAGTCGTTTACGATATGCGAAAAGAGTTGTTTTTTTTTTTTAAATTATAACACGAATCCAATAAGTGAGTCAAAAGCCAAAACTTTTTCAACTATTTTTTTGATCCAAAATTGAATATTTGATACTTGATTTAAATAAAAATATCAATTTTGAATACTTACCATCAGGGAACACTTGTCTCATTTTTAAGTACGATGTCGTTAAGCGAATTATCGATGCCTTATCAAGTTGCGATGTAATTGCGCTGGGAAGCGGAAGAAGTTTGGCAAGTTCAAAGAACTCGGCATTTTCTTTTTCTCTTCTTGATCGGGCAGCATTTTTGCTTTTCTCTTTCATTGCACAAGTCTTTTCGAGACCTGGGGAAGAAAATAGAAAGATTGCTCAATGGAGTGGTTATTTTTTCTGCTTGCGATTAATTGATTATTTAGACTGGGAATTTGAAGGTGTGATGTTATATAAAACGAGATCGCGACACTTGAGAAAGTCTGTTTCATGTGCAATATTTATCGATCAAAGCTAAAATTACATTTGAAGAGACAATGCAACTGGTGATGTTGGACATAATGCAAAAGCTTCTGCACTAAATCCACCATAAAATACGCTTACACTGGCTCAGAAATCCTCAAACTCGTTACAAAAGCTAATGGAAGAGTTTAAAAATATGCACCGTTTGATTTTCAAGTATGGTTTTCCAGCTAAGCAGAAATGAAATGCCGTTAAAACCATTTAAACTAAAAGAATACCACTTTGACCTCTTTTTTCAACAATAAACACGCAAAATTTCTCTCCGAATCATACAAGTAGCATCGAATAGCACTAAACAACACCAGAAATAAAATCAATCCAACAAACACAACTCACATAACAAGGATTCGATACTTGGTCGCTTGAAACTCAAATTACTTCCGTATTTCATTTTCTCACGAACTGTAAAACTCAACTGCTGGCTCGCAAGACCCTTACACCTGTTCTCACCTGTTCCGGCTTGTGACTCCATTTGACTTCCAATAAGTAGGTAGGCATTGCAGGTATACATAGTAAAAAGGATCTTCAAAGGATCTCAACGATTTTTATTGCAAGGGCGTGTTCGAAAACTCAAAAACTAAAAATGCCATTTTCGCACCATTTTGAGTTTTATGAATGGAATCGAAAAAAAGAAAAGTTGTAGCTAGTACCTAATATTGGCTTTAGGTGATCATTCATCTCGTGCATAAGTTGAAATGAAATTATGTGAACTAGTCGTGCAGCAGATGTAATTTTCTTGAATTTGAAGTATATAATCAATTCGAAAGTTCCTAGGTACTTTTATGATTTTATTATATTGGTGAAATTTTGATGCTAACCGCACAGAATTGTCAGAAATGGTAACAGAGCAGTGACGTGGGGTCTCGGAAAACAACTGAAACAACTGTAAACTGCAATTATCGGGAAACAATATAGGTTGCTCTAAGGTAAAACGACTCCTGGAACTGCTAGCCGTAGTAGACTGCGGTAATGAAATTTGAGGATGGACGAAACAGTACGTAGTAAATCTGTAACAGCCGGATAATTTATTGCAAAGAAAGGAGTCGGAATAAAAGTTAATAAAAAAATTAAACAAGCGAAGAAGTAATCACTCAGCAAGCAGCGGCCCGGATGGCATTCCTAATGTGTTTGTTAAGTCTCTTGCATCTTCCTTATGTGTACCTTTGTCTATATTATTTAATTTGAGTTTGTCTGTTAGTGTTTTTCCTTCTACCTGGAAGGCTGCCAATGTTTTTCCGATTTTAAAATCGGGAGACATTGGCAATGTGGCCAACTACCGTCCTATATCCCTCCTGTCCTGTTTTCCGAAGTTGCTTGAGCGGATTGTTCATGACAGAATTCATGGTGCTTTTAGTCATTTATTTTCTGCAGAGCAGCATGGTTTCATCAAGGGACGTTCAACGACTACGAATTTAGTGGAATTCACTAACTTCGTTGCGTGTGCTTTGGACAATGGTCTTCAAGCTGATGTGATTTACACTGACTTCGCGAAAGCATTTGACAGGGTAAATCACACAGTGCTTTTAGATAAGATCTGTCATTTTGGTGTTCCCAGTTCCCTTACATCTTGGCTTTCTTCCTACATCCATGATCGCGTCTGCCGTGTTGTGTTTAATGGTTGTTCTTCCTCCCCTTTCTTTCCTACTTCTGGTGTTCCCCAAGGTTCCATCCTTGGTCCTCTCCTTTTCACACTGTTTATCAATGACCTTCCTTGTAACTTTCAGTCTGACTCTCTGTTGTATGCTGATGATCTAAAAATTTTCCGTGCTGTCGCTTCTCAAAATGATTGTTGTAAGCTACAGTCGGATCTCTTTGTTTTAAGTGATTGGTGCTCTGTGAACTTCCTTGATCTTAATGTTTCCAAGTGTTTTGTGATGTCTTTTTCCAATAAGCCTAATCCCATTTCCTTTGAGTATTTTTTGTGTGATAGTCTTTTGAGGCATGTAGATCAACATAAAGACCTCGGTATCATCTTTGATCCGAAGTTAAAATTTGATCTGCATGTTTCTTTTGTGGTTGCTAAGTCGTCAAAAGTAGCTGGTTTTGTTCTGCGCTGCTCTCGCTTTGCAACCAATATCAACACTTGTGTTCGCCTTTTTATTTCTCTTGTTCGTAGCATTGTTGAATATTGCTCCCAAGTGTGGTCTCCTCGTTTCGTGTACCTGTCTAATGCTGTTGAATCCGTTCAGCGTAAGTTTACTCGCTGCCTTTTGTTCAAGTTTAATGTTGCTTATCGTCCTTATGATGACCGTCTGCTTTTCTTAAATCTCCATTTGCTGAGTACCCGCAGAGTATTCCTTGATGAATGTCTTCTTTATAAGCTTTATCATGGCTTACTCTCTTCCAACATTCGCGTGTGTCATTTCTTACGTGTGTCTGATCGCCCGGTTAGAACTCAGTCGCTTTTCCTTACTCCTTTTGCGCGTACTCTTGTGTATTTTTACTCACCTATACCTAGGATACTCAGAAGCCATGATGAGCATCAGTTTGGTTCTTTGTCCATGTCTTTTCTTTCTTTTAAAAAACATGTTATTGATACGTTAACGTAGTCTCTTAGTTATTTTTATTATGCATTCTTCTCTTTACTTTTTCTTCAATTTTTGTTTTTATTATTTTATTATTTTTATTCCTGTTTTGCTTTATATTAATGATTTTTTTTTTTGATTATTTTTTGTATCTCGTTTCATAATTGGATTTTTCTGTTAAATGAGATTTGAATAATAAATAAATTAGTGGTAATCTAAAATAATGAAAAAAAAATAGGCGTATAAGGCCGCCTGTTAAAAATATTGAAAAATTAGCGGTACTTACAAAACCAAATATACAGCTGTCATAGCTATTCATAAAAATGTAGGTAGTTTAACACAATATACCCAAGGCACGAATAAATGACAATTAGACACGGCCTACGACCTCTAAATGTCACAAAATTCATTTTTAAAGTGAAAAACTTATTTTTTTTGAGTATTTTTTTTTTTCTTCAAAATATCATATACGCTGTAATTAATGACTCTGAAAAAAGAGCAGAGCATTTATAGGCTAGTTAAAATAGAGCAGATGTCAAAAAGAAAATCGAGCAAGTTAGAGCAATTGAAATGCAATTCTCAAAGTTGATTGGTGGTCATTCCTGTTAATTCACTAATAAAAAACCCTACTTCAATCATAATTTTTCGTTAACAGTCGGTTCTGTTACAGTTGGCAAACAGCTGGTTGCTTGGCCGAACTTGCTCTATCAAAAACGATAGAGCTGAAATCGTGCTCTAAATTGCTTTAGTTCAACTTAGATCAGGCTCATGAATCACAATTTATAGCAACTTCGAGCATGTTAGAGCAGCCAAATTGCTCATTAAACACATTTCGCTGTGATATCTAAACCTAGCTCAACCCAGAGCAGCTCCTTAAACACAGCTGTTATGGCTGTAGGATCTGATAGATTTTTTAAAATATTTTTCTAAGGATTTGCTAACTAATAGAATCTAAAATATATAAGTTTCATTCCACAGCAAAAACCATGGTTGACTAGTGTTATTAGTTTGCGAATTCCTCAAGTATTATATCCATGATATTAAGTATATCCATGGTACAGTTAGAGTGTCTGTCGACTTTGTCGAAGAGTTTGAGAGATCCTATGGTATCGTTGAAATTCTCCGCAGCATGAAATTTGATAGTCTGAAGCTAGTGTCTGTTCGTTTTTGAGGTCTGTCCTAATACTAGGCTTCCGTATATTAGTGTCCGTTTCAGTATGTATTTGTTTGTAGATAAATGTTCTGTTAGATTTGCTCAGTCTTTTGGATTTTGTGAGAGAGAGAAAACGAGGCTTGAAGGAGGTTGTTGCAGCCGTTTCGTTTATTGTGCATGTGTTCGGTTCAGGTTAGCCTATCGTCGAATGTGAGTTCTAAATATTTAGCTGTCCGTTGCCATTCTCTCTGTTGTTCATTCACTGTCTGTTAGCGGTGGTGCATGTCGCTTCTTCAGCTTGATAAAAATCGCTTGATTTTTGGCGGAGTTTATTCTGATAATCAATCTTTGGAAATATTCTAAGAGCGTGTTTATGGAGTATTGTCGTGTTGAAGTTAGGGCTTCTGCTTGCCTTGACGTGGGAAAGATACCTTACCGTTAGCAAAGCGAGATATTGCTGCTCTAGGCAGTTTAGAGGAGTTTACAGTTTATCACTGAAAGAAAAATCTTGGTAAAACCAACAATTTTCCTTAGTTGTTTTTGCGTCATCTACGGGCTATAGTTAAAACAACCATAAAAAAATAGTTGATTACTTTTATGCACCATGACGCGTGGTTGATAAACAACGTCCGTGGTGCAAAAAAAGTAAGCAACCACAAACAATGGTATTCCAACCATTGTTTGTGGTTGCTTACTTTTTTTCCATACATATTACGAAATATAGGCAGGGGAGGCGTGAATGCCGCAGTTGAATTTGGTGAATCACAATGCACCGACAATGCCGCTGTCAATGCAACCAAGGCACCAACCAAATTCATTTTTTTTTCTTTTGTATTGCTAAATGCTGTTGTGCGAGGATTAGGTTGGCTTATCACAATCAGTGTTGCCACGAAAAAAAATATTTGAGGACCAACATTTTAGAAAAATAGGACCAAAGGGGACCAACCAAGATAAAGTGCAAAAAAAGTCTTTATTTCGTTTCAAAATACTGCAAATGTAAAGTTTTTCGATTATATTATACATAAAGTAGATATATATGCATGTGCATCTTAAAAATATTTCAAAGCTCTCTTTTACGAGAAAGGAGCAGTCTTATATGTAGAATCGGCCTTCCGTCACAAATATTTCTATACGGCATAAACACATCAAAATGCACTTTTTCAAATTAAAACAATTCTTCAAGAAAATATGAATCTTTTGACACGCAATTCAATGAAATCCCAAACAAATTAACGGAGTTTTAAATATGCGCCCTGAAAACTAAAATTTTGTTTTTTTACTTCAAAAGGACATACAGTCAGACAAAAAAGTCTCCGTACGATGCTGTTTTTTCTTGATTTACAAGAACAACACTGTGATATTACAAAATATTATTAATTTAAAAAATTTATATGCTTTTTGCAACTCTTTAATTACAAATATCAGAAAAAAAAATTCAAATTTATCCATTCATAAAGATCTAGTAATTCACTAAAGTAAATTGTTCAAATTTTTATATCAAAAAACTTGGCGCTACGCGCCTAGCCGGGAGGCTTCGCCCCCCTGGACCCCCGTCCCTCACTCGCGCTTCGCGCTCACTCGGGATGTCCGAATCGCTTCGCGATTCGCATTTTTACCAGGCTAAAACATTAAAAATATGGAACATACTTTTACGAGGGGGGCGAGGCCCCCCGGCGAGGGGGGCTTCGCTTTGTGTCTTTTTTTCACTTGTTATTTTAAAGTTTACACAATGGGGGCTTTTTTCACTTGTTATTTTAAAGTTTACACAACGTATTAAGTTAATTATACTACAAGCAACAAAACACGACAAACCTTTTCATTTCCAGAAAACGCTATTTATAGCAACCAAGCACACACCAACACAGCCAATGTTCGTGGAACGCTTTCTGATAACGTTTTTTTATGTCGTTTTTTTATGTCCTTTTTTCCAAAAGGCTCCCGTAAAAGTATGTTCCATACTAAAAGTCTCCGTACGAATAAATGGCAACACCGTGTTATACAAACATTTGCAGTACTAGACGCGCGTCAACTTCATACAAATTTGAGCATTTCTCTTAGCATACAGCTAGCATAGTTATAGTCTTGTGAAGATTTGAGTCAAGTTCAGAAAACATAACCATCGGCTATGGGTAAGGAAATCAGTTTAGATACGGGCAAAATCATCGTTAAGCTGTATTGCCAAGGAAAGTCAATGGGCGAAATAGCGAAAATAATTGGAAAACCGAAGTCTAGTGTGCAGTATGTCATCAAGCAGTACGGAAAAACCGGATCCTTGAAAAATAAGCCTCGTTTAGGACGTCCAAAAATTTTAAATGCTACAGCCCGACGGTCAATAGTGCTTAAAATTAAGGAGAATCCAAGAACCAAGACATCTAAAATAGCAGGCGAGGTAAGAACGGAATTCAACCTGCCAGTTAGTGATGAAACCATCAAGAATGTTCTATGAGAGAATAACTTCCCTGGTCAAAAACCTAGGCGTAAGCCTTTTATTTCAAAAGTTAATCGAAAGAAGCGATTACACTTTGGAAAAATCCACGAAAATAAGGATGCTACCTTTTGGAATCGAGATTTGTTTATGGACGAGAGCATATTGAACGTGTTTGGCTCAGATGGCAGAGGAAAAGTCTGGCGCAAATCTAAGGAGGAGCTGAACGTAAAAAATCTAGCCCCAACTGTTAGGCACAGTGATGGTAGTGTGATGTTGCGGGGGTGTATGGCGGCTTCAGGAGTTGGAAAGCTGCACTTTATTGATGGTACAATGGATCAGTGGCACTGTGTAAATATTTTGAAAAACATGTCTGCGTGAAAGTGTCAATGCTTTGGGTTTGGAGAGTAATTTCATTTTCTAGCAAGACAATGACCCAAAGCATACCTCAATAGTAGTTAAGGAATGGCTTTTGTAAAACGTGCCCACGCAGCTTTACAGTCCACCACAATCACCTGACTTAAATCCCATTGAGCATTTATGGGATGAATTGGAACGCTGAGTGCGGAAACACGCGATAAAAAGCAAATAAGAGCTTAAGGCTAAACTACAAGAAGAATGGAATTTAATCGGACCGGAAATCACATCAAAACTTGTTAACTCAATGTCCAGGCGTTTGGCAGAAGTGATTAAAGCTAATGGAAATGGCACCAAATAGTAAATCACATCTACAGGATAATTTTTTTAGCCTTAATTTGATTCATTTCTGCGTTCGTACGGAGACTTTTTTGATGCTAAATTTTGACTTATTTGCTTAATTGAATTACTGTATTAAAATGTGGCAGTTTTTTTATTTATTTCTCATCATATTTAGTAAGTAAGGAGTTGTCGAAAACATATTCATTTTTGAAATAAAAAAATATTGTAATATATCAAAGTTATTCTTGTAAATGCAGAAAAGATAACATCGTACGGAGACTTTTTTGTCTGACTGTACATACATGATAAAAATCCAAATTTAAATAAAATTTCAAAATTGTCTTCGATTGCCATATTTTTAGTTCATACGCTCATTTCGTTAGAAAATTTACTAACTTTTTAAGCACATTATACACTAAATAGTGAGTTGGTTACTCATTATATGCTGAAAATTAGTCATTATATCATATCAAAATACTGAAAATATAAATCTTTTCACTATGTTGATTCAGGAACTAGACACATATATGCATAAATATTTATGCTTGTGTAAGTGAATCAAATTATGAAAATCTTTTTAGGCAAATATTTCGTCAACAAAATATCACTTTTCTGTAATTATCACACGTATAATTCAATAAAGTGCATAGAACGGAACGGAATGTTAGATATCTGCACTGAAAATTAATAATTTTTGTATTTTTTGATGCTTTAGTAGTAGATTGACATGTATACTAACAAATTAAAGTGAAATGTAACATGAAAAAAATTGAAGTGAAACGTGAAACATGCAATCGAATTTTTGCTTTAAAGGAGCGCACGCAGCACAGGTAGCTCTCCTTTTTTGATTTCAAATGAAACAAAGTTCAAAATTATCGATGAAAGCTGAGATTAGGGATTTTATTTGTAGATTTGGTTAGGATAGTTAAACGTTGATTGAAATGAAAGCAAAGTACATTGCTGATAGATGCGAACGGGACCATAACCTGATGGTTTTCCCAAGAAAGGGACCAAAGGACCAATATTAAAAACTTAATGTAAAAGGGACCAAAAATGGTCCCAATGGACCAAAGTGGCAACGCTGATCACAATACACATCAGCCATCGCTTGTCTATTCCACCAGACCATTCAACCTACTTCAAACAGATTTAATTCAACCTAAAGGTGATGCCAACCTATGGTAGGTATCACCGCTAGCGGTGCGGCAAAATTAGATATTTGGCAAATTCTGCCGCTGCCGCAAATTCGGCCGCAGCTATTGTGCGCGTTACCATACAAAACAGTGCATTCTAATTTTTTGACTGCGCTTTGCCGCAGCCCAATGCTATGCCACAGCGGAAAACGCTGTATTGTGAACAAAATAGCGTCGTACAAGGTAATATAAAGGCTTCACTGCATAACATGCATATGAATTATATCGAACAGCAAACCGAACACAATTTTGCCATGTATCATATGAAACTTCTATGATAGAATAGGAGCATGAGTATGAGGAGTATGAAAAATCAATAGTTTGCCTTAGTTGTTTTTGCATCAACTAGGGCTATAGTTAAAACAACCATAAGAAAATCGTTGATTACTTTTATGCACCATGACGCGTGGTTGATAAACAATTTCATTCGGAGCATGAAAAACGTCCAAATGTTGAAACCATTCTACTTTGCGTAGAATAATTCCAAATTACGTTTGCTGAAATCAACTATTGCGAAGTAGTTTAAGTACCATAAAAACTGTTGATAATTCGAAACGTTGAAGTTTTGAGTGAATTGATGAATATTTTTCTATTTATCAACTGTTCTTCGTGGTTATGAAACAATTAAAACAGTTGATTTCATGAACGTTGCGATATTTTTTGTATAACCAGAACCAACTACTTTTATATCGTTAAATTAACTATATTAACATAGTAAAAATAACTATTTTCCGTAGTTCGTTTAACGATTTTGAATGAATCGTTGCAATACTATTAAAAATAGTTGAACCAACCAAGAGTTTTTCTTTCAGTGTATTTCCTTCTCTTGCCCGGCGTGCCATTTCCCAGCCGACTAGCTCAGCCATGGCGTGGGCACCAATCATACAAGTTTCGTGTTATTATTATGTGAACAAATAAGAAAGAAAATAGTAAACTTAAAGTTATTTCACAAATTCCACACCAAATGCATAATTTAAAGAAAAGAACATGTTCAAAGAAGAAACTAGAATTTGAACTGAATTCAAGAAATCAATTATGTGTTCACGAAATAAACATTCGACCACTCCAAGTTAACGATTTAATTTAACCTAATCAGAGTACCAACAAAAATATACTGACATTAACTGAGTAGATTTTTATTCTTTTTTTATTCATGTATGCCCCTTGAGTATATATATTGTAATATAAAACTTTGCAGTACTTATCTGGTGTCCATTAGCCGAAATTGATTATAATCAAAGGCCCCGCAAGCTATTTGCCTTATACCACATCCAAGTCAGTGTTAGCAGGTAGGCTCCTCCCTCCGTGAACTCATTTTTCTTGATTTATTGACCAAATACGCGACAAATTCGATAATTCAATCTGCAGGAACTTTCGTTTCGAGCCCTTGTCATCAGTTTTTCCAGATTTATCAAACGGTGAAATCGGAGTTATCTATCCACAAATTCACTTAGAAGAGTTTAACGATTCACGAGCCCTCACTTAAGTTTAATTTCAATTTCCAAAATTGAGTTATTCACGTTTTAGTATTTAGTAGTATTTTTTCCAAACCCAAAACTGCATACTACTTTTACTTTTCCAGAAAAAATTATTTTGTCTTTTCAAAAAACTCTACTTCTTTCGTCTATCAAATTCGAAATTCGAAATGATCCTATGATCTGAACAGTGGAAGAAGTGCTTGGAAATTATGAATTTGGAAGATTAGTTCTGCATGCCAGACTATGTCGAAGGCCTTAGCTATGTCGAACATAACCAGTCCAATCGAATTCGCGTGGTGGAGTCCTTTTCTGATGTGTTGGACCATCCTTACTAGCTGGAGCTACGTGGAGTGAAGTGGCTTGATGCCGAATTTCTCTTCCGGGAAAATGTTGCTCGCGTAGACTTGTTCGTTCAGACGAGAAAGGAAAACTCGTTCAGCTAGTTTGGCTAGGGATGTTAGAAGGTCACCAATTTTGGGGAAATGTGAAAACTCATCCAGGTTTTGGTAAAATTATAATTATGGCTGATTTCCACGCCTTAGGATATCTCCTTAGACGCAGCATCGCGTTGATTAAGTGCCTTCATTATGTGTCTGGTGAATATTTGAGGCAACAATTGTTGATGCTATCTATGCCTGGTGGTTTTCAATGAATTCAATTCCATCACCAACCTGTTCACACCCTCAAGGTCAGTTAACCTCGACTGTTCTATTTCCCTTGGCTCAGAACTAAGCAGTCATGTGACCTTTAGGTCGATACGGCCTTCATGATCTAAGTCATCCTTTAATGAACAGCTTTCGTCGAATTAGAGCTCCAGGGAGTCCGCAAACACATTGGCTTTGTCTGTATTATCAAATTTTAGGCCCTGTGAACAGTGAATTGGTGTCATAAGTGGCTTGTTTTTTTTTAGGGTGTCATTCCCAGACCCGATGATTTGCACCAGACTCTTCCACTGCTCGTTCTGGTGTTGAGATATCTGATCACGAATCACGTTGGTAAGGCGGTTAGCTTTGCGATTAATTCCAGGGTCACCTGACGCCTCTAGCTCAGGAGTTGGTTCCTTCTCCTTATAAGCAATTTGAATGACTTACGGAGTTCATAAGGACTATGCTTTTCTTATAGTTTACCGGAGCTGTGGTTGTATTGCTCTCCTTTTCCTACTTTATAGTACTGGTGAGAAGATCAATTGATTCTTTTACGTCGCTGGCCGTTTTAGGTGATTCCGGGTTGGTAATTTCGACCAGTAAGGCTCGGATGATTTTCCTGTCTGTTAATGGTTCGTTTACGTTATCCTATCGTCTCTGTTCTAACGAAAGGGGACCGGCTTGAGATCAGACGATAGCTTATCGAGGACGTTGATGTGCACATGCTGATTGAGTGCATATGAGATCTCTATATCTAGGACGTAACTGTTTATAGGGCCAAAATGTGTAGGCTCATTGAGGATATGCAGGCTTGCTTGTTTGTCTGTGATTCCATGCTGGAGGCACTCTATACGAGATATAATGGTTCCTTCCTGAATTGTGCTCTTCTTTGAACTTTGCCCTGATATGGGCGATATATTCAAGTCCAGGTCTAGTATTACTTTGATGGATAAGCGCAAGATAAGATGGCGAAAAAATTTTTTTACATTTAGTCATGAAACTTAAACATTTCATAGCATTTCTTTGGGATTTCAAAAAAATATAAAAATCTCATTGAAAGAGATGGACTGAATTATAGAAAGAGCACTAGAAATAGTAGTCCAGTGAAATTATAATGTAATGGAAACAGAAATGGACTCTTTTACAGAAAAAATTGACATTATCAAACTTGTAGCTTAAATAATCTATATACAAAAAAGAGTTAATTTTTCATAAGAGTAAACGTAATTAAGATATTTTCAACAGACAGTAGGTACGCGCTATGTTATTGGTCTTTAGATACGACTTGAAATATGCGAGAATGTGTTTCAGAAATAAAATGAAAACGACCATATCTACTACATTGAGAAGGAATACTACATTGAGAAGGAAAAAAGAAGGAATTAGCTCCAAAAAATGCTCTCCAAAAAAAGTTAAAGGCGAAAATAGAACAATTAATATGCGAACACATTAACCTCCCCCTTTTTTACGTATAAATTCTCTAATTGCATATAATATCAGTATATTTTGAAGGTGGCTATCTCTTCACTTCCTGAGTATCACATTCGAATATTCCACGTACAATAATAAAAACTAACTAAAATCTCACCTATTCTAAGAATTCAACAAACAAAAGCATCATAAATTTATTAAAAATATATTATTATGTACAATATCCTAGACACAATTTCCTATTTCAATTCAACATTTTATCAGTTTGACCCAGACCTGGAAAAAGCATGACCCAGCATTCAATTACAGGATTACCTACTCCTCCCAACGCGTCTAGAGCAAACAATCGAATCGAAACTCGTCGCCGGTATCTACAATCAACAACGTTTACTCGCGGCAACAATCATTTAAGACACCACCGCCGTCAGACCAGTTAGTTGTCTACCACCTAAGTACATATATATCCTTAATGTGCTGGAGCACAAGCAAACACGCATCCATCCCCTTTGTAATCGGGTGCTAATGGTCTTTTCAACTTGCCCAAACTTATCACACTCGTATATAGGTACCGGGCCAAAAAGCGTTGTCGCCTCGCTACTGTTCCCCGGGAGGTAGCAAATGTTTGTCTCCCTGAATACGGAACGTGATTCCCAACAATTGAACTGTTTAACATAAGCGCGTATCATGATTTTCAGTTCCGGCTGTGCGGGCTACGTTCGGTATTTCGTTCCTTGTTTGGAAAATCAATAGAGCTCACGTTCAATGAAACATCACGTTTTGAATTCTTTCAGGCACTTCTGACACTGTTATCTATGCTGAGAGAGATCCGTTGATTTCTTTTTGTGTTTTTGTTCAACAAAAAAGAGTATTTTCCACCCCAGACTTCTTGGCGTGCTTTGTTGAAATGATGCACGTTTCTTGAAGATCCAATCCAAAAGTAATGTGAACTTTATATGAGTTTCAGGGGTGAAACTGCGGCTATCTCTTTCTATTGTTTATGTATTTATCAAGATAATTGTTGCACTTCATAGTGCACGCCCAGAATATGAAGAAGTACGCCCCGTTACGAATGAATTTTATTTAGGGATGATATGTTTTTGCTTCGGGATGTTGTTTTAGAGAGCAGGTATTTTATTTTTGAGTACGCATAGTGACGATAAAAACTCAGTAAAACTTATTTTGACAAAAATGGGCTTTGTGTTTTGTGGCATATAATAAAGCAATATATGGAGTAGATTCCTTTCAAACTACATATTGCATTTTTGCTTTGAAGCATGGCAAGAAAACACATAAAGCATATAATAAAAAGTGTTTAATAGACGTTTAGTATTAAAATCTATTTCAAACCCAAAAATAATTTTTATTTAATTCCATTTGTCTATTTATTGAAACATAGTCTAACATAATTTTAGAGCACTGGTATTCGTGACCGTGATAAAAAGATTTAGTGTTGTTAGCTCTGATCGTTAATAATTTAAGACTAAAGGCATTAATATTATTTTTTAAATGCTTTTGGCAGTAAGTAGGTAACGAACAGAAGCTCCTTTTTTTCTAAATACAATTATATGGATAGGTGTTATGTATCCCATTTAGATTACTATGGAATTCATCAAAATTATCCAAGCAGAACGATTCTCTTAAAGATAAATAATTACTAAAATTTTCTGACTCAATTTTAAATAAAGCAAAAGTTAATGCCAAATTCAAAAAGTAAACCGATCCATATTCTAAATCACAAAATTCGTAAAAATAAAATGCAACTCATAAAATTCAACACATTCAATCCATTTTTTGTCTGGGTTTGATGAAATATTACGCAAATAACATCGCAGCAATTCTACCTAGTGTCATCGCAAATTTACGTTTTTTGCAACTTCTTTTCTAGATTACGAACGTTCAGCAACCTTAGCAAAAGGTCTAATATCAGGACTGTAATACTTTTTTTTTCATAGGACATTATTCATGTAGTAAATACTCAACTCCTGCTTAGGAAGGTTTTGATGATGACACTTGATTACTCAGGAATGGTTTTTTGTGCTGCGGAACGAACGTTCTTCCTCCAAACCCTCAATAATGTTCAGTAAAAGAATAACCTGTTATTCTTTGATACGTCTCTCGTAATGGAGTCAGCAGTGTGACTTTAGTGCTAACTCTAACAAAACAGAACTATTGTTCTTAAGGCTGTCTTCTGGCCTAGAATTTTGACAAAATCGTATTTTTTTTTGTATATTTTCAATGTTTAGTCTTTCATGAATATACCCTCCAAAGAAAATTTCAAAGTTCCAATTATTTATGGAGTTACAGCAATATTAGTGCAATAAACAGCGGATACACCGCTCTGAACTTCAGACTTCTAATGTTTCCAAGGAAGCTCGAATTACTCGTCTAGCAGAATGAACAGCCAAAAACTTTGATTTTGAAGTCACCGAAGGCGAATTGAATGGACCAGGAATCGGCGATTAATAAAATGTTAGTATATGTACCTACCATTATATGACTTAGACTTGAAATGAAAAACTTCACTCGAATCTTTAAACGCGTTTTTGTCGAAACCACATTTTTCGATCGGTTGACATGATATCTCAAGTTGTAATGAACCGATTTACTTGAATTTTTTTGTGAACCTTCTCTATACACTCCTCTACAGCCCGTTCCAGATTTATAGCGAAATTTCATTTATATCATTTATAACTAGTGAAAAAAAGCCGGGCTATTGTACAAACAATAATAAAAAGAACTTTAATTTAACTGGCAGTTTGTAAAGTAAAGCTCGATCTGGTCGTCATAATATCTTGAATGACCAAGACGTCAGAACAGTACTACGAAAAGCTAAGGAAAATCCAAAAATAAGTGCACCACATATAAGCAAATGTATTGAAAATGAATTGGAAAAAGCAGTGTATCCAGACACTATACGTAGGAATTTGAGATCCGCAGGATTTCACGGACGCGTGCCAAGAAAGAGACCATTTACTTCTGAGGCATAACAAAACGATTGGAGTTCGCGAAAAAATACCAAGATAAGGACCATAGCTTTTGGAAAACAGTGTTTTTTACGGACGAAAGTCGCTTCAACATATTTGGATGTGATGGCTGTGGAAAAGTTTGGCGAAAAGTAAATGTGGAGATGCAGAAAGAAAATGTTATCAAAACTGTTAAACATGGAGGTAGGAGGTAACGTAATGGTTTGGCGTGGGATGGCAGCAGCTGGTGTAGGAAATATTCATGTCATTCAAAGCATAATGGATCGTTACTAACACCTGAACATACTGCGAGCTAACCTGAGACCATCTGTTGAGCGCTTAAGGCTGGGACCGAGCTGGATATATCAACAAGATAACGACCCAAAGCACACTGCTTTGGTCGTTTGGGAGTGGATTCTTTACAACGCCCCGAAACAGTGGCATTCGCCACCACAATCGCCTGATCTTAATCCAGTTGAACATTTTTGTGATGAACTTGAAAAAAAAAGAGTTCGAAAATATAACGTCAGTAATAAGGAGAAGTTAGAAAATGCGTTATTGAAAGCTTGGAGTGAAATTAGTTCAGATATAACAGAAAACCTAGTCCTTTCGATGCCTAAGAGACTGCAAGCTGTTAAAGTGGCGAAGGGTGGCCCAACTCGATATTTAATTTAATATTATCGATTAACAAATGGTGCTACGGATGTGAAACTTGGGCCCTTACCCAAGCATCCGCAAATATATTGAACGCCTTCGAAAGACGGGTCCTCAGGTGTATAATTGGAGCTAAACAATTGGCCAATGGCGGATAAGGTACAACCACGAATTGTACGAGGTTTTTGACGAACCAGAGGTTGCTATAATAATCAAACTGCGGAAGCTGCAATGGGCTGGTCACGTGCAACGAGTGGACGAGCATCGAGTACCTAAGAAGGTATTCGACGGAAGGGCCGAGGGTCGAAGACCAGTGGGAAAACCCAGAAAACGCTGGTCTGACTCTGTCGACGAAGACTGCGCAAAGCTGCTCGGTTTTCGAAATTGGAGGACGCGGTCATTGGACCGAGACAACTGGAAGCGTCACCTGCAAGAAGCCAAGGCCCGAGAGGGGCTGTAGTGCTACGACGACGAATAACAAATTGTACATTTATCATTTTTTTCCATAATTTTATCTGCTGTGTCTAGACTTTTGTGGGATAATTTTTTTATATTTCTTAAATTCATGTCTACATACTTAATAATTTTATAATTTTCTTTCACAATATGTATATACAAGTAAGAATCATTAAAATAAACTAAATTTGGCATAATATGAAAGGTTTTTCGGTTGTATGTAGACTTTTGTGACGGAGTGTATATAAAATATGAGTTTTCGGCGAAATGAGTCCAATACTAATTTTCTTCGAAAATCAATAAAAACACCATTGAATGCGGAGCACAAGTTGAAACGCTTTCGATTTGCGTATGAGCACCAAACATGAAAAAAAGAATAGTATAGCGTCAATTTTTCCGAGGTATAAAAGCTTAATATGGATGGTCCTGACGGCCATAACTACTATTTTCACGACACCACAGCGGAGAAGCCGACGTCATGATCTGGAGAGCTATTTCCTACTATGGTGCGAAACAATATTAGGCAGCTTTTTCGCAATTAATTTTCGGTCCCCTGCTATGAACTTATTAGCAAGACAATGGTCCCATACATACAGCACGAATCATTAAAACCTAGATTAAATGCTAAAATGTTTACATAATGGCATGGCCCCTTTAGTCACCGGATTTAAGCTTTAAGCATTATGGAGAAAGTTTGTGATTGGTTAACCCGAAAAGTCTATTAAGACTCTAGCCAATATGAAGACAAAAACAACTAATTGATACCATCAAGAATACTTGAGACGCATTTTCCCAAAATTATCTTAAATAATTGTATGAATCAATGTTTGGCATGATGTTCAAAAAGCAAAATAAAAAATTATGTTTTCGGTCAATTTCGAGATTTCAATCACGAATTTCACAAGTGTTTCTATTCTGTTGAGATGATTCGATAGGTAAAAATTGTTTGTGCATCCAAAAAATAACTTAGCGGAAGATAGCGGTGCATCACCAGCGCTCACCTATTTTACATGAATGTATGCGTAATCGTAGAATCTTTCTTTTCAGTAAACGAGTAAAATTTTCACAATATATTCAACACCATATTTGTGAAAAGGATCGAAAGGAAAACGTTAAAAAGTTTATGGCATACGAATCAGTGTATCCGGCCTCTTGCGCAATACTCCCGCGTTCTAAAAACTCGACTTGAGCTGATGTGTTTAAAAGCTTATCTAGTTTATGATAGCACTAATTTCAAATTTATTGTTCATCTCCATTGCCATCAAAACGAGAATACTGCCTTTCATTCTCATTTCTAATTAAACATGACGTTTGAACAACATGCCAGCTACTTACGCATATGCATTTTGCCTTAGAACTTTCTGGAGTGTAAACCAGAGTGGGACCAACACAGCTATTTTGAAATCTTGGAGAGTCGGACTGTTAAATAACAAGCATAAGAGACTAGCTT
Organism: Nemotelus nigrinus; assembly: GCA_947369275.1. Classification (NCBI taxonomy): domain Eukaryota; kingdom Metazoa; phylum Arthropoda; class Insecta; order Diptera; family Stratiomyidae; genus Nemotelus; species Nemotelus nigrinus. The sequence goes on from OX376372.1 coordinate 3,210,192, forward strand.
ATTCGTACCTTTGGACAGCCAAAGCAGCGAAAATAACAGCTATAGACGCTATAGCAAGAATCTTGAACACACTCCAGATGTAGTAAAACACTATGATGCGCACAGAAGCAATTTGAGAAATCGAAATGAAGCAAAAAATCTAAGGGGGACACTTAAATGATGGGAAGATCTGACTTACGACATTCAAATATTTAAGCACAAGTCAGGACAGAAGTGCAACGATGATACCACTAAACTTATGAATGTTTTTTCTCTGTTTGACATTTTTTAATATCACATGGATAATGCCAGCGTTTCGAACCGAATTATGCAAAAAATATATATCTGCGAATACTTGAAAATGTTGTAGGTACTATGAATTCAAGCTCTCGAAGATAAATCACTTTTTACATTTAATTAACATTTATCAAAAATATGATCTATCCTTAGGATTAAAGCTTCACGCGGTATTAACGAAGATTTCGCCACAAAATTTTAATAAATGCACTCATTATTTATAAATCCACAATAAATTAATCCTAGTGAAATTTACTTTTGGCATCCATCCTTGCGTACAATTGCATAGAATCCACTACATTGCTTTCGCACTAGACCCGCATCTATACACTACACCAATCCTATCACACTATCGAACTCACTTCCGAAATGACATGCCGAATCTGAAATGAAATCATTTTGTTGATGAAAAGAACTCGAAAATCACCTGACCGATCTGAAGTTAAACTGATCGGTCGAACGTTGCTGAGTTCAGAACGAAGTGTAGAACGGAGCAATGACTTTGTTGCATTCGTATGGTTATGACTGCATTGTACCTACTAGGTTCGTTTCTGAATAACTTGACATCAAACAAGGTAAATTCGAAACAATTATCACGGACAATGTCAATTTTTTTCTTAAACCAAAACAAAAGCTCGATGCTAGTGTGCTGGTTTCATAAACAGCTATCAGGCTGCCCGTGACAAAATGCAATCATGGCATAAATGCATGTTTTCAAAACAAAAGACAACTATTAGGTATGTATCTTCATATATACATATGTATGTTCGTTTGGAGAGATCTAAGTGTCAAAAATATAAACAATTGATTAGTCAAACCTTTCGCTAAATACCTAGGCATATGTATTATACTCGTATCTGCATAAGTACATATGTAGAATGTAGATAGATGATTCAAAAGAGCAAAAGTACTAAATCAAATTAAAACGAGAGTAGCAGCACGTGGTCAAATAGAGCATATGATCATCGCTAAGGGCATTGTGTCATAAACTTACTTGTAATGTCTATGATCGTATTGTGTTTCATGCAAACTCACTTGAATATCATAGCGCCTATGCGGTGGTGGAGTGCAGTCATTCAGATCTGCAGTTCTAGAGTTTTGCAATAGGGTCCCCATGATAGCAAGGTTATTCTAAAACTTTTTAGTCCTACAGCTAAAGAGGGACATGGATATACATGTATTATTTTCGCAGTAGAAGGAAGGCTGTTTCAATTGTACAATTGTACAATTTGTCGCGAAAGTGTGCCTTATTTGCTCGTCAGATTTGATCCTTTAAAGTGCTCCCCCGTAAAACCCGCATGATTAACCACAATAACGCATTTCTAATTACATTTTAGACATAGACTAATACAAAACTCTGCGCATATGAATCAGCTCCCCAAACACAGGGACACGCTCATATGGAATACGTTTTGCATTCTGTAAATTATGCCTTTTAAAAGCAGAACAAAATAAAAACCTTGTAGCCTTCTCTACTTCTACCCCCGTTACAGTCTCCACAGCCTACACATTCCAATTCATAACGCACCTCACACGAACTATGCCTGTAAAAATCGTACTAATTTACATGAAAAAGACGAAATCCTTTAAAGCATGCAATCATTTAGTTTGTCCATTTTATTGTATGTCGTCACACTTAAATCAACTGTGAATCGCGGCTGCATATTGTTGTTTACAGCCTCGCGGTATGTTTTGTTTTGGCTATCGCGTCTCGAGCTTCGTTCGCCTTATGTTTTATGCGACAATCTTCTAAGAAACATTCATAAATTTCACATCTACTCTTCTACTCGAAACAAGTTGTTTAGCAGCACGGGACGCAAAAAAAACACTGAAAACATAAAGTGCCGATTGTTTTTATTGTTTTATTTTTCATTTGTCGACTTTGTAAAAACACGCCACGACAGGGACGTGTACAGATGTACTGTTTCGTTACGGATATCAAACGACCGTCATTCAGATATCGTATGGATGTGTCCATGTGTGAATATCCTTCATCGATGAATGGTTTGATGGTTCGCATCGCTTTGAAAATCTTACGCATTATTGATTTCGTAATTGACACCGAAATCAGGGCTTCCGTAATTTGAGAAGGTGTAGGATGTGGATGCGATGGTACAAGGAGTGGAAATAATGTAATATGCTAGTTGGGAAATTCTTCTGTTTTCTAAATGACGAAATAATGCAAACCCAATATCATTCTCTTATTCGTTGTTAAGTAAAACTTGTCGTTTTCTAGTTTGGAAAAAAAAGTAAATAGCTAATTTTTCAAATTATAATAATCGCCCACACCAAAAGAAGTCCTTCTACAGGAGATAGTAAATAGAAACTGGTAATTTTAAAAACAAATAGATATATCCTCAGAACAGAGAGATCTGAGGAAATGAAACAAGTGCATACATATACGAAATTGAAAAATACTTTCAGGTACGAAAATGCTCGCAAGTAAGAAAATACTGTTTTCCACAGCTAAACAGTTTTCCACTGCCAAACAGTTCGTTTTAACAAACGAAAAACGGTTCGTTTTAGAAATGCTGTTCGTTTTCGAAAAAAAGTTTCGCTTTAGAAAAACTGTTTGTCGCTATTTGGAAAAACCGTTCGTTCGTTTTTTGCAGCCAAACGTTTTTTCCAAACTGTTTTTCGTTTTTGAGCCCATCACTAATAGAAAGAGCCTTTGACAATGCAAGACACGACCCGCTGCGTCATGAACCCCAGAAGAGAGAAACCCCTCAAGAGGTAGTGAAATGGGCGAGTAAAGTACTGAGGTGCCGAGGTGCATTCTTGGAACTGGGGGAAATAATGCTAATGGTGAGCACTAGGAGGAGATGTCTGCAGTGAGGAGTAGAATCTCCCTTGCTATGGCCCCTGCTGATTAACGACCATCTTCGAACCCTCAACACTGAGGGACTAGCCGCTCTCGGATACGCGGATGGCAATAATAAGATGCCAACACTCAGATGTTGCATTCATGGATACAGAATGCAAAAGGTCTTAAATGAAAAAAAAACACATTAGTGCAAAAAAGATGGGGTATCTATACATTCTCAAAACAACAACATAGTTTCATTCACCATGGAAAGAAAAATTGAGATAGGAATCCTAAAAATAAGGGGCAGGGAGTAGTAAAACATCTAGGAATCCACCTGGATAGGAAACTGACCTGGGATAGTCATCTAAAGTCATCTAAACAAAATAAATATCTATATCATCTAAACAAATATCGCACAATAAAGCAGTTTGGGCGAAAAAACAAGTGCTTGGACGCAATCGTGGAATATGTCCAAGGTAGACACTCTAGGCATACAAACCAATCATTCTATATAGATCAGTGGTGTGGTGGATGAAAACCACACACAAAACTGCTGTTTAACAACAAAAAGCTTCAAAGGATGACCTGCCTACTGGCTACAGGAGTAATGAGCTACACCCCAAGCACACCCCATGAAGGCTCTTCTAAACCTGAAACCGCTATCAGGCATAATTTTATGCTAAATTTAAGGCCACGCATTTAATAAAGATAAAGAACACTAAAAGCGTCAGCATTAAGATCCCATCAGATAGGCAGCTGGCTTTCAAGGCTATCAATCGCAATCAAATAAACGAGAGAAGCGAGAGAGGCTCTAAATGGAATATGTGTACAGAGCAGCCTCGAACTGATGTTTGTCTCTGACCATAAGGGGCACCAAGGTAACGAGGACTCTGTTACCAAGCCCAAAAAGGGGACTAAATTGCTCCACAATGGTCTCACTCCTTACTGGGGCTTTGCGAAGGCTAATACAGACAGGGAAATTAAAATAAGGACTGAGCAAAATGTCAAAAACTACGAGCTTAATGGTGAAAGTTTGACGCACTCAAAAAAATTATCTCAGCTTCAATACAAAAAGAGTCCACGAGCAGTGGCTCTTTAGAACTGTACCACGCCATTTCCCTTGCAAAAAGCGTCTCCACAGGATAGGCAGGGAGCGATATGACTGCTGTAGATAATGCGGAGAAGTGGGCAGACAGTGTACGGCATTTTCTCGCCAGCTATCCTGCACTAGCGAGACGTAGATTAGAGTTACTTGGCTCTGATCTCCCCTCTATCCGGAACATCTCCTTCCGAGGACGAGTTCATAAAGAGTCTGAACATCCTATAGAACAAAGCTGCGGAGGTACAATAGACCCAAGAAGTCGTGCAGTACTTGGGGTCATCTGGATCCGCTAGATACATCCATTGATTCATAGATCCTTGTGGAGCTCTAGTTTTAGACTTAAAGGAAGTAGATACCCAGGACTGGTATTGGACACAATAGTAGGGTAGTAAAGATAGGACTTAAAATATAGTATTATAGAAGAGGAAAATTGACGTTGCTGTATTTTCAACAGGAGAATGGTTATCAAATGATATGACACAGTAATTTGTGTATGTAATTTGTGTAGGTAGTATGTATGTAAATATGAGAGAGATACTTTGCGGAATCCCTGCAACCCACGACAAATTAATTGTCCATATTTGTTGATAATGATATCATAAATATGGTGCTTTAAAACTTTAGAGACACCTAGAAGAAGTGGTAGCAAGGGAGGTAATTAGTAACACAAGATAAATTTGCAGATGATGAAATAAGATGTATAAGAGCTGCATCTCCGGAAGTAGAAAAGCATTTGTTGAATATGGTTGATAGAGGAAACCTCAAAGACTCATTAGCTGTTTTGAAAAAAAACATTGGTATCCGGCACAACATGTTGTATATAGTTTTTTGACAACAGTTTCTAAAGCCAATGGAGTCAAAATAGCCATAGGCGGTGATCGATCGCCACGAAACTCTAGCCCAAGTTTGCAGTAGATAAGGCATAAACAGATGTTAAATGCAGAGAAAGAAGCTAGAGTAGTAAAAATTTGGTCACCTAGCTTAATAATGTTTGAAGTCAAGTTAAGAGTACTAGAGTAGGATCGAAACGATTTAAGATTTCCTGCCAATAAAGAAAACTCGATTTGTGATAGATGGGAACATGGATGCATTTTTAATGTGATTTTTTTTTTGTGGTAGTCCTTAGATTATAGTGGGCTTTTAGGATAAGTGGTGAATCAGATCGGTTGTATTTGTTTTTAATGCGTAGTCGTGAATCGTTGATTTCATTAAAACAAGTTGAGTTTTGTCGCTAAAGACTTGAAAGTGAAATGAATAAACGGAATAAAGTGGCTAAAATTCTATAGAAAAAGTAGACTACAGCTTATTGTGAGAGTTGAAAAATTTAGCGCTACCACATATCACTGTAATCATCATCAGCGATGCAGCATCCAGTAATCTGGTCTAGACCTATTGCAAAAGAGAATTCCAGACGTCCAGATTTTACACCGCAACCCTATAAAAAAATCTATGTAGCGTATATTCCTATATAACATAAAGTGAAATATTCTCACGACAGCCTTTGGTGGGTCTAGGAGTTGAAGCTAGTAGACAGTTTCATTCACAACACTGAAAGAAAAACTCTTGGTTGGTTCAACTATTTTTAGTAGTATTGTAACGATTCATTCAAAATCGTTAAACGAACTAAGGAAAATAGTTATTTTTACTATGTTAATATAGTTAATTTAACGATATTAAAGTAGTTGGCTCTGGTTATACAAAAAATATCGCAACGTTCATGAAATCAACTGTTTTAATTGTTTCATAACCACGAAAAATAGTTCAAACTTCAACGTTTCGAATTATCAACAGTTTTTATGGTACTTAAACTACTTTGCAATAGTTGATTTCAACAAACGTAATTCAGTGAGCAACGTCTTTGGAATTATTCTACGCAAAGTAGAATGGTTTCAACATTTGGACGCTTTTCATGCTCCGAATGAGTCAATTGTTCAATTGTTTATCAACCACGCTTCATGGTGCATAAAAGTAATCAACGATTTTCTTATGGTTGTTTTAACTATAGCCCTAGTTGATGCAAAAACAACTAAGGAAAACTGTTGATTTTTCATACTCCTCATACTCATGCTCCTATTCTATCATAGAAGTTTCATATGATACATGGCAAAATTGTATTCGGTTTGTTGTCGATATAATTCATATTCATGTTATGCAGTGAAGCCTTTATATTACGTTGTATGACGCTATTTTATTCACGGTACAGCGTTTTCCGCTGTTGCAAAGCAGTGGGCTGTGGCAAAGCGCAGTCAAAAAATTAGAATGCACTGTTTTGTGTGGTAACGCGCACAATGGCTGCGGGTGAATTTGCGGCAGCGGCAGAATTTGCGGCAGCGGCAGAATTTGCGGCAGCGGCAGAATTTGCGGCAGCAGCAGAATTTGCCAAATTTCTCATTTTGCCGCAGCGGTGATACCTACCATAGGATGGCATCACCACTAGGTTGAATTAAATCTATTTGAATTAGGTTGAATTGTCTGGTGGAATAGACAAGCGATGGCTGATGAGTATTGTGATAAGCCAACCTAATCCTCGTACAACAGGATTTAGCAATAAGAAAGAAAAAAAAATTAATTTTGGTAGGTGCCTTAGTTGCATTGACAGCGACATTGTCGCTGCATTGTGATTCACCAAATTCAACTGCGGCATTCACGCCTCCCCTGCCTATATTTCGTACTATGTATATGGTTGGAATACCATTGTTTGTGGTTGCTTACTTTTTTTGCACCACGGACGTTGTTTATCAACCACGCGTCATGGTGCATAAAAGTAATCAACTATTTTTTTATGGTTGTTTTAACTATAGCCCGTAGTTGACGCAAAAACAACTAAGGAAAATTGTTGATTTTACCAAGATTTTTCTTTCAGTGAAATTTAAAATCAATGTTTATAGAAGTGGGGACTGATTAGTTCCACGGTTCACTTCATCCCTGATTTGACTCAAGTACCTATTCCGAACTAGATTAACTCAAAGCTCGGTGCGCGGTTTCTCGGAACCTGGATTTGAACCAGGGACCCGGCACACTAGGAGCCAGTACTCTAACCACTACACTACACAAGCCTTCCTATGCAGCATTTGTGGTCGCATACGCTATGTACATAGTACTCTGAGCTACAAAACCTAAGGTTTCATGTATACGTGCACCGAGGACACATTCGTATTAGCCAAGAGGATCTGCAGCCATTTATTTGAGCAGTCAAGAAAAACTGATCGGACCATCCTAAGCGAGGAGCTGGACGAGTGTTTGGGTAAATCGACCATAAAATCATGAATATTAAAGACATTCAGCGTTGGTTTATGCAAAATCCCTCGGCAATTTAGTTTCTACTGGCAAACCAAGTGAAGACAGCGAATTATTTATTGAATTGAAAAGTTTCATGCACGTGAACTTTATCTGAATTGAATTAAAATAAAAGCGGGTTTAATTTCGAAACCAAAGAATTTCGATTGTAAAAACGCAAAGAATCACGAACTCGCGGACTGTGTTGCAGGGAGAATAATAGTAATAGAAAATAATAGAAAACAATAGTTACAAAGAACATATGAAAATTTGGTTTTTACTTCAAAGTGAATATTTCCATACATTAAAGGATTTTCTGCTACATACACAGTCCTGACTCCTGTGGACATGGTCTGGTCAATACATTGCAAAGTTAATACACTCGAAAAAGTTTTACATTAAAAAACATTTTGAGCATCAAAATGTTGAAGATTGGGATAAATTTGGATAAATCGTCCCTGGGCGCCAGAGTAGTTATAATTTTTAAACGCCAAAGCACGGACGAATCGACGATTGTAGAGTTGATTAGAAGATTTTAGATTCGAGCCTTTGACATGTTACTAATACTGATTTTCACATTGTAAAACTCGATAGACCGAACAAACGTGAAGTAACATCTTCCTAAAATCTAACTTAATATAAGATGAACCTACAATATTTTTGCAATTTTTTTATTTAAATGCTAATTGAATGAAAGTTGTTAAGTGCAGTACTTTATCATGTACAGTACTTTGGAAAGGAGATAATTTGCAACTAATAAATTCAATTAATTTTCTCTAATTGCATACAGTTAGAGGAGAAAACGTGTTTAGAAATGTTATAAGTTCGACTTTGAGATGCATATTTGTGTTAATTATTGCTAGAAACTGCTATAGTAAAACTTTTCACTCTTTCCCAATGAGTTCACCCAGCTAGTATGCAAACTGCAAAAATTATAAACCGCGTTTTCAGCTGAGGACCGTCTATCCAAGTGTCAACCAAATAGATATTCCTAAATAAATTAAAAACTTGCAAGATAAAAAGGATGAAGTCCATTTAATAAATACTCATATAAAAAATCAGACAATTCAAACTCCTTCTAGTACAGGGAATTAGTTTTTAAAATAGCAGGCCGGTGTTTTGGAAGATGTGAAATTTTTTTCAATTAGATGATTATGATGACTGGCAAAGTATCCATTTTAGGCGTGAAACAAAGTTTCGGAGTAAAACATTTGCTATTAAACTAAATCACACTTGGAATTTTGAAATTATTGGTATCGAATCCTAAACAATTCATAAAAACAATGCAATTCATCTATCAGTAAGCAGATCACAGGGCTTTAGGCAGCTATAGTTCCTTGCCGTATTGACTGAATGGCTGGGAAAGAGAATATGGTTATGTATATATGCATACTTATATTGGATATCTTTCATCGAAAATACAGTATCTTAGTAGCTTTTTTTCAATCTTCTAAACTTTGGTCGATCTCCTATTTAATCACTAGATTATTTTAGTATGAATTTACATCAATGGTTAAAATATGATAAATCTATCTGATAGTTTTTAGTTTAGTTAGTTTTTTTGTATAGTGGGACTTACGTTTTTATGATATCCACTCACAATTTTCTTGAAATTCTAGTTATTTGTCGATATTTTTAACATCTCTTTCGCAAACAAAATACTGTACGGGAAGAAGCTTTAAAAATGCATAAGATCGTTGATTTCAACAGTAAATAAAATATCGGCCACAAACCAAATCACGTCACTACTTAAACACTTACACAGACACTTTGTATATAACACTCGCAGATTGAGCAAACATTTCTTACAAAATCTCAAAATAAATTCGATACTTCTTCGTACAATCAACAAAAAACAAAGGGTAATCACTTTTCAACGAAATTCGCACATGTCGAGTCTTATGAACTTTTCAATTTGTTGCTACCGATATCCATTTGACGGCTCGATATTCAAACACAATTGACCCGTAATATCACCTACGAATTTTAAGAATCTGCAATTTTCTTATAGAAGCGGCAAATAACCAATAAGATAGTCAACTGACTTTCCCAATAGGACTTCTCAAAAATAAAAACAAGGAAACACCACACCTCGGAACGCACCGTTCTCAACGACGACACAAAAACCGTTCGCACGCCAGTTTGCATCTGAATCGTCTGCACTGATTACAAGCGTAAACGGAAAGAAAGATGCCGTGTCGTGCCGTGGTCCAGCTCCAATAGCAGCCGCGACGCCAAATGGGAGGGTAAGATGAGGTCGGATGTGCGCAAGGCGAAAAGATGCAACGATCCCAACCCGCGTAGATGTATCTGAATAGCTGAGCAGTTTCCTTTTCATCAGCATACGTAGATATGTATCCCAATTACACACATAATGGAAAATGTGGTTGTATCACGGATTGTAGTACGCACGGCTCTTGTATGTCGTACGGCACAAAAGCTCGAATAAGAAATGTATAAAAGGAAATTCGAAACAGGAGAGATTATAAAATGGAGCTGCGAATTATATCTATACGCTATGTACAGGCCATTCGTATAGATTCAGAGCGGTAGCACAACTTTTGAAATATATTTTATTCGCATTGATTTGACCTCAAATCAATAGGCAATATTCTTTCTTTCTGTGCAAGCTGAAGCTGTTAAATTGTATCGCAGATTGTTTTGTTAACAATCTCCCGAAGACATAACACCAGAAACGACTTGAGTATATAAGCACCATCAGTGGCTCAGCAATTGTGTTGAATGATATTTGTGTTTTATGAACTTGTTTTGCTTGTTGCGGAGTTTAGCACCAAGTATTACACTGTGTAGTGCCCAATGGTCTCACTGTATATTAAATCAAGTTTATTAAAAATATTTATATCTACTTTTTATCTTGACGGTAGACAAGGACAAAAAAGACGAAAGAGAGAAATATGCGAGGATTACGAACAATGTTGATCGTGCTTTTAATTAGTTAATTGCTGATGGATGCAATGTTGAAAACTACGGACCTTACACAGTAAGTGGCTGAACAATTTCCCCGCTCTCTTCAGTAGCTGGAAACCTCATCCCAATTAGTCATGTTCCTGTGAAAGCAAGTACGCTCAACTACGTTCTAATTTCTGTCTAAATTATAAGATTTCAAATACCAAAGAAAGCTGCTGTTTGTGTTAGTTACTATCGCGCTCGGGTTTCCTTCACCTGCAGGCCAGATTAACTTTTAATATTTTGTATTTATTTACCTGTCTTTATTTTCCCAGGAATTTTGTGTTAGCCTCATATTAGAGGTGCCTGAGGCAAACCAGCCACTTCCGCTGGGGCCGAGGCTCCATGATGCAGATTCGCCTGTATATACCTCAATCTATGTTTTTAGTCGGTTAGGAACCGCTGAGACCTATTTTTGTCCTCATGTCGGTTCCATTGCACTCTATGCTGGTGGCTAGAGTGACCACCGGCTTGGGTATTTTTCCACTCGTTTTTTTAACGGCTAACTCAACTGGAAGCTAACTTTGCCGTCGCCTTCAGTTATTCTGGAAGATTAGGCTTGGTCCTCTGCTATGACTAGCATGGCGCACTTGTCTCTATTTACCCTAAACAACTTTTTCCAGGACAATATTAAGATCCCTACTTTGCAATTTATTTTGACTGAGACTTTTGAGGTCCGCTCAACTAAGGAAATAATGAACATGTTGTTCGGTGTTGGAAATCAACTATTCCTCCGTGGCCCACAAGTTGGCTCCTTCCCTCGGCTCAATATACAGGGTTTCCACCCTTATTCATTCGGGCGTTGATCTATCCTTGCAATTAAAAGACACGCAGCCTGAATTGTAGGGAATGCTAAGGATGCGAGCGGTAGTGCCCCTCTATCTGTAGCATTTGCCTACCATACTCGCCTCTGTGTCATGCGCATGGTTACGTGTGACGACCCCCTTAACCTTCTTTCCGTATCCATTTGCAATCAATTTTCATATTGAATACCAAAATGCATCGGCTCGAGAATTTGTCCAATTCCGATAGCAACAATCCTCTGGTATTTCCGGAGCTCATTCCCATCAATATTAATTGCTGGCAATGGGCTCGGAACCCCGAAATTGTTGTTGTAGGAATTGGGAAGATTTTCGAGTCGTAGCAATGCAAACTTCTCGCGACGGCAATTTTGTTAGTGTCAAACACTAACAACAAAGAAAAATTTTTCAAATCATCGCCATGCAATCTTCTCGCGACGGCAATTTTGTTGGTGTCAAGCACTAACAACAAAGGCAAAGCAAAGCATATCGCCCCGCATCGCAAATGCGAGCGTGTGAATCATGTTTATGCGATTGGAAAAATCTTCGCACGCTTTGTGTTTCGATGCAAAGTTTTTCTTTGTTCTGGGAGATTGGTTGTTGCCGCGTACAATGTTCACTAGCATGGGCATTGTGTGTGGCTGCGGTAGTTGTCCGAGGGGCGAGGTTCGGGGTGAGGTTATTGCAAAACCGTTGCAGGCAAAATGATTCTTCGTCGAGAACGAAAGATCAGTGTGTTCCCATTTACACAGATAAGTAGGCCGTGTCAATTTGATGCTCTGGAGATTGGTAGCCTGGCTAGGGAGCTGTTGTCGCGTTGTTGCGGGAGTCATGTTCGACTGGCTGTCGGCAGGATTTTCGAGTGATGAGTTAGTCAGTTGCGGGTGGAGGCTTGGTTCGGCACTCAAGGAGCGGGTGTTTTGATCAGGAAATGTGACAATTGCTTTCCGTATCAAGATATTAATGTCAATTCAAAACAAATTCATGTGATTCCAAAAATATCAGTTCGTCCCAAAATCATCACATGAAGTCATTTTCCAGCTGGCGTGGTTTTTTTCGTGCAGTGTGACTAATTTTGTTAGTGGGAAGATCAGTTGGGTTGTGAGGGCTATTTGGTCCTATTTTGGTGAATTCGGTCACTGTACGCAAAACGCTCCCCCAAAACATTAGCTTTGTGCGCCTGCCGTGCCGACTACATATCATGCTCGATCGGTTCCCGATTTGGATTAGCGAAAGTGAAATCAGCGTGGATATGGCCCATAACAGTGTCGTTCTAATAAAATATAACTTACGTATCCCGGGGAAGTTTAAATAGGTATCTATACTACATAAAATGCAAAAACACGTGTATCGGTCGTGTGTGGAACTGTTCTCATGTTGCGAAAATAAGCCAACGTTTTGTGCAGTCTTTGTTTTCAAAACAGTCTAATAGGGTGGATGCTTTTAGGTTAGTGAATGTTCTCCGTACACAAAATGAAAGTGTAATTCTTAAACTATTCCTTTCGATGTGTGCAGTGTTGTGCTTCCTGTGGGATGCATTATTTCGTGATTTCAATTGTTTTAACCTCATTGGTAATTTGGAAATTTGCGAAATTTTATATTCAGCCTTTTGACGGACGAATTCACTCAACCAACCACCGAGTTTGCTTCGCCACGCCATTTATATTCCTGGCCATATATCTCGAAGTGAATTTAACCCATTTAAAATAGACGACATGTACGAGTATCCAGATGAATAAATGTCCATGATCGTATATTGCCATATCGACCCTTTTGTATGACGGCTGCTTCGTACGATATTCTACAGGTTTGTTTTTTTAATTTTTGCCTAAATGTCCAACAACTGCTGTTCGCGGAATACATTAGCGGCGCCACCACGACGGAATGATTGTTTTGATAGGAGTACTCGATCTAACCGAGCCCACTTGCGAAGCGATATCTATATGATACAGTTCGCTTGGAGATTATTAGCTGCGCCATCTCGGACACCGAGTGAGAACGTATCGCCAAATCTATGTGATTTCAATGTGAAATACCACCAGTCCAGTCGTTATGTATCTGGAATGAATTCGATAATTTTTCAATGTCAGCATACGTCTAATATTAACCACGATACTGAACAATTTGAAATTTATTTAATTTTTTTTGTGAATTGTCGAATTGCAAATGACAGTCGGTGCTGTATTGTTCTTTTGTTTCTTTGACTAATTTTCACTGCACCAATAAATTTTGATTTCTTTTGTACATGGATATAAGATGTTATTCTTTATCGGGTTTGAAAAATACTACTATATTTTTTTTTTGGTAGCAAAGCCATATATGATTCAAGTGATTAACTCGACGTTAAGCATTTTTTTTGCGAAAGTAAAACGACATAGCATGGTGAGAAATCTCTAAAGTGCATAACATTTAGGAAGAATTTTATTATGGCAATTATGACAATTGTTCAAGTACAATGTAAAAAGTTTACCACCCACAAATCAAGAGGTGAGCAATAAATCCCCCAGAGGATTAATAAATGTAGTTGTTTCCGCTTCAAGGAAAGTGATTTAGGTCATAAGAGGTATACATGTGAATTGATTAAACTTAAGCATAGAAATAGGAAGCGTCCTTTTAAGACAATTCTTTGTTTTGTTTTCAATCAATTTCTTCGTATGCGTAGTAGATGTTTCTGGTTAAAGAAAAGAAAAAAAAAATTAAAACAAACGAATAATATATTTAAATGTAATATTCATAACGAAAGTAAAGTACGCTAACAAACTTTAATCTCAATAAAAATTGCCCGCTAGTAAGGGTACTCGTTTGATTTCATACGTATGATAAATAGCAGTGAAGAAAAGCTAAATTTTGAAAGTAAATCTGTAAAAACAAACACAATGGCATTACATAATTAAAAATAATCTAACGTTATTTTTTTTTAGAAATACCTTATAAAGAAACAAAAGTTAGACAATATATACAAAAGAATAAAGAATTTATAATGATGATTTAAAATTAAAATCCTTGGCCTTCTTATTGGGCGAAAGCCTAGGAGGACTTTCTCGTTGCAGGTTCGCGAGGCCTGGCTGGCCCCAAATAAAATGAAATAGTTTTCATATTCTTTCAGCTTTTATAAAGGGAGGGATACTGGCCATCCAAAACTATAGTTCGAGTATTTTCGATTAGTTTGTTTTGAATTTGTTTGTATTATGGCCAGTATCAGAGGGTGGAGAACCCCAGACCATCGGGGTCAGGGCTCCGCCACCATCGCGAGCCCGGGACTGTCTGCTTCACCCGGGTTCCTCGGAGGAGAGAGGTAGCGCGTTTTCCCGTTTTTCCCGTGTTTAAATTTTCATGTTGTGGCTCCGTGTTTTGTCACGAGCACTGGGTCTGCCTAGTCAGCCCATGTTGCAGAGCCTGGGTGGTTTCCTGTACGGAACGATGCCCCTTTTTGGCCCCTGAGTATTTTATATACTAGTTTGCGGCTACATTATAATACGGATGAATTATAAGTAGCATCCCCTTTTCAGAGAGCCAACCGACTCCATTTGTCTAAAGAACCCACCCCAGCCGCAGCGAGCTAGCAAAGCGGCACCCCAGCATCCGTCGGGGTCGGTTAGAGGGTACTCCGCACATGCGGACGAGGGGCCTTCACGGCCATTTCTAGGGTACCCTGCTCTCGGGGCAATTCTTTTTTTTTTATTTTGAATTTGCCTCTTGAATGGCAGTAGCCATTCTACTTTTTGAACCTTAGCACTCTTGGTTCTGGACTTCGGTCTGGTTCTGAGTTGTGCTAAGGCAACCTTAAATTATCAAATCGCTACAAATGGCGCCCAACGTGGGGCCCGAAAACTTGTTTTTGGGCAACCCACACCAAAGTGAGAAAAAAAAAAAATTATGAGCTTCGTCTCATACTCCCTTCAAGACTTTACGTCTTCAATCCTAATATTTCCATTCTCACTAGCAGGTCTTAGAATCGCCTCCTTTGCGATTCAACATTACTTCGTTCGAGAGAACAAAACCCTCTTTATTAAGACCTGCATTGCTCGCTCTTTCCTTTAGCCGCAAACATCCTTCCCAATCCTATCCCTTTAAAATCATTCCTTATAGTTTACCTCTTGGGCAGCTTCCTGTTGTGTTTGTCCGTTGAGCTTTTTGGCTCTGGGTGCAACCTGGAGGATGGCCGCGGATAACAGGTTTTGGTAGTTTACCGCCATTCCTGTCCCGTACATCCGAAGGGCCCCTGCCCCACTTTATGTTGGGAAGCTGTCCCAAACTTTGTTTCCTTGTTGTCTTGACCCGGCTTAGGCTTTTGGCTTGGGTTTGGTTCAGGCTGTGGTGGATTACGTGGGGTTGGCGTGGTGCCGCCTACACGTCCCTGCAGCTTGGCCAGACTTGAACCATTTGCTGAGGTTGAGTCAAGCAACAAAATAATTGTTTTTGATCCTTTGCTCCTCTCTTTTCAAGGAATTTCGGGTGAGAGAAACAGTCCCCCATACTGGGCGGTACCCTTCCGGAACCGACCCAATGTAATTTTCACATTAGTACAATTTTTCAATCGTAAATATTTTTCACATTAAACATTCAATCATTTTCACATGTAAACATTTGTTTCACACTTAATCTTGTTCACAATTAAAAACTTTCAACATTCTTGCGTTTTTTTTGAATAGAAAAGCCAGCCAGCTTGCGAACCTGTGGGAGGGTCTTCCTGGGTGAAACCCAATGGGAAGGCCAAACATTTCTCTAAATAAACTTTAATCTTTGACACGCTTTGACGTGTAAAATTCAAACAGTTAAATCTCTAACAGGTGGTTACGTGCAAAGTCTAACGTTTCCACTTTTTGCCACGTTTTAACGAGCAAATTTAAAGTTTTCATATTTCGACACGTTTTGACGTGCATTCGAAATCCCTAAACTTTTTTATATTATTTCAAACTTTATAATAAAGTTTTCACTTTTTGTCACGTGTTGACGTGCAAATTTAAAGTTTAGTTTACAACTAAACTTTTTCCAATTCGACACGTTCTGACGTGAAATCGAATTTCAAACTTTATTTTTCTTTGACACGTGTTGACGTGCAAAGTAACTCGACTTTCTATTTTTGACGCGTTTTTACGTGCAAATTTAAAGTTTCATATTTCGACACGTTTTGACGTGAAATCGAAATCCCTAAACTTTTTTATAATTCAAACTTTATAATAAACTTTTCACTTTTTTGACACGTGTTGACGTGCAACTTTAAAGTGTTCATATTTCGACACGTTTTGACGTGCAAACGAAATCACTATATTTCAAACTTTTCCCTTTAAGACAAATTTAGACGTGCAAAGCCATGCCTCTAGCCAGAAGTCTAGAGGATTTGTCCGGCGTCCGGGTGGAGGAGGAGTGCTCCATTTGCCGGCAGGGGTTTGCACGTGACAGCCCAGCGGTAACGACGTCGTGTGGGCATCAGTTCCATCGGCATTGCATTGAGCAATGGCTGACGGAGAGCCCAGAATGTCCGTTGTGCCGTGGAGCACTGCGCCTCCCCCTGGTGGCTGGACAAATTCAACCGACGGGAGAGACGGCGTCGAAGGGAGCACGGCCCAAGCCCACTAAAGGTGGCGTAAGAACGCGGAGGATGGATCGCCACGAGGAAGTGAGCTGCGAAGGCGTCCGTCGAGGTCAAGGCGGAGAGGATGGATTGGGTCGGTCGCCCGATCCAACCGCGAAAGCTCTGCCAACAAGCAACGATTCCGCTTCAGCCTTAGGAGTTCGGTCCATAGTGCAGGAGGAGTTGAGCACTTTTCAGCGACAGCTGATCGAACTCCAGCATAGCATGCGGCTGTTGTTGGATCGAGGGGCTGACCGAATCCTTCCTTCGTCAACCACTGATGGCGCATCGCCCCGATTGAATCCGAGGGCGCGCTTCTTCGTGGCGCCCCAGAGGCCTTCAAACCTCAGCCCTCCGCAACGAGACCCCCGTGATGGTGCAGTACCTCGAGGAGGCCCTCGAAATGGTCGTGATGACAGAATGTCATCCGACCGCATAACTACCATCATGGCAGGATGGAATCTGACGTTTAGTGGACAGGGTGGAAGCATGCCTGTAGAGACGTTTCTCTACCGGGTTAACGCGCTCACTCGCCAGCAACTTCAAGGCGATTTCCGGGCGGTCACCAGACACATTGACAGCCTGTTGAAAGGTGTTGCAGAGGAATGGTTTTGGCAGTTCCACCGGGAAGCGGAACATTTCGATTGGTATTCCCTGAGAGATGCCATGCGGCGAGAGTTCAAGGACTTTGCATCCAACAGTGAGGTGATGAGGCGAATCCGCCAGCGCCGACAGAAGGCTGGTGAGTCCTTCGACGACTTTTATCAGGATGTTCGTCGTTTGGCCGGCAGCCTCCCTTTCCCCTTGAATGATCACGATCTGCTAGATATCGTGCAGGGGAACATGCTCCCGGAGTTGCAGTGGCAGTTGGTGGATAGGCATTTCGCCAGCACACAGCAACTCCGAGAGCATGTAAAACGGAGGGAGCGTTTGGCGAGGGCTTTAGGACAGCCAGAGAGAGTTTACGGGACTCGTCGCCATCTGTCGGGGCTGACGGATTCGCAAGATGTGAGTGAGTTGGATGAAGGACCGCTGGATCCAGCTG
Organism: Nemotelus nigrinus; assembly: GCA_947369275.1. Classification (NCBI taxonomy): domain Eukaryota; kingdom Metazoa; phylum Arthropoda; class Insecta; order Diptera; family Stratiomyidae; genus Nemotelus; species Nemotelus nigrinus. Next base: position 3,228,039 of record OX376372.1, read on the forward strand.
AGACTTGCCCTGGAGCACTCGGAATTTCTGCGGCTGCAGCTCTGCCTATCTGCTGGAACTGCAGAAAGGTGGGGCATAAATTTGATGACTGTCTGGAGGAGCGGACGGTGTTCTGCTACGGCTGTGGTAAACCGGACACATATAAGCCGAGCTGTACCAACTGCCTACAAAAAAACAGAGCACCGGGAGCGCCGAACAAGACCTCGAGCCTCCCGATTCGCAGAACTCCTCCACCACGTTCCGGCAGGTAGGTAGTGAAGCAGCAACAACCTCAAGCAGGGACATCCTTGTCACCTGCCCCGGCAACCTTCGGCCAGCTCACTTTCACCATCCTCACCAAAATACTAATTTCACCACTGGACATCCCTGCTCGCTTGCATTTCTGCCTTACCATCTGCGACTGCGAAAGTACACAGCGGTAAGGGACAGAATTTTTAAAACTGAAACTCTACATTTTTCCACTGATAGGATCAGAAAAAAACGCTCAACGTTGAGGATGAGACATTATTATTCTCGCCTTCGACGTTGGCGTTATGAACTTAATTGTGCGACCTTGTTGGACGTGCCCTCAGGTGACGTCCGACCGTATGCACAGGTCTTGCTATTTGGTCAAACAACATCAGGTTTAATAGATACGGGAGCTTCTGTGAGCGTGATGGCGGCTGACTTGGCTAGAGCCTTCCTCGAGAGGAATTCTTTTCCCTGGAAAAGAGCTTCCCTCGGGTTGAAGACCGCAGATGGCACTCACCACCAAGCCGTAGGCCGCGTGTCAGCCGACATTACGTTCCGGGGGCTCACGAAGACGTTGACTCTCTGGATAATTCCCACTCTCAGCCAAAATCTCTACCTGGGAGTGGATTTCGTCCGGTTGTTCGCATTGGCCGCAGACCTGTTCGCGCCGGCCCAGCAAGTCGACACAGTGACCGGCCTCGACGAACTCGACGATCACGCCCATTCTCTAACACCGGAGCAGCGTCGCAGACTTAACTCTGTGATTGCTAGTTTTCCGTCGTTCGCTGTAGAGGGTCTTGGAAAAACCGCGCTAATCCAGCATGAGATTGACACTGGCAATCAGAAGCCAATAAAACAGAGACATTTCTCGGTTTCGCCGGCTGTCGAGAAGCTCCTATACAAGGAGCTGGACCGCATGCTAGCGATGGGGGTGATCGAAGAATCGAAGAGCGCTTGGTCATCACCTGTGACATTGGTGGTAAAACCATCAAAAGTACGTCTGTGCCTGGATGCGAGGAAGGTGAACTCGGTCACAGTGAAAGACGCCTACCCCTTGCCTCTTATAGATGGCATATTAAGCAGACTTCCAAAGGCCACTTACATCACGGGCCTGGATCTAAAAGATGCCTTCTGGCAGATCCCTTTGGAAGAGAAGTCTCGGGAGCGGACGGCTTTCACTGTGCCCGGGCGACCCTTGTACCAATTTGTCGTGATGCCGTTTGGGTTGTGCAATGCGCCCCAAACGATGTCTCGACTTATGGACAAAATAATTCCTCCGCATCTAAAGCATCAAGTATTCGTATATTTAGACGACTTGCTGGTGATTACGGAGACATTTGACGAGCACATGGGGGTGCTCCATCAGGTCGCATTTCACTTGAGACAGGGTGGCCTCACCATCAATGTGGAAAAGAGTAAATTTCTCTTGAGAGAAGTGAAGTATCTTGGCCACATTGTTGGTGAGGGCACGATTAGAACGGATCCCGACAAGGTGCAGTCCATAATGGACTTTCCGCTTCCCACAACGACGAAACAGATTCGTAGATTTCTGGGAATCTGTGGCTGGTATCGGCGTTTCGTCAGAGAGTATGCGTCTTTGTCGACACCGCTGACCGACATGCTTTCAAAGCGGAGTCAGTTTGTGTGGACCGATGAGAGGCTAAACGCTTTCAAGCAATTGAAACTAAGCCTTGTTTCAGCCCCAGTGCTGCACAGCCCTGATTTCAACAAGCCCTTCTCCATCCAATGTGACGCAAGTCAACATGGAGTAGGTGCTGTGCTGGTGCAACGTACTGAAGACGGAGCTGAAGCCCCCATCGCCTACATGTCACACAAGCTGAATCCCGCTCAGCGAAATTACACAGTAACTGAGCAAGAATGTCTGGCAGCGGTGCTGGCAATTAAGAAGTTCCGTGCCTACGTGGAAGGTCATGAATTCGAAATCGTGACCGACCATGCTTCCCTAAAATGGCTAATGCACCAACCAGATCTAAATGGTCGCTTAGCTCGGTGGGCCCTTAAACTTCAAGGGTTTAACTTTACCATCGTCCACCGAAAGGGAAGCCAAAATGTAGTGCCGGACTCCTTGTCGCGCATGTTCTCTGCCGATGCGCTGACGCCAGCGGAGAGCGATGAGACTCCGGTGGAGCTGGACCTGGCTTCGCCACATTTCAAAAGCCCTTCCTATATGGAACTAGCGGCGAAAGTAAATGCAGAACAACATCAACTGCCGGACTTAAAAGTAATAGATGGGTACGTGTACAAGCGTATGGAGTATGCGACCGGAAACGTACTACAAGAAGAATTGGCCTGGAAGTTGTGGGTGCCATCAGAAATGACGGCAGATGTAGTGAAGTTGGCACATGATCCACCTCTGAGCGCACACGGAGGCGTGGCAAAAACCCTCGGCCGACTACGGCAATGGTTTTTCTGGCCCAAAATGGCCGCTCAAGTGAAAGCTTACGTGGACTCATGTATTATTTGTAAAACCACAAAAGCCCCTTCACACACCCTTCGTCCACCAATGACGACTCAGTGCGTTCCCGAGCGCATATTCCAGCGCTTGTATATCGACATCATTGGCCCCTATCCTAGGTCCAAGTCCGGACACACTGGAGCTTTCATCGTTCTTGACCACCTATCGCGTTTCCCGTTTATCGAACCTTTGCGAAAATTCACCGCGGGGGCCGTAACGGAAATTTTAAGGAAGCGGATATTCTCCTTGGTCGGAGTTCCGGAAATTATTGTTTCGGACAACGGAGTTCAGTTTCGGTCCAACGTATTTCGTTCCTTGTTGGAGGAATTTGGCATCTCCCATACTTATACTGCTGTGTACTCTCCGCAGGCCAATGCCTCTGAGCGACTAAATCGCTCGCTTATCGCTGCCATTCGAGCCTACATAGACCCTTCTCAAAACAACTGGGACGCTAAGCTGACAGAGATCACTTCTGCACTGCGCTCCGCTCCTCATGCCACCATTGGCACTTCACCCTACCATGCTGTTTTTGGGCAACCCATGGTAACCCACGGGAAAATCTATGCCCTCCTAAAGCAACTTCAGCTCCTGGATGAGCCTAATCTCAGTTTGCCGACGGCTGACCACCTTGCCCTCATCCGCCAACAGATCCGGCATCTTACCACTCGAGCTCAAGCTCGAAATGCAAAATCGTACAATCTTCGCTCCAGATTGGTCTCCTACCAACCTGGCGAGATAGTATACAGGCGCAACTTCCGGCATAGTGATGCGGCTGCTCACTATAATGCAAAACTGGATCATAAGTTTATTCAAAGTAAAGTGCTAAAGAAAATTGGTGGAGCATATTATCAACTCTCAGATATGAAAGGTCGCACCGTAGGTGTTTTTCACGCTAAGGATATTACTCAATAATGTCAATATTTTGGGAAACCACCATTCGTTAACCTCCAAAGCACTAAAGTAATCATACTGCGTTATCACTCTCTTAAAAATTTCTTGAGACCTATAAACCTGTACGGTGTTAAAGCTATGTAAACCTGACCTTCAAATTTTTGGGCATTTACATCTTCGTTGTAATTGATTAACTTACCTTCGGGTCCCCGCAGAGGTGTCACTTATTCTACGTTTAGAATGTTTACTCGTATTCTGAGATCCCTTGACGCTTTGGAGCGGTCAACAATAGCTTTATGGTTCGGTCTGATAAGGGGAACAGAAACTTTTATTACTACTGAATGTTATTAATAATTCCTCTGCTACTCTCACTACTTGCAATAGTTAACTCTCGAAAGTGAATGTCCTGGGTTACTTCTTTTGTTTTTTTAGAATCGAGTTTTTGTCGATTCTGCCTCCTTCAACCTTCTCGTTAATACGTCTTTCGACGCCACAGCCCCTGACCTTCCGATGTGGGAGCCCCGGTGCGTGCAGAGGAGACATGGAGGAGCCAAGAGCTTCCGCTACGGACCCCGGCTGAAAGGGTAGCCCCCACCCCTTATTCAGGTCAGAGGAGCAATCCTGCTGTCCTGTACCCTGGGTAGCATCTCACGAGGTGTTGTGCGCACGCACTTACGCATGCGCATGCATTCGTAAGCGGATGCGTGAGTGTGGGGCGTACGTTGGTCCTGAGGCTGGGAAAAAGTAGGGTGCGGTCCTCCATGTGGTACGGCCGGCACTCCCCAAAACCCACTAATTTTATTTACTAGGAGGCTCCCGGACATGCATTCTTCGAGAGAATTGGATCCACCCTTCATTCGTTCACTTCGCTTTAAACTCACTTCCCTTGCTTGATCCACTTGAACATCTATTTTGCATTACTGTATCAATTGTACAGTCCGATCACCTTGATCCTTTGTCACCGTCTTTCACGCAGAAGCTTACATTGTCCCACACAAATTGACGAAGCCCCGTTCATCCACTGATGGTCTTACCTAGTAAGGTAATGAAGAAGATCGGAAGAGCATATTACCAACTCGCCGATCAAAATGGACGATCAGTGGGCGTCTTTCAGGCGAAAGACATCACTAAGTGAGAAACCCACTAAGCTCACCCGTTCACGATTTGTTCCCAAAGTCTATTTGGAGATCGTTCATGTGCGCCTATTTCAGGTGTCACTCCTGCCCTGATGTGAAAGTATCTAGAGATGTTCACATTGTTCACCATTTCCTCGGACAAAGATACTTCCACCCTTGAGCCATTCCACGTAGTTCAAGACATACGTCCAACATACTCTTTTCAATTTGATAAAATGTCTGTTCGACATCGGCCCAAGCACCTCCAACTATTCCTGTAGCTGGGAGGGCATGATTATTTAAGAACTGGCCAGCCGACCTTTGTGTATCCTCGGGGGGTGTTGCTGATAGCATGGGTGTTTGGCGGCGTTCCGCGGTAACCATCGTCGGATGCTTCATGGCTTTCGTAGCAGAAGGCATAAATCCCATATCAAGCATTCGATTTGACTACGTTCGTTTTATGTTTCTCGATGAGGCGGATCGAGTGCTTGACATGGGATTTGTGCCTTCTGTGGCGAGGGTCATGGGTCATCCGACGATGGTGGCTGTGCAGCGTCGGCGGGCACTCGTGTTCTCGGCGGCATTTCCTGGGGATGTGCATGGGATGGCTGACCGGTTCTTGAACGATCATGCCTGCTTAGCTATAGGAATATATAATATCTGTATATTCAGGTGGAATATACAATTTCTCATCTAAATCCCCTTCTCTTAATTCAGAGACCTACTCTTCATACTCTTTAAGATTCCTTCGGGATATATATCCTTCAGCTCTTTCCTCTCGGTGTTCCTTGAGGAAATAGCTGTGTTGTAGCATTTGCCTACCATACTCGCCTCTGTGTCATGCGCATGGTTACGTGTGACGACCCCCTTAACCTTCTTTCCGTATCCATTTGCAATCAATTTTCATATTGAATACCAAAATGCATCGGCTCGAGAATTTGTCCAATTCCGATAGCAACAATCCTCTGGTATTTCCGGAGCTCATTCCCATCAATATTAATTGCTGGCAATGGGCTCGGAACCCCGAAATTGTTGTTGTAGGAATTGGGAAGATTTTCGAGTCGTAGCAATGCAAACTTCTCGCGACGGCAATTTTGTTAGTGTCAAACACTAACAACAAAGAAAAATTTTTCAAATCATCGCCATGCAATCTTCTCGCGACGGCAATTTTGTTGGTGTCAAGCACTAACAACAAAGGCAAAGCAAAGCATATCGCCCCGCATCGCAAATGCGAGCGTGTGAATCATGTTTATGCGATTGGAAAAATCTTCGCACGCTTTGTGTTTCGATGCAAAGTTTTTCTTTGTTCTGGGAGATTGGTTGTTGCCGCGTACAATGTTCACTAGCATGGGCATTGTGTGTGGCTGCGGTAGTTGTCCGAGGGGCGAGGTTCGGGGTGAGGTTATTGCAAAACCGTTGCAGGCAAAATGATTCTTCGTCGAGAACGAAAGATCAGTGTGTTCCCATTTACACAGATAAGTAGGCCGTGTCAATTTGATGCTCTGGAGATTGGTAGCCTGGCTAGGGAGCTGTTGTCGCGTTGTTGCGGGAGTCATGTTCGACTGGCTGTCGGCAGGATTTTCGAGTGATGAGTTAGTCAGTTGCGGGTGGAGGCTTGGTTCGGCACTCAAGGAGCGGGTGTTTTGATCAGGAAATGTGACAATTGCTTTCCGTATCAAGATATTAATGTCAATTCAAAACAAATTCATGTGATTCCAAAAATATCAGTTCGTCCCAAAATCATCACATGAAGTCATTTTCCAGCTGGCGTGGTTTTTTTCGTGCAGTGTGACTAATTTTGTTAGTGGGAAGATCAGTTGGGTTGTGAGGGCTATTTGGTCCTATTTTGGTGAATTCGGTCACTGTACGCAAAACGCTCCCCCAAAACATTAGCTTTGTGCGCCTGCCGTGCCGACTACATATCATGCTCGATCGGTTCCCGATTTGGATTAGCGAAAGTGAAATCAGCGTGGATATGGCCCATAACAGTGTCGTTCTAATAAAATATAACTTACGTATCCCGGGGAAGTTTAAATAGGTATCTATACTACATAAAATGCAAAAACACGTGTATCGGTCGTGTGTGGAACTGTTCTCATGTTGCGAAAATAAGCCAACGTTTTGTGCAGTCTTTGTTTTCAAAACAGTCTAATAGGGTGGATGCTTTTAGGTTAGTGAATGTTCTCCGTACACAAAATGAAAGTGTAATTCTTAAACTATTCCTTTCGATGTGTGCAGTGTTGTGCTTCCTGTGGGATGCATTATTTCGTGATTTCAATTGTTTTAACCTCATTGGTAATTTGGAAATTTGCGAAATTTTATATTCAGCCTTTTGACGGACGAATTCACTCAACCAACCACCGAGTTTGCTTCGCCACGCCATTTATATTCCTGGCCATATATCTCGAAGTGAATTTAACCCATTTAAAATAGACGACATGTACGAGTATCCAGATGAATAAATGTCCATGATCGTATATTGCCATATCGACCCTTTTGTATGACGGCTGCTTCGTACGATATTCTACAGGTTTGTTTTTTTAATTTTTGCCTAAATGTCCAACAACTGCTGTTCGCGGAATACATTAGCGGCGCCACCACGACGGAATGATTGTTTTGATAGGAGTACTCGATCTAACCGAGCCCACTTGCGAAGCGATATCTATATGATACAGTTCGCTTGGAGATTATTAGCTGCGCCATCTCGGACACCGAGTGAGAACGTATCGCCAAATCTATGTGATTTCAATGTGAAATACCACCAGTCCAGTCGTTATGTATCTGGAATGAATTCGATAATTTTTCAATGTCAGCATACGTCTAATATTAACCACGATACTGAACAATTTGAAATTTATTTAATTTTTTTTGTGAATTGTCGAATTGCAAATGACAGTCGGTGCTGTATTGTTCTTTTGTTTCTTTGACTAATTTTCACTGCACCAATAAATTTTGATTTCTTTTGTACATGGATATAAGATGTTATTCTTTATCGGGTTTGAAAAATACTACTATATTTTTTTTTTGGTAGCAAAGCCATATATGATTCAAGTGATTAACTCGACGTTAAGCATTTTTTTTGCGAAAGTAAAACGACATAGCATGGTGAGAAATCTCTAAAGTGCATAACATTTAGGAAGAATTTTATTATGGCAATTATGACAATTGTTCAAGTACAATGTAAAAAGTTTACCACCCACAAATCAAGAGGTGAGCAATAAATCCCCCAGAGGATTAATAAATGTAGTTGTTTCCGCTTCAAGGAAAGTGATTTAGGTCATAAGAGGTATACATGTGAATTGATTAAACTTAAGCATAGAAATAGGAAGCGTCCTTTTAAGACAATTCTTTGTTTTGTTTTCAATCAATTTCTTCGTATGCGTAGTAGATGTTTCTGGTTAAAGAAAAGAAAAAAAAAATTAAAACAAACGAATAATATATTTAAATGTAATATTCATAACGAAAGTAAAGTACGCTAACAAACTTTAATCTCAATAAAAATTGCCCGCTAGTAAGGGTACTCGTTTGATTTCATACGTATGATAAATAGCAGTGAAGAAAAGCTAAATTTTGAAAGTAAATCTGTAAAAACAAACACAATGGCATTACATAATTAAAAATAATCTAACGTTATTTTTTTTTAGAAATACCTTATAAAGAAACAAAAGTTAGACAATATATACAAAAGAATAAAGAATTTATAATGATGATTTAAAATTAAAATCCTTGGCCTTCTTATTGGGCGAAAGCCTAGGAGGACTTTCTCGTTGCAGGTTCGCGAGGCCTGGCTGGCCCCAAATAAAATGAAATAGTTTTCATATTCTTTCAGCTTTTATAAAGGGAGGGATACTGGCCATCCAAAACTATAGTTCGAGTATTTTCGATTAGTTTGTTTTGAATTTGTTTGTATTATGGCCAGTATCAGAGGGTGGAGAACCCCAGACCATCGGGGTCAGGGCTCCGCCACCATCGCGAGCCCGGGACTGTCTGCTTCACCCGGGTTCCTCGGAGGAGAGAGGTAGCGCGTTTTCCCGTTTTTCCCGTGTTTAAATTTTCATGTTGTGGCTCCGTGTTTTGTCACGAGCACTGGGTCTGCCTAGTCAGCCCATGTTGCAGAGCCTGGGTGGTTTCCTGTACGGAACGATGCCCCTTTTTGGCCCCTGAGTATTTTATATACTAGTTTGCGGCTACATTATAATACGGATGAATTATAAGTAGCATCCCCTTTTCAGAGAGCCAACCGACTCCATTTGTCTAAAGAACCCACCCCAGCCGCAGCGAGCTAGCAAAGCGGCACCCCAGCATCCGTCGGGGTCGGTTAGAGGGTACTCCGCACATGCGGACGAGGGGCCTTCACGGCCATTTCTAGGGTACCCTGCTCTCGGGGCAATTCTTTTTTTTTATTTTGAATTTGCCTCTTGAATGGCAGTAGCCATTCTACTTTTTGAACCTTAGCACTCTTGGTTCTGGACTTCGGTCTGGTTCTGAGTTGTGCTAAGGCAACCTTAAATTATCAAATCGCTACATATCTCCGCTAGCAATCTCTCGTCAAGGACTTCCGTATCTCTCCATTTAGACGGTTGTAAGAAACTCAACGGGAAAATCTTTCGGTGTAATCGATCCGCTCTAGGATACGCTGACGCTGCCTTTTACTGACCTGAGGCTCCCATACTTCCCGATTTATCGTCTTCCAAAAACACATCTGGATGTTTTCGTAAAAAAACATCATTTTTCTAAAGCTTTTGTGACATTAAATTAATAAGCTCATTTTCTAATCTACTACTCATAATGCAAACAGGAAAAGAAAGACATTATTTTGCATTGAAAATATCCATTCTCGATTTCTATAGCCATTAAATTTGCCTTGATCACGAGCCTGTGATTGTGATTTATGGATTGCGCCACTTAATATTGAACTGTTTATGTCAGAAAATTAAAGAAAATCGTTTTTCATTTCGGCCCTTCGACGAAATTCACATCATATTTCAAATAAACCCTACTTCCTATACTTCTAAAGTTGAATTTCTTCCTACCTCACGGCACAAATCACAGGTATGAGCGACCTTTTACGATGGTAAATAAACATACAATAGGGGGAATCGTTCGCTCATCAACTGTCATTTTCACTTCGTTTGTCACGTGCGCCGATGTAACTCTCAATATGGTGTTCAATCACTCTGTTAAACTTCCAACGCAGTACAGGAAGGCTGCCAAAGTGCTGAATTTAGCTACAACTAAACACAAATCCGTCAGATCATTAGTCTTTGAAGAAAAACATGCGGTAAGAAAAAATATACGTGTTCCTCGCATATTCGGTTTGGTGTAATGTATCAATAATTCTTCTTGTATAGAAAACAAGTGGTCTTATGGTATTGATGTCCAGATATTACGACAACAAAGATGCAATAGAGAGTGCGATTGAGAAAACAAAATTATTGGCTGAAAATCCGCGATTGGATCCGTATTTGGCAAGAGTTTTGATTACGGAGTTACTATTCGGAAATAAGAAACTAAAAGCCGAAAAAGCCAAACCAGTCGAATACGTGCTGTCATTCAAAGAGAAACTAGAGGAAGCCATTGTGGGTGTTGCTAGCGAATCGACTGCCAGACAGAAAAGAGGTATTGTTATATTAGTTCGCTTGGGCTTAGAAGGTGGATGAAAATGGAAGTCGATCGGACAAAGTCTGGATTAGATATGAACGCGGCTACGAATGATGACCGCCACGACGAAAACCACCATGATCCCATTGGGGCTTTTCTTTGGCTGGTGTTCTTTAGTACTTTGATGTTCACGGCCCCATTTTTGGTTTTTTTCGCGACAAGGTGGACTCTCAGGGAACACTTGCAAATCGATGACTTTGCAAACAATTGTTGGTCATCTTTTGGGGCTGTAGTGGCCGTTAATTTTGTAATATACTTGTATGTACTGAAAGCTTTTCGAGAACAAGAAAGCGAAACGAAGAAAAATAAATAGTTTTGGCCGAATATTGAATGTTTCAATTATGTTACGCTTGCGAAAGTGAAAATCACAGAAAATTCCATGAAAGAATGAAAATGCTTTTTCATCGCACAATTCGACAATTTCTTCGTGTCTTCCAATTTTGACGATCGACTTCTATTCAAAAAATTATATATCCATTGCTGACTACAATGACTACAATATTATCAGTTGTGCGACCACGCTATGTCCGAATCAATGCAAATTCATTTTCAATCACCGAAGCTAAAGATCTATTGGCACAAGAAAATTGGAGGCTTCATGAAATTAAATATGAAAATTACAATGAATTCCTGGAAGCCGTGCAGTCGTTGGAAGAGGATCAATACATGATGGACATGCACATCCCGTCCTTGCTGATTTTTCCTAGCAAATGGAGGAAATATTGGGCTCAACATGAACTTGTAGCAGAAAAGAAGCTTTTGTTGCAGGATAAGGTACATACATCTCGATTGCTCTCCATTTTAGTGTGACAATTTTTGTTAATAATTACTTGAAGGCTACATGTATTGTCAGTGAGCTATTGAATCCGAAACCCGGATCTGTTGTGCTCGACATGTGTGCAGCACCAGGAATGAAAACGATTCATCTGTCGAATTTGATTCGAAACCAAGGGACAATTTATGCAGTTGAACAAGATGCCGTGAGATATAATTTGATGTGCACGTGGATGTCGGAAGCAGAAGCCACTTGCGTCAGGCCGATAAAGGCAGATGTGCTGACATTAAGTAATGGAATTTTTCTTAAATTTTAATGTTCCAATACATTTTATGGATTGTATCGTAGCAAGCGACGATGTCCCAGATGTCGAGTATGTCCTAGTCGATCCAAGTTGTTCTGGCTCAGGAATGCAGAGTCGTATTTCGCTCGGCGATGAAAGCAAGGATATAAAACGTCTATTGAAGCTGCGCGGACTACAGGTAAAGATCTTACAGCATGCAATGAATGCTTTTCCAAAAGTAAAACGCATCGTGTATTCGACGTGCTCCATTTACGAAGAGGAAAACGAACAGGTTTGGATGGGCATGATAGGTAGAACACATAAATTTAATGTTACCCCTATAGGTTGTACAACGATGTCTAGAGCGATGTCCGAATTTCAAGCTGCTGAATGGTAAAAAATGTCTTGAACGAAAATGGAATAATGTGGGCAACAGGGACTACACAGGCATTGGCAAAAATTGCTTGTACTCACTTCCAGATAAAGATATGACTGATGGAATATTCATTGCTGTATTTGAGAGAATTAGCGACTGAATAAAGCTTTAAAATAGTCTCCGCATCTAATTGTTTAATTAGTCGTTACCATTCTAATTACTTTTTAATGAATTCATGTCAAACATTCTTTCGATAGTGAATCTGATTTAGTTAATTCTTATGATTCTTATGATTATGGGCCAAATTTGCTGGTTAGTTCACGACGTGCTAAATAGTAGCTTTTAATCACTGTAACATGCTTACACGCTTCACATTTTCCATGCCTGTTTACTGATTTTCAGAGAAAACCGAAAATTCAGTGGACATAACTCATGGCGGCATCAACCAATCAAGCTGACATTTTTAAGACATATTGATGGATATCAGTTATAAGTTTGTTTTATGCTAAAGCTATGATATCTATGACCTTTTGGGAGCAGCGGGCATTTTGTTGATTTCAGTACACCTATATTTCTGTGGCACCAAAATATTTGGAAAATACAAGTATGCGGAATGAAAATTGATTATATTTTTGGCATTTAAAATATTTTTTGATCCTATATGGGCGCCGAGTACCTACAATAAGAAATTTTTTTTTTCAAAACTACTAATTGTGATAACTTACAACAGGTGCGATCGACCCTTTCGAAATTTGCAGGGCACATTGTGCACATTCGTGTTTATCGAGACCAGGTCTGAGCGACTCTAGTAAATATAAAGAGGCTTAAAGACACTCACTCGATGTGGTTTTGCTGCAACTTTAAAGTGAAATGTTTTTTAGACCTTTAACTCTTTTTCCATTACTTTTTAAAGATGATATCGGCTAAGTGGGTGCCAGCATTGTTGATGATCATTTGGGTTCTTTTTCGGGCACTCTTGTCTTATATCCTCTTTGTGAGCTTTCAACGTCTGTGGCTTCTTCTTATGGGATCGTGCCTTCGAAAACCCCAAACAAAAAAGTCTGGAGCAGATGTTGCTGGCCAGCGTAAAAACTCATTGATTATGGCTATAAAAAGCATCCTTGGTATACATGCATTCAAATTTTAAGCATTTTTTCTGCTTTTCTTCGACAAGCTCTAGCTTCTATACGCTAGAGTTTTCTATTGTATCGTATTCCATCAGCAAACAAGAAAACCATGTTTATAAAATGTTTATTTACTTGGTATATTTGTTTTCAATATATATATAGGTATAAATATATATATTTACTAATAGAAAAATACGGAATATTTTTTAAATAAGATATTTTACATATTTTCATTTTATAAAACTAGAGAGCATCTCTTACACATTTCATCTTTTTTTTTCTTCCAATATTTTCGTGATTTTTAATTGTTTACCTCATTTTTAATATATATTTTTTTTGCCAATAAGTTCTTCCTTTACCATTCTACTTTTCATAATTCTATACTCTTAGTCATTTTCCACTTGTATCGATTCTCCCATATTCCATTCACAATTATATTCTTTTGTTTCTTCCTATTTTCGTAATATATTTGTTGCATTTCCATTTTGCAACTATATATACCTAATACACATACATATATAAAAAATATCGCGTCCATTGTTTGTTTTATATAAATTGTGCGGAAAAATTACATCATTTTATAATATTTCAGTTTTGCTCTTCTTTTTCAGTTTTTGTAAAGTTTTTTTTCTTCCTGATTTTTTTGTTTTTATTAAATTTTAGTTTCTATTTCTATTTATCCTTTCAAAGTATATAATATATAATATGTATATATAAAATACTGTACAACTATAATAATTATTTGTTTTTCTGTTCGTTTCCTTTTTTTAGGTTGTTTCAGTTTCTCTTTTTTTGTTTGTTAAAATAGTCTAGTCTATAAACTAGTAATGTCTTTTTTCAATAGGAATTTTGGCTAAAAGCCCAGCTAAGCTCAAAATATATATAATTTAGATTTGTTTTCTCTTTTTTCTTGTTACTTTTTTGTATGTTTTTTTAGGTTTTTGTAGTCAATATATTGTATAACTGTTGATTTTGTCGGTTTGTTTGAATTTTTCGGTTTTTCATGTTGACTGTTTACTTTTTCTTCTTCTTCTACATTATCTGTTTTACAATGAACACTCGTTTGTTAATATTCAAAAATGAAATATATGTAGACAAATTGGCAATCTAATTAAAGTTTTACACAAAAACTTAGATTAGTAGTTAACGAGAGTTCGTTCGTTGTATGTATGCTGAAAATTTATATGGCTGGTTGGATCATGTTCTACGACTTATTTGGTTTAAAAAAACGATTTCTTGCATAGGAGAGCTAGGAGGGTCCTTCGCTTGATTCAAATTTTTGGAAGTACCGGATCCAAGAGAGCAAAGAGCGCAAAAATATGTAGCTTTTAAGACCAGCGATACTTAAGATGATTTAGAATACAAATTTCCTAGGAAATACGAAGGAGAGAATGATAGAAGGCATTTAAATACACTACGATTTGCACACAGACCACATAAATTGAGCTTCACTATCGCTTGACTGTGGAAGGACTCAGTTTTTTACACATATTAAACACGCTAATTTGAAAAGTTTTCGCATATGAAGATGGAGAAAGTATTCTCTACATGATTTATACCCCTTAGTGAATAGAATTGACTAATTGACTAAGAACTGTATAAAGCCATAAGACAACTCGGCATCACAAACAAACTGACACGATTACATAGGTTGGCACTGAAAAAATGTAACAAGCCAAGTAAAAATAGAAGGATTGCTATCTACACCGTTCAAGATCTTTAATGGGTTCCGACAAGGGGATGGTCTGGCCTGCCTCCTCTTCAGCCTGATGTTGGAGAAAGCAATCCGGGACTCTGGCACGTGAACGAGAGTGACTAAGGAAAAAGAGAGTACATAGTGGCTGCATCTGCAGGAAGAACACCTAGAATTGGTCAAGCAACCAAAGATGTGGATTATGAATTTGAAGTAGAGCGATTCTTCGATTACCTTGGGTAAATTTTAGCAGCCGATAAAAGTATGGAAGAATAAATACACGGACGGCTGCTCAAACAAAGCCTCCTGCCTAACTAACGTGTCAATTCAAAATATTTGCCTAATGATTAAGTAAAATTCACAAAAACATGTAGTCCTCGATAATCTTTTACTAGAAACATTATCGCCAAGTACATATTTTTTGTGATCAGAAAAAATGAACTAAATTAAACATATAGCTACACTGTATTGTTACGAGTGCTTCAAATATGACCACTATTTTTGATTTTATTTTTATTGGTTTGGTCGACTCTTTAATTTATATAAGCTGTGTTTAATCACCACAAAAAAACAGTAGAGCATCTCAAGGCAAGTTAAATTAGAGCAGCTGTCAAAAAAAGGAGAACAAGTTAGAGCAATTAAGAGCACGAAATCTTATGGAACACTTTTCTGGCAACAATTCCCAAAGTTGATTGTTTGTCAGAAGTTCAACCCGCCAATTCACTATTAAAAAACTCTACTTTGGTCCAATTTTTCTGACAGTCGATACTGTGTCAATTGCCAAATTGCAGGTTGTTGCACTACCACAGAAAATGTTGGCCTAAATTGCTCTAGTTCAACTTAGAGCAGGCGCATAAAACACAAATCAGAGTAACTTCGGGCACTTTAGAGCAACTGAATTGCTTATGAAACACATTTGCTGATATATCTTAACCTAGCTCATTAAACACAACTATACCATATTTAGAAGGCCTGTTGGAACACCGACAATCGCTTTTTACGCCCAGTCAAGGTTTTTAAATATCCAAAAGATAACTAATCTAGAAAGGGGGAAAATATTGGAGTGTTCGATAATTCATTGCCGATTATTTCAATGGGTTTCGTTAGGTTCTTAAAGATGAAGCTAAGTCCAAATTATATCATAATACTCAATTGCCATCCAGCAGCTAACACCGGATGTCAGAAAAAAAGATGAGAGAATCTGTGAAGAGTTCTTTGTTAAATTACGACGCAAAAATGGAGAATCAAAGCGAGCATTTTATACTTATTTTTTCCGAAAAGGCAAATACGCGCAAATTATGTGCTATTTATTACATATATGTGTTAAAAAACGCGAGAATCTAAATTTGTTCGTAAGATATCTTTCTGAAAATTTTGATTTGAAGGATGCACACCGCTCAGGAAGGCCAATCGAAACTGAAGACGAGAAAAAGAGGCACTGATCGAAGCTTCACGACACGAGAGGTGTTTGAGACTTTCAACAAATCAAATTCAACTATTTCAAGCTGGGATATATTTTTGAGCCAAATATTTGGGATCCGCATGAATTTAGAGAAATTCGTCTGACTCCGCGCATACTTGTCTGACGTTTCCAGTAGACTTGTCATCAAAAGTCAGGAAAACAACACATTCCGGAAACAAATTACCCCTGGCGACAAAAAACGATCGCATACAATAACTTCCAGCGAAAACGATCATGGATCAAGCCAGAACAAATAGCTGAAACAGCTTCAAAGATAGAATTGCCTCAAAAGAAGGTTATGCTGTCAATCTGTTGGGATTGGAAGACAGTGCTTTATTATGAGCTGCTCCCAAGGAACCCAGCAATCAATACCAATCTTTACTTTCGCCAACTGGATAAATTGAGTGCCGCGATCAAAATGAAGCGTCCAGAAGTAACCATGGCAACGCTAGACCACACACTTCTTTGGTCACTTATTGAAAATTTTCGCTGTTTGGATGGAATATGCTGTCATATCCACCGTATTCACCTGGTCTAGAGCCGTCTGACCACCACTTGTTTCGATCGTTGCAAAACTCCTCGAATGGTCACAACACCTCGGTTTAGTTGGTGCTATTAAGCAGCACTTGGAGCTATACGTCGCTGAAAAAGGTCAGGACTTGTTCGAGCGCGGAATTATGTTGCTACCCAAAAGATGGCAAAAGGTGGTGCAACAAAACAATCAATACATAAATAATTATCGAACACCCCAATATAAAGATAGAGGTAAATAAAAAAAGGGTACTATTCGATTTCGCACCTAGAATCGCAGACGTTTCTATGTGCGAAATCGGCTGAATTAATTCATTCATAAAGATAAAAACAAAGCAGAAAGTAATATTTTTCAAAATTTACCGATGGAATTTAATAGCAAAACGACACTTTTTTATAGTTGCAATCAAAACGTTTGTCATCGATATTCCATTTTGAAAAAAGCAACGAATGTTATCGGGGAATATCGAGGTCAAAAGTTACATGATTACATAGATTAAAATTAAGAAAGTAGAATAGTTTAATTCAGTTTTTCCATTTGGTATAAGAATTCGATTGACAACGATGAGAGATAAAACAAGGATGCATTTCGTGCCCTAACACTTCCTACACGTTTAGACTTTTTCACTTAATGATGAAATATGTTCCAGCAGTGTCTGATATAAGTAAACCGGCTCAGCGGGCTGAGCTGGGTATAAGCGGCTTTGGAACGATATCTGCAGATGCTGCTTATGTTATAGCCGGTAAGCTGGCCATCGATAGCCTCACGGAAGAAACAAATTACTTCCGCCAATATCTGCATAGATTTGGGTACACACCAAAGTGCTCAAGTTGTAATACAGCAGTAGAGAATGCAAAAAACGTGATTTAGGAAACACCTTATTATCACCGAATCACAAAGCTTAGTTGCGATATACGCTGCAATCGGCAGAAAATTGGAAGCCTTCAAGGCCGCAGAAATCGGAGATTCGAAAAATATATTGATTCGTATGCGAAGAGTTTTCAAAAACTCAATTTTTATTGCTATCCAACCTCCTACTAGCTCGTAGAGATTGATTTCAAGAAATCAATCTGGAGACTACAAGATTTGGACTTCAGGAGCAATCATATTTGTGTGTGATTCGCAAACAGTTGACAGTTCAATTCAGCCATTAATTTAAAGATGCTGCATGTTGATCATAGGTTTCATAATTTGGATAGAAAATTATATATGTTCATAATTTTAGTTCCAATCGGTTCTGAATATGTAATACAACCGTAAAAACATTTTCGAGCTGAAAAAAATTTTCATCTCATTTATACGTAACAACTTTATAAGAGAAAATTGACTTCTTCGAATATTATACCCAGTAGGAGTTGGACGTTGGTTTAAGTGAACTGACTCTGGAGCGCAAACTAACTCGCTTTAGTCCTTCTTCCGGCATTCGTTTTCAAGCATTCAGAAAATAAGTTTTAGATAACTAGTTGTTTACAGGCAATCTATATGTATTCAGTCGTATGTATCACACCCACCCGAACGAACCCTCACTCAACATTACGTGTTTAATTGCGGTCATATTAAGGATATGCTGTATTTTTCAAAAAAAGCCAAACTAATAGTTGTTATTAACCATACACAATGTGTTTAGGAATAAATATGATAAGGAATATTATGAAAATGTTTACTTGCTGAAAATAGCAAAAAAAATTACATATTATGAAAAACTATGTCTTCAAATGCAGCAGCGCTCACGTCTAGTTAATTATAAAAACTTTTTTCTTGTTAAACGCCACTTCCATTCTAGTTTTATATCCTAATCTATGAATAGTATGCATATATAAAATGGTGAATCCATCATCCATCGACTCATTATTTTTACTTATCAAAATCAACATATCAATTTTTTCAATTGTGTTTCCTTATAAAAGGCACATTTACTTTAGTAGTGTGGCTGTGGAATTATAATCATTATTAGTTGTCTTATTCTTTTTTCCACACTGTATCATATCTGTGTGTGGATTTCTGTGATTTTTGTTGTCCTCATTTTTTGTTTGTTTTTCTCCTTCGTCGAGTTATTTATTAACATGAACGAAGACAAAAACTATAAATTATCGAGGAATCTTTTTCCGTATCTCAAATATAATTTTCAAAGTTTCGTCGTCGTGTATACATACATATCTATATAAAAATGTAGTTGTATTATACAAAAATTGTTTTTTTTTTGCATCAGAGATTTTCATAAATTTTCTCTTTACTCGTTTTTCTTTTTGTATATTCAGTCTATAAGAAACCATAACGGCTGAGATTCTTTCTACAAAAATATAGTAATAATAGCAATAATAAAAACTTTACACAGCTAAATAATTTATTTTACACGCATGCATGTTTTTTTCCTCTAATTTTAAATATTATGTAGACACTTTCATATCTTCTTATTTTTTCCTGAAATTTCTGTTTGCTTGTTCAGATATTTCAGATAAATATTATTTTGACTTATAAAAAAGGATTAATTATCAGAATATGTTTCAGCAAAATCTTTTCCAAAATCATACTTTACCCTTATTTTAAATGATACATGACAACTCATCCAAATCTCTAGTGTTTTGATAAATTCAGTGGAACATCTGAAATGAAAGATTAAAAATGTGCAAGTAATTCGATGAACAATGCTTCATTCAGTTAAATAATTTTGTTTTTGAAAATCGTAGGGTATGTAGTTTTAAATTGTTTTGAAATCTGGTGGTAGTTACGAATTAACAGATTGGAGTAACACGCGCGTAAAAAAAATACAAAAGTAGCTCAGTTCCCCTCCGATCGGGTGGCGTGTGCTTCGAAAGATGTCACACCAAGAGTGCCCGGAAACAACACGAGAATGAATCCTAAAGCACTAACCAACCATGAGTCTGCGAACATAAGCAAATATCAAAATCAATCGGTTTCTGAACAAAACAGGCACTTTTTTGACATCTGCAAACACGACTTAACATTGCGAACATATGTCAAGTCGTATCTCATCACCACTTACATACGGATAGCTCATAGCAACAATTGAGTAAAAAGTTGCCCAATATACATGCCACATTTCTGGCAGTTCAAAAAGTTATGTTTGGGTGCAACATATATTTTGCGTGATTTACCTTTTGAGCGAAATATTGTCAAAACTGCAAGCTTCCTCCTATATTGCACGGGATCCGTGGGTTCGAGGCAGCAGGATCTACGGACTCTGTTCAACCAAGGGGTAAAGATATTTTTTGATGAAAGTTCAACAAGGCCGTGTTCTGGTTTCCAATCTGCTTGATGCCACAATGGTCAGACAGTTTTCAAGTCGGGACCTGTCAGCGGTCGTCGTGCAATACCAAAAATAGCAGGTTGAAACGCACGATTGCTGCTTCAGTTTACATTTCTTATTACTCCTTACTCCCGTCGCCGACACAGGAGTTGAAGGTTCTGGTCCAGTACGCTAAGTCGGAGACTGAAACTTCTGCAATGCTAACTCTCCGCACACCAGCTGGGGCAGCAACAAATATAATACCAGAAGACACATACTCTATGATCTTATAGCTTCTGCAGGGCTTTAAACAATGGGAACTCTCCTAACATTGTCACCCCTAACAGATAGGCGGTTATTGATATATCATTATGTTCTCCAGGAATAGTTTGATCAATAACGGGCCACGTATCGGATGAGGTCTCACTCTTTGATCGCGGCCACTTTGTGTTCTCTTTTGCTACGGATTCGAACCCCATGGTGGAAAGAAAAATTCAATAAACACTGATGAGGCTAAGTTCAATCGGCTTCTTGTGGTAGGATAAAGAAAATTCCTAGTGGTAGGATAAAGTCGCCAAAGTCAATAAAATCTTGATTGAATAAATACGGAATACGTAAGAGTAGATGAAACAAGACGGTTCTCTGGTGGAACAGGTAACTGCTGAAGCTCCGGAAAAATACCAGAAAACTCAATCAAAATAAGAAATCTTTTGGGTATGTCTAGCTCTGGGGTACGTTTCGTCACCTGGACGACAAGTTAAGGTAGTTTTCATATATAAACCGAGGAGAGACTACTATTCAGATCTAATTAACTTTAGGCCGATCAACTTAGCTTCGTTTATGGTTAAATGCCTGAAGAGATTTATTTAACGACACATACCTACTAGCACGATTAAGTCTAACCCCTTGAATGATGAGCAGCATGAGTACCAGCGAGGAAAATCATGTGAGTCAGCCGTTCATTCTCTAGTTTCTACAGGGGAGAAAGCGATCTCAAGTGATGAGTAGGCAATGGGAGCATTTGTGGACATTGAAGGGGCCTCTGACTGCGCATCATTTAGAGAGCTTAGTAAAATTGTGAAAGCTCATGGGATGGGCGACGTCCTAGTTAAATGGATACATGCCATGCTGACACAGTTTTTTGTTGTCGAAAGCGGGAGCCGATTGCTACTTTAAAACGGAGGCGACAATGGATGACATCAAGGGGGTGTCCTACCACCTCTTCTCTGGAGTATGCTAGATGACCCCCTACTAAACGAGCTGCAAAAAAAGAACGGCTTATGTTGATGACGCTGGCAGTGAGTAAGAATTTGAATGTTCTATGAAGGAATACACAACGCGCACAGTTAGTGATCGAGGCCCGACCTAACAGTGAGTCCTGTCAAAACGAAACATGTTTTTCGCTTAAACAATGTCAATAATATTATCGGTAAAGAAGTGAAAGGTAGTGCACATTGCACTGCAATTTACGAAGAGATTGATTTGCCATCAATAAATTTATGCACTTTACCTTGGGCAGACATGGGAATTATATTCAAGTCTACGCCTGATATGGGATTTGTATATCTGCGATTTAACATCGTTAAATCGTTGTAAGACACCCAGACATTTCATCGCATTTTTCTTGACTGAAAAGATGTTATCCGTTCAGCTTAGACTTCTTGATATCACGATGCCTTAAATCTTAAGAGAACATGTTGGGAAAGACTACTCCATCAAAACGGAAAGGATCAGTGATTGACGAGGAACGGTTTAAAGACTAGAGACAGCATTCGGTCTTAGACGCATTAAATGTGACTGGAATATCTCCGCCCAAGCTGAAATCGGCGATAGATCGTTATTTAATGGTATAAAAAACTGAAGAAAAAAAAAAACAAAACAATTCCTAGAGACCCAATCATGATATATGAAATTCAATACTCGATTTTAGAATAAATTAATCATACACGAATAGATAAATTCTGGGTTATTTTTGCAAATTTGTCTAACATATGAATGTATATCAATCAAATAATTTCTACAACTTTCAACATACCTGCATTGTGCTCATCTTTTACGTTGACCAATGAGACCGGATCATCAGTTGCTGGGTTCGGTAAATTGAGAGCCGTCGGCCATGGCGGCACAGCGCCTGGTGGTAAATGCATCGAAGACGATAGCCCAGGCGGATGTGGCGGCCCCAAGCTACTCTCTCCGTTATATGGAAACGGTATGCGTGGTGATGGTCCTGGCAATAGGCCAGCGGTTTGGTAATGCATTAGAAATGGATTGCGTAAGGCGGCAACGGCCGCTGCTGCTGCATATGATTGAAGCGGATAGTATGCCGCTAGTGAGGGAATGTATGAGGGCTGGCTCGAGTGAGACCCTGATGATCCATGAGGTGGGTTAAAATAGTAGTAGGGTGAAGGTGGTAGAACAGAAGGCGCTCTTAGCAAATTTGTGCGATGCTGCTCCAATTGATCAAGTGACGCTTGATACATTTTGCTGCTTTCAGGCGAGAGAGTGCGTTCGTCCGTCGAACAGTTCTTTCGCTTCTGATCCGATGGGCTCTTGTAAACACTAGCAGGTTCTGCAGTTGACGTTGGTACAACACTAGGAGATGATGTCGGCGAAGAGAATTGTTGACGGAATGCAACTGTCTTCTTTGGCACTGTTCTGGGGGCTCCATCGCGTCGATCTGACGTTACTGAACTTGACGACGAACTTTCTACCGGCGACTGTTCACGGAAACGGTTATTGTTTAGACTTGAGTTCTTATTACTAAGCGGCGATTGTTGCGAATACGTAGATACTACTGGGCTCCTGCTAGTAGAAGACATTTTCGATGCCATTTGCGAATGACTCGGTGAGTTTGATGGGTATCCGGCTCTTGGTTTATAGCTGTCGTTCGCCATCGTCGGTGAAGCAGTCGATGAATACTTCGGCGAGGACAGATACGGGTGAAACGTACTCGTGCTCGAGCCAGCGCTACCGCCCGACTTATATCGACCTACCGAATCTGGACTTAGACTCGACTCAGACGTGTAGTTAGGCCCGTAATTGTTAGGTGACTCTCTTGATGAGCGCCGATTATGATTTTGTGACTCCGTCGTCGTATTATAGCTCGGAGACTTTCGTTTGCCACTGCTAGTCGTGTACGCATTTTTGCTGGAGTAGTATGTCTCCGACGAGTTGGGAGAAGTGAGCATGATCTGCAAGCATGACGAGTCGATCGAGTCCTTTGAGTTCGTTTCGCTCTTGTTGTTACTAGAAATGTTTCCCAGTAAGGAATGTATACTGTAACTACTGTACAATCGATTCGAATTGCTACTGGAATCATTAGCTGTGCCATTGCTATTTCCATTTGAAATCTGGCTATTATTGTTGTTGGTGCCACTATTCGTGAATAGTGTGGTCTTTTGCGATGTACCTATATTTGTGTTCCCTATCTGAGAAACAGAAATGCTTGATGAAGGAGATGCAGGTGTTAATGAATTCGAAGCATTCGTTTTTGCCCGCGAACGCTTTGTACTGTTATCTTCTAATGATACTTTCTCTAATTCTCTGAGTATTCTTTTACGAGGTGAGACGTGCTGTTGATGATTATGCAGTTCTGTTATTCGTGCTGATGCAGGGAAATGATTTATAACTCCGCTTGGTGTCGGCGGATTCACCTTAGATAAATAATAAAGTCCGGTGGGCAGCCTATCAATTAATTTTTCCAATATTGTACTGAGCTTAGCTCGCGTTTTCGGTTTTCTCCGTTCTTTCTCCTGATCAGCACACTTCTTCGTACTTTTGCTGTCTCTTTTATCTTCCGTTTTCACCGGCGATGGATTCGAATTTTCGCTATCGAGATTACTTGTCTTGTTCTCCTCGTCATCCTGGCTGCTTTCAGGCTCGTCTACTTCTTTCTTAATATCAACCGGATCAATTATTTCGGTTTTAATGAAACCGTTTACCAATGTGAATGGTAGTTTACACATTGAATTGTCATGCGGTCGACGTCGTTTCTTTCGAGCCGTCTTGCAGCCATCATGTGACAGAGTGAACTTTTTAGTTCGTTTGAAAAACATACACATCTCCTTGGAAATCGCTCTTTTCGGTGCTGCCTGCTTCCAACAGTGATCACGTTGCCAAGGTGATGACTGAATTGAACTGTTATCATCTGAAACTAAAATAAGCATCGTAATTGTCATGCACACTTTTCTCTTTTTCTTTACATTGAATAACTTACAGCTAAGTGAAGTTGAACTTTCGTTTTTCGGATAGATTGAGTTTGTTGCGACGGGTGTTGTTGATGCTGACGGTGGCCAGAATGTTTTTCTAGGCACTGACACCCAACCAGAACGTTCTCCTTCTCGCGCTCGTGCCAATTCAAGTATGAATTTACCATCTGAAATGAAATAAATTGGATTTTAAGCTTACCATTCGGACGAGAATTATGCATTGAAAAATCAAAATATTATAATAGAAGTGTTTTTTCGCTTTCCCTATCCATAACAGAACAATGCTATCCAGAACAGACGCATTGGAAACAACAACTCCTGTCCCAGTGAATTGACCAGGACAGTAATTGTTGTTCTTTCCAATGCGTCTGTTCTGGATAGCATTGTTCTGTTATGGATAAGGGGAGCAAAAAAATACGCCTAATGTGTTTGTTAGTTGATCGCTTAAAATATAGAAAGAAAGAGAACCAGTTTGTTATTTATTTCAATAGCCATACTAGTGAAAGCTTGGCGGAGTTTAAAACGTACGAAGGAAGATATTTTGTTCATCATAGTATTATTGATGCAGGATCAGAAGGCGCATTAGGGGGTGTGAGCAGCACTCAGATAAAATGATGATTAAAACAAAACAACTCTTAAGGTAAGGGGAGAGTTCCGCAAAGAATCGTTCATAAACTAAAAAAGGACGATTACAGGGGATATACATTGAAGCAACGACTAGTTCCGTTGATGGACTTATGAGTATTGATTAGAACACCTCCAGCATCGGATTTAGCACTAACGAAACGACCCCGGTGCTTATGTAAAATATCAGATTTAAAGATACCATCAGTGAATCAGTCAAACATATTATAAAGGATGTTATATAGGATATTCTCTAAGTGAAGTTAATTGGTTCTTTTCGGATAGTTTTTTTAGTATTATTGTTTGCGTTAAAGACATTTTTTGTAGTGCTGTGCTGCTGAAAAGTTGGTGTTCTCTCTTATTGTGCTTATCCTTTTTGCTAAGCGTTCTACTCAACAAATTTATGTTTCTTGATCCCAATTCTATTGGTAACAGCGGAACTTACAAAATCATAAAAATTCAAATCTCTGGAAGATAAATAGAACTATTTCCCGCGCCTAAGCATAAATACTCCACCTGGGTAAAAAATGAAATTGATTCTTTAAAAATTATCTAATTAAGAAAAGTTTTCATCAATTAACACTCCCATGGCAATGCGTTGGTTATTAGTTGTAATAGCTAATACATCAGTTCTAAAACTTAGTAATGCATTTTTTGTCTTCACTAATTTTTAGTTTATTCCCTAGAACATAATTGTAATATTGTTAGTCCGTTAACCTTCCGCTCTTAAATCTTCTGAGTCTCGACCAGCATTAAGGATACGTGTAACATCTACGTAAATGATATATATTTCGAGTTTAATCGAAGGTTACTAAAACTTTCTACACGTAGTTAATAAAGCTTTGGGTTAAAATTGATCCTACGTAATAGTCAATATTTATGCATTTTGCGATTCTGCAAGGCGTTTTTTGCTGGGTCATTCGCCATACCTTGAACACATAATTCACACAATATATCACTTAAGATATTTATTTATTTATGAATCCATTTTACAGATACATGGTCCAATTACAAAATAGAAACAAAAGGTACACAAAAACTAAGAGGAAAATTGATAAGATAATGAAAATTCAGCAATCCAAACAAGATACACAAGCGAAAATATTTCACATAGTAAATTAATGAAATAAAAACAGTAGGAATAGTAAATTAGTTGAATGGTAAATAGTATAAGCAATTAGGATATAATATAAAACATTAACATTATCAGGTTCAGACAAGACCCGAAGAATACATCTTTTAAAACTATTGTAAGGTTCGGAAAAAGAACCAAACTGGTGCTCATCGTGACAGCAACAGTGAATGAAAAAATACCTCTTTACGTGCAAAAGTTCTGTTAGGACGATCACAAACTCGTATGAGGTAGGAAATAGGAATATCGGAGGCAAGTAAAACAACATCGGTTTTATAAAGGAAACATTCATCTAAGAACAGCCTGTGGATACGCAACAAAGAAAGCGTTTCAAGCGTTCTCCAGAATGACGATACGGAATATTTAACATGCAAAAGAGTCATCGGGTAAATTTACGCTGAATGGATTCGACTGCATCTGACAAATAAACAAAAAAGGAGATCAAATTTGGGAACAGTATTCAAGTATACTACGTACAAGCGGTATGAAAAGTTACAATTGAAGATATTGCGTGTAAAACGAGTGCACCGTAGACCATATCCTGCCATTCATGAAGCTTTGAGAACAAATTTTATACAAGGGTCGAAGAAGACGCCAAGATCTTTATGATAATCTACATGTGATAACAGAGTATCAGAAATTGTCTAGTCAACTGGAGGGTAAAGATGGTGCGCATGGACTGTGCACGCTGATAGAGTGATGGAGAGAGTGGAAGGAAGGAGGAAAAAAGCAGATAATTGCGGGTTTATTTGTAAAAGGACAGCACATTTGAGAATAATATGTAGGAAAGACAAAATCACAGTGCATCAAATGCTCAAAACATTTAAGTCCAACTGAAATCGGAGGCAGTCAAATGAGAAGATCAATAATGAACAGAAGGAACAAGAGATGACCAAGAATGGAACTTTGGAAAACCTGATCCGGGATGAAAAGGCGATGAAACAAGCAGGATTAAGAATAGGAAGAAATCCAGGACATTAGGACATTAGAAATGCCAAATTGACGAAGTTTATTTAATAACACATCAAAATCCGATGCATCCATGCTGCTCCTTAGGTCAGATAGCTTATGGCACCATAGAGGTCATCCAAGCGATTTCGAAAAACAGAAGAAAAGGAATGTAGGACAGTAGTTGGAAACATTCTTCACATTCCTCGATTTTAGGTTCGGAAAAATATTGGCAACTTTCCAAACAAAAGGAAAAATAACAGTAGACTAGCTTAAGTTGAATAAAATAGAACAAGGAAAACACAAAGATGTGGAATGTGAGTTAACAAACACAATTGGAGTTTCAACTGGGCCACTGGCTGCATCAGGATCTAAAAGGGATATGAAGGTTTCAACTTCAGTCCTAAGAGATTCAAGTCAAGCTGTTAAAAAGAAAGATGATGGTCCACCGCATCAAAAACCTTCTTAAAAAAATAAAAACTACTACTACTTACAGATCTTTGTCTATGTGTGTGAAATGTGTTAATGTAATAATTGACTGCTAAGAATCGATGTTGTTTTTGGTCGAAACCCACCGTGGAGTTTATAAACTCTAATATTCTGTCATTTACCGTTCGCTCAAAATATATTCTAAAATCGCTTGCTGGTTAAATAGGTCTATGATTGTTGCGGTCAATAATATCATCGTGTTGTATGTTTGAAGGCTTGTTGTATTTTTTTTTTATATTGAATTTTTCCAACAATCTCCCGTAGTGTGGTTACTTTTAAAAATTACACCTTGCTTATTTTATTTTTTCTCCAACTGACATTAAATTCCTCTTTTATTGCCCCAACTAAAAAAAACGTCAAAATTCGTTGGATTTTTATTATTCGGAAACCATAAAATTTTTCTATTGTTTAAACATCTTTGTTTGGCTGCTCTTGTCAAATTCACGATATGTTGTCTAATCGGCCTATATTGTAAGTGTTTTATCATTTAGATTTTTGTGTTTGTTGGTGAGAGCTTGAGACTGATTAGTTCTTCTAGATCATTTTATGATTACTCATACGAGAAACATATTTCAAATTTGATTTCTAACGAGAAGCATAGGTTTTCGGATTTCATTTATTTTATGGCAACTGTCGGATGATGAACTACACTAAATTATTTCCAAACATTGATATCATCCTCAACTTTGACTGAGAAAACTATATTTAACCCTCTTAGCATAAAAATTTGAGACTAAAATCCAAACTTATTCAATTTACTTTTTAATTTTTTTCTATTGTTTAATATGAAAGAAAAGCCAGATCTATTCCATACAGATAAGTTTGGGATAACCACTTACCTTTAAAAAATTGCAACCTTCCACCGTAGCCTGTATTTGGTGATCGTATATTATCCACACTATTGCTATTACTGCTATTGTTAACATGACCTGCTACTCCTGCACTCGTGTCCTGATTGCTACTCAGTTCGTTTCCGCCCGAAGGACATCCACTATATTGCATCCGCTGGGTGCCACTCGATCCACCGCTGCCGCCACTACTCAGGTTTATAGCATTTCCACGGCTTACATGGATCACGTTTGATGTCGTCGCCTCAACTACACTGCCGCTGCCACCGCTACTACCACCCCTGCCAGCTACTGCTACTGCACCATTTATGCCATTTTTTATTATCGTCGCGTCGCTCTCATCTGTCATTTTTGCACATTTTGTTTGTTTTTTAATTGGTGGTAGACATGTTTCTCCTCGTTCTATTGCCACTTCGATACGCATAGCTCATGACGGTTTCTGAGAAGCGCAAGGACATAAATTCACGGGAGATCGTACCAATATCGGCCTATGATTAACCGTGTCGCAGCCTACAGTAGTCCAGGAAGTGACAATTAGCTGTTCCATTGTCACCCCACATGCAACGAATATTCCAAGCCCGTCTTCCGCAAAACCGATTCACGAATGGACTACAAGAGACTTGAGCCCAAGAGACCCCAACTGAATTCAATTCGGCGACAATTCCCAGAAAGTTTTTTGGTTGCTCCAACGCTCCACTTGCTCTAGCTTTCGTGCTCCAACTAATCACAGTTGCCGATGTATCCACGAAGGAAATTTATGCTGACTAGTGGCCAATTAGTTTCTCAAGCCCACACGTCTAAACGATTCACATACGCACGGGCATCAACGTCCACCGCAGGCTCCACGATTCATATTTTGACAACAGTGCGGGCAGTTCAATGTTTCCCACACAGGCAGCGTAGTCTTTTCCTGTCTTCCTTTCTCACCATTCACTGATAATCCACGGTTCTCGAGACGAAATCGAGAATTCGGCCTGTTAGCAGTATTCGCAGCACATTAAATCACTAATTGACTCCGACGAAAACTTGCTGTCGTCCACCTGCTGACAACTTTGGGGAAATCGGCAGCCGCAGTAACCACTCAAAAACTTCTTTCACGCTACACGGCCCGGTCCCGTAAATGTTCGCCTTGCCTACAAATTTTTGACAGAAAAGGATCACAGTCACGAAACAATCATGCAATCAGAGGAAGAATCAACGATTGAACAATTCTGGAGACAGATCAGATTTTCACGGTTCATTTTACAAAGAAGGCAGCTCGCGAACTAGGAAACCATACACTTCACACAAAATCAAAGCCTTCGCCCAAGACAACGAGATTCGTTTGCATGTCTGTTTTCCCTCTTGAGAATTCGGCGCTAATTCACCACCAATTTTCTGGCTTTTCTAAGCGGAAAATTGACGACAACGAGCCAGCGACGGCCACGAAAAACACAACCTCTGTTCCGATTCCACCCGTCCCCGTTCATTCACACCCAGTCAACTGCCATTTTGTTTTATGCGATGCACGTCTGAAATTTCTTTACCCGTCACAAAACGACTTCGATTCCAATTCCGATTCCGGCTGCTGGTGCCCCGGATTCTTCGGGTACTTAGCTAGCCGACGGCTCACCACCGTCTACCCGCTCACTTGACGCACAGCAACCCGAAATCAACACTACCCACGTCTCAATTCACTTTAATCTTTCCCAATTGATTCCGAATACACCCCACACGTAATCAAGCTAAAATTTCTTATTTTACGTGAACAAGTCGATTAGCAGCACTGACGGTTATAATAGAATCGAATTATCGTAGCAGCCCGCACGGTCTTTTTCATATGCCAGCGATTTTTTGTTGACACAACGCAGCCTAGTGTCGCACCCAGAGTCTCGTCTAAATTTTAAACCGAAAACTACACAAAACTATCTCTATACAACATCCATCGAATTCAAACACTCTTCCAGATTATTAACAAACTGAAATGTGTCGCGAAACTAAATGAAAACAAACAGAAACTTAATTCGAATTAATCGAAACTTTGCACTCAGCTACACAACAGCGCAGCTCCGACACTGTTCCGATTCCACTTTGGTTCGAAATCCATTCAAGAAAGTTTTTTTTTGAATCACGTTCACGTCGCATTTGAAAGAGCTGAGCGGCGGCAAAGTCCTGCCATATTGTGGGAAAATTCCCACGAGCGTGGGAAAATTGGGATTTTCTCGTGGGAATCTAGCGCGCATGGGCCTGTTTATATGTGGTGTACGAAAGGAAATTAATGGTGATGTTGGAGATGGTGTGGTGTGTAAATTGGCTAATATGGTAGATGTGGTGAATGCTATTTTGTTGTGCGCGGCAAGAGACATTTTGAAAAGTATAAATGTCATGAAATTACATCTGTGTATTTTTGAAGAAGAGAAAGAATTATCCGCGGCTACTGAGATGCAGTGAAGTTGTTTAGCCACAATTAAGATGATAATTCAGCATCTATGGTCACATATTCAAACAAAAAAGCCGTATTTAAAAAATATCCAATTATTATCTAAATCATTTTGAACACAATATACCATGAATATTTTTCCATAAATTTTTATTACACTCAAGATTTGCCAAAACCGCCCATTAAATTACTTAAGCCGCCAGCAGCTCCCTGTTGCAGTTGTCTCATCATACTTTGTAATCCCGACATGCCACCCATCTGAAAATAGGTTTTGTGATCAATCTTAAAAACCAGCACTACGTTGTCGATTTTTAACAAGTTACCTGTTGCAACATCCTCGGGTCAATCATTTTCGCCATTTGTTGATTCAATTTAGCCATTTGTGTTGGGTTCACGTTCTTCGCCATGTCTCCGGCTTTGAAAAGACCCTTGACGCCTCCCATTTTCTTAACGACAGCCGCGAATTTCGTATAGTGCGATATTAGTTCCTTAACTTCACGTTCCGTTACACCAGACCCTTGAGCAACACGAACCACTCGTGTAGGTTGTTTGCTAAACAATTTGGCCCCGTCACGATTATCCAATTCACCGTCACACATACTATCCATCATTGTCATCAGCCGCTTGATACGTGCCATTGACTCTTGCTCGCCGCCCTTTGTCATGAAATCTTGTGAAAAACCTGGAATCATACCCTGCAATTCCAATTAGATTAGAAAACCTTGTATAGTGACCCAACCACTCACCATAATCTGTGAAAACGGTCCCATTTTCATAATATTCTGGAATTGTTCATACATATCACGAATCGTAAATTGACCATGTTTGATTTTCTCGATTAAATCTTCGTTATCGTCTAATTTCAATTCATTGACTTTGTCGATCAGGCCCTCGATGTCACCCATTCCAAGCAATTTGCTGACGAACGGCTTTGTTTTGAACGGTTCCAGATCGTCGATATGTTCTCCAGTGCCGATGAAAATGATGGGAGAGTTTGTCGCTGCCACACTGAGATCGTTTATGTTATTTATCGCTTTCACTAACAACGTTTCATACTTACGCTGAGAGTGCACCACCACCCTTTGCATGGCCGTCCAACTTCGTGATAATAACCGAGCCGATGTCAACCTTTTCCTTGAAAGCGCGCGCTTGAGCTTCACAAGCCTGTCCAATAGTTGCGTCCATCACGAATATAATGTTGTCGGGGTTCTGAAAAACATTTCATTGCAGTTTGTACCACAAGTTTAACCTACAATTGTTATACTTACGACAGCATTTGCGACTGCCAACATCTCTTCAAAAAGTGATTCTTCTTGTTTATGGCGACCACTTGTATCCACAATGATCATTTCGAAACCCTCTTTTTTGAACATTTCGACTCCGTCTTGCGCAATTACTACCGGATCCACTTCCGTATAACTGCCATAGAAAGGAATCCTAGCTTTCGTAGCGTTCTGCTTGATTTGATCGTATGCTCCGGCACGGAACGTATCAGCGCATACCAAGCACGACTTCCAGTTCTTTTTCTGATAATGATAGGCCAACTTTGTACACGTTGTAGTCTTTCCGGATCCTTGCAGACCCACAAACATTATGACATTGGCACGGCCTTTTACTGGCTGGTAGGGTTTTACGCCAGGATCAACGAGCTGCAAGACATTAATACTGCAGCCACTACGTAAGAAAAAATTTGAAGAAATTTACTTTGATCAACTCTTTGTAAACAGCTGACTGAATCATTCGTCGCTTATTCAACCCGCCAGCCATTTCCTCAAAATCAATTACAGACCGGACATTCTCTCGCAGTGTTTTCACCAATCGGATATTTACATCGGCTTCTAATAGCGCTGCGCATATTTCCTTAAGCATAGAATTTAAGACCTACAAGTCCATAGGATACAAAAAGAGAAACAAGTAAATGCAGCAATTTCTAAAAGAAAGTGCGAACCTCTTCATTTATGACAGTTGCTTTGCTCAACGAATGAAGAGCCGTAGTTATTTTACGGCCCAAATCTGCTAAAACCATGGTCACTAGATTTAATAATTTCGGTTTTTTTAAATACTGCAAGGATCAATAGAAAGTTTAACGATGATTTCGAAATGCGCAATGTGTTTTCGTGTTATTACAAAAGTTGAACACGTCGCTCGTTGTTTGACAGCTTTTCAGGTTTTGACATTTCTTGAAGGGTGTGTAGGATTCTGAAAGACACCACCAGAGGCGCCACGCTCGATGCGCAGTTATTGTGAATTACGCAATTAATGTTTAGTAGTGTAAAATGTCAGATTATGTTTGTCCACGAGTTTGCTGAAGCGCAATAAAGAATTAGTTGTTTTGTTTTGGTGTGATTCTAACTGTGGTGTTTTTATTAAGCAATTGTGGCTACGAGAGCCTTACAAATTGGTGACCACGACGTTAACTATGGCAAATGAAGACAAATTCGAAGACGCGCAAGGCGAGGTCCCTGCACTTGCGCTTAGCAGCATCATGGCATTTAAGCTTCCACCCTTTTGGGCGTCCCGACCAGCATTATGGTTTGCGCGGGTGGAAGCGCAGTTTAGAACGCATCGAATTACTAGTGATACCACAAAATTCGATAAGATAATTGGCGAAATGGACCCGAATATCCTCGCCCAGGTGGCGGATATTGTCGAGTCGCCGCCTGACGAGGGTAAATATCAAAAGCTGAAGGATCGCTTGATGAGCGCCTTTGCGATTTCGGAGGAAGCAGAGATGCGGGAGCTGCTGACGGGTTTGGAGTTAGGAGATCAGCGTCCGTCGCAGCTCCTGCGTGTCATGCGGCTAAAAGGCGCGTCGGGAATAACTGAGCCGTTTCTGAAGACGCTATGGCTGAAACGGCTACCAGCAAATGTGCAGGCAATTCTAAGTGTAGCAGAGGTTAAGGACCTCACTCGCCTGGCCGAGATCGCCGACAAGGTTATCGAGGCACGCGAGCCTACGGAAGTTTCGGTTGTCGACCACAGCAGCCCTGCGTCGCAGCTGGATGCGATTCAGAACGAGATGGCCGCGTTGCGTTCGGAGTTCAGAAGGGCCAGTGACGATCAGGCTTCTCGGCCTAAATGGCGCAGGCGGTCGCCATCGCCTGGCGGACTCTGTTTTTATCACTATAGGTTTAGGGAGCGTGCTCACAGGTGCATACCACCGTGCCGATGGATCTCCAAGCCACGGGTGGCGGAAAACTAGTGCCGACGCTGTCAGAAGCGGTAAATGACAGCGTCCAGCAACCATGCCGCCTTTATCTCCGCGACGCAACGACAGGATTAGCTTTTCTTATTGACACGGGGGCTGATGTGTCAGTCGTTCCTCCCAAGATTGGTGCAAAATTTAAAACACAGTCAGCATATAAACTATTCGCGGCAAATGGCTCACCCATCGGCACTTATGGCCAGCGACTGCTTTCTTTGGATTTGGGCTGGCGACGGAGATTGCAGTGGAAGTTTTGTGTTGCAAAAGTTTCGAAACCCATAATCGGAGCAGATTTTTTGCGGCATTTTGGCCTTGTTGTTGATATGAAGAACCATTGTATCATCGACCCGAAAACCAACGCTAGAATAAAGGGTTACGATGGACCAGGCAGGAGAACGACCATATCGACTGTTGCAGGACGGACACGTTACCACAGGATATTAAGACAATTTCCGTCTCTCACAAATCTTAGTGCTGCGAGTGCAAAGCCACACCATGTGCGACACCATATTGTTACCACTGGACCACCAGTGGCGCAAAGGGCTCGACGGCTGACACCCGAGAGGTTGGCGATAGCGAAGGCGGAATTTGATTATATGTTAAAAATGGGATTTTGCCGTCCGTCTGATAGCCCGTGGGCAAGTCCCTTGCATCTAGTGCCGAAGAAAGGTGGATCTTGGCGACCGTGTGGCGACTATCGCCTGCTCAACGAAATTACTCAGCCCGACCGTTACCCCATGAGGCATATTGAGGACGTATTCGCTGGACTTGCGGGTAAGCGAATTTTTAGCAGGATCGACTTGTTGAGAGCTTTCCACCAAATTCCGATTGCTGAGGCCGACGTGCCTAAGACAGCTGTTATCACCCCATTTGGGTTGTATGAGTTCGTGGTGATGACGTTCGGACTGCGTAACGCTGCACAGTCCTTCCAGCGCTTTATGGATGAAGTGTTGAGGGGACTCGATTTTTGTGTTACTTACGTTGACGATGTGTTGGTGGCCTCGGAAAGCGTGGAGCAGCACGAACAACATTTACGCCTGCTGTTCCAACGATTGAGCGACTTCGGCGTGG
The DNA here is from genome assembly GCA_947369275.1 of Nemotelus nigrinus. Classification (NCBI taxonomy): domain Eukaryota; kingdom Metazoa; phylum Arthropoda; class Insecta; order Diptera; family Stratiomyidae; genus Nemotelus; species Nemotelus nigrinus. The sequence continues at coordinate 3,262,852 of OX376372.1, forward strand.
TGATCAACATTGCGAAGTGCGTTTTTGGTGTCACGGAGGTCGAATTTCTCGGTCACACGGTCAGCGAAAAGGGCGTTTCGCCGCCTGCCTCTCGTGTGGAAGCGATGAGGTCTTACAAACGCCCGTCTACCTACAAGGAATTACGCCGATTCCTAGGAGCACTTAACTATTATCGCCGTTTCATTGCGAATGCGGCCAATATGCAAGCCCCGCTCAACGCATTACTTTGTCAACGGGCAAAGTCGGAGAATGCTGCAATAGAATGGAATTCTGTGACTAATAAGGCGTTTGAAGCATGCCGCGAGAGTTTAGCTGGTGCCACTTTGTTAGTTTATTATGAACCGAACAAGCCATTGGCCTTGGTAACAGATGCGTCCAGTGTCGCGGTGGGTGCCGTTCTGGAACAGCTGCATGGTAACCGCTGGTTGCCACTCGCATATTTCCAGCGAAAGTTAACGAAAGCGGAACGTAACTATAGCACATATGACCGCGAGCTGTTGGCTGTATATAGTAGCGTGCAGCATTTTTCACACATTCTTGAAGGAACCACCTTTGTCATCAGGACGGACCACAAGCCTCTCGTTTACGCGTTTTCACGAAGGTCGGACAAGGCTACGCCGCGCCAGATACGCCACCTGAGTTATGTGTCCCAGTTTTGTACGCGAATTGAACATATAGCTGGACCGACGAATACTGTAGCGGATGCTTTATCCCGCCTTGAGTCAATTTCATTGCCTACCGACTTCGATGAAAAAGAATTGGCGCTGGAACAAGCGCGGGACCCGGAGCTGCAACAGCTTGCGGCTAACAATACTACGTCGTTGCAGCTAAAGAAGATCATCTTTGGAGGTTCCAGTGTCCTGTGTGATGTCTCGCAGGCGAGACCTAGACCTGTTGTTCCGAGTTGTATGAGAAGTCGAGTTTTTACATTATTTCATCGATGCTCGCATCCAGGAGCTCGTGCTACTCTTCGAGCAGTAGCAAGGAGATTCGTCTGGCCAAACTTTCGGAGCGATATTCGTCGGTGGGCGCGCGGGTGCACGCAATGCCAAGCCTCAAAAGTTAATCGGCATGTACGAAACGAATTTCAACCGTTTCCAGTTCCGGACAAACGTTTCCATCAGGTGCACCTGGATATCGTCGGTCCTCTTCCACCATCACAGGGACATCGATACTGCCTCACGATGATTGATCGTTTTTCGAGGTGGCCGGAAGCAGTGCCCATTCCCGATCAATCGGCGGATACGGTCGCTAAGGCGTTCTATGCGAACTGGGTGTCGAGATATGGAGCACCTGCGGTCGTCACAACTGACCAGGGAACGCAGTTCGAATCGTCGTTGTTCCGAACGCTGGTGAAGTTGTTAGGGTGTGCGCGAACTAGGTCTTCTCCGTACCACCCGGCATCTAATGGAGCGTTGGAGCGCTGGCATCGATCGTTGAAGGCCGCGTTAATGTGCCATCAGACCAATTGTGATTGGGTTGACGCGTTGCCTACGGTGTTATTAGGCTTACGTAACAGTTTCAAGGAGGATATTGGTGCTTCACCGGCGGAGATGGTGTTTGGCTCAACGATGCGGCTGCCAGGCGAGTGGTTTAACGACGATGAGACAGTTAGCGACCCTATCGAGTTCCTTAATATTATCCGCCAGCGAATTAGGGAGCTTCGCCCGAGGCCAATTATACATCGGAGTCCTAGGACAACATTCGTGTTCAAGGAATTGAGTACCTGTACACATGTATTCCTCAGGGTGGATTCGGTCAAGAGATCGTTGTGTCGACCATACACTGGTCCCCACCGTATAATCAAGCGAATTTCGCCACATGTAATAACGCTTGATGTAAATGGAAAATATGTCAACGTGTCTACCGAACGTGTGAAGCCTGCCTTTTTCGTGGAAGATTCAGAGGAGTTGACGAATGCTCAACGGCAGACTACTAGGAATTTGCCGTCAACGAGCAGACGAGTATCATTTTCGACGCCGGACGACATTCGATACTTTCATCGCACCGATGTTCCGGCGTTAGATGATCATACATACGCGCGAGCATCAATCGAGGACATCGGTTTTACCGATTGTGTTCGTGATGGACAACATCACTCAGAGGGGAGTATTGTAGGATTCTGAAAGACACCACCAGAGGCGCCACGCTCGATGCGCAGTTATTGTGAATTACGCAATTAATGTTTAGTAGTGTAAAATGTCAGATTATGTTTGTCCACGAGTTTGCTGAAGCGCAATAAAGAATTAGTTGTTTTGTTTTGGTGTGATTCTAACTGTGGTGTTTTTATTAAGCAATTGTGGCTACGAGAGCCTTACAGGTGATCAAATCGAGTGACAGGTTGGAAATTTGATTGCGCTTTCAACGACATCTGCAGAGTTTTTGGAGTGGTGTGGTGAATTAAGCGAAAAGTCGTTAGAAAACGTTAAAGAATGCAGAATACTATTTTTCTAACAAATCGAAAAAGTGCGATTGTAAAAGCATATTTATAATTGTTAATTGAAATTCCACAGTGAAGAATAAATAACTTGATAGCTATTTTCAGGTCAGTAATTTGATTTAGAATAGTAAAAGTGGATAGGGATACGCGCTTATTTTTGTATGCATATGTGTTGGGCAAACATTTTGACGTATTTTGTAAAACGAAAAAGTAGGATAATGGATATTAATAGATATTAAGTGTGTGATTTTATGCTCCATTTAAAATTAATCCTATTCGATTGAAAATTAACTTCACTTTATAGCTGTGTACCGCAAATACCATTTGCGCACTGTGGCTCATAGTGTGTAACACTTGTTCGTAAAATATCAGGCCTGGAACATCTGCAATACAGATAATTACTGATATGGTGCCAGTGTTCGAAGCTATTCCCATGACGGGAAGACCTGCAATATGAATGAACAACTCATTCAATGTGAATTCACTAAACAAACATCTATAAATAAATTGAAAACTTGCGTGTGTCGAATTAGCAATTGTCAATCAACCTACATGGTTTCGACTTAATTAAAGCTCAAAATAATATTAATTATTTCCAATACTATAGCTTTTCATTGTCTCAAAGAACCATAGTGTGCCTTATCGATCTTAGATAAGATAGTATCTACGATGAAATTCTACTGGTATATACTTGGAGTGGTTTCGACTGATTTTATTTACTGAGATCAGGTGTGAGGATAAGCTTCAAAATGGATTTGAGGCTGATTTTGTTGCTGTCATTAAGTTCTCTTGTACTTTCTGAGCCCATCAGGTAATCTAACATCATTGAAATCCCGAGAATATATCGTCCCTCATTAACTTCCTTCATTTCATCCTATATTTTGCCACGAAATATACCACTCATTCAATTGATAATCTGACTGTTAGTAATTAATGCAAAAAGTTATAAAATAAAAGTGCAACCTAAACACCTGTGACTGAATGATTTTAAGTAGCTAGCTTACGTGTATATGGTGTATAATTCTTTCAGTATTAAACTTCGAAAAGTGAAACCAAATAAGGCATATCTTGTTAGAAGAAGTGCAGCTGCCAATGAGGGATTATATAACGCATTTGATGTAAGTTACTATTTCGAAATGTATTCCAGCAAAACGTAACATACAGTCAACGTTCTTCATATAAATATATTTTGAATTCCCTACTACTCTCACAGAATCAATACTACGGAGATATATCCATTGGTACACCACCTCAAAACTTCACAGTTCTGTTTGATACCGGTTCATCTAGTTTATGGATACCCGCATACGGATGTACTGCTTCAGCTTGCTGTACGTAAAGTGGAAATTCCTACTTCTATTGTAACTAATAACCATTTTTATAGCAAATCATGCAACATACAATCATTACTTATCTTCAACTTACATTCCCAATGGACAAAAATTCACAATTTACTATGGCACCGGAAGCTTAGATGGATATATGTCAACTGACACTGTTAAGGTGAGTTGATAGGAAAAAATCCAAAACGGCGAATTGATATATCAAAACTTTATTCAATCTTAAAGTATCATGATTATTAATCACACTGAACATAAATATCGAGGTTTGGGTAAGTTAATCGATTTTATGATAGATCAAACCACCTTTAAGTGCACTAAAATTGGTATACAATTCCGTTAATTATCATAAATCACCTGATTTCGCTTCAAATCAGGCTATGCATTGATCCTTTCGAGCTAAAAAGTGACATTTGATGTCAATAAGCGTTTGAATTTGAAAATTGAACTATGACAGTGGCTTCAACATAACAGATAATAAAAAAAATCAATCAAACATTAGAATACCAAACATTTTGTCTGCCAATAATCTTCATGAGAAATCATAGGATTTCATCCTTCGATATATCGAAGTTCAATTGAACTCGTATAAGCCTGACAAACAAAGTAAAATATGCATTTCAAACTTCTATGGAAGGAAAATATAGCGGATAGGGCTCGCAAACCACTGTGTGTTCTTTGGGTCTGCAGCCTCGTATTGTCTCGTGGTTTTACACTAGTGCTCTGAAACCAAATCTACTGTACGGAGCAGTAGTTAAGGCTATAATTCAGAAAACAATATCGAGGTGCGTAGGCTACCAGCCTTATGAATAACGAGATCACCTAGTACTACCCCAATGTTGAAGGGGCCAACTGGTTTTTATGTAATCAAATATTCGAGGTGAATATTTGGATTTTCACTGGCAACCAAGCGACTATATATCCCTTTGCTGGAGTTTACATCTGCTCAAAGCTAGTCCTTGAATGTCATACGTCTCTTAATAAGATATATTCAATGATGGACACAGGGATGTTAAGTGGAACTGTAAAGCGGACCAACTTGCAAAGCTCGCTTTTATTGTTATTATTGCTTTTAATTTTTATTATATTTATTTTTTGTTGTTCCATACATACCAAACGAAAAAATTGTTTGGTAGGCATGTAGCACGTTGGGAAACCCTTACAATGACTTCTGCCAAGGAGGAAGAGGAAACAGTTATTCACCTCCGGTGTGAATTCCCGGCTCTCGCTGGAAGAAGGATGAAGTCCTTCGGCTCATACTTTTTTACTTGGAGGGGATCAGCCAGTTCAATAAGGATTCAGAGTAGCTCTCCACTTAATAAGGGCTGTGCACTATTCATTGCGGTATCACAATGGGCCCCTGCGTGCCTTCTCTGGAGTCTGTTGAAAAGAAACAACCGTGGGACCTAACTGAACCTACCATTTATATTGATAGCTCAAAATCAATTTGATTTTGAACTAATTTTGAAAATACTTATGTGTTTTTCACTTGAAATGCATTTCATGGATTATGATTGGAACAAATGGTTGCCCTCCCTACCCATAGGCGTGCCGTGGCCTAAAATCTGGCAGGGGCCAGGGACTGAAAGGTTCAAAACATGCGATGATTTTGTCTTCCGTAAGGTACATGTACTGTTCATACAACTTATATAATTTACTCATACATTATATGTTTGAAAACTTATTCTTTGTTATTTGCTAATGCATAATGCATTATCAAATAAACTTCGTGTCTGTGAATACGTATGAGCTACTACCTCATGAATATAATGTGAACAGTAAGTATGAACTACACATGAATTATCTATGACAGCTAAGACATGAACGCTTGTATGAATTATACGGGTATAGAATGGAAATAAGACTATTTTTCGTTTAGAAGCTAAATATATTTCAATTTATGCTTGAAGAAGGGGATAGCTTCCTTTCAAAATATCTTTGAATATCTTTGGTTTGCAGAGATATCTTTGTAGCCCTAACAGCGTGTCCGAGGCTAAATGAAATATCAAAACCTTTCAAACTAGTGCTTTTTGCTGTTTTCCGTTTTCGTGATCCTCTGGGAAATGTGAGATCCAGACAGTGCTTCTCTGCGAAGGATTTAATTTTTCCCAAACTACATAAAAGTTTTCTCGCTCACTTAGTAGTGTTTTAACTGTCCAATTCACAAGATCCATCCCATCCCAAAGAGTTGCATCTTTAGTTTAGAAATATGTGCTTAACATGTTAATTATAGAAAGAACATAGAGAAAGATGAAAAGATTTACTGCAAACTTAGGGTTACTGATTGAATGAAAGATCCCCAATGCATAAACAGAGTCATTGTATTTTTCTTCATTAAAATCTTTTTCTAAAGCCTCTTTTATAGGCCCACAGCTATCGATCACATATTTGCAATTGTGAGATCTCATTGACTAACGAGTCGAGCTTAAACTTCTCATTTCACGCCTTGTATTTAGACCACCTGCCACTTCAAGCTACTTCAACAATTGGTGTTGTGATGGCTTCGAAAAGTGTCAGGTGTAGCTAAAGAGATTCGATGGCATTGAAAAAGGGTGTACACGTTTCGATTGTGAAAACTGTGTCCATCACAACAAGGGTAATTTTATGAGCTAGACTGTGTACAAATGTGGCTGCAGGATATTTCATCTTAATTTAGGTTTGTTCACCACTTTTTTGCCCTGATATGACACTAGCACCATTATAAGACTGACCAACAACAGGCAATTCACTAGTCCGTACCTGTCTAAAAGGCTCAAAACTATACCTGCTATATACGAGGTATTTCTAGCTCCTGAACAGTCTACAAAGCTTAAGAACCTTTCTTCGCCTGCTAGCTCTGTAGCAAATCTGTCAACCACGGAGAGTTGTTCCTTTTTGTGGACCCTGCTCCAACTGCCATAATGGATAAATCGTAACCCTTCACCGAATTATTTATATTTTTAGCACCTGGAACTTATGTTTACGGAATCTCGCGAAAGGATAAAATTCACAGGATATATTGGTCTTGAGTAGATACAGGTGACATGTCTGACAAAAGTTTAATGAATATGATAGGAAATATGTGGCGGTTGTGTCACCATGAAAAAACGCTCCGTGAAATTGAAGTGATATGCCTTTTAACTTCCGATGCAATTATCAAATTCTAATGAAATTCACACACATTTAACCTGAGTGTAAACCAAGTAGGTCAGAGTTTTGGTTGTAATGTTAGGTCCGCGATTCCAGCATCAACGATTTGATTCATTTTTGTCCTGGAAATCGGTACCATTAAATTCTCAAATAATAATGATTTTGTAGTGGAAATAAGCCGAAAATATATCAATTTTAAAAATTTTAACACATTCGCGGAAGATAACTTAAAACACCCATTTTTTTCTTATAACTTCCAATACTTTCAATGGATCAAAACCAAAGTTATGAGATAAGTTATTTTAACGGGATGCAAATTTGGCATAGTCTGTCAAAAGGTTTACATCAGCAATATTGGACTTTCCGAGCTATTCAGTATGGACTTTTTGAATCAAACCTAATAAGTATACTTTACTATACGCAAACGTCAGAGAAACATGCTCTCAAATATGGAATGAAACTGTGTTTGTTTTGCTTAATAAAAGGTATGAATGTGCTAATTGTATATGATCCCATCAAGAAAGAGTAAGCGCAAGAAAAATTGCTCGCAATAAACAACACTGTCTTGAATATATAGCATAAAAGTGGCAGGGATGCAATTTTTATTCTCCAAATGACTCCGAAAGTTGTATTCTACGTTAATTAATTTGTTGCTTACCATTTTAATACTCAGACTATGTTTTGCGAAAAACATAATTGCATAAAACGACAGTTTATAACAGTGTTTTTATCTAAATACCTATATATTGCCTAGTAAGAATGAACAGATAATCTTAATAAAAAAAGGATGATTGACGAGGCTCTTTTCGTCTTTTTCATAACATATAACTTGTCGAAATTAAATATTACCGTCCATTTCTCGAGATAAGTCCCATAACATAACAGCTTTGGAATAGGCTTACACTACTGCACTACACAACTCTTGCTGTAGCCACAGAAACCAAAGAGGCCAACACTTAAGTGTCTACTGTTGGAAATATTTATTTTTCTGGGAGGGGCCAACCTAGGGTCTGGGGGGGTCCCGGCCCCCCCTGGCCCCCCCTACGGCGCGCCTATGTCCCTACCCTATTTATCCCTTTTGTGATGTTCCGCAAGGCTCCATACTTAACCCTCTGCTGTTTACTCTTTTCATAAATGACGTTTTATTAATATTTTAATCCGATTCCCTCCTCTATGCTAATGACCTAAAGTTATTCCGAGATGCCCCTCCTTCAGAGACTATGTATCATATACAATCTGAAAATACCAATCTTACATACGTGGTGTACAAGAAACTTTATCCCTCCTAATGTTTCCGAATGTTTTGTTATGTCCTTCTTCAATAAACCCAATTTGCTGCCTTTCGACTATTTCCTGTTTGGTAATATTTTACTGCATGTAGATAAATACAAAGACCTTGGAATCTTTTCTGTTCCAAATCAAAAATTGATCTACACGTATGTTTCGTTTGTTCTACGTTGCTCACGTCACTCTTATGTGTTCATTTATTCACTTCAATAATTCGTTGTATATTTGAATTTCGCTCCCAAGTAGGGTCTCTCAGTTTTATTAATTTATTTGTATTTGTGAAACGCCTTTGAGGTTCAACGTAAATTTACTCGTTATTTGCTGTACAAGTACTATGTCCCTTATTTTTCGTGCGAATATCATCCAACATTCCAACATTCCGAATATCATCCAACACCCGTAAATTGTACCTCGATGAGTGTTTTTTTGTACAAATTGTTCAATGGGCATTTTCCGATCTCGTGCATTTAGATCCTGGACTACTTTTAAGATTCCTTTTGCTCGAACAGAGATACTTTCAGTCTCGTCTCTTACGCATGCTATGAAGCTATCACGCACACTAGTTTCTTTCTATGCTTTCTGGTTTCGCAGATATTTTATCTTCAGAATTAAATTAATCGCTTGTCTTTCATTCAATTTTTTCTTTTATTTGTTCATATTTGTGTCTTTTATTAATGTCGTGCTCTCAATTTCACAATAGGATAGTTAACTGTAAAATTGAACTATATAAATAAATAAATAAATACTACAGTATACCTTGTAATCTAAATTTTTCACTTTTGAGCTTGTTCTATGCAATGACCTTTAATGATTATGATTTGATTCAAATATCGACATAGTTAGAATAAAATATCCAGTTATCCTTCCATTCAACATTCTATCACAGATTGCCGGCTTCGCCATAGCAAATCAAACATTCGCTGAAGCTGTAAATCAACCAGGTGATTTCTACTACTGGATGAAATATGACGGTCTCTTCGGTCTGGGATACGCTTCGATGGCTATCAACAATGTCACACCACCATTCTACAATCTGTTCAAACAGCGTCTGATCCCAGAGCCCGTTTTCGCTTTCTATATGAATCGCGATCAAAATGATCCGGACGGTGGAGAACTTGTACTGGGAGGATTTAATCGGAAATACTTTAAAGGCGATATTTTTTATGTGGATGTATCGAAGCAAGGATACTGGCAGTTCGACATGGACGGCGGATTCGTTGGTAACTATACATTCTGCACGAATGGATGCCAAGCGATTGCTGATACTGGATGCAGTCTCTTGGCCGGTCCACAAGATCAAGTGGCAGCTATTAACGCAGCCATCGGAGCTCAGACAGATTACGCTTGGGGCTATGTTGTCCCGTGCGACCGAGTTCCGTACTTACCTCCAGTGACATTTAAGATTGGTGGCCGGGACTTCAGGCTAGAAGGAAAGGACTACATCATTCCGGTATAGTTTGATTTTATTTAAATTTAGCATACTGTTCCTTACGAACTTTTGTTCATTTTCCCAGAGAACCGATAACGGTGGCATTGTCTGTCAGACTGGCTTCACTTTGAATCTTTCTTATGGTGGACCTGAATGGACTTTGGGGGATGTTTTCATCGGTGCTTACTATACGGTGTTCGATGTTGGAAATAATCGTGTTGGCTTTGCTAAAGCAATGGCGAACATGTTTTGAAAATGAGAAATAGACGCGCGAGCATTTGAGATTTTCATACCAGTGTTTTCAATTTTGAGTAGTTACAATAAAATTTCTGTAAGTCACCAAACAGCCTCTAAAGGATTTTTCGGGGAGAATCGGCTCGCTCTTGGTGCTTACATTCGGGCAACGTGGATGTGAAATAGGCGAGCCATTAGTTTGGATGCGAAAAATATGCCAACAAGCTCACTAGTTTTACCTCAGAGTAGTGGCACCAGTATATTGAAATTAAAAACGAAAAAACTCTAGCGCAACAGAACCGCTAGAAATACTAATGTTGGATGAACAATATAGGTATCGTGCAGTTTTTAGTGCTTATTTTTTCCACACGTGCTCCAACGAGTTTCGGGCGGAAAGGTTTCCAGGGTTGCCACTTGCATAAATTTCAGAATTAAGGAAAGTCAAACACTTGTTTCTTATATTTATTATCGGTTGCTTATCTTACAAAACTTGGAAAACAGCATCTTCTGTAACACAAATGAAGAAAATGCTCAGTGCTTGCAACACTTTACCAGCACTGCAACTAAACTACCACAACTGCTTCTTGTCAAAATCAAGCTACCCTATGAACCTCGTTTTCATCCACTGATTTTATCGAAAGTAATAGGGACAGAAAAGTGTTTGGGGCTGTCATCCGAAAAAAATCAAGATCTTAGAAAATGTTCACATTGGATACTTATTTTCATTGTAAATATTTGCCATATAAATACCTAATGTAAGCATTTATTGACACAAAAATAGCAAAACTGCCTTGCACTGCCAACCCTTTGCATCAAAGCCAAAAATATACCACATCTGCATCACTTTGAAGTTAACCTTCTTTGCAAATTTCGTTTCGTTTCGATGACTGCGTTGAAAGTTATAGGGGTACAATGGAATTTAAAGTTACCAGTCGCAAAAGTTTTCAAATTTTCCAAATCCTAATATTTGGTGTTTATTGTCACTAAAAGATCAATACCATTTGAAAATCTATAATATCGCTTACTAAAGATATGGTAAAAAAATACAAAAACAATCATAGCTGGCAGCCCTATCATAGTTTTTCAGCCAGATTCCTACCGAATATCGATCACAGTAAGGTTCTTTTACCAAATGAGTTTCGGTTTGATTTCATGACTGCTCTGGAAGTTATAGCGAATTTTTGAAATTCAAGACAACTCAAACCTAATGTTTCAACCTAATTTCTACCTAACGTGGCATAGAGTAAGGTCCAGTTATTGTGTGAATTTCATTAGCATCTGGTAACTGAAACAAAATGCACAGGCTAAAAAGCGTTTTTTGTTCTTACTGATTTTTCAAGATGGTACCACTGGCGCAGATTGACACATGTTTCAAAATCGCTTTTATCAGATCTGGTCCTACCCAAAGCCAATACACTCTCTGAATTTCAGTTGTATCTGATTGTCCGGTCATTAGTTATTTTTTTGTAAAAAAAAAAGCGACAAATTTCAGGAGAGTCGATGAGTTAGAGATTTTCTCTTCCAGTGCTTTCCGCAGCTACACATTCACAAAATTCAGTTAAAATAACACTTTATTAACCCCAAAAATATGAATCTGTCATCGAGGTCGTGGAGGATGCGGAAACATGGTCGTATCATGGGTCCTTCTGAGCTTCTTTATCCTCATAGCCTTTAACTATCTTTGGTCTATAGTAGAAATTGATAACAATATGTAGGAAGAAATGCGCCAGTGGGGTCGCTCGAATCTAACAAAAGCTACTATAGTATATCAAAACTATAGCCTCGTATATTAACCGGACCGATTTGGAGTTACTTGGCTTGAAACGGATTGAAATGAAACTTCAAAGTAGGTTTTTGGTGCGACTGGATTAACGTCACATATATGAATAGAATTCAAGTGGGCTTCGAATTTTTCAATCCTCAATCCCTCGATCCGGGTCTTTTAACGCCCAAGTCGGTCCGATCCAGTAAAATTTCGTGATCGGATCGACTTATCTCAAATCAATCCGCTGCGGGTATACAACACGGCTTGACTAATCCTAATCCACTTTGAAACCACGTTGTAGACGAGGCTTATGTTGTATAACCACAGATAACCAGGTTTCTATGAACCAGATCTGGTCATCAGGTGCGCCCGAAGAAGTGAGCTTTATATCATTTATTTCGGTCTTCAAGCAACGAACGTTTTGATAATAAATCTTCAGCTGATGGTTTACGTTTCCATATTTTTCCCTGGAAATCTATCCATCAAAAAGTTCAGTAAAGCATGCGTCAAGATTATATCGTCAATAGAACGTACGATATGCTCTGATTACTGCCACTACAAATAATCAAAACAAACAAATAATCGAGTTCTCGTATTCAAAATGACATATCACATATGTAGATACATAAGCATCTGAAAATCACAGGAAATTTGATTGACAACAAATACAAATATTATTGTCACTACTAACCTGGTCATTATCAGTCAGCCAGTTGAACGAGCTTAAAACAATTGTCTCAAATAGTCAATATATCGATCGAATCGGATTTTTTCAATTCGAATCGATCGTTTTGCTATCTCCGATCATTTCAAAACACCGCGCAGTGTGTACTTTGTACCTATGTTTATCCATTCGAATGCAATTAATTCTTATCTATGTTAATTCATGAAAGTTCATGTCAATATCTAACTGATCAATCTATCAAATAAGTGAAAACGTTTTCTGACTGAATTCATTCTTACTAGACATAAAGACTAAGGATGTGTGTACATGGAAAGCAAATTCGCACTCCGCTATCGGTAATCTAATGATGGAAATTTTATCTATTTTCTTCAGAACGGATGTACTTAGCAATATACATTTTACTATGCAAGGAAATGAATTTATTTTCGGGTAGTCAGCAATATGCGATTCTATTTTTAGTATTTTAAACTAAACGTTTAAATTTAATGTTTGCGGTAGCGCTTCCACATTACTTGAAGCGACATACAGTATGTCAAGAATGAGATTACACATGGGGAAAAAATTCAATTTTTGATCTTTCTAATAATAAAATACTACTTTTTATTTATGTCAAGGAATTTTTTTTTCTTAATTATAGTTATTTACATTATTTCCAACCGATATATACAAAAAAATACAACTTCAATGCAAAAAAAGAACGAAAAGAAACACGAAAACAATTATTACAATTCTTGAAGTGTCAAGAAACTCTTTACACAACTGTTTTTGTTTGCATTACTGTTACGATGCGGTAAATTTACCGTAATTTTTGGTCTGTATAGTAAAGTTCTATGAATTTGATCATAAGGGTGTGATTAATTTTTGGCTAATACGCATAAATAAGTGAGATATTGTGTTTTAAAATGCCAGGCAAAAGATTGTCCTTTGAGTTGGTTCAGATGATATACTATAATCACCAATTAGGTAAAAGTGCACAGAAACTGTCGGAAATGTTTTGTGTAGCACGAAAGACAGTCTATAACGTTATAAATCATGCTGAAAATGAGGATAGGTTGGAGCCAAAGTGTGGAGGTGACCCAAAACCAAAAATATCTAAACGTATAGAGTGCCTTATGATAAGGAAACTTGATAAAAACCCCTGGATTTTGACCAGAACACTTGCTAAGGAACTCAAGGAAGAGTGTGATGTTGCTGTTTCCCATGAAACAGTACGACAGGCCATCCTACGAAATAAGTTCTCATCAAGAGCTGCACGAAAGAAACCACTGCGTTCTGCACTAAACATCGAAAAGCGTTTTTCCTTCGCTATGATGCACCTTTCTCAACCCGTTGACTTTTGGGACGACGTCATATTCCGCGATGAGACAAAAATGATGTTGTACTACAATGATGGACCGACTAGAGCGTGGCGCAAGCCTTTAACGTCGTTGGAAAGTAGAAATATCATTCCGGCTGTAAAATTTGGTAAGTTATCCGTTATGATTTGGGGGTGCTTCGCAAGCAGAGGAGTAGAAGACTTGGCATTCAACGAGTCAGCCTTGGACGCCCAACAATATTCGCATATCCTTAAAACATATTTGGCAAGCAGTGCGAAGAAAAAACCAAATTTTAAACTTTACCAGGACAACGATCCCAAACATAAGGCGCACATGGTGCGAATGTGGCTCTTATACAACTGCGGAAAAGTGATGGATACGCCAGTCCAGAGTCCTGACTTAAATCCCATCGAGAATTTATGGGCCTACTTAAAAAAACAAGTCGCTAAAAGGCAATTTAAATACCGAACTGCATTAAAAACTGTGATTCTCGAAGAATGGCAAAAAATACCAATTACGTATGACCTGCAAAAGTTGATTCATTCAATGAAAAATCGGTTGCAATGCGTGGTGGATTAATTGCAATAATTGTTTTCGTTGGTCTTTTCGTTCTTTTTTTGTATAGAAGTTGTACCTTTTTTTGTATATATCACTTGAAAATAATGTAAATAACTATAACTAAGAAAAAAAAATTCATTTGCATTAATAAAAAGTAGTTTTTTTATACTTAGAAAGATCAAAAATTGAATTTTTTTCCTATGTGTAAACTCATTCTTGACATCTATTGCCTTATCTTCTTTTCCTTCTTCTTGCCCACATTCTCAATTTAACTTTTTCCCCAAAGCAAATAACAAGATTTTGGACCTCATCCTGTATAACATTTTCTCCTTTTTCTTGAACAACCTTCCAACACAGAAATTTAAAAAAAATCGACATATTAAGAATACCGTTTATAAACGAAGTTCACTTTCGGCTCATTTATGGCACACGTTTGGCTCACTTTCGGCCCTGTTTTGGCACATTTTTGGGTCAAATGGTTTTTGGGCGAGCGGATTGTTGTGATGGAAAGAGAAAGTTAGCTTTTGCACTATCGAAGTTAAAATTTTTACCTGTTATTTTGTTGGCGACTGCTTTTTATCCTTCATTAGCCTATCAGGCTAAAATTCTAGTAGTCTGTATTGACGCCCAATGATACCGCGGCTAATCTTGCTGCTTCAAGTGCATTCGATGACTCACGCATGGATAGTTTGATTGAAATAGGGATCGGAGTGACTTTCACTAGTAAATTCGCTGTTTTACCTAGAGTACCCTTGCATCGCAACTGGAAAGAAATGCCTAAGTGGCTTTTGTAGAGAGATGTTAAAGAAAGGATATGATGTATTATAGGTTAGGCTACGTAGATGTGGAAGAGTCATTGCACGAATAAATAGTCAAATACGCAATAATTATCCGTAATGAAACTCTCTCTGGTCACAAACGTAGATCCTTGCAATTAAGTGTAACGAATCATGCTCAATTGTGCAGTGTGAAAAAAATAAAGCACTTGAATGAGCACTAAAGAGGGCTATGTTTGGCTCCTTGCTTGACAAGTCCACTGCTATAAAGTAAGCTACTATTCGATGTATAAAGATCACTCACTTTAAATATCTACAAACTGCTTTCATGGGTATTAAAGTACACTTCAACAATCATCTTCCCCAGCGATATTTGTTATCTGAACAAATATCGCTGGGAAAATCTGAACAACTGGCCTTTCAAACATTAATACTATTTACTGTTCTCTAAAATTACGAAATCAAATAAGCGAAGCACATCACTCAAACACTTCAAATTAAAAAAGAATCAGCACCATAATTAATAGGACAATTTTATCGCACCGTTACCAAAAAACTAATTTATGCAGTCTTCCCTATCTATAATTAAGATGTTCAATAGTGCACTATATTTTTGATCTGAAGACTACTCATTCGATTGCCGTAAAAAACAATTCTGTTCAGAAATATTGATACCAATAAGCAAATTATTATCTCTTACATACTTGCTGTCGGGTCTATTTATTTCAATGGGAATATTGAATATCTACAGCTAATTAAAAGATACAATTGAAAATTGATTTGAGCGATAAAAATGACTATAAAATACTCGTTGAAAATCAAATTGTAGTTCACTTTAATTGTAGTAGTAAAAGTGAAAGGATTTGAGCAAGATGTTTAAGAATTTATTGATTGTTGCGTGTATTTTGGCTGTTGCCTGTAGTGAATTGATTCAGTAAGTGAGGATTTATATTATCTTTGTGTGTTTTATAGCTCGTAATAATTATCTTTTAAGATTTATTGTCTTAGTTTTACACGTGAAACCAGTTTAAATGATTAGAAAGCTAGAATAAAATAAATTTTTCTGTAAACAAACCCACGTTGGGCGCTTAATAGTTTTAGTAAAAATGTTCCTCATTTTCAAAGCTAGTGGAAATACATCCTCTTTGTGTTGATAGTGAATGTTAAAATATAAGGTTTTCAAGCTTTGAAAGTGGCATTGTGAATTGCTATTAACCAAAAACAAGCAATAGGAGGATTTTTGTTGAACACAATGTATCACATAATTGACAAACTACTTACCCATAGATCATTTTTTTTTTCAACACAAAACTATGAAACATGTTTTTGTTATAAAACAGCTTTTGTTATTTAAATTCAATTTTTTTGTTTTCTGTCTAATAACATACATCAACACTATAGCATTTCGCTGCAATTCAAATAGTTTCAATTTGGCACAATTCGAAACCAATTATTCGCTATGTAAACAGAATTTATATTCGCATGTACATTTTACTTACAGCATTAAGCTAACGAAACAGAGAAAGCATGACATCCCCAAGAGTCGTTCTGGATCTGTGACCTTATCGAATTTAAATGATTTGAGCTACTACGGACCAATCTCTATTGGTACACCACCACAATCTTTCAATGTTATCTTCGATTCCGGCTCATCGAATTTATGGGTTCCATCAAGCCAATGTAGTGGTTGTGGTAAGTTGATCATTCTCAATTCACAGATTTTGCCACATTTAACACAAATATAAATCAAACTAAAGTGAGAACTCTGATTTTTCAAATTTTATTTCTAATTTAGGTGTTACTAACACTTATGCCAGCAGCGCATCATCGACCTACGTTGCTAATGGTCAATCATTCACCATTTACTACGGATCTGGTGCACTACAAGGCTATCTTTCTCAAGATACCGTCACTGTAATAAAAATACACTAAGGAATACGAAATATCAATTCCCGTTAACACTTTGCTTTGATTTTAAATAGGTCGCCGGTTTGATTGTCAAACAACAAACATTCGCTCAAGCTACTAGTCTCAGTTCAAACTTTGCTGGACAGCCCTACGATGGAATCCTGGGTCTTGGTTACAAAGAAATCTCATCGGACGGTGTTACTCCTGTTTTGTACAACATGTACAGTCAAGGACTCATTCCTGCTCCCATTTTCTCTTTCTACTTGGACCGTGATGAGTCCGGTACCGTTGGTGGAGAAATCATTTTCGGCGGATCAGATCCTAACTACTACAGTGGTATGTATCATCAATGTCTTTAAATGGGGAAACATAATGGAACCGAATAATGATTTTCTCTTCAGGCGCATTCTCCTACGTCCCAGTGAGCAAGCAAGGATATTGGCAATTCACCATGAGCGGTGGTAGTGTGAACGGCTACAACTTCTGTACTGGTGGATGTCAAGCTATTGCTGACTCCGGCACTTCACTTATCGCTGGTCCAGCTGATGCCATCCAAGGAATCTACAATGCTATTGGTGCCTCGACCAGTCTTTTTAACAGCGATATCCATGTTGACTGCGACAAAATCGATAGCTTGCCTACTATCCAATTCAATATTGGTGGAAATACGTTCTCGCTGACAGGCCAAGACTACATTTTGAAGGTAAATTGATAAATTTCGATCGGTGTATGTGATCTAACAAATTGATTTCTTGTAGAGTAAGGGAGGTCTCTTCAATCTCTTCACTACCTGCACTCCTGGATTCATGAGCATGTCGTTGGGAAGCGGTGGTCCATCATGGATTTTGGGTGATGTATTCATGGGCAAATTCTACACTGAATTCGATATGCAAAACAACCGTATTGGTTTCGCTACTGCTAAATAGATGACTAAAAAACGATATAGACTAGCCTATGTGAATAGGTAGCCGTCAAATACATGCATAAAAATCAAATATTTGTTTCAATATAGTTTGTAATCTAGAGTGGGAAGCGAGATTTTTAAACATATGTGTATAATTATAGCAGAGACAAATCCAAAAATCAATGTTTTTTAACTTAAAAAAGCTCACTGTGAAATTATCCCTGGCTTTGCACAATTAAGTTGGCGTTTTTAGCATCAACAACATTTTTTAGGCGCAGAAAGTACTTTCCATGAAGAACTGAAGGAACCAATAATTTACACACTTTTTTCCAAAGCTATAAGAGAATTTGAAATTTTGCATTCTCTCGAGATCAACTAAAA
The DNA here is from genome assembly GCA_947369275.1 of Nemotelus nigrinus. Lineage (NCBI taxonomy): Eukaryota > Metazoa > Arthropoda > Insecta > Diptera > Stratiomyidae > Nemotelus > Nemotelus nigrinus. The sequence continues at coordinate 3,281,004 of OX376372.1, forward strand.
CTAGTTATCGATGGCTTTCAGAATATGGAGTGAAACTCAGTACTGTTCTGACGCACTCAGCAAATTGTCTGGTCATAACGGTATTTCAATATACTTTTGTTTCTAAAAATAATAACAAAGACCAAATCAAGACTAATGTTCAGTATTTGACGAGAGTAGATAGAGAATGCCAGTTCTGGCGCCTCATCCTCATCCTCCTCCTCTGAGGAGGGTGACGTCACTGAGGAGGATGACGTTAATGTGGAGGATGACGTTGATGTGGAGGATGACGTCACTGAGGAGGATGACGTAAGCGCATGACGTAAACGATCATCTTTGAACTGATAAACAGCTCAACAGGGCTGTTTGAAAGCTAAACAGGGCTGTTTATCAGCTCAACTGGGCTGTTTATCAGTTCAACTGGGCTGTTTATCAGCTTAACTGAGCTAGTTTATCAGTTCAAAGATGATCGTTTACGTCATCCTCCTCAGTGACGTCATCCTCCACATCAACGTCATCCTCCACATTAACGTCATCCTCCTCAGTGACGTCACCCTCCTCAGAGGAGGAGGATGAGGATGAGGCGCCAGAACAGCTTATTGGACACTCCACATGCCATCGGAATTCCTCCGCAAAAATTGCATTTTGAAAAATATCTCGAAGAAAAAATGCATTATACACGATATCACCGTACCTGTGACCACAATCGTTCATTGTTTTCATAGATGACAGCAAGCCATGCTCCCCTATGACCCTATGGTGGTCTTCCAGACGAGGGGTCCGTTGCATTGGTTGCATTTCTGACGATGACATCCAGACAGCTGACGCTGTCATAGATATGTTAAACTGTGTATTAACATATGTATGTACAAACGTTGTCGTGTGGAATATTTTCCGGCATATCCTTCTAACATCTTTAACTGCAAGTATTTTTTTTTTCAACCTGCATACGAGTATAATCTACGACCGTAATTTGCCTGATTTTTAAAGAAATAGCAGACGTTTTGTAAAGAAACTTTCACATACCAGTAGATTGAGAAACAAGCAGCACTGAGTATGGTGAAGGAGAAATACGATCAATGGGCCTTTTCACACTTGTATTTTTGCATCAAGAATACACTTGCATCAAGAATACAAGTGTGAAAAGGCCCAATAACACATTCAACCGTGGCGGAGGGAATGAAATCATGCAGAGCGTTCCGTTCAGAGATTTATTTATACCAATTAAAACACCGCCTCCTAATGAAAGATTACGGACAAATCGATTTCGATCCCTACGAAAAACAGTGTGAAGGGGCAAAATTTCACTGCTATATATATCCCCAGACAACCAGGTTTCTGTTAGACAGACAATGTCATCAGACGCGATTACCGAGGAGATCTTTACATAATTAACCTTGGTCCTCAGACCACAAATGTTCTTGTAACAAATTTTCAGAGGCCGGTTCAAGCTCTGCTTGTTGATGAGTCTAGTTTCGAAAGAGCCGCGATGAATTCGTGCGAAATTTTTTCCTAGGTCTTGGAATAAACTCCTTAACTAAGGTGCCAGGAAGCCAGAATTTGGTTTGGAGAGCCTCTTCCGAGCCAGGAGGCAGAGTAATTCGAAACGAAGCGATGGTTTGGTTATTCAGATTGTCTTTTGTCGATTTCGTACACGTAAGAAACGAAGGAACGTGACCCAGCCTTGCCAAAACATACGATTTAATGTCTTCAGCCGTTGTGGAGAATGCAAGCCGCGATACAAATATTTGTAACGGTGGACTCAGAACTTACAGATTTAGTCGGTGAGTAGGAAAGGACCTCAATATCATTTGTAGACACGGTCGGAGACTTCACACGGCTCCCAGGCTGCAAACTCTCCTGGGTGTTGGGCGCAACAGATGAAGGAATTAATAGTTGTAATGGTTGCAGCTGAGGCTGCAACTGAGACTTCGATGTTATTGATTGTACCCGCGAACGAGTACGCGTAGCTGTCGGGGAACCAGGTGGACCAGATAAAACGCAGTCATTGTTCAGCCCTCCGAATGAAGATGTTGAAGGCAACACGGACCAGCAGATCAACCTCTTTGCTAGTGGCAAGAGGTCAAGATAAAGCATCGATAACTAACTTAGCGGAACGAAGACGCGAAACACAGGACGCCACAGAGTGCTTTCTGCATTTCTCGCAAAACCAATACACCTCCGAGTCTTGTTTTGAAATCACATCAGTGCACTTTCCCGGCAGAGAAACACATTTAGAATGGAACGTCTGTGAACAAAAACCAACACTCGTCACCATAGGAGAGGTGTCCTTTTTATGTCTGGTTGTTTGCTGGCAGTTTGGACAGGGAAAGATCAACGGAACGTGGCGGAATAGATGTAAGTAGAGTTAGAGAGAGAAATTCGGAACAGAGATGTATTGTGTGAAACACCTTTGTAAGAAGTGATTGGTGGAATGTTATCTTTTTATTAATACAAGTGGTTAGTTCAGGAAAAAAACAACAACAATGAATTAGCAGTGACTTAATTAAATGAATTAATGGATGTAATGAATTGATAGTGAAAATGAACTATCAATGAATTGATATACTCGTACATGTATCTCGTGTGGTAGAAAAAATTGTTTACTCGTTTTTCCTCTCTTGGCTGAAATCTCTAGGTGTATCTCGACAGGATTGGGTTCTATAAATAGTAAACATTCAGGCTGAGAAGAACGATTGGAGGAGTTTGGGTGCTCTCCAGTTTTCTCAAGTGACGGTACTGTGGTTGGAAGTCCTATAGGACGCCAGAGCTTGACCTAAGATAGGAATACGCGCGAGATCGTCAACAACCGTGAAATGTAATCCACCTAACGGGATCGGGAAAACTGTGTACTTGTTCCTGATTATAGTGTGGTCCATCGTATAGGTCCACGTGGTTTTCTTTTTTCCCCTGTGAGGGCTATTCTTCTATCGTACTCAGTTTCCCGCGTCCGCTCAGTTGTTACTCCGTGTCTATTCTGTCTCGGGAAAACATTTCAGAGAGGGAAGGTAAGTGTATCCTGCCAGCCTGCCTACCGAGGCTGAATAACGTAACTGTTGAGCCGAAGCTCGCTCGGCGGCTCTGGGTTGAGAATCTGGGTGAGCGAGTGGCACCACACGGGCTTTCTCCGGACTAGCCGGGTCAAACTAAACCAACCCAGCCAGGTTTTGGACTCCCTAGATCGGGTGGAGTAACAAACTGGCAAGATGTAAAGTTTGTTATATATATGTTCGATATGTTCAAGAATATTAATAAGTTTATTAGGTAAGTCATTCTCTCTTCAATAAATTTCGCTGAACAATCAACTTCTGAGTAACAACCTTTGGCGGGTTTATTGGTTAAGGCTGGTAGATAGGTTCAACCAATTTATGCGAGTTTAAAATAATTAGTTCCATGACTCACTTCACCTCTAACTTAACTCAGGCACCTATTGAGAGCTAAGCTAACTCAAAGCTCGGTGTGCAGTTTCTCGTCCGAAACTGAATATGAACCAGCTACTCACAACACTATTCGAGCTTCCAACTTCTGAGTGCAGATAAAACATATTTTTTTCTGAACGGTTCAAATGAACTCTTCGAATCAAGTTCGAAATCCTCAGTTTTCACTCGAAATAGAAATTACTATAAAATTCTCTCTGGATACCAATAGTCTTCCACATATGACGCCATTTATATAAGAAAATATCAATCCGTTCTATTAACCACGCAACTTTTATCAATCTGTAAATATTACCACAATAATCAAATCAGGCACAAAAAATTATTCTAGCTAAGATAGCTTATCTACTTGTATTCGTAAGCACCTTTGCATCAACGCTTATTATGTCCTTGCAAGTTATTCTTAATAGCAGCAATTGCAATCGTTATTTTCCAGCTCCTTGGAAAGTCACAAAAATCTTCCCAATCTGGAAGCTCAGACGATATGAGCGAATCGGGGCCAATCTAACTTCTCCCGAACCCAGCAAAAATCTTAAAAGGATTAATTCACAAAAAAGTCAAACATATCCCATTCGCTCAATTTGGCTTCACTGCCAGGGTGGCCAGACTGTCACTAACGAAATCCCTCACCAAAATGGAAAAATCCCCCAAATATGTCACTTTTTAGTAAAAAAGATCCCGCATAAAGCAAAACGAATAAAATGTTATTTGATTTACACAGTAACCTTGTGTTCTTATATCATTTACATTATATCACTTATTATTTCAGGTGAATTGAATTGAATTATTGAATTGACTTTCGTCACCATAAAAAAAATGTCCAAAAGTTTCCTATCTGGTATTCCTGGAGGGGCTGATCGTTTTTGAGATATACATCCCAGCAAATTGCGACGTTTTGAAGCACTTATCGTCTGCATTACGATACTATGCATAAACCTCATGTCTCGAGAACTATCAGTTCCTCGTGAATTTTGAATGCAAAACTTTTGTGCAAATTTTTATGTTTAACAAATATATGTTTAATAAATTCGATGCGAAAAAATTTACATAAAACCAATAGTTAACGCGATATTTAAGACAAACTGATTTTTAACTATAATATAACTTTTGTTGAGTAAACGATTTCGTAATGGACTTTTCATACTGTGTGTTTGATCCCACAATAAACCTCATTCCTTTGAAACACCTTCACTTGGATTTATATCGCTGAGAAAGTCTAAAATGACGGGGCTACCATGGGAAGTCATCAGATGAGGATCGAAGCCTCTAACGTCAGCAGCCCAGATTAGAATTAAAATAAGATTAAATCAAAATAACAAGATATTACATTTTAAGAATAAACTTAAGAAAATGATGAGTTTAAACGAGGGCAACGTACTGCTACGCTGCAGTACTACTACGGTAAATTTAATATAGAAATAAATGAATTGTACGGATTCAAAAGACGTTGAATAACATTATTCTACTTCAGCAGAACCATGGCCTTCATATAAAAGGCCTATCGCGACTTGCAATCTGACAGGTATTAAGCTACTTTTTAAAATGGTGTAGTCCTCACGTTATTAAGATTTATTGGGAATTGCACAATGACAATTGTTTGACATTTCTCTGACAATTAGTAATGTGAATGGTTCTACTCGGTTGAATCAGGGAATAGAGTCTATTTTCCTATTATCCGGAGACTCGTTTCGAAGTTTTTGTCGCGTAAAAGATATTTCGGATAAGTGTCGTGAAAGTGATGTGTTTATTGTGCTGTATACGCGAGAACTTTGCAATTTGGAATACCTGCCACCTACTCTCGGCAATGTGAATTGTAAACAATTGCCGTTTGTGGTTGGTAGGATTTATTCCACTTTAAAAATCATCGAATATTGATAATCTGCAAATTCTTCTACACAAACGATACTTCGGATAAGTGTCCCGGTGAATTGAGGTCTGATGCTAAAGACTTTTTATATCTAAATTGCTTGTGATAGATCCCAAAACAACAGTGATTAACATGACATATGAGTTTCCTCATATCTCCTGTAGGTGGATCTCGTGAATTTCTTTATAACCATAAAAAAACATCACTGTGTGGACTGGTTGGGAAAAGTAGCTTAGGTCCGCCATCTTGTAGCTTAATTGCTTTTGCGATAGGCCTTTTATATGAAGGCCATGGCAGAACCTGCATCAAAATTTTCCTTTGAATTTGTCATTAAGGAATAAGAGGAAATTATACAAAATACGATTTTCTTACAAACATGTTTTATTTTTGTACACTTTGCTCTGCTAGGCAAATACTCGCATACTTTCTCTCGTAATGTCTTCAATTCGCTTAAACAGCAGTAGCGAAACCAACACGGTTGTTTTCCATATCGAACTCAGTGTAGTATTTGCCCATGAAAACATCACCCAAAATCCATGATGGACCGCCGCTTCCCAATGAGATACTGCTGAATCCAGCCATGCAAGAGCCAGATTCCTCAACAACGTAGTCACTGCCTTCCAAAGTAAAGGTAGTTCCACCAATGGTAAATTGAACTGTTGGCAAACTGTCGATTGAGCTGCAATCAACTGTGCTGCCGCCGATTTCGTTCAAGATTGTTTGGATAGCATCAGCCGGGCCAGCAATGAGGGAAGTGCCAGAGTCAGCAATAGCTTGGCATCCGCCGGAGCAGAAGGCAACACCGTTAATACTACCGCCGCTCATGGTGAATTGCCAGTATCCTTGCGTGCTCACTGGGACGTAGGTGAATGAGCCTGACCAGAAACTCATTATTCTGTTTCTTAAGACAACGCTGAAATTAATGATACATACCACTGTAGTAGGTAGGGTCAGTTCCACCGAAAATGATTTCTCCGCCAATGGTGCCAGATTCATCACGGTCCAAGTAAAACGAGAAAATAGGTGCAGAAATCAGACCTTGACTGTACATGTTATACAAAACAGGAGTTACACTGTCCGATGAGATTTGTTCGTAGGCGAGACCCAAGATTCCTTCGTAGGGTTGATCATCAAAGTTTGAGCTGAGAGTGGTGGCTTGAGCGAAAGTTTGTTGCGTAACAGTCAAACCGGCAACCTAGAACGTACCAAATTTAATTCGAAACAGTGTCTTCTTTAAATTCAAATCTGGGTATTACAGTGACAGTGTCTTGGGAGAGATAACCTTCCAAATCACCAGATCCATAGTAGATAACGAAAGATTCACCATTGGCAACGTAAGTTGATGAAGCGCTGGCGTCATAAGTATTACTAACGGCTAAGATAAATTTTTTTTTCATGAAAAACCAGCAGCTGCGAGAGTTTGAGGCAAATAAACTTACCACAACCACTGCAGCTGCTTGATGGAATCCACAGGTTTGATGATCCAGAATCGAAAATAACATTGAAAGATTGTGGTGGAGTTCCAATGGTGATTGGTCCGTAGTAGCTCAAATCATTCAAATTGGACAGGTCCAGGGAACCAGTGCGGCTCTTAAGGATGTTATGTTTCTTGTGTTTGGTCAGCCGTATGCTGCAATTATCAATTTTATTGCGAATTAAAGTGTCAAATTACAGTATCAAAACATTTGAGCAAATCTTCCATGTTTTTCACTTACCGCGTCAATTCGCTGCTGGCAACGGCCACAACGCACAAAGTTACGAATAAAAACTTAAACATCCTGTCTTCAAACTACAGTTCAAGTGTATCTATTCCAAATTTGTCGTACAACTTATATAGTCCTACCTATCTCCTTCTACAACAGTAAACTTCGAGTTTTTAATTAGCGTCGGATTCGCGCGCCATACTCTTGCTTTAGAGTTTCCATTGAGCAATATTGCAAATGAAAAAAATGTTAACATTTATTAACAGCACTAGTTGTACCATATCTCGAATAGATAATACGGTTTCTTCAGTATTTCATGAATAGCATAGCATAGTAGAATTTTTGTTCAATAAAAAGCTATCAGATTGATTTTCGTGTTCCGAAAGCTGCTATCTGATATTTTGCTTACGAAAATGGTGTTATTTTGATAAATCAATATTCAAATGACGGTAATTTGATAAAATCTTGCTGATTCGTTATCGATCCAAACTACAGTTCATTTCATTTGGTCTTGATTTGGACACATCTCTACTAACGTCAATATTTCCAATTTCGTCATGTTCTCACTTTGAAAGTCCTATATCAGCCTCCCGAGTATTTAAGCTCTGAAATTCGTTGGTCACATGTGCAACCTGGTAGATGTTAAAGTAATGGAGTTGACAGCGTATTCGAAATTCTGATACATAGGAACAGAATCTTCCGAGATATGTTGAAAGCCCCCAAAGCCCCGAAAATTCACAAGCAAAAGCCTCTTTAGCTTAAACCATCCGAAGCTACTCGTCTGTTGGTTTTATTTGTTGAAATTCTTCTTACCTCGAAGTTTTTGCTAGCAAAAGTTGTAACTAAATTTAAAATTCAAATTATTTAAAAATTTATTTTAATGGCCGTTGTGTTTCTACTGATTTCTACAGTAGCATTCCTACTGATATTGCTAAAATAGCTGAGTGTTACTCGTTCATTTGCCTTTTGATACTACTTTTGGAATTTTTTATGAATTCTATTATCATTCGCGTAGAATTTTCAGCGATTTCGCTATTGCAGAGGTGGCTAGATTATGTACGAAATTTATCTGAGCTCAATAAAAAATGTATAATAAAAGCTTATATATTTAATACTTTAAATTTCAAAAACGCCAAATATTCCAATGATATTAAAAAATTGATGTCGTCAAATTGTGGACTAAATTTGTGTATCAAAGGGTGTTTTTTACAGGTGATGCATTTTGAAACCCACCACTGTTAAATGAACTAATGACAGCTGTCAATGTCATTGCCATTTTCACTCAGTAAGGTCTGACAAACTGCCACGGTCAGATTTAGACCGCGATGTACTTCCGAAATCAGTTTTCAGTTGTGCAAACTCAAAGATCGTTTCGTGAGTTTTATGGACCGCATAAACATCCGTTAGCAGATGCTATTCACGTTACTGGACCGTAAGCCAACGACAAGTTTGAGAACAGTGCGTTCCGAAGATAATACAGCAGCCGTGGACTCCAGTGTTACTAACAACTCCGATTTATCCGTCCACTTTTTGGAAAATATTGCGCAAGGATTTAGGTCTAAATAAGCTCCAATTTGTGTAAGAATGAAAGTCATATGACCATTGGGTGCGTCGCACATTCGAAGAATGAGCCAAAAATCAACTGGAGGTTGAATCTGTGTTTTACGGGAAAATTTTGTTCAGCGGCGAGGGTCACTTACAGCTCGATGGCTACGTCAATAAGTAAAATTACCACATTACATCCCCGTCAAGCTATGGAGATACCGTTGCATGCTGGTGGCATCATAGAGCTATACTTCTTCAAAATCCGAAATTACAGTCTTCCCGAACGTTTCGTTGAGCAGCTTGGGAAATTACTTCCCAGAACAATTGACGAGTATTCAAAGTCTTCACTCAAAACTGTTTATTTAAGTGATTGACCCTTTTTCTTTATATCAGTACATCATAAAACTATTCCTGTCCGCATTAAACTCTCATGAAACCGGCTAGAGCCGAAGAGGAAGCCATTTACACTCCCGTGCTTGCCATGTTTTTGCATTCGAAAAACAGGCGAGAATAGACGAGGTGACCATTTACACTCTTGGCTCGCCAACATTTACCGAGAGTGTAATTTCGGCTAAAGATGAACATGGTGGACGCGTTACTGTCAATAGCGACTCGTGCAGAGCAATGATAAACCAGTTTTTGTTCCCAGTTTTGCGTCTTATAGATGTGAGAAAGATTTGGTTTCAAAGACTGACACAGCGATGACAACCTTATTGAAGACGAAGTTTGGAAATCGCATTATCTCGAGAAATGGACTAGTCAATTGGTCACCGAAATCGTGCCGTTTGACTCCGTTGGATTACTTCTTGTGGAGATACGTGAATTCGCTGGTCTACGCTGACAAACCAGCGATGACCGACGCTTAAGAAGGCAACATAACTCGCGTCATTGACGACATACGGCCCCAGTTGCTTCTAAAAGTGGTGGGAAATTGGACCTCTGGAATTGGCTTCTTGAGCGGTATTCGCGGCAGGCATTTGCACGAGATCATCTTCAAAAAGCAAATTGAAAGAGCTGAATTTGCAATAAAAAAATAAGGCAATCCGACTGACACTTTTTGTTTTATTCAAGCTTTATCGAAACCCTTTGAAAAACACCATTTCTTTTCACCGTATCTTGAAGAACAGGTCAGTTCCAAAACCAAAGCAGGGCTAAGCTAGCTGACGGGTTTGGCACGCGGCAAAAATAAATACCTGACTTATAAAACCCTGAGCCCTATAAAATAAAATACTGGATTGACGAAGGCTCGATCAAGTAGAATAATTCCTTATCAGCCTAAAAGCGTTGCCATATGTCATGTTCATACATATGGCAACGCTTTTAGGCTGATAAGGAATTGTCAATGGAAGAACCAATGGCCGTTCCTTAGAGGTTACTATCAAGTATTCTGAATAATTACAGGTTTAGCCAGTGTATCTTCCGGCTGGAAGTTAAAATTAGCTGCTTGGATCTCAATAATTAAGACAGTCTAACCAGTAGTATTAATAGAATACTGAAACAAATCTGTTGAAATTATTTCTAAATGTATCTCATAAATATGTTAGCAAATTTTCAAATTATTTACCGAAACCAGAAAGCTAAAATCGCAAGTTTTGCTAGCAGAATAATAGTTGCATTGTGTACACACAAGAAATTTCATTGATAAGAATATTTTTCAGCTGCGCGAGCTTTTTCAAATGGAATTCACAAAACGATTTTCTAGTCTGTAAATTTTATTCTGCACATATGAGCCCACATTGAGTGCACCGAATAGTTGAACTACTCTTAATACGCTTAGCGAAGCTTTAGCATCGCAGTTGTGTTTTAATCTGTCTTCACAAGTATTCAGTTTGTTGTTGACTATCTTATAAACTGGTAGCTTTCGTGTAACTTTCGCGCGTGGTAAAGAAAGTGAAACTAAGAAGCACTTCTACATAAACTCTCGTCTTCTGCTTATTGACAATAAAAATATGTTCAATGTAGAAGAATTTATTGTTGTTCTTACTTAGAATATTTGTGAATGGTTTAAAGAATATTTAACAATGCTGGTTCTTTCGATTTTCATATCATCTTTCGTTTTTTGTGAGTTTGCCTGTGGACTACTTAAGGGTAAGTGTATTTACTATAAAATTAACTTATTTTTTAGATCATATAAACGGGTGGTAATGGCTATCAATTTATTGAAGCGTGTTAAAATTCTTAGAAATCTTTGTGTACGTGATCTTGAGAATATTTTTGCAATATCATTCATGATAAATTCTAGTTTTACCGGAAAGTGAAGGCATCAAAATACGTATTTTTTTCAATTTGCACAAATAAATCAATTACATTTAATAGATCCAGGTTTTTAAAATAGTTTTTGAAGGCTTTGGTACATCTTTAAGAGTTAAATTATGAGTAACTTTTAAAATATAGTATGTCCCACAACAGGGAATAATCGAACATATCACTATATAAATCAACCAGCTGCTCTGGCTACAAAAACTATGGACGAAACCAAGCTCGGCCATAATTTTATATCGAGTCATGTCAATTAATTGCTCAACAAACAAATGCTTTCAAGATTATTATAAATCAATAGAGAGTTTGGGTTTTATTGCGACTATTTTAAATATTATTTGAGATAAAAATCAAACTTTGATACGGTTCGCTTGAATAATTGTCCTAGCTGCTTGAAAACTCATTCTAGATGAATTACGCACAAAAATCCGACTGTTGAAACTCACCAATATTATATCAAACTATAACTCCAAATAAGCTGCATTTCCAATAATTTTATTTGCAGTAAATGAAACCTAGTGTCATAGCTTTTCGATTTTATGCTAAAACTCAAATGCAGTGTGTAATATTTCAAAATGTTGATTGCAAGTGCATAAAAGCATGAATTCTTATAGTCTAGGTAGAAACATTTATTGTTGTTTAGCCTTGTACCCTGCTGTGATGGAATACCAGCTCAAAATTCTTATTTTACAAAATCGCAGACTAGTTTGAATGTACACTGAAATATTTTCAAAATACAAAATATTTTGAACTTGTAATTTTCATTCTAGAATTTTTTTGATTTCAAATATGTATGTCATCTAAACACTCACTATAACATCCGCTCCTGAAATAAATCCTTCAATTCATCGACCCCCCTGAAATTTTTTTGCTTTTTGTTAAAATATTCAAATTATTAATAAATTTTAACCTTTGTTCACCATGCCAATATGAAATTTTCGAAATTCCGCGTTGCACAAGAACGGCAACCCATCACCAAATTAGCTCTATTTTCAGCACTCGAAACTTCTGTTCACGAGAACTGATGACCGGAAAATCCGATCAATATCAAATTTACAGGACACGTTGATATTAGCTAGGACCAGATTTGATAGAAGTGATAGTATTTTCGTATCGAGTATTTTCGTACTGTCAAGTATTTTCGTACTTGGAAGTATTTTATTCATATATTCAAAAAGTTGTTAGGGTAAAAGTAGCTGAAATCGGACAAAATTGGCCAATTTTGGGTTAGAGTGGTTTGGGACATAACGAGCCAAGACCTATTGCTGTGATACAAAAATTTCAATCTTGTAGGGGAGTAAGGGTTTCTTTTGGCCAAAGTTTGGCAAAAACTACCTTTACGGCGCTTTCGATGATTGTTAGTGGTCGGGGAGTACAAGAGTAATATTTTTAGGGCGAAAAAAAAATTTGGTAGGGGAAATTGGGTTAAAACGTCCTTTTTTTCCAAAATAGTTTTTTTTTGTTGTCTAGGGCAAATTCGGGGACCTTTCTGAGTTGTTTTGGGCGAAATTTTCATACAAGTCTGGGAAAAAGCGGCCTAGTTTCGAAGATACGGCAAAATAAAATCCGCCGGAAAACCGTCCGGAAAAATTGAAAGTAGCACTTAAAGTGCTAAAGATTAAAAGGTTGAGATCCTTTTTGGTTCGCCAGTTGGCTTCTCCGGCTGTGCTGAGGCCCTCCTCGTGACTGCAGGTCGCCACGAGGGTATCTCCAACCATACCGGGGTTGTAAAATTTACGAGACCGCGGGAGGTAAGATGCCCCTGGACTCATGCCCAGCCTTGCCGAGAAGGTTGGCCCCCTAGTGGGTGCATGTTTAATAAGCGAAACATTTTGTTTTATCATTCCTTAATAAAATGTTCGACAAACTTCATGCTTCTGTGAGGCGAAGTGGAAAATCGACTGTTTAAGATTAGTCAGGAAAAGTTTGGTATCGATGAAAATTCTTAGAGATAACAACAGGGTTAGTTGGTCCCATCTTAGCAAATTTTTCGACATTGGTAATTTGAACGAAAATTCCGACAGATTTAGTGCCACTCCAATTTTATCAAAGCAACGTACTTAAACCCGCGTCTCAAAAAGTATGAGTTCGGCGATGAATCAGCTTTGACTGTAGTGAAAGGGAAGGATGAACTGAAGGAAGGAGCTGAACAAACTAACATGTAAGCTTCAGTTGATGTCATTCAAACTTCAAGTAATGATCTTGGGACTGAAGAATCTACAGCCAGTTCAATCCCAAGCACAACAACTAGACCTGATGAGGAGATTGGATTGTGGTCTGTATTCGAAACAATAGTTGCATGTGCCAGATCAACTCCAACATCCGGTAGACCCTCATTTAAATATGACAATTCAGTGAAGAGCCCAACAATCGGAGGAATCGAAATCCTCTTACATAGTGGAAAACAAGGCCACGAATTTATCCAAAATTAGGAAAGCTCGCGAAAAAATATTTAGGAGTACCAGCAACTTCTGTGTGAGTGAATATTTCCAAAAACAGGCCAGATAATATCGGACAGGCGGAATAGACGAAGACCAAAAAATTTGCGGATGATGGTTTATTTTAAATTCAAATAAAACATATTTAAATTTTCATTAAGCTTGGTATAAAATTCCTTTCTATTGGTATTTGTCAAGAGCGATTTTTTTATATTCTTAAAAATAAAATTGTTTTCTTACTAATGAATCTTTTTTAAATCTTTTAAGAATGACATGCTCATAAGAGTACATATTTTCCGTTGTTGTCGTAAGGATACACATTTTTCTGAGTTGTCCTCGCAGATAGTAGTAATAGTAATGAGTAACGATATAAAAGTAATGATTACTACTATTGAAAGTAATGATTCGTTATCATTACTCAAAAGTAACGAAATTCCCCATCACTGCCGTGAATAGAATAGAATAGGCTGGTAAGGTATAAACAAGGGGAACTTGAAGTTTTTACCTTCATAGATTTATAAAAACAGCTTTTTGAAAAATCTACCATAGATCAAATTCTTGCATTTCCGTCAACTGACGCTTGACCCGGAATGCGAGGATAATTCGTGTGATTGTGAGCCTCAATGGGAATTCCAACAGCGTATTTTTGCATCACACGTTATCCAGGGGGAATTCGTACTACTACTTGCCCCTGCATAGCTCTTAATAAATAGTATCCTAAATATTTTACTTATCCATGATGATTTAAAGTTTTATATAGCACACATCACCCACAGCCGATGTATGCTCGCAAGTTCTTTTCCCCTTATTTTTGCAAGTGAAGTTCATTGGCAGTCATGGACTTCTGGAAAATCCCTTGCAAGCAAATTACATTTGCATTGCTAATAATGTTTGCTTCATGTATTCTGGCAGATTGCATTACAGCAATTCCCGTTGGGTCCATAGGCGGACCAAGCCTGACATGACAGCACTATCATTAGCAGAGTGCAAGAGCGCGTCAATATCTCGATCAAAAGCTCGTTAATATAGGCAGCATTAAAAACAACAACAACTAAGATAGGATTGTTGTTTTCAATAGGTCTGTTTCCGTACTTGAATCTATTATAATATATTAAAATAGATTCGCAGCAAGTCGTTTCCGTACTTTTGCTGCAAGCCAAATGCAAGCCAAATTTTGCAGCAAAAAGAAGCCGCTGCCAAATTCTGTTACTGCTGCAGTTTGCTGAAAGTACGGAAACAGACCTAATGCTAACTACCCTAACCAACTCTTGATGGATGTCTTCGTGCATTTTGTCTTTCGCTCTTATCACTAATCTCAGAGTTGAATTTGTTCGATTGTCGCCAAAGCCAGATTACGCGGAGAATGTCTTCAAAACAGATTACTTAAACGCTGAAATTATGATCTCTTCAGATCGATTCACAGGTTTTCCCCGAAAATTTTGCACGACTACTCTGCTGATATGATACACGTATACTAAATTGATAAACGTATACTAAATCAACTATTTGAAGGTAATAAGTATACTTCGCCATGTGTTATGCTAGAGAAAAATTCACGATTCCACTTTACAATTCCATCGTCGAACCATTCAAGAAACCCCTAAAAAGTCCAGCGCGAGAACAGCACAAAAACCGCTACCCAAAACGTTACTTTTTGTTTGCTCTCATTTGTCCTTTGAAGCCCGTTATTGGCGTTGTCAGATGATGCGGTACAGTTTCTAAGGCTCAAAGCTTATTAATTTAAATGTGGGCGTGAAAATATTTCCATAAAACACAAAATTAAAAAGATAAGATGTACAAATAAACAAATCAAAGCACATGGTTGTAAACAAAATTCAATGATGCTGCCCAATTGCGGCCGTTTTAAATACCTATGCACTTTGACCTACATTTGATGCGAGACAGTAATGTTTTGAAAAAGTCTAAATAAATATTTTTTTTTGTAGTCCACACAATGCATAAAAGATAGGAGTCATCGTTCTGCTCTACAATTCTCGGATTGTAGCTTGGGCATTAAAATGGAAGAATTTTATAGACTATTTCGTGCATTAATTTCGAAAATATATACACTCTATTACACTCTAAAATAAGATACATATACACACTATTATTGATATTCAATCTGCCGCAAAATGATAAGACCTCCCTCAATATCTTTTTGTAGCAGCCAATTTTTCAGCATCTATGAAAAAAATCATTAAGGGGAAATTGAAAAATCCTTTTTTTCCATTGAAATTTTAATAACATTAAAGCAGGTAATACGTTTTGTTCGTCCTTCATAGTTTCTGAACACTTGGAAAACTATAGGGACGTCTTAT
Organism: Nemotelus nigrinus; assembly: GCA_947369275.1. Classification (NCBI taxonomy): domain Eukaryota; kingdom Metazoa; phylum Arthropoda; class Insecta; order Diptera; family Stratiomyidae; genus Nemotelus; species Nemotelus nigrinus. The sequence continues at coordinate 3,296,550 of OX376372.1, forward strand.
CATTTTGCAGCAGAGTGTAGTTGTCTTCGTTCTGAACTAAATGTATTATAATGAATCGTTGATAAATTGTACTAACATCTCAATCAAACCACATATTCAAATTTCCAGATAAGACTTGTAGGACTGGCATGCACCCTGATTTGCAACAACAGACGCAAGCGCTACAAAAGACCTGTCCTCTAATGCATTCCTAGCTTTCCCTTAACCGAAAAATGACGTCATTTTTGCTTAAGTTTGCAATTCCCCTCTTGCAAGAATTTACCCCTTTTTTTGTTGAAGACTTCTGGCAAAGTGGTTTCGGCTGTCAAGTAGTCCCACACACCACTGGGATAGCCCCCACAGTTGATTAATTGAGCGGAAATGAGCGAAATGGAAATATGAACGGAAATGTCACTTTTTGCTCTTCTTTTTGTTCAGCCAGTTTTAACCGGAAATTTATTCTTTAACTATTCTGGTTTTCGCAAATTTTTTCCCACCCCAGAAGTATTTTTTTTTACCCAAATACCTTTTATTCGAAAATTTAAGGAACAGACCTAACCTATCACTACGATATTCCGATAAAAAAAATTCATAAATAATAAGTCCACCAGCAAAACTGCAGGAGACATTTTAAAGATGTTTTCTGTTTATTTGTTTTTAAAGCTATTTTTGGATTTTTCAAAATCAAAATAAGTAGATGAAACTGCTTCTGTTAGTCTACGTTTTTTGTGCAACCAAATCAAGTTTTAACATAATCTCTGCTGCTCGCCAAAACGTTTTTGTCGGCTGCGCTCAAAATATTCAGGTTCGGATATTCAAGATTGTCATAAATGCCAACAGTTATAGTTAGTCAATAATAAAAGAATTTCATTTGCAGAGGATATAATCTTAATAGTTGTAAAAGGCCCATTGTAAGCATGATAATCAGACGATTCATATAACCACACGGCATCTTTGGTTTCTCATCAATTTGCCAGGTACTCCCGCTCAGTATGACATTCAAGATCTAAGTAAAATTACTTACCTGCTCATTCCTCAGATATATCAACAATTTCACCTCAATGGAACTTGTTTTATTATTTTCTTGCAAAACCTGCTTGATAACCAAGTTTTGCGAATTAATCAAAGCTCAGTAGAACATAGCTGGAAACATGAGGCTAGCCAGTGTTTTGCAAGCAGAGAAATCTTTGCGAACTTACCCCAACTTTCGTGAATGTTTGGATTGGAAGATAGCTACACATATATTTAAATGAATATACTGGAAGTTAAAGCAAATTCATTCACCCAACGGGGTTTCCCCTTCGATCTCGTGACTATTATAATTTTTTTTTATTGGACTTTTCTTGTTTTTTTTTTGTTTTTTTTGAAAATGATAACATATATTTGTCCTTGAGTGTTTTTCTCTCGATTCGGGTATTGTTTCTGTGATTGAGTTGTGAGTCATATTACCGGCTAATTTCGCTTGATCTTGCTACAAAATAATTGCTAACAGAAGTCTAATGATAAAATTGTACATGCAAAATGAGATGAGTTTTTTTTCATTCAAAATAAGTGGATAGAAACCGAGATATATATTACGAAATAGAAGAGACCAAACCGTGAAATTTTAGCTCTTAGGAAAATTAGCGATGAAAATAATGAGTTAGAACTTAAAAAAAAGTCGGTTGAATTGGAACCGTTAGAAGATTTATATTGCAAAAAGAGTAGAGGAACTGTACAGATTTAAATTTAGGTTTTATATGGTGGTATCACTTTATCGTACGCACGACCAGATCATCAGGTTGGGTATTTAGCATTTTGACAATAAATTTGCCTTTATTTTCCATACCTTTTTTCCTAAAATTTCTTGCCTCCATAAAAATATAGAGGTAAAACTCACTAAAACGTCCGCTACCGCCAGAGGGCTAAAGATATAAAACTTACAACAACTATATAGCGTCAGAAGTATATATGTAAGTAAATAATGGTCTCCGGTGCTAGATTTTTCCAATCAGTATACTGCCCTGATTCGCATATTCGCATATTATATTACCCACATATATATTTTTGTGTCTAGATATTCATATGCATTCAATTTTTTTCGAAATACAGGTAGTTCATGCACGTAAGGATGCAAAATATATATTATCCACATCATTATATAAGAAAATAATCATCCACAAAACATATATTTAACTGATCACCAACGAATCATCCACACATGCCGCTGAGCGAAAGAAATCATTTTAAAATCGATTGTACATGAATCAGCATACTCCACCTCCTTCGCTTTAGACCCGCCTATATAAACAAAATCAAATTGACTCGTGTAAGCAAAACACGCTAGATCGCATGGACGCGTGGACGCATGGAGGCTTGTCTGAATGGCCCTTAAATATTCTTGCTGTGAATTGAGATGATCAGTCGATGTCACAGATATAAGAGAGAATGGATTAGAAATCGCAGCTGAGAAATGATCCAATTTTCGACCTACTGTCTATTGGTGTGAGAATGAGATACGAATGTGTGAGACAAGCCAAACCGGCGATAGGGGAGCATGGCAGCATCGGAAAACATTAAACGACTGTATGAACTTCTTGCACCTTGCTTTCATTTAATGTACAGTCAGACAAAAAAGTCTCCGTACGATGCTGTTTTCTCTTGATTTACAAGAATAACATTGTGATATTACAAAATATTATTGATTTCAAAAATTATATGCTTTCTACAACTCTTTAATTACAAATATCAGAAAAATAATTTCAAATTTATCCATTCATAATGATATAGTAATTCACTAAAGTAAATTGTTCAAATTTTTATATCAAAAAAATCTCCGTACGAATAAATGGCAACACCGTGTTATACAAACATGTGCAGTGCTAGACGCGCGTCAACTTCATACGAATTTGAGCATTCCTCTTAGCATACAGCTAGCATGATTATAGCCTTGTGAAGATTTGAGTCAAGTTCAGAAAACATAACCATCGGCTATTGGTAAGGAAATCAGTTGAGATACGCGCAAAATCATCGTTAAGCTGTATTGCCAAGGAAAGTCAATGGACGAAATAGCGAAAATAATTGGAAAACCGAAGTTTAGTGTGCAGTATGTCATCAAGCAGTACGGAAAAACCGCATCCTTTAAAAATAAGCCTCATTTAGGACGTCCAAAAATGTTGAGTGCTACAGCCCGACGGTCAAAAGTGCTTAAAATTAAGGAGAATCCAAGAACCAGCGCATCTAAAATAGCAGACGAGGTGAGAAAGGAATTCAACCTAACAGTTAGTGATGAAACCATCAGGAATGTTCTGCGAGAGAATAACTTCCATGGTCAAAAACCTACGCGTAAGCCTTTTATTTCAAAAGTTATTCGAAAGAAGCGATTACATTTTGCGAAAATCCACGAAAATAAGAATGCTACTATTTGGAATCGAATTTTATTTTCGGACGAGAGCAAATTGAATGTGTTTGGCTCAGATGACAGAGAAAAAGTCTGGCGCAAATCTAAGGAGGAGCTGAACGTAAAAAATCTAGTCCCAACTGTTAAGCACGGCTTCAGGAGTAAGAAAGCTGCACTTTATATATGGTACAATGGATCGGTGGCCCTATCTAAATATTTTGAAAAACATGTCTGCGTGAAAGTGTCAATGCTTTGGGTCTGGAAAGTGATTTCATTTTCTAGCAAGACAATTGCCCAAAGCATACCTCAGTAGTAGTAAAGGAATGGTTTTTGTATAATGTGCCCACGCAGCTTCACGGTCCACCACAATTACCTGAATTAAATCCCATTGAGCATTTATGGGATGAACTGGAACGCAGAGTGCGGAAACACGCGATAAAAAGCAAATAAGAGCTTAAGGCTAAACTACAAGAGCAATGGAATTTAATCGGACCGGAAATCACATCAAAACTTGTTAACTCAATGTCCAGGCGTTTGGCAGAAGTCATTAAAGCTAATGGAAATGCCACCAAATGTTAAATCACTTCTACAGAATAATTTTTTTTAGCTTTAATTTGACTCAATTCTACGTTCGTACGGAGATTTTTTTGATGTTAAATTTTGACTTATTTGCTTAATTGAATTACTATATTAAAATGTGGCTATATTTTTGTTTTTTTTTCTTATCATATTTAGTAAGCAAGGAGTTGTCGAAAACATATTTATTTTTGAAATAAAAAAATATTGTAATATCTCCAAGTTATTCCTGTAAATGCAGAATAGATAGTATCGTACGGAGACTTTTTTGTCTGACTGTATGTGCATGTACATGAATACTTAATGCAAGAGCATTTCCATCATAAATTAATAATTTCCTAATACTTGAACTCGCTTATGCAATTGTTGTTCTCAGATAACAGCAAACAATTACACAAAAATTTGATTAAAATTGGAATAATCAAACTGCTGTGAGGTTGATATGTACATAAATACTTGATACAACATATAAACGCAATATTAACATGCATTAAATGCTTTTTGTGTGTGCATACAAAATGTATAAAACAAACGCCTTGTATCCGATCTTACCCTACAATCAGAAAAAAACACGTGTGAATTTTGACAAGACTTTGTTCACCGCGTGGAAATTGGCTTTTCTTTTTAACATGCGGCGCTTGTGTTCGTACTCTGGTATAGAGATGGGCAAAATGCCTCATGACACGTGAGGCATAGCTCTTTCTTACAGTGCAGCGCCTGAAAAAAGCACAGCATAGTCTGTGAGCGAAAGCTTTCGTTTGAATAAACTTAATGAAATGCGAAGCGAACAGTGTACTGAGAGTACGGCGCAATACTGTAAAATACTCTAAAAAAGAGCGATCAGTGGTGTGTCATGAGGCATTTTACCCATCTCTACTCTGGTAGCATTTCTCGTAAAAAAGGGGGAGAATTAAGGCTTTTCGGTGCTGAGTGCGGTAGAAAGGGGCGCACTGAGCGGAATTTTTGTAAGAGAACAATTGTATTTAATGTGTACCAATTTTTTCCTAGCTCAAAAAAATATTTTAATAAAAAAACCGATTTTTCCTTTAGAAGCTAGATATATTGAATTTTGTGACAACTAACTGTCTATAATTACCAACTAATTGTCTATTAATTGACTTATACTAATTACCTAACTAATTGCCTATTAATTACTTTGCTATACATATCAATTAAACTATACTGTGAGTGAGTGACAATTAAACTATACTATAGTGAGCAGTATAGTTTAATTGATATGTATAGTAAAGTAATTAATAGGCAATTAGTTAGGTAATTAGTATAAGTCAATTAATAGACAATTAGTTGGTAATTAGTATAAGTCAATATTTTAAAAGTAAGCTCTATAAGTAACATACATAAGTTAGATTAAGATTAGACTGATAGACACTGAAGAAGAGGGCAGATTACCCTCGAAATATCGATATTTGTCACAAAATTCAATATATCTAGCTTCTAAGGGAAAAATCGGTTTTTTATTAAAATAAAGAGAACAATGTTGTGCGTGTATAGCCATTTCGTATCCATATTCTTTCATATCTATGGTCGATGTCGAACCAGAGCGTATATACCTATGTATTATAATAGCGCGGAAGGCAAGTTTTTTTCCGATGGGAGAGAAGGGTATAATGTGGAGGGTTAACAGATCATCTGCTGCCTGAAAATAGTCCGCGCTAAATAAGTACATTTCATATGCACATTGGATATAAGTCGAGGATGTTGAAATTTATCACAACTAACGTAAATAAAAATTAATGATCTCCCACTGCAAGTGCTCACATCAGTCAAGTATGCAGTCTGATGAGAATCAGTGCATACTTTCGAAATCACTTAGTTAAAAAAATTTCAATTTTAATCATCCCACAAAAACAATTCCATTTGATTCTGCTTTCGGAGACTTATTCCGCAAAACGATCCAGTTTCACTTATCAATTATTGTCTAGTTTGATAAGCGTTAGAGCCGATATACGTTCTATATGCTAATTTATTGACAAGAAGGAAACCGTGATCACAAATTAATAGCCTTTATTTTTTACTGTTTGGAGATAAAAATGGGGGAGACAAATTATGCCACACATTTTGGGGGATATTGGGGGTTTTTTCAACCCAAAATATAAATATATTATACTATTCAAATCAAAAAGAAATCCTTAAGTCTATTTTTTAAAATTTTTAGAATAATAATATTTGACTGCATTGTTTGTACATTATCTTTGATATAGTTTTTGAATTACCCTATAGGGACCGGCAAAAACTTTTCTGGGCACCATATATTACTTCGTACGAATACGGTGTGGCGGTTTTTCGGCTACAAATAAAACATCTTGGCTATTTGAAATTGTGCTATATTTTCTTCCAAATAACTGGCCTCACTAGCAGTGGATTGCATGAAAGTGTCGGAGATATTTGTTATACTCGCAAAATAGTATCGATAGTAATATTCCGCATTATCTTATCGTTTACGATTTTAATACTTAGAATAGGTTTTAAGTAGCGATGGGCGTTTCTGTTGTTTTCAAAAAACCAAAACGAACTGTTTTTTTAAAACAACTGTTTTTTTTAAAACTGTTTGAAAAAAACAGTTTAATTAGCGAAAAGAAACACATTTTATGCTGCACGACAATTAGAGTTGGTACTTAGAGTACTAGGTATAACTAGTACGAGTACGAAAAAATACCTGTTCGCCAAATACCTGTTTGAAGTATGTACACATATACATACAATGCATACGATTTGCAGTAATGTAATGAAACGGACTGATATGCACTCCCCCACCCTTCAGACACAATGATGATGATGCAAGATGACCTTCAAAAGATACCGAGTCATTAGTCTGTGCAGCTCGTCCGTAACTTTCCAATGGCCGGTAATTTATTTGGCAAGTCTTTCTCCAATCTAGGGGCCATCTAAAGGAAAACGATCAAGTTCAATCAATTAAATTTTTTATTCATTTTATTGTACTCGTTCAAATGACCAAAGTAAAAAAATTACTAAGATAGTACCAACTAATCCTGTTGTCATCTATATTACTTTTCATTGAGCGATCTCTGATACCAAACTTTTCCTGGCCAATCTAAAACAGTCGGATTTCCACTTCACCTCACTGAAGCATGAAGTTTGCCGAACATTTTATTAAGGAATGATAAAACAAAATGTTTCGTTTATTAAACATGCACCCACTAGTGGGCCAACCTCTTCCATAAGGCTGGGCATGAGTCCAGGGGCACCTTACCTCCCGCGGTCTCTTAAATTTTGCAACCCCAGTAGGGTTGAAGCCACCCTCGTGGCGACCTGCAGTCACGAGGAGGGCCTCAGCACACCCGGGGACGCCAACCGGGTGAACTAAAAGAGATCTCAACCTTTTCCTCCTTGGCACTTTTGGTGCTACTTTTAGTTTTTCTGGCGGAGTTCATTTTGCCGTATCTTCGAGACTAGGCCGCTTTTTCCCAGACTTGTATGACCAAAAAAATTTTTTTTTTTTTTGGGAAAAATGGACGTTTTTGCCCAATTTCCCCTATAAAATTTTTTTTCGCCCTTAAAATATCACTCTTTTACTCCCCGACCACTCTCAATCGTCGAAAGCCGTAAAGGCAGTTTTATGCCAAACTATGGCCAAAAAACCCCTTAATCCCCTACAAAACCGAAATTTTTGTGTCACAGCAATAGGTTTTGGCCTATTACGTCCCAAACCACTCTAACCCAAAATTTTCCGATTTTGTCCGATTTCGGCTCCTTTTGCCCTAAAAACTTTTTGAATATTTGAATAAAATACTTGCAAGTACGAAAATACTCGCAAGTAAGAAAATACTGTTTCCCACTGCCAAACAGTTCGTTTTAACAAACGAAAAACGGTTCGTTTAAAAACAAAACGAAAAGAAACGAAAAACGATTAGTTTTATAAAAACTATTCGTTTTAGAAAAACTGTTCGTTTGAGAAAAATAGTCCGTTTTAGAAAAAAGATCGGCTTTAGAAAAACTATTCGTTGTAGAATAGTTGGAATAATTGGTTTTAGAAATACTATTCGTTGTAGAAAAACGATTCGTTTTAGAAAAATGATTGGTTTTAGAAAAACTATTTGTGGTAGAAAAACGGTTTGTTTTAGAAATGCTGATCGTTTTAGAAAAAAAAATTCGTTTTAGAAAAACTGTTTGTCGCTATTTGGAGAAACTGTTCGTTCGTTTTTTGCAGCCAAACGTTTTTTTCAAACTGTTGGCGTTTTTGAGCCCATCACTAGTTTTAAGAAAATCAATAGGCGTGCTTTTTTGCTCCTCTATCCAGCGGAGAGTAGAGTAGACGCATTGAAAACAACAACACTCCTACACCAGTGAATTCACTAGTACAGAAATTCTATGCGTCATTTGTAGTTCACGTGTTGAAGTGTAGAATGTGCTGATAGAAAAAAGAAAAGCTCATGAGAAGTTGTATTTTTTTCTGTGAGGTGGCTTTCGGTTTTCATGGTTATGTTGAATGTTTTGGTAGTTAAGAAATTAGAAAAGGCCCTCATAATGTGTAGAAAGTTAAAAGAATTAATTTTCTGTTAGTTTTTTTTCTATTTTCTATCGATTGTGGTAGTGTATACTCGTTATTTTCTCCCTTTTTTTCAGCTGTTTTCTGCTACCACAGCGAATACCGCAACCTATGTCAGTCTTAGCGAAAGCACTGCTGTTTTATACTAGATCGTTGTTTGTTGCGGCATAGTTGTACTCTGCACTGCATCGGAGCAAAAAAACGCACCTATTGCATAAAATGCCATTCGTTAAAAGAGTATTTTTAGGAAAGCACATGATTATTGCGTAGTGCAAAGTAGAATCGTATTTTATAGTAGGAGCGCTGCTTGGCAGGGTACTTTCTGTCTTTTTTCAACTTTCGACTTGGATATTGCTATCTATTTCTCGCTATCAGTGGGAGTGGGGAAATATCGCAAATTGTGTCGGAAGTCACGTTCTTTCCGCGCTATCTATAGTATACACACGCTTTGGGTTTGGACGTGAACGAAGCAATAAGAAGAGTTTTCGATTCTGAGTGGTGAATGCCGCGGGGTTGATTTAGACAGCAGGCGCTGAATGGTTTGCGTGAGTAAGTTGATTGTCCTAGTGAATTATTTTACATAAATTCATTTGTATAAACTAAGGTATTTTTAGACGCGTTTGGCATTGGTTAGCCGCTCGATTTGCTTCAATTTTATTTTATTTTAGCCAGCCCCTGGACACGAACGGTATAACTTTCCACCATTAGCCCCTTCAATCCTCTCGCGCACAAAGCATGTTAAAAAGGCCTAGCACTCATTGTCAAATTGGAGGGGAACTACTTGGATTTGACCCGATTTGACAATGAGTAGCTGAAAAATCACTACCATCCCCTTCAATGTAAATCTTATGGGCATGTCCACTCCATTTCTACTACCTCACTGATTTTAGCCATAAATATATTTATCAACCAAAGATAGCGAGTAGGTACTTCGCGAAGAAAATGAAGCAGAGGCTCGGTAAATTCTGCCTAAAATTTAATGCAGATGGCTGTGAAGATCTCATTCAGCTTTGTGGTGGTAACAATACGGCAGAAGTAATCATTGATCTTGAAAATGATGCGGCTTAAACCGCATTTCAGGATAACGAGGAAGAATGTGAAAGGATGGACACACATGCAGTCAATAGTACTATCCTCTTTATTCAAAGTACTCAAGCAACTTGTGAGTTTTTAATTTACCGAGCCAACTAGGGGTATCTGGTGTAAAAAAAAAAGTTCCATTTCAGCCTCCTTATCCGCTATGGCACCGAAGAATAAAAAAGGATTCCGATAGTGCATCAGTTAACTAGCCAGAACTTTTTGCGATAGTAAAAAAGGTTTGAGTAGCCTAGTAGAGAGAGCACTGGCTTTTTGTGCGTGGGGTCCCTGGTTCGAATTCAGGTTTGGACAAGGGTCCGCGCGTCTAGCTTTAAGCTCACTTAGCTTTCAATAGATACCTGCACTAATCAAGAGTAAAGTGAGTCGTGGAACTAATCATTCCACACTCGTATTCACGTTGATTGTAAAATTTGTGCTGAAGCTCTCTACCAGGTTCAATCTCTAGATCTGCACGAGGGTTGTCATGGTATTACTTTACTTTACTTAAAAAAAAGTGGTACGCAATATTGTCGGCCCTGATGTCTCATATGCCAACCACTTTTTACAAGAAAATAAAAAAGTAGACGCGAAAAACCCCCCAACTCAAGCAACTAGTTCTACTGTGATTAATACACAGCCCTCCATCGACTCAGTAGTCTTTGGAGAATGCCAAAGTCTCTTTGGCTGTCATATTTTCGCCTTGGTGAATCAAATCAAGGATTTCATCCCAATCTTTATGAAACTAAATCTGAGAAAGGAAAACTTCATCTCGCTCGTGCTTCGATTAGCTGGTAATGCGCCCTCTAAATTCGCTGCCCTAAACATAGCTACCTTAGCTCATATCTACAGAAAGAACTTCGTTCAGAGATTCCTGATCCAAGAAAGCCCTGACATTGTTTTCCTGTTAGAGACCAATCTCAAGTCCCGTCATTAGAAAAATATCAATGAGGACACCTCACATGACCCAAACGTCGATTGGCGGAGAAGGAGTGGATCAAAGCACAAAGGTTGATCCCAGGAATTACAGTAATTGAAGCGATTTGCATTAGGTTTCAAATAGGGAATGACCAAATCGCAATTGTAGGCGTATATGCCCACCACCACTTCATAATCTTTACATCACTGAAAGAAAAATCTTGGTAAACTCAACAATTTTCCTTAGTTGTTTTTGCGTCAACTACGGGCTATAGTTAAAACAACTATAAGAAAATTGTTGATTACTTTTATGTACCATGACGCGTGGTTGATAAACAACGTCCGTGGTGCAAAAAAGTAAACAACCACAAACAATGTACATAGTACGAGATAGTAAATGACTATAGTCTGTGGTGTGGAATTATGTTTGTTGAATTTAACAATTGTAGAGTGGTTCGCTTACTATGAAAATTGTTGATAATTCAATATTTTGTAGTTTTAAATGAATTGATGCTTATTTTCCTGTAGATCATATATTTATTGTAAGTATGAATTTGGGGATTCAACTGTGTTAATCCTCGAAGGTTTCGATATTTTTTGTACCAGCAAAGTCAACTACTTTTGTATGGTCAAATGAACTATTTTAGCATAGTAGAAAGAACCATTTTCCGTAGTTCATTCGACAATTTTGAATGAATTGTTGCATTACTATCAATAATGGTTAAATCAACCACGACTTTTTCTTTCAGTGATTGGTTTAAGATCTCAATATAGTCCTAGCGACAGAATCCTCACTTGGTCTAGTCATTGATTTAGACGCTATCTAGAAGAACTGGAGATTTACGAGTTGTAACAATGATTGTGTGGCGTAGACATTTCGAAACAGCAAAGAATCTTCAAGAAAAATGATTTGATTATTATTTTTTCCATTTACCACTTAGAAACAATATTTCATTCAAAAACCAAAATCATTCATTCAAGAGTTGAGAGAACAAGAAATTGCATGTTTCGTGTCGGATAATTTGATTCATTTATTTTCCCCTCCTCTCATTAAAAGCAAATCCAGCTTTCAAAGTAAAAATCTAAAATGTCAACTTTTTCTGCTTTTGTTTTGGTTTTAGATGAGCCTTGCACAATCAAGATCAACTCAATGCCAGGCATATGCAAACTTATCTCAGACTGTAAACCCGTCATCCAAGATCTCCAAACCGGGAGATCTAAGCACTCACGTTGTGGATTCGAAAATCGACTGGAAATTGTATGCTGCCCTGCAGAGCAGCCTAAAGCAACAGCAGCGCCACCTCCACTTATTAATGAACATTCCCCAATCAGTCAACAGAGTAAATTTTAAAATATATTTACATTACATCAAATATAATCCGTTCATTGCTTATAGAGTGCCACGAATATGCCGACGCCGTCTATGAATACGAGTACTCCCTGGTCAAAATACCTGGCGAGTCAAGGAATCTCGAAAAAAAGAATATGTGTGGACATACCGTCGAGCCGTTGATTGTTGGAGGAAAAAAGGCCAAGCCGCGAGAGTTTCCTCATATGGCCTTACTTGGCTACGATGTCGGGAGAGACTTTGTATCGTGGTCATGTGGAGGATCCTTGATCAGCGATCAATTCGTCCTGACGGCAGCGCATTGCATAAACACTGAACTGTAAGTACTGCCCAATTTCCGGACGCTTCCTGTCGACTATAACATATGTATCGTATCTTACAGTGGCACTCTGAAAGTTGTTCGCTTAGGTGATTTGAACATTGTGCGTGACGACGACGATGCTCGTCCTGAAATCTTTCAAGTTGCAGACCATATGATTCATCCTGACCGCAGGCCTGGTTCTAAGTACCACGACATCGCTTTGGTTAAAGTGGATCGAAAAATCAAGCTGACCCCTTACATTCGTCCTGCCTGTTTGCCAACTGAATTTGACGGGCCGGAAAAAAGAGCGATCGCAACAGGTTGGGGTCACAACGAATACAGAGGACAATTCTCGGAGGAGCTAATGAAGGTGACATTAGACAAGTTCACGCATGAAGAATGTAGAACGACGCACCCGAGTGAAAGGCGATTGATCAGCGGCATTGATGATCGTACTCAAATGTGTGCAGGATCACGAAATGAAAGCAAGGATGCATGTCAAGTAAGTGGCCGGCTTTGGCTCGGAACTATCATTCTGATTGTTTAACACTATTTCAGGGGGACAGTGGTGGGCCACTTCAAACCTATCACAAATACGAATACTGTATGTACTCAGTGATTGGAGTCACTTCATTTGGAATCAAATGTGGTGTGGCTCCGGGTGTTTATACAAGAGTCTACCCCTATGTGGATTGGATTGAAAAACAAGTCTGGGGAGACAGGTAACAATTAAACCTTTGTGATTAAACATAAAAAGTGATAGTTCCCTTGCGGAATTTTATTTTTTTTTTTCAGATAGATGCAATGACAATCAATATTTGCAAAATATTGTACCATCCTTATTCACATCTTATATTTTTGACATCTTATAAATATCTATCTATGCTCCAAAAGTTCTAAAGTTTACACTAATTAGGTTTGGATGTAAGTAGAAGTAGACGCTCAAAATATCCGAGGATAAAAGATGTTTACCAGTTAATTTTAAATTTTGATAATGAGAATAAATATTATGCCAAATAAATACCATTTTAACATTGAAGTTAAATTCAATCTATTTTATTGTAAGTTCTGGTTTTTTTTTTGATAATTATTGATTTATTTTTGGCGTCGTTAATAGTTTTCATATTGAAGAAAACTGTGCAAAATACCAGCACCTGCCAAAGATATATTTTGTTTTTATTTTTGATTTTGTGTGAAATATTAAGTTCTAGTTATTTTTCGATTACTTTTATTACATTTATTTTCAGTCACGTTGATTTTAAACTATTTCGGTACATTACGTTAAAAATTTCGCTGAATCTCAGATATTTTTTTTTAAACTTGTTTTTGAATTGATTTTGAATAGTTAATGATGGAGTTGCCAAATCCACCTGGAGTTTCAGCGGTACAACAACAAAGAGAACCAGAAGTGAGAAACGAAGCTCTCTCCCAAATTCTAGACTATCTTAAACGGTTGGAATTGCGTATCATAATCGATCACGTAATCAACCCTGCTTCAAATATCGTGGCAGATCAAATAAACCAAGATCACGGTCGAGTGAAAGATTTCACTTTTTTCATTCTCGCTTCGGAAAACTTGCGACAAATTCGAAAGCAAGAGTAGCTTAGGAAAATGATGGTGAGCTGAAACAGATGCTTTGAGCGGACATAGCGTTGAAATTGCGCAAATTTCGCATCGACGCGAGAGATACAACAATGTATTGCGACGTATCAGGTGCCGAAATCCGTCCATGCATTCCAAAAATATTCAAACGGAAAATATTCGACATGGTACATAGTCTATCTCATCCTGGTGGACGCGCCACGCAGAAGATTATCAGTCAAAAGTGTGTTTGGCCAAGTAAGTTGGAAGACATCGCCGAATGGGCACATACATGTCTCGCCTGCCAAAGGAGCCAAACCGATAAGCATGCCAACCAATCACATGTGCAAATTAGTATGGCGAATGTCAGATTTAGGCATACCTATATTTTTGGATCATTGACGTCCTTTAACGATCAAATCAATAACAACTGACGCAATCGCAGATTCGTTCTTCACAAACTGGATATCACATTTTGGAGCATCTGCTATGTTAACATCAGATCAGAGCTCACAATTCGAATCATTACTGTTCCAGGCGGCGGTAACGCGTCTTACCGTCTGCAATAAGATTCGAACCACGGCATACCATCCTTCCACGAATGGAATGATCGAGCGTTGTCATCGGTCACTAAAGGCAGCGATAACGTGCCACAATAATCCAAATGGGTAGATGTTTTAACAACCATACTACTTGGACTGCGAAATAACGTGGAGGAAGACATCGGTGTGACTACAGCTGAGCACATGTGATTGAGCACACATGAAGCAAGTTCGAGCTTCTCCAGCAGCTCAGCACAATCGAATGAAAAGTTTCATTACTAAGGAGTTGTTTATGTGTCTCATGTTTTCGTTCGAGTGGATCGCATCGAGGGTTTCAACAAGGTTCTGCAACGATACACTGGCAATGTTTTCACTCTTGAAGTTTTTAACAATTTTTATGAATCTACAGCAGAAAGTTCACCATCAGATTCCAGTTCTTCGACAATAGCGCCACTTAAGTCAAACGGATCTAACTTAAACAAACTCTAGCGCACCTGAACCGCTAGAAACACTTATGTTCGAAGAACAGTAAAAGAACCGTGCAGATTTCGAGTGCATATTCTACCACACGAGCTGCTTATTGCAGCCAAACTGTTTCAAACGCCACGTTTTACTTTTGTCTCAAGAATGCATTATAACTCATATGGTGGAAAGGTTTCAGATATTACCACTAGCATGAATTTCAAAGCTTATGAGAGCAAAACACTTGTTAACAATATTCGTTATCAGTTGCTTATTTCACAAAATTTGAAAGCAACATCTTATACAACATCAATGAAGAAAATGCTCAGTGCCTGCGGCACTGTAACTGAAGTTGGTGTTTGGGGCTGCGATCCGAAAAATTTGCAGAACTTTGGGAATTGAAACATTGGTTATTTATTTTCATTGTAAATGTTTCCGGTATGAATACTAACTGTAAGCATTTATTGATACAAAAATGACACTACCGACTCGTGCTGGCAACCTTTTGCCAGTAACAAAGCCAAAAATATATCACATCTCCTTCACGTTGAAATTAACCTACCCTGCAAATTTCTTCTCGATCCGATGACTGGATTCGACGTTATAGGAATATAAAGAAATTAAGGGTTACCAGCCGCGACATTTTTCAAATAATCGAAAACTTAATATTTGCTGTTTATTGTCACTACAATATCATTACCATTTGAAAATTTTACGATAAAATTGCTTAATAAAGACATTGCAAATAAACACAAAACCAACCATAGCTGGCAGCCCTACCGTGGCTTTTCAACTAGATTCGGCCTGAATAATGCCTATAATAGGTTCCAATAATTGTATGAAATTCGTATTGATTTCATGACTGCACTGGGAGTTATAGGGCAAAAAGCTTTATTTTCCTGAGCGAATTTTCAAAACCAAAGACACAAAAATTACCATAGCTGGCAGCACCAATCGAATTTCTGAACCAAATTTTTACCAAACACGGTGTAAAGTAAGGTTCAGCTACTGTGGCAATTTCATGAAAATCTGGTAACTGAATCAGAATTCATAGGGCAAAAAGCAGTTTTTTTTCTTTGTAATTTTTCAATATGGCACCACAGGCACAGAGTTAGCCACAATTCAAAATCGCTTCTATCAGACCTGGTCCTATTCAAGTTCAATGCATTCTGTAAATTTTAACTGTAGCTGATGATTGGTTCGTGAGTTCCCGTGAACAAAATTTTTTGATGCTAAAAATATAGGTAAATTTGGAAAGGGTTACCGTTCTTGTCCGACATGATATTTCCAAAATTTTACTTTGACTGTATAGATAAAGCATAAGATCTGTACACAAGCTGATTTTTATTGCAAGAAACAAGCATTTTTTTGGAGATTCGATGGTTTGAATGTTTTCACTTTCAGTGCCTGCCGTAGCTACAGGGTTGCCAACACGTTCATTAAAAACTATGCAAGTGTGCAACTTAACAACATTGATATGTTCTGTAAGTGTCATAATGATTTGATAATCAAATAAAAAGTTATCGCAATTTAAAAATTTTCAAATTTTTCCAATCTCATTTTAGGCGCCTAGCACACACAAAGGGTTAATAATTTCAAAAACATTATCATATTTACATTAAAAACACGTTCAAAATTTATTTAAGATACATTAATTTTGCAAAAGTTATTTTTCGACAGAATAAAGATTTTAAACTTTTTATGAGACCTGGCACTATTCTGCATATACACCAATGTACTATCCTGAAAATTTCAGTTCAATCGGATGGCGCGTTCCTGAGATTTTTTCACTGAAATTTTTTGATGACATATATATATATATATATATATATATATATATATATATATATATATATATATATATATATATATATGTATATATATATAGAAATATGAGTTTTTGGCCAAAGTGATTTTAATACTAATGTTCTTCTTCGAACATTAGTAAAAAATACCAGGCTCCTAAAGCTAAAGCTGCACATTCTAAGAATGTCACGTTTGTCTTTTAATTAGTTTACATTGTGTCAACACCTGAGACAAACCGAAATAATCTGCATAACCTGTAGTACTGTTGTAGACTGAACGCTGATTGAAAAAACTGTTACTGTTTTTCTCACCAGTGCCGCCAAAAAAATTCAAACTGCTTCATCAATTCGCTGGAGCAAATCTTTCACTGCTTATTGCTTCCCTATCCAATACTATATGTATGATATGTGGTATATATGTGGTCACAAATCTTGAATCTAAACTGAATTTTTTAGAAATTCCAAGATTTTTTGCTTGCGATCAGCTTGATTTTCCAAAGCCTCAATGAGCGTAAAAACCCACAGGTCAATAGATTGATCTTAACAATCTGCTAATACTAACAGCAAAACTGCGAAACTGCAGCATCGCATTGTTAACCGAATCTTGCGCGAAGCCAGTTGTTGACGATTTTGAGTCGGTTAGAGCGCAGATTGGGCCGACCTATAACAAAGACAAAACAAAATACATTTCCGTGACGGTGACATCGTGTGCAGTCGAAAAATTTACAGCGCGTTCAAAATTCCCACAAAATTATAAAATTTTATTTATTAGTGATTAGTGTCAAGTGTTGTGTATAGAAAACCTTGTCGTTTGTCCACTACGATGATTACTCGTTCGCCAGCAGCACTGCTGCTCGCCCTGATGTCGTGTGGAGTAGTTTTCAGCCAGTATCAAGGTGAGTTAGAAACTAAAAAGACGATTTGTTCATATTCGAATAGGCAATAGTTGTAGTTCAATCGGACTATTGCAATTGAATATCCGGGATTGTTGTTCAGTTAATCCATAACTTGGCTTTGATTCGTCGGAATTACGCGAAACTCGGCAGAAATATCAATTTTTTTTCATCTACGAGTATTTTAACGAATTCCGAAGAAAGTTATGATAATAGTAAATCAGAGCCGGTTTGGCAAGTTCAGGTTTACATGTAAAGTGCTATTAAAATCGCTTTCAGAATAAATGCGAAAACCAAATAATTCGCTGTGAATAATGTTTAGTATTTATCTCGTCGCATCGCCGTTTTGTTGAGAGAGAAGTACCAAGATGAGACAAAGTTCATTGCCAAAACGCTCGAACTTTTTTAATTATCGTTATACGACACGCGTAATTCATCTTGATATAACCAGTTATTTATTCGAATACATACCATGATTATGTAGGTACAAATGTGCTTATATTGATGAAATTCATACATACAATCAAAATATATGAATGAAAAGACTCGGCGCAATATTTGCATTGAATTAATTCAACCTATGGATTTTCCTAACACCTATCGGGTTTACATTATGTGTAGGTACCGAAATAGATGTGATTTATAGAACTGTAAAATTCGAAGGTTAGTATCCAGTTTGTTGTATGTTCTATGGAATTGGTTGATGCCAAAACCACTGCTTGTTTCGTAGAAGAAGGTGGATAGAACTTAAGATCAAATCGAATCATCAACAGTCAGCAATGATGGCATGACAGAAGCATGGTTAGAAATTTAGCGTTTTCAATTAATATTGGGCGAAAACAACTTAGCTCATCATTTACAGTAGCATCATTTACAACAGAATTGATGATCCGGTCAATCCATTTGGGAAAACCATTCTTGAAAAATTTGATTGCTTGCAGAAATCGGAGGGTGACGGCAACCCTTAAATATTTCAAAATAGTGATACAATCTTCAAGCTTTGAGCATTGATTCCAATAGCTTCGCATACAGCAAATTTATTCTTTGCCCAAAGATACGAGCAGTTGCGCTAATAACAGTAGGTCTGTTCGCGTACCTGAATCTATTATAATATATTAAAATAGATTCGCAGAAAGTCGTTTTTGTACTCTTGCTGCAAGCCAAATTTTGCAGCAAAAAGAAGCCAGCTGCCAGATTCTGTTACTGCTACAGTTTGCTGAAGTACGCGAACAGACCCTTTGAAATGGCTTCGCCGAGAAATTCACTCGATTCGCTTCTTCAGAAGACGGACTGCCAAGTCTCAGACCAGGGGTATTTATATTTCCTCGGGCATTTGCAGAATGATAGATTCCGATGGCACACTTCATGACTATTTTGGACTAATCTCGCCCTATGTGAATTTGTTTGTCCTTACAAGGAATAACTTACCCTAAGCCAATTTAATTTAATTTGATTACAGCGAGAGAAAGGTGTTTCCGGTTGCCATCCGAAAAATGTCCAGAACTTAGAAAATTTAAACATTGCTTACTTATTTTCATTGCGATTGTGAGTGATGTGAAAACTTAATGTAAGCATTTATTGGTACGAAAATAACAAAAACGCCACATGCTGGCTGCCCTTTGCTAGCACCGAAGCCAAATTAATGTCACATCTGCCTCACGTTGTAGTCAACCTACTCTGCGAATTCTAACTAGATTTCTGTTGCATATTGTCTTCAATAAGTTTAATTTGCCATATGAATTTCGTTGTGATTCCTTTACTGCACTGGAATCTATGGGGTAAAAAACTTTATATTCCTGAGCGAATTTTCAAAATTTTTAGACACCAAAATTACCATAGCTGGTAGCTCCAACGTAATTTTCAACCAAATTCCTATCAAACGTGGCTTAGAGTAAGATTCAGCTACTGTGTGAATTTCGTCAAAATCTGGTTACTGAATCAGAATTTATAGGGCCAAAAGCAGCTATTTTTCTTAGTGATTTTTCAAGATGGCACCACTGGCACAGGATTGCCCATACTTCAAAATCGCTTCTATCAGACCTGGTCTTACTTAAGTCCAATGCATTCTGTAAATTTCATTTGTATCTGATTATTGGGTTGTGAGTTTCCGTGAACAGAAGTTTTTGATGCTGAAAATATAGGCAAATTTGGGAGGGTTACCATTCTTGTCCGACATGGAATTTCCAAAAATTTACTTTGACTGTGTAGATATATGAAGATTTGTATGATTTGTATATGAGTTGCTTTTTTTCTTACAAGCGAGAATATTTTAGCAGAGTCGATGGTTTGAATGTTTTCACATTCACATTCAGCACCTGCCGGAGCTACAGGGTTGCCAGCACATTCATACAACTGTATACAACTGTCAAAAGTTATCGCAATTCAAAAAAAAATCATATTTTCCTGATCTCATTTTAGGCACCTAGCGCACACAAAGGATTAAAAATTTCCAAGACCTTATCAAATCTGTTTTAAGAATATTTATTCGGAAACTTAGTTTTTTTTAAATCTATTTTTTATAGAATAATAGGCATACCTATTGCTCTATATATAATTTGCTATATATATAATAGGCATACCACTAAAATGGCCGCCGGCGCCAAAAGGGTAAAGATAATTAGCATTTGGAGAGACATGGGCCTATTCTGCATATACACAAATGTATCCTGAAAGTTTCAGCTTAATCGGATCGCGCGTTCCCGAGAAATAGTCACTGAATTTTTTTGATGATATGATATATATATATATATATATATATATATATATATATATATATATATATATATATATATATATATATATATATATATTATCAAGATATATCTATAATGCCATAGATATATCTATATAGATCTATATCTATATCTATATATCAGATATATCTATATATATATATCTATATATATATATATATATATATATATATCTATATATATATATATATATATATATATATATATATCTATATATATATATATATATATATATATATATATATATATATATATATATATATATATGTATATATATATATATATATATATATATATATATATATATATATATATATATATATATATATATATATATATGTATATATATATATATATATATATATATATATATATATATATATATATATATATATATATATATATATATATATATATATATATATATGGCAATACCTGGGCTCATCCTTCTTGTAGTACGTTCCAGCAGATCCAGCATTCCGGTGATAATTGTTCTTCGATGCACACATTCCTGACAATACAAAGACTTCCGTTCCTTGCGTCAGTCACACGTCAAGGGACCCTTTTCTTTACCATTTCAACGGTGAGAAGCTCCACGACTCATTGATTCTCTAGCGATATCAGCTTTTCAGCACGTGCATTCTTTCTGTCCTTCCCAGACTTTGCTACGCGACGTTTGCTGCGCCGAATCATAGGTAAAAAAATCCGTTTATCAGCCAAACGAAGTACCTTTTGAAATTCTTCATCACGTACTTTTTGCATAAAAGCATCTTTTACCCTTTTATGCCTATGTTCTGGATTCGATGTAGGGTAGGATAAAGGTGTAAACCGCTCGATGTCCTGAGCCAGCTGCTACAAGTTCTGCCCGGGCTTCTGTGCAAGTATTCTGAGCTGTGAACGATGAAGTCACTCTATATGGTCTTCGTTGTATCTCATATCGAAAGCGCTCATCAGGCTTGAATAGCTGGAGTAATCGTCTACTGGAATGGTTGGAAGTACTTTCGAGGGGGGAGTTCTCTTAATGACATCATTGGTGTGCTCACACGTTCTCGATCACTTCAATGGTTGAATGTTGAATTTTCTTATTGAACTATACAATTGTATCTTGCCTTGAGTTATATAAAATGCCATATAATGGATTGTTGAATTAAAGACATTTTTCCACCGTCTGCCGGAGGGTGAAGATCTATTCAACTGATGAAGGGATCCAAGTACTAACCGTTTATAGTTTCAGTGTATAAAGCTACCCACTCGCTATTCAGCGAAGATTTTATGACATCAAAAGTACTAAATACGAAAAGTGGTTCGAGAATAGATCGTTGAGATACACCCGAAGAATGGCAAAAGGTGGGGACGACGAGCCAAACAGTAAATACAACATCAAACACAAATCGATCAAACATTTTATAAATACAGGATAGAGTGGCGACGAGCGAATTTGCCCCATTCCGCAATCTCATTTGGGATCTTAGGGGTTGAAGGTGGTAGAGAGTCAATTTTTATAATCGAGATTTATACGAGTGTGAAATGATTGATTTGGCACCTTACCTTACTTTTTTACCAATTCAACGCAGGTATCGTGCAAACTAAACACTCCATCAAGAAAGTTTGTTTAACAGAATCGCATAGTCAAGGCCACTCAAAATTAGGTGTGCGATACCCTGTCTCTACCTGGTCTCGAACCAGGGGCCCCACAAGGTTTACTCACTAGACTACACGAGCTTAGAATGAAGATGGGATTATAATTCAAAACAAAGTTGTGCTGACCATATATTTTAAAGGAAAAAATGTTTTACAGCTTCGAGGAATTCATTCCGACGCTAAAGCTGATATTGAATAAGATGGATAAGAGACAAAGTAGGAAAAAAGCAAAATTTTTCACTAAGAAGTTGGGAATGCCATCAGGCCCAGGAGAGCGTTTAGATAGAGATAGAAGCTATTAAATATTTAGAGGATTCCTAGTAAAGAGGATAATGGTAGGCGACGAAGAAACCTTTTTTTAGATGACCAAAAAAATTCGCTTACCAGATCCCCGAATGACCCATCAGACCGGGGTCTGCTATGTGATGTTTGACTCTATAAAAAAGAGAATACACAAGTCAACGAAGTTCCGAGTTGAGACTCGCCTAAGCGGGTGCTAGCTTATCTATAAGTGACCACGGAATTCAAAAAGTACCACAACTCCTGGATCAGTAACGACTCCAATCAGACCAAGAAGAGGGATTGCTAGATTGACAAAACAGACAAAGTATCAATGAAACATTAGCGACTTCGTTAAATTGAAATGCTTCTAGCTTCTAAATGTAAAAATTGGTATGTAATTGGAAGCTTTGTTTTTTCGATGAATTAACTTGAAGTCTTCTTAACGGATTGTTATATTTACCTATTGCTTCGTACACTTATAGCGAGTACCGGGTTATTTTCCAGCCATCCTTAACACGTTTTGTCTGATATCGCTAAAAGCAACCAAATCAAATTACCACGACCAAATTAGAGGAAAATTGGCACTCATATCACAAAGCTGATAGCGAAAATATTCAACAGAAGAAGATATTAATTATCTTTACATTAGGCGTGTTTTTTTGCTCCCCCTATCTATAACAGAACAATGCTAACCAGTGCAGACGCATTGGAAACAACAACAACTCCCCCTGTCCATAACATGAGTTGTTGTTTCCAATACGTCTGCACTGGTTAGCATTGTTCGGTTATGGATAAGGGGAGCAAAAAAAAACGCTCCTATTATAACTCACGAGAAGCACTTCCAATACAGTACAAAACATTATTTTCTATTGCTTTTATTTTATCATACTTTAACATAATATTTTCCTGATATGTAACTAAATTTTACTTAGTTTTTGTGTAGTAATTTCGTTTAATCCTTCATCCCTAATTTCAGGCCGAATATGTACAATCAAAGAAACTTCAAATCAGGGCATATGCAAAAGTATCTACAACTGTCCAGCGGTTATTACCGCAATAACGGCTCGACGACAATTTACGCGTTGCGGGTTCGAAGGTCGAACAGAAATCGTTTGCTGTCCCGACAGTAATCGAGCAACGGTTGCGACGGAAGCTCCAGTCATTAATGATAGCTCCCCGGTCAGCCAACGCAGTAGGTTTATGATATTTCAACATGTTTGCTTATTGTCCTTGAAATATTCTACTCGACAGAGTGCAGGGAATATGGAGAAGCAGTCTATGAATATGCCTATTCTTTGTCACTGGCGGCCGATGCAGAACGAAAAAAAGTGAAAGTCGATAAATGTGGATTCAAAGCGGTTCCACTGATCGTAGGAGGTGAGCAAGCAAAACCAAAAGAATTCCCACACATGGCACTACTTGGCTTCGATCGGGGTGAAAATATGGTATCCTGGTCATGCGGTGGAGCACTTATAAGTGATCAATACGTGCTTACTGCGGCTCATTGCTTGCGCACACAAATGTAGGTTTTCTCTCTTCGTTTTTATAACTATCTACACATCAATGTAGAAGAAAATTGGTTGGCGAAGTTTTAAGTTTTTAACCGGCATTGAAAAGAAATATCTAATATCAATGGTTTTGCATTCACAGGGGCGCTCCCAAGTTTGCTCTATTGGGCGACTTGGATATTACAACAGACGACGACGATGCTGAACCGGAAACATTTAACATCACTCAAGTTACGATTCATCCTGATTACACAGGTGCGCTTAAATACAATGACATTGGATTGGTTAAACTGGACAGACGGATCAAATTGAATCCTTACATTCGTCCAGCCTGCTTGCCAACTTCATTCGATGGGCCCCAAAAACAGGCGATCGCGACCGGATGGGGTCATACGGAATGGGCCGGAAAAGGATCGAGTCACATGTTGAAAGTAACTTTGGCGAAATTCACACATCAGGAATGCGCAAATGTATACGCAGGTCAAAACAATCGCAAATTGAAAAATGGTATTGTAGACCGAACGCAACTATGCGCTGGTTCGAAAAGCGAGAGCAAGGATACGTGCCAGGTATGCATATGATGTGATAGGCACAATTGTGATCTTAACTTATTAAATGATTTCAGGGCGATAGTGGTGGTCCACTGCAGGTTTATCATCAGCATGAGTACTGCATGTATAGTATCATTGGAATAACGTCGTTTGGTATCACTTGTGGAAATATTAATGTACCCGGCGTGTACACAAGAGTCTTCCCATATGTTGGTTGGATAGAAGGGATCGTTTGGCCTAGACAATAGCTAGATTCGAGTTCGAAAGTCACATAAAATTACAATCGAATCGACAATATATATATATATATATATATATATATATATATATATATATATATATATATATATATATATATATATATATATATATATATATATATATATATATATATATATATATATCATCAAAAAATTTCATTGAGATAATCTCGGGAACGCGCCATCCGATTGAGCTGAAACTTTCAGGATACATTGGTGTATATGCAGAATAGGTCCAGGTCTCACTAAATGTCAATTATCTTTAACCCTTTGGCGCCGGCGGCCATTTTAGTGATATTTTTAATACACCTATTATTCCGTATACAAATAATTTTTGCAAAAATAAAGTTGACAAAATAAATTTCGAACGTGTTTTACATGTGAATCGGATAATGTTTTGGAATTTTTTAACCCCATGTGTGCGCTGGGTGCCTAAAAAGAGAACGGGAAAACTTGAAAATGTTTAAATTTCGATAAATTTTGACAGAGCTTTTCAATCATTACGAAACTTTCAGGATATATTGACATTATTCAGTTGTAGATTTGTGTAGCTTTTAATGGAGTTGCTGGTAACCCTGTAGCTAGAGCAGGCACTGAAAGTGAAAACCTCCAAATCATCGTTTCTCTTGAAAAAATGCCGCTTCTTCAAAAAAAGCCATTCATATGTAAATCTTGTGCTTTGTTTACATAATCAAAAAAAAAATTTGATATGGTATAGCGGGCACGCCTGGTAACCCTTGCCCAATTTACCTATATTTTTAGCATCAAGAACTTCTGTTCACGGAAACTCACGATGCGATAAGCAGAATTAATTGAAATTTGCAGAATGTATTGTTCTTAAATAGGACCAGGTCTGATAGAAGTGATTTTGAAATGCGGGCGATTCTGTGCCAGTGGTGCCATCTTGAAAAATCACTAAAAAAAGGTAATAAAACCAATCTGTAAACAAATCTTATGCTTTATCTACGCGTTCAAAGTAAAATTTTGGAAATTTAATATCGGACAAGAACGGTAACCCTTTCGAAGTTAACCTATATTATTAGCATCAAAAACTTCTGTTCACGGGAACTCACGAACCAATAATCAAATACAACTGAAATTTACAGAATGCATTGGACTCAAATAGGACCAGGTCTGATAGAAGCGATTTTGAATTGTGGGCAACTCTGTGCCAGTGGTGCCATCTTGAAAAATTGCAAAGAAATAAAACTGCTTTTTGCCCTATGAAATGTGAATAAGTTACCAGATTTTCATGAAATTGACACAGTAGCTGAACTCTCCTAACTCTCTTTGGTGAAAATTTGGTTGAAAAATTCGATTGGTGTTGCCAGCTATGGTAATTTTTGTGTCTTTGGTTTTGAAAATTTGCTTAGGAAAATAAAACTTTTTACCCTATAACTTCCAGTGCAGTCATGAAATCAATACGAATTTCGTACAATTAATGGAACTTATTATAGACATTATTCAGGCCAAATTTGGTTGAAAAGCCACCATAGGGTTGCCAGCTATTGTTGGCTTTGTGTTTAATTGCAATATCTTTATTAAGCGGTTTTATCGTAGAATTTTCAAATGGTAATGATATTGTAGTGACAATAAACAGCAGATATATTCTTGGCTTTGATATATTCTTGCCAGCACGAGTCGGTTGTGCTACTTTTGTATCAATAAATGCTTACAGTTATTATTCATACCGGAAACATTTACAATGAAAATAAATAACCGATGTTTCAATTCCCAAAGTTCTGCAAATTTTTCGGATCACAGCCCCAAACACCAACTTCACTTACAGTACTGCAGGCACTGAGCATTTTCTTCATTGATGTTATATTAGATGCTGCTTTCAAAATTTTGTGAAATAAGCAACTGATAACAAATATAATTAACCCGTGTTTTGCTCTCATAAACGTTGAAATTCATGCCAGTGGTAATATCTGAAACCTTCCACCATATGAGTTAAAATGCATTCTTGAGACCAAAGTAAAACGTGGCGTTTGAAACAGTTTGGCCGTAATAAGCAGATCATGTGGTGGAATATGCACTCAAAACCTGCACGATTCTTCTACTGTTCTTCGAACATTAGTGTTTCTAGCGGTTCAGGTGCGCTAGAGTTTTTTATTTTTGTTTAATTTTCATTTCGAGCAAATCTAAAGTTAATGGCTTACTAAAAGCCTTAAATTAGGTTCAGTGGAGTCAGGTATATGTAGGTTCCTGATTTATCTTCCGTTGTAGATTGTTTCCTGTATTGTTTATTTCCTTTATCATAAAACATTTCACTCGAAAGCAACAACATCCGAGCAACAACATATGAGTTTTGCATTATATTTTTATATCTATTTGTGAATGCATAATTATCTTTAAGACTGAAAATCGTGTTTCACTGTTGAGAAGGAACTTTATACCCTACAACTGGTGACCCCGACGTGATCCAGTTACCGCGGTAAGTAAATTAGTGAAATAGTTCAGTTGGCGACGCGATCCTGTCCCTGACGCCATTTTGAACCCCTGACTTTTTGGAAGACCTTCATGAATAACAATTTTGAGGTGATATGGCTAGTGCCATCACTTCGGACGTTTTAAATTAAATAGACAATAGACATCAATTCAAAGTGATAGTGATGTTTTATTCAGTGAAGATGGCTAAGGCAGACTTAATGATGGAGTTGCCAAATCCACCTGGAGTTTCAGCGGTACAACAACAAAGAGAACCACAAGTGAGAAACGAAGCTCTCTCCCAAATTCTAGACTATCTTAAACGGTTGGAATTGCGTATCATAATCGATCACGTAATCAATCCTGCTTCAAATATCGTGGCAGATCAAACAAACCAAGATGACGGTCGAGTGAACGATTTCGATTTTTCCATCCTCGCTTCGGAAAACTTGCAACAAATTGGAAAGCAACAGTAGCTTAGGAAAATGATGGCGGGCTGAAACAGATGCTTTGAGCGGACATAGCATAGCGTTGAAATTACGTAAACTTCGCATCGACGCAACAGATACAACAGCGGATTGCGGCGTATCAGGTGCCGAAATCCGTCCATGCATTCCAAAAATATTCAAACGGAAAATATTCGATATGGTACATAGTCTATCGCATCCTGGTGGACGAGCCACACAGAAGATTATCAGTCAAAAGTGTGTTTGGCCAAGTCAATTAGAAGACATCGCTGAATGGGCACATACATGTCTCGCCTGCCAAAGGAGCCAAATCGATAAGCATGCCAAACAATCACATGTGCAAATTAGTATGCCGAATGCTAATATATATATGCTGCCGAATGCGATATACATCTATATTTTTGGATCATTGACGCCCTTTTACGATCAAATCAATAACAACTGACGCAATCGCAGATTCGTTCTTCACAAACTGGATATCACATTTTGGAGCACCTGCTATTTAACATCAGATCAGAACTCACAATTCGAATCATTACTGTTCCAGGCGGTAACGCGTCTTACCGTCTGCAATAAGATTCGAACCACGGCATACCATCCTCCCACCAATAGAATGATCGAGCGTTGGCATCGGTCACTAAAGGCAGCGATAACGTGCCACAATAATCCAAATGGGTAGATGTTTTACCACCGTACTACTTGGACTGAGAACTAGCGTTAAGGAAGACATCGGTGTGACTACAGCTGCGCTAGTATACGGTACCACGATACGGATCGCTGGAGCAGGGTTGCCAGGTCTTTTGGCTTAAATTACCGTACAAATGTTCAAAAACTATCTGATTTTGACGTCTTTACCATACGCCATTACTTTGTATTTATGTAAACCTTAATACTTTCGATTGAATCATTTTCTCCATGAATATGATTCTTTTATTCGTTAATTATAATAATTATAACTGTGAGCAAGAAGGAAACAAAATGCGGCTACAAAAATAATTTAGCTTTTTGGTCGAAATACAAAAACAAAATAATGATTGAGAGAAAAAAGTTTTTTTTTCAGTCAAAAACTATAATTTATTCGTGGAACTATTTCATAACTAACAAAAGATTAACATGTTTTGTGAAAAAATACGAAAAACAAATTGATTCACGCACTTTTCTACTTCCATGCAAGTACAATAAGGTGTGTATACATATTAGGCAATCTTACCTAAATTTTTTGAGCAACTTTCTGGAGGGTTAAATTTCATACAAGTGGATTAACCGATACATTATGACGTTAATATTGTTGCATCCAGCGTTTCCAAATTCATTTTATTCCTATTTTTCGTTTTTATCAAATTAAGTTTCGAAAAAATCCTTTCACAATAAGCGTTTGAATGAAGCAAACAAAAAAGCTCTAACACAAATTTGCTAGTGCGTAACATTTTCGAAACAAATTTATTGGGTTACTTGGAATATTATTTGGTGAAATTTTCAAGAACATCGGGTAACAGAAGTTGATACAAACATACCTAAAATCAGCCATTTATAGAAAAAGCCAAAATTATCGTGCGATAATAGTTTATTACCTTTAACCGTACGGTGCTTGAAATAACTGTACAAATACGGTAATTACCGTACACCTGGCAACCCTGGCTGGAGGGTTTTTCTTCAACGAGGATATGCCTTTTGATTCAAAGTTCTTCGTGGAAAAATTTCATGAGCACATGAAGCAAGTTCGAGCTACTCCAGCAGCTCAGCACAATCGAATGAAAAGTTTCATTACTAAGGACTTGTTTATGTGTCTCATATTATCGTTCGAGTGGATCGCATCGAGGGTTTCAACAAGGTTCTGCAACGACACACTGGCAATGTTTTCACTCTTGAAGTTTTTAACGATTTTTATGAAGCTACAGCAGAAAGTTCACCATCAGATTCCACTTCTTCGACAATGGCGCCACTAAAGTCAAACAGATCTAACTTAAAAAAATACCAGGCTCCTAAAGCTAAAGCTGCACATTCTAAGAATGTCACGTTTGTGTTTTAATTAGTTTACATTGTGTCAACACCTGAGACAAACCGAAATAATCTACATAACCTGTAGTACTGTTGTAGACTGAACGCTGATTGAAAAAACTGCTACTGTTTTTCTCACCAGTGCCGCCAAAAAAATTCAAACTGCTCCATCAATTCACTGGAGCAAATCTTTCACTGCTTATTGCTTCCCTATCCAATACTATATGTATGATATGTGGTATATATGTGGTCACAAATCTTGAATCTAAACTGAATTTTTTAGAAATTCCAAGATTTTTTGCTTGCCATCAGCTTGATTTCCCATAGCCACAATGAGCGTAAAAACCCACAGGTCAATAGATTGATCTCAACAATCTGCTAATACTAACAGCAAAACTGCGAAACTGCAGCATCGCATTGTTAACCGAATCTTGCGCGAAGCCAGTTGTTGACGAGTGTGCAGTCGAACAATTTACAGCGCGTTCAAAATTCCCACAAAATTATAAAATTTTATTTATTAGTGATTGGTGTCAAGTGTTGTGTATAGAAAACCTTGTCGTTTGTCCACTACGATGATTACTCTTTCGCCAGCAGCACTGCTGCTCGCCCTGATGTCGTGTGGAGTAGTTTTCAGCCAGTATCCAGGTGAGTTAGAAACTAAAAAGACGATTTGTTCATATTTGTTCATAAAGTGCTATTAAAATCGCTTTCAGAATAAATGCGAAAACCAAATAATTCGCTGTGAATAATGTTTAGTATTTATCTCGTCGCATCGCCGTTTTGTTGAGAGAGAAGTACCAAGATGAGACAAAGTTCATTGCCAAAACGCTCGAACTTTTTTAATTATCGTTATACGACACGCGTAATTCATCTTGATATAACCAGTTATTTATTCGAATACATACCATGATTATGTAGGTACAAATGTGCTTATATTGATGAAATTCATACATACAATCAAAATATATGAATGAAAAGACTCGGCGCAATATTTGCATTGAATTAATTCAACCTATGGATTTTCCTAACAACTATCGGGTTTACATTATGTGTAGGTACCGAAATGGATGTGATTTATAGAACTGTAAAATTCGAAGGTTAGTATCCAGTTTGTTGTATGTTCTATGGAATTGGTTGATGCCAAAACCACTGCTTGTTTCGTAGAAGAAGGTGAATAGAACTTAAGATCAAATCGAATTAGCAACAGTCAGCAATGATGGCATGACAGAAGCATGGTTAGAAATTTAGCGTTTTCAATTAATATTGGGCGAAAACAACTTAGCTCATCATTTACAGTAGCATCATTTACAACAGAATTGATGATCCGGTCAATCCATTTGGGAAAACCTTTCTTGAAAAATTTGATTGCTTGCAGAAATCGGAGGGTGACGGCAACCCTTAAATATTTCAAAATAGTGATACAATCTTCAAGCTTTGAGCATTGATTTCAATAGCTTCGCATACAGCAAATTTATTCTTTGCCCAAAGATACGAGCAGTCGCGCTAATAACAGTAGGTCTGTTCGCGTACTTGCATCTATTATAATATATTAAAATAGATTCGCAGAAAGTCGTTTTTGTACTCTTGCTGCAAGCCAAATTTTGCAGCAAAAAGAAGCCAGCTGCCAAATTCTGTTACTGATGCAGTTTGCTGAAGTACGCGAACAGACCTAGTATCACCCTCTTTGAAATGGCTTCGCCGAGAAATTCACTCGATTCGCTTCTTCAGAAGACGGACTGCCAAGTCTCAGACCAGGGGTATTTATATTTCCTCGGGCATTTGCAGAATGATAGATTCCGATGGCACACTTCATGACTATTTTGGACTAATCTCGCCCTATGTGAATTTGTTTGTCCTTACAAGGAATAACTTACCCTAAGCCAATTTAATTTAATTTGATTACAGCGAGAGAAAGGTGTTTCCGGTTGCCATCCGAAAAATGTCCAGAACTTAGAAAATTTAAACATTGCTTACTTATTTTCATTGCGATTGTGAGTGATGTGAAAACTTAATGTAAGCATTTATTGGTACGAACATAACAAAAACGCCACATGCTGGCTGCCCTTTGCTAGCACCGAAGCCAAATTAATGTCACATCTGCCTCACGTTGTAGTCAACCTACTCTGCGAATTCTAACTAGATTTCTGTTGAATATTGTCTTCAATAAGTTTAATTTGCCATATGAATTTCGTTGTGATTCCTTTACTGCACTGGAATCTATGGGGTAAAAAACGTTATTTTCCTGAGCGAATTTTCAAAATTTTTAGACACCAAAATTACCATAGCTAGCAGCTCCAACGTAATTTTCAACCAAATTCCTATCAAACGTGGCTTAGAGTAAGATTCAGCTACTGTGTGAATTTCGTCAAAATCTGGTTACTGAATCAGAATTTATAGGGCCAAAAGCAGCTATTTTTCTTAGTGATTTTTCAAGATGGCACCACTGGCACAGGATTGCCCATACTTCAAAATCGCTTCTATCAGACCTGGTCCTACTTAAGACCAATACATTCTGTAAATTTCATTTGTATCTGATTATTGGGTTGTGAGTTTCCGTGAACAGAAGTTTTTGATGCAAAAATATAGGCAAATTGGGGAAGGGTTACCATTCGTGTCCGATATGAAATTTCAAAAATTTACTTTGATTGTGTAGATATATGAAGATTTGTATGATTTGTATATGAGTTGCTTTTTTTCTTAAAAGCGAGAATATTTCAGCAGAGTCGATGGTTTGAATGTTTTCACATTCAGCGCCTGCCGGAGCTACAGGGTTGCCAGTACATTCATACAAAACTTTATAAGTATACAGCTGTCAAAAATCGCAAATCAAAAAATTTCATATTTTCCTGATCTCATTTTAGGCACCTAGCGCACACAAAGGGTTAAAAATTTCCAAAGCCTTATCAAATCTGTTTTAAGAACATTTATTCGGAAACTTAGTTTTTTTGAAAACTATTTTTTTATAGAATAATAGGCATACCTAAAATATCACTAAAATGGCCGCCGGCGCCAAAAGGGTAAAGATAATTAGCATTTGGTGAGACCTGGGCCTATTTTGCATATACACAAATGTATCCTGAAAGTTTCAGCTTAATCGGATTGCGCGTTCCCGAGAAATAGTCACTGAATTTTTTTGATGATATGATATATATATATATATATATATATATATATATATATATATATATATATATATATATATATATATATATATATATATATATATATTTATATATATATATATATATATATATATATATATATATATATATATATTTATATATATATATATATATATATATATATATATATATATATATATATATATATATATATATATATATATATATATATATATATATATATATATATATATATATATATATGGCAATACCTGGGCTCATCCTTCTTGTAGTACGTTCCAGCAGATCCAGCATTCCGGTGATAATTGTTCTTCGATGCACACATTCCTGACAATACAAAGACTTCCGTTCCTTGCGTCAGTCACACGTCAAGGGACCCTTTTCTTTACCATTTCAACGGTGAGAAGCTCCACGACTCATTGATTCTCTAGCGATATCAGCTTTTCAGCACGTGCATTCTTTCTGTCCTTCCCAGACTTTGCTACGCCACGTTTGCTGCGCCGAATCATAGGTAAAAAAATCCGTTTATCAGCCAAACGAAGTACCTTTTGAAATTCTTCATCACGTACTTTTTGCATAAAAGCATCTTTTACCCTTTTATGCCTATGTTCTGGATTCGATGTAGGGTAGGATAAAGGTGTAAACCGCTCGATGTCCTGAGCCAGCTGCTACAAGTTCTGCCCGGGCTTCTGTGCACGTATTCTGAGCTGTGAACGATGAAGTCACTCTATATGGTCTTCGTTATATCTCATATCCAAAGCGCTCAGCAGGCTTGAATAGCTGGAGTAATTGTCTACTGGAATGGTTGGAAGTACTTTCGAGGGGGGAGTTCTCTTAATGACACCATTAGTGTGCTCACACGCTCTCGATCACTTCAATGGTTGAATGTTGAATTTTCTTATTGAACTATACAATTGTATCTTGCCTTGAGTTATATAAAATGCCATAGAATGGATTGTTGAATTAAAGACATTTTTCCACCGTCTGCCTGAGGGTGAAGATATATTCAACTGATGAAGGGATCAAAGTACTAACCATTTATGGTTTCAGTGTATAAATCTACCCACTCGCTGAGCGAAGATTTTAGGACATCAAAAGTACTAAATACGAAAAGTAGTTCGAGAATAGATCGTTGAGATACACCCGAAGAAGGGGAAAAGGTGGGGACGACGAGCCAAACAGTAAATCCAACATCAAACACAAATCGATCAAACATTTTATAAATACAGGACAGAGTGGCGAAAAGCAAATTTGCCCCATTCCGCAATCTCTTTTGGGGTCTTAGCGGTTGAAGGTGGTAGAGAGTCAATTTTTATAATCGAGATTTATACGAGTGTGAAATGATTGATTTCGCACCTTACCTTACTTTGTTACCAATTCAACTCAGGTATCGTGCAAATTAAACACTCTATCAAGAAAGTTTGTTTGACAGAATCGCATAGTCAAGGCCACTCAAAATTGGGTGTGCGATACCCTGTCTCTACCTGGTCTCGAACCAGGGGCCCCACAAGGTTTACTCACTAGACTACACGAGCTTAGAATGAAGATGGGATTATAATTCAAAACAAGGTTGTGCTGACCATATTTTTTAAAGGAAAAAATGTTTTACAGCTTCGAAGAATTCATTCCAACGATAAGGCTGATATTGAATAAGACGGATAAGAAACAAAGTAGGAAAAAGCAAGATTATTCACTAAGAAGTTGGGAATGCCATCAGTCCCAGGAGAGCGTTTAGATAGAGACAGAAGCTATTAAATATCTAGAGGATTCTTAGTAAAGATGATAATGATAGGCGACGAAGGAACTTTTTTTTAGATGACCAAAAAAATTCTCGTGTTTAACAGGTCTGCTCAGTGCTGCCATTTATTTTTTGGAATAATGCTAGATTCAATTTTATTTAATGCTAAATCCTTTAAAATAATAATGCTAAATAATGCTTTCTTATTGGATTAAAGTAAACATATACATATTTATATAATTGCCGTGTTCAATTTTTACTAATTAGTACTTCCAACTACTTGTGAGAAATTTTTCTCCGCCGTTATCCGTGCTTGCATTTGCAGTGCTAACAAATCAATTGATTCATATTATTCAGGAAATAAAATATACAACTAGATTGCATATACTTTGGTAAACTTGAATTTAGGGCTCATGGGAGTCGGAAGTGGATGGGACCATGTCTCTCACTTTTAGCATCATCACGGTTTAATAGAACGCAAATGCTGAATTTACCATATTTAATGCAATCCAAAACTGCCTTAACGTTGGAATATCTAACTTTGCATTTTATTCCACTTAATATTTCATTTTTTCTGCGACATTAATAGCACTTGTCACTAGTACTGGGATTTCCTGGGAATCGTAGACAAAGAATAGAAAATCGGCTATATATCCTTTGTTCACTTGTAAGCACGAAGGTATAGTACTAGTTCTAATGTACTTTTGGTCTGCAGCGAATTCATTAACAGCAGGTGGGTTTGCAGCAAGGATTGATCGGTCGACAACGGTTTCGTTCGCTGTGGCTAAGCGACAGTTGACATTTACAGTTGACATTTTTAAAATACTCTAGTCTAAAGTGCATATTTGTTTAAATGAGGCAAGATTACATCATGTTTTCAAATGTTTGGTCTGTTCGCGTACTCTATGCATTGTCATGAATTCGTTTTTGTACGCTGGCTGTTTGACTGAACACTAAAATCTGTTGTGAAAGAGCATGAGATTTCAGTTGAATTTGAGCTAGTGCTAGATACTGAAAAGTGTCAAACGGTGTGGCGCGAACATATATTTTCAAAATGCGCCGCAAGGAAAATATTTTTCGCGCAATGTTATTATGAAAGTTGAATATTTTTCTGGAGATACCTTATAACTGCTTAAGATGAATTTATAATCACTATCATTGTTTCAAAATCAGGCAACTGTCACTTCTAAAGAAATGCCATGAGAGCGTCTTTGTACTTTTCATGAATTTTCCCCATCACGTGATTCAGGAAATTTCAGTTCATTAACGCGACTGTCATTACACTATATAAAGCACACTGTGATGATGATGGGCAAGATTGGAAATATATGAGTGCCAGATTATTCCGAAATCTAAGTTTCAATGCTAAAAATAATGCTAGATGCTAACTCCGAATTTCTAATGCCGTTTTGGAAAAAATAATGCCAGATCTAGCATTCAATATGCTAAAATGGCAGCACTGGGTCTGCTATGTAATGTTTGACTCTATAAAAAAGAGAATACACAAGTCAACGAAGTTCCGAGTTGAGACTCGCCTAAGCGGGTGCTAGCTTATCTATAAGTGACCACGGAATTCAAAAAGTACCACAGCTCTTGGATCGGTAACGACTCCAATCAGACCAAGAAGAGGGATTGCTACATTAACAAAACAGACAAAGTATCATTGAAGTATCCTTAAATTGAAATGCTTCTAGCTTTTAAGTGTAAAAATTGGTATGTAATTGGAAGCTTTGATATTTCGATGAAGTAACTTGAAGTCTTCTTAAGGGATTGTTGTATTTACCTATTGCTTCGTATACTAATAGCGAGTACTGGGTTATGTTCTAGCCATCCTTAACGCGTTTTGTATGATATCGCTCAAAGCAACCAAATCAAATTACCACGGCCAAATTAGAGGGAAATTGGCACTTATATAACAAGACTGATAGCGAAAATGTTCAACAGTAGAAGATATTAATTATCTTTACATTAGACGTGTTTTTTCGCTCCCCCTATCTATAACCGAACAATGCTAACCAGTGCAGACGCATTGGAAACAACAACAACTCCCCCTGTCCATAACATGAGTTGTTGTTGTTTCCAATGCGTCTGCACTGGTTAGCATTGTTCTGTTATGGATAAGGGGAGCAAAAAATCGCTCCTATTATAACTCACGAGAAGCACTTCCAATACAGTACAAAACATTATTTTCTATTGCTTTCATTTTATCATACTTTAACATAATATTTTCCTGATATGCAACTAAATTTTGCGTAGTAATTTCGTTTAATCTTTCATTTCTAATTTCAGGCGGAATATGTACAATCAAAGAAACTTCAAATCAGGGCATATGCAAAAGTATCTACAACTGTCCAGCGGTTATTTTCGCAATAATGGCTCGACGACAATTTACGCGTTGCGGGTTCGAAGGTCGAACAGAAATCGTTTGCTGTCCCGACAGTAATCGAGCAACGGTTGCGACGGAAGCTCCAGTCATTAATGATAGCTCCCCGGTCAGCCAACGCAGTAAGTTTATGATATTTCAACATGTTTGCTTATTGTCCTTGAAATATTCTACTCGACAGAGTGCAGGGAATATGGAGAAGCAGTCTATGAATATGAAAATTCTTTGTCACTGGCGGCCGATGCAGAACGAAAAAAAGTGAAAGTCGATAAATGTGGATTCAAAGCGATTCCACTGATCGTAGGAGGTGAGCAAGCAAAACCAAAAGAATTCCCACACATGGCACTACTTGGCTTCGATCGGGGTGAAAATATGGTATCCTGGTCATGCGGTGGAGCACTTATAAGTGATCAATACGTGCTTACTGCGGCTCATTGCTTGCGCACACAAATGTAGGTTTTCTCTCTTCGTTTTTATAACTATCTACACATCAATGTAGAAGAAAATTGTTTGGCGAAGTTTCAGTTTTTAACCGGCATTGAACAGAAATATCAAATATCAATGGTTTTGCATTCACAGGGGCGCTCCCAAGTTTGCTCTATTGGGCGACTTGGATATTACAACAGACGACGACGATGCTGAACCGGAAACATTTAACATCACTCAAGTTATGATTCATCCTGATTACACAGGCGCACTTAACTACAATGATATCGGATTGGTTAAACTGGACAGACGGATCAAATTGAATCCTTACATTCGTCCAGCCTGTTTGCCAACTTCATTCGATGGGCCCCAAAAACAGGCGATCGCGACCGGATGGGGTCATACGGAATGGGCTGGAAAAGGATCGAGTCACATGTTGAAAGTAACTTTGTCGAAATTCACACATCAGGAATGCGCAAATGTATACGCAGGTCAAAACAATCGCGAATTGAAAAATGGTATTGTAGACCGAACGCAACTATGCGCTGGTTCGAAAAGCGAGAGCAAGGATACGTGCCAGGTATGCATATGATGTGATAGGCACAATTGTGACCTTAACTTATTAAATGATTTCAGGGCGATAGTGGTGGTCCACTGCAGGTTTATCATCAGCATGAGTACTGCATGTATAGCATCATTGGAATAACGTCGTTTGGTATCACTTGTGGAAACATTAATGTACCTGGCGTGTACACAAGAGTCTTCCCATATGTTGGTTGGATAGAAGGGATCGTTTGGCCTAGACAATAGCTCGATTCGAGTTCGAAAGTCACATAAAATTACAATCGAATCGACGATATAATATGATAATAAATGCATAAATGAATTCGATTATAATTCATTTATTTTTTATAAAACTAAATCAATTTTTGTATATGTATACACTTAAACTTCTATATAAGATAATCGTTTAATATGTTTCACCATAATCACGTGTATGACATCATGCATTCTTTTTCGTACTATAGGAAGCAGTTTAGTTACCCAATTCTCTCTGCGCTTTCTGCCAATTCGCAACCATTGTGGAAACTTCTTGCATCTTCGAAGCCAGGCCCGGAACCTTAACTTTCTTGCGTTTCTTTGCTTTACGTGCGGATAGCGAGAGATCTTCTTCCGTTGCATCTTTCACATCATCTTTCGTTTCGTTATTGCCGATAATTTCCTCTGACTGGAGATTGGACGCCGTCGAATCAATTATTGCAATATCCGAATAAAATGATGCGAGCTCGCCACTAATATCCGCAGGTACTGATGGTTCAATCTGTCGAGAAAGAATGTTTAACATCATTAACTTGTGTTTCGAAAATGAAAATTTCGAAAAGTTATGGTATATCATAGTTTTCTAATAAGATTGTCACAAAATGGAACAAATTTCAAGTAATTTTAAAACTAGATACTTGATTCAGAAGAAGAAGAAAACAATAATGCAAACATAAAAAGAGAATAATTAATAAATATTTCAATTTCCTCAAAGGACGCCTATTAGCGAGCTTTTAAAAGCAGATAACGTTTGAGACAGAATATCAATATTTAGAATATTGTGTTGACAGCGCTGTGGAGTCGGAGTCGTCGCGCTGAATAAAAGCCGAGCCCGAGTCGACACAGCCCTGGTTGTCGAGGCAAAGCCAAAAGTAATAAAAAGAAGTATGCATCAAGTTCCTGCGAAAAGAATATTAAAATAAAATGAAATTATGTAAAGTCCCGAATCTCTAGTGGAAAATTGAATGCTGGGACCAACTAACAAACATAGCCGTTGTAAGGTTTAAAGAGGAGGCATTCGTCAAGAAGCACTCTTTGCGAGACTCTGGAGAAGGGACTTATAGGATGGATGGAATATACTGCTTATGACGGTCTCTTCCGCCTTGAAATACCAGAAGATATGCTCTTGGTAAATACGCTGATGATGTAGCAGCTGTCATCACCCTTCAGAAATCCCAAACTCGCTTAATTCAAATTAAATCTACTAATGAGAAGCGTTGAAGGCGGGATAGAAAACCATGGTCTCCACCTGGTGATCACGAAAACTGAGGTGGTCATGCTGACGAAAAGGCAATATCATAACTGCCTAATAATAACATTTGGAACTGTTATCTGGCTGGGCAAACTCAAGGCGAAATACTGTAAATTGATGATGCATTCAAAACTTTCTTCAAGTACCTACACTTCCGAAGAGAACCAGAAGCGCTCTTCTATGCAATCGGCCCTGAGGCACCGGAGACGGTTGTAGAAAAGATGCTTTATTCAGAGGATCCTTAGGTACGTTTTTCGGTATATACAGAGACGATATTGCGGCTGAAAAGGGGAAAAGGGTGCCATAGAGCAGGAGCACCGGTTAGATGCTAATGGCACAGCCGAGTCGAAGTAATGTGAAAGCGGTCCCAGCTCGCACTCCCGTGGGTAGCGGATAATGTTTTAATGAGTAAGAATCTCACATAATCCTACATCGTTCGCAGGGAACCATTCGACCCCCGTTCAAAAAAAAATCTCTGGAGGAAATGTTGAATTTATGAGATAACGAGCGAGGTTTAATCCACGTAATACATTCAGATTGAACTTCAGCTAAGAATCAAAGATCGTGACATGGTCTTTCAATCAGAGAAATGCCGGAATCAGAGTTGAAGGAAGAACCAAAAGGGGGATGTATCACAAGTAAATGTTATTTGAAAACAATGCTCAACATTCAAAGCTAGAGAATTAGCAGTGCACCAGTTAGCTGAAGCAAACAACTCTTCTTGCAAACGAAGCTTTGAACCTTTTTTCCTAAGCTTTGTGAACGGAACATATTTGTAGATTTATTGATGAGAAAGTGCCAGTAGAAATAAGGAGGTTAAATATCAATGACAGAGGAAGACACAAGGAAGAAGACAGCGATTTGACTTAAAGATTAGGAATGCCATTAGCATCAGAACCCGTGCTTGCATCAAGCCAGCTCATCGAGGATTCGTATAAAAATATTATAAAGCACAAATATGCGTAGCCTA
Organism: Nemotelus nigrinus; assembly: GCA_947369275.1. Taxonomy (NCBI): domain Eukaryota; kingdom Metazoa; phylum Arthropoda; class Insecta; order Diptera; family Stratiomyidae; genus Nemotelus; species Nemotelus nigrinus. Next base: position 3,336,558 of record OX376372.1, read on the forward strand.
ACTTACTGATGGCGTTGAACGATTATGCTGGGAAGTGAGGGGAGAAATGAAATGAGCAAATAACTCTAAGGCTTCCTGTGGGGAAGGGGCGGGCATGTCATCCGAATACATAAAGAGAATTTATAGAGAAATTATACGCTCAACAAGTGAGACGAAAGTGAATTTTAAAAAACATTCATTAAAAAATATGAATGAAAGAGCATTTGGAAGTAATAATGAAATTATCATTGAGGACATTGGTAAGATCATGAACAGTAAAACAAACAGAAGGAATCAAATGAGATTTTTTCGAATGTATTGGTAAAACGAAAATCTTAATTCTGTACGCTCTGAGAAGATGAAGATTAACTTTAATGGGACGAGAGGCTAAACTCGACTTGATGCACACAGCCGTTAGATGCATTTTGCCGGTAGATATCTGGCTAGTATGTTTGTGTTTTTGTGGTTGTGTGTTTGTTTTCGGGTTTTTTTTTATTGTGTTGTTTTCTCGAGTGATTTTTTGTGTAATTTTGTGTGTTTTTCTTCAATTTTCGACCCCTGCTACCACCTCTGGTGGTAAAATTTCCTGTGTGTGGTGCATCGAGTCGAGTTTTACCGAAGGAGATCCCAAAGAAACTACAACTAATGAAGGAAAGCGTGTGACAAATGGAAAGATAATAAAATACCCAATAATAATGCGAAGGTTAACAAACTTAATTCAGATAGTAGCATAGTAGCTTGAGCCAAATCTACGTTTGCCGAAAAAGGTGAAATCAAAGTCCAGTTTAAAATTAATTTCGTTCATTGAATTAATTACACTTAGTTAAATATTCACTTACCGAAATTGCATGACTGCCGGGGTCCCACTGATACCCACCACTGGCTATAAAATAAAACGAGAAAAGAACATCAGCTGGCTATTACAAACACTCGCAAATTTTCAATCTTACATATAATGGGAGGTGATGGAGGTGGCGGTGTCGTACAAATATCCATTGCATCGTCATCATGTACAGCATTCTGTTTATCATTTACCGGAATATCGTCCGTTGTTGCAATTTCGGTCGCAGCAGCTGTATTGTCGCAGGGGAATTCCCAGCGCGTTTCGTTCGTCTTGAGATTTTTATAGCAGTACTGAGAATTCTCTCTATAATTGGGCAAAAGAGAAAAATAAAAACTTACAGAACATAGCATGAAACAGGTTGTGTTTAGTTTTTGTAGAAAAGTTAGTTGCTGTTGATGTTTGAGTAGCGGAACACAAATTACAAATGCCTTTTGCTACCCCTTTTAATTATTTCTGATTTCCCAGTCAAGTCACTTCTCGGTTTGCCTAAAAACAACTAAGACCAATGTGTAGCAAATTCAAATCACGTTTATTGAATATAACCTATGAGATGCATAAGAATAATAAGTGGGTACTTACCCCCATCCAGGGCTGTTATTTTAATGCGAATCGAGTACTTTGCAAACGGTTTCTATGACATTTTATCCATCACAGCTGCTGGAATCGTGTTATCAAATAAATCTACTTAGTTTAAGGGAGACCTGAAAGGCAAAGTAGCGAACACTACACTATCGTTGCCGACTTGAGACCTGTTGCACCAGCAGAAACAAATCAAGGAACAAAAGTACGACCCAATCTAGCGAAACACAACCACTACCAATCCGATACGGAACCATCAAACATTGCGAAAGAATTAAACCTAATTCAACATACATTTGTACATAGCATTGTATCTGCATTTTCACATAACACATTCAAATTTATTGATGAACTTATCATTTTCGCTAATAAATGTTTGTTGTACAGAATAAGATTGCAGCAATAAGAGTAGTCATGAATAAAATTACTTAAAGCTAGAAGTATTATGAGCTCGTTAGGAAAGTAACGAGATCCCTTAAATACGAGTGCCAACCATACATAAATAGAAATAGATGCGTACCTATCCCATTTACATTCCCATCCTTCAGGCGCGGCATGTTGTTCGAGAGTTTGAAGATCATCCGATGTCGTTTTGAGCCATTTGAAGAAATAATCGGAATCGAGACAAGATGCACGGAATGCTGACTGCAATGCCTGAAGGGAAGAAAAAAGATGAAAAAAATCACAATATCGCCTTAAGTAGTTTAGAACTTCTTCAGTAGTTTCATAGAATTACTCACCTCGAGCTGAATGCTCATGATCTGAACAGGCGACACCTCTGCCTTACCAACTGATAAAAACTTCACTTTACCACTTATCACGTCGCACAGATCTTCGATTTCGGACCTATGGCCCGTTTTGTCTTGTGTATCCTGCACTTCCTGGCTGTTAGTTGGCGAGAGAGGACTTGGACCATATACAATACCCTCGGGAGGCGAATCTTTCGAATCGAATTCCACGTGGCTTTTTTGGAAGCTAATAAATTTCGATTTTGCTTTTGAAAATGCATTGGTGTGCTTCATATCGTTCGAATCTTCGTGATTAGGGCTCGTTCGTGCTTCATCTACAGTTTTACTCGAACATTTCGCATTAAATTCAATGCGGCGTTTGCGCTGAAACGTCTTTCCATCAAAATTCTCCTCCTTCACTTCTTTTGTTTTTTCCTGGTTTTCTTCGAGTGCGGCTGCCGCCAGCATATCTTTCTCTAGCTCTTCTTTAAATTTATTCAATTCCTCGTTCATATCGATATTATCAGGCTTCCCGCCCGTTATGATACTGGCGAAAGAATTCGGGGCAACATTTTGGGCGAGTACAGCGGTGGGTTCAGAAGCTTTGGCAGAATTCACACCCAGTGATTCTTCTGCTGCTCTTTCGGAGATCGGCTTTCTGGAGCTTTGAGAATTCTCGTTTTCACCATCAGGATCGCTATCCGTAGCATATGACGCAACCAACGCCAGTGATGGTTGCGCCTTTTTTCGCTTTTTCTGAAACATATAAAATAGTGGTCACATATATTAGACCCGAACAATTTTTTTTTGATTTTCCTCAATTTTATTCTATCAGCTATTCGCGAATCGCCGGAAATGGCCGCATCTGCAACAAGCCTTTGCGTAAATTGTAAGACTGCGAGATGCAGCCAGCGACTCAAGCGAATGATTTTCATCATAAAACGATTAAACGATCTCAGCTTGAAAACTTGGCCATCTTGTCTATTGCCACGTCGGTTTCCCGCAAGGGTTACTTTCTGGGCAAACAATGATCAGAGCGCAGTTTGTCCTCATTGATCGTTCTTGCGTTCTTTAGTAAAATGAATAATGCAAACCTGGGCTTTGTCATGAATTCCTTCTTCTTCTGAGCTTGAGCCAGCTTGCTCGGTGTACTCGGTAATTACCTCGATTTTCCTGTAACGAGCTCGTTATATAACTATACATATTTTGCATTAATTATTAGTCTTACTCGTCATCACTCCCCGTGCTTTGCAGATGTTTTGGCAACGGTTTCTTATTCGATTTTTTATGCCTGGTGCGTTCTGTTCGCCTTTTACTCCTGGCCACTTCAGCTTCTACTTTCGTTTTCGGAATCGATGAGCTAGTCGGACTCGATGAATGTGTTCGCTTCGCAGGCTCCTCAGTTAGCGCGGGTCTTTCTTTGAAGTTGGCAGGCTTCTCGTATACAACGACTCTCGTTATCTCGTTGACATAATATGGAATTTGTGTGCCGTCACTATAACCAACAGTCCAGCTGTCTTCCGGTAGAGTCGCATAAATTGATTTCATGTAATTCAAGTAATCAATGTATTCTTTCGGCTTTTCCCATGTAACTTCCTTGGTTTCGGTATTCCAGTAATACGGGTGGCCCGTTGATTGGTCCAGACACTCAGTCCAAACTGAAAATAATAATTATCTAGATAAAGCTCAGACAGCTTATAATTATGACAATTTACATGTAGCTATTTGCAGATGTTTCGAAATTTGGTTGACCTCTGAAGAGGCTTTGGGATTATTGGAGCCATGTGATACTTTAGCAGATTTTGTTTCTACTTGGTCTTCGTCATTATCACTATCTGACATGTATTGTCCCAGAAGTGATGACAATTTGTTGGTTTTATTATCTCCAGTAAGATCACCTGAAAATAGTGTGGATTCAGTGGTGAAATTCAAACAAAAATTTCTAACAAATAATAATATTTATGGGAATACTGTTTTCCGAACAATTTCAATTCCCTGTTGGAAAATTTAATTTTGATGTTCTCTAATGCCAATAATTCCGAAATAAAACATTCCGCAATGTTACTGAATTCCAATTTGAATACGATTTCATCTATTTATTTATTTATTATTATTTAAATCATTGGTTCTCATCGGGGGCGGTGGGAAGATGCTGAGGGGCAGTGAAAAGACGCTGAGGGGTGATGAGCTTACTTTGTAATTTGCAGTAAATTTGACTTCTAACTGTTTCATCGGAAACAAGAAAAAAAGATTAACATCAGGAAAGGAAATATAATAAGAGTAAGATGAACTAAGCTGAGAAGTAGGAGAAGAAGTGAATTGCGCAAAAAGCTCACATATTTCCTGCGACGAGCAAGCAAATAAATCATTTAGATATATCACAGAGGAGATAGAAGAAGATTTTTTAAGGGAACGGATGTAGGACAAAAAGGGATTCTAATGACAGGATGATATAGAGGCTTCAATGTGACTATGGTAAGCACTATGGTAAGCGGGAAATGCGAAATCTTCAACGCGCCGATTCGTGCTCTTAGCTGTAAAACGTCTTCTAACACGAAAAGTGGGAGTGTGACAGGAGTCCTAGTTTAACAAAAAAGCATTAAACATGTGAAGAAAAAAGTAAAACAGCCAATAGAATTAATTTCATTGGTCATTGAAATGAAGTTCACTTTAACTAAGCTATTACGCATAATATATGTATTTCTATTCTTCGGAAATGAGCTAAAAAAAAAAGATATATAGCGAGAGGAGCACGGTGAGGATCAGGACTAATATAAATGACAGAGCAGCACATAAACGAACAGACGGCAAAATAAGGTTCTCAAGAAAGAAACCAAGTTTTCCGTTATTAATACCAGGAACATTATTGAACAGAAAAAAGTGAAAAAGGTTGCACATTAAACTGGAAATAATGAAGCCCCCACATAGAGAAATGTCCGTAAAAAAGCTCATAACTATGAATATTACATGGGAAATAAATTGAGCGAACAAGAATTGCAGTGAAAAGAATTATAGATATACGAAGCATATATTCAACAAGCGGAGTGCACGAAGTTGGTACGGGATATCACTTAAGTATACGAGGTGTATGAGAAAAGTAATGAGACTGGCAACACTGCGGGCGATCTGGCAACGTTGTGTCTGCCGGTCTGTGTTAAACCGGTTCGCTTATCTTTTACGCTTTCTCAGCCCGAGTTTCAACTTCGTCCGTACAGCTAACACATTATTATTGCCAGTGCCATCAGTGAACTTGTGTTTCTGTTGTATGTTACACAAATGGAGCATCGGAATTTAGCGCAACGGTGTGCAATCAAGTTTTGTGTTATCCGCGAGTGTGGTTTTTGAAAAGTTGAAACGCTGGCACAAATTTTCGGAAGGCCGAGAACACGTTTAAGATCAAACTCGCTCAGGGACACCTACAACTTCAAAAACTGACGGAAAGGTTGAACGTGTTAGGGCTCTTGCGAAATCAGACCATCGTTTAACAATAAGGATGATGAGTGAACTGTTAGATTTGAACACTTTAACCGTACATCAAATTTTAACAGACGATTTGGGCATGCGAAATATTTCTGCCAAAATGGTGCCGAAAAACCTCACAACTGAACAGAAGGACAATCGAAGAAACGTGTGCGTTGATCTTCTTGAGAGGATTGGCAATGACCAAGAATTCTTCACTTGTGTGATCACAGGTGATGAATCCTGGATATTTGAGTATGATCCTGAAACAAAGCGGCAAAGCGAAGAGTGGCACACTCCGTCATCTCCTTTTCAGAAAAAATTAAAGATTAAGACCATGCTTATTTGTTTTTTGGCAGTAAGGGTACCGTGCACAAAGAATTTGTTCCACCAGGACAAACTGTCAACAAAGTGCTTTATAAAAATGTCCTCGGAAGGCTCAGGAAAAGTGTGGTTCGTGTGAGACCAGACGTTGCAGACAAGTGAATGCTTCATAATGACAATACTCCTTGTCACACGGTCATTTCCATCAGTGAATTTTTTACCTCAACCCACCTAATCACCTATTTGAGGCCTTGCGATTTTTTACTTTTCCCGTCTTAAAAAGATGTCATTTTGAAACTCTGAAGAACATTCAAAAGACTGTGACTGACCAGTTAAAAGAGCAGTTTAAGAGTTCCAGCGCTGCGTCCAAGAGTGGGAGCAACGACTTCATCGATGTATAACTGCCCAAGGAAACTACTACTTTGAAGGGGATAGCATTGTTGTTTGAAAAAATAAAAACTGGTAAATGAAAAATCAGTTTCATTACTTTTCTCACACACCTCGTATAGGGAACCGCAACTAAAACCTCTGGCTGAGCGATCACGATATTTGCGAAAGACAGTATAAAGAGATAAAATTTCATTATTGAAGATATCCTCAGTCAGCCAGATTCTAGTCAGGATTATATGTTGTTTAATGCGATAGTCGAGGAAAGTTTAAGCTCATGGGTATTGGTCCTCAACTCCCAAACGTTCTGGTAATATCTTTAAGACAGTTCTGACGGTCTAAGTACGACTTTTTCGGAGGTCTCTGTTGAAACTCTTTGAAATAAACAGAGTACCAGAAATTTTACCTCAGCAGATCAGATCAGTGCACGAGTGCTTAGTTTTAGTGTAAACTAAAACTATCGGCAGTGGTTCTGTAAGAGAACCGTCATACAAACCCTTTTAGAGGCGCGGTCAAGACTTTCAAGCAAGGAAGTGAGGATTGAGACTCCGATAGGCCTCTAAACGGCCAGGCTGCCTCATTATTCGAGCAAAAGATGTCTGCGTAACAAGCATGGACGTTGCAATAGAAGTCGAAGGGTTTGTCTGCACAGGAGAGAATAAGAGAGAATATCAAAAGAAAAAAAAAATCGTTTAGAACTAGGAGATATCATTTATCGAGCCGGTTGAAATACTTGAACTATTAAAACTAGAGGTGCGGTGGGATGCCTAAAGCTCGCAATTTGCACCGATCATGAGTTGTTTCCGGTATAGAAGATTTTCCATTACCCGAAATACCAGTCTTTGGTCGAGGTTTAGTTATCTGACGCGGCGAAGCGGCTGCAGACTTTTCAACCTCGGTTTAACCTGCTCCTCAGAAAAAAGAAGCACTTTCGCTACATCTTCAAGGTATTGTTTTAGGTATTGATGATCGGCAGCCAGTGTTGCCACTTTGGAAGCTTCATTTCGTATCCAAATTAATGGAAATTAATTAGAATAAAAATTCAAAAAATAAAAATGTTAATTCTCGAAAATAAACTCAAAATTGACGAAAATAAACAAGCCTATATATCGCAAAACAAAGAAGGACCATACGCGTCTAAAATAAATTTTACCAGGATTCCTCTGCTGTTTTTTTTTTGAAAATTAAGACCATTTTTCAAAGGAATCTTTCGCTATCCTTCAAATACCTCTGCGCGACTTTCAGTTAAGCTGGGAAATGTGTTCAGTATAGAAATTAAAGGTGTTTCAACAATGTCTAATATATTTTGAGGGTAGAAAATTGGTTTGCCATTTCATATTTAAGGTCATATTAAGCTCTTGAGAATTTGTTTACTTATCTCGATATATTTTAAAAGCAAAGGGTGAATAGTCCCAATAGCTTATAAGTAAGTTGTGAATAACACAACATAATGCTGAATTAACTTGTGCTTCGCGAACAATATGCGAGAAAGATTCTGCCAAATGGTTTGAACAAAACCAATCTATATTGCCCTTTTGGTTTTTCTCTTTTACTTTTTGGATGTGCTTTGTGGTCTGCTGATGCCTATGCAAATGAGAATAAATATTCGTAATGCTTGTTTGGGAAACACTCCTTATGAACCAAAGAAATGAATCTTCCACTAGTTTTTGGAAATGCATTTCCTTTGTTTACAATCTTGTCTATTCAAACGTTGAAAACAGGATTGTTTTAGAACAATAAAATATGCAGTTTTCACTTCCATAAGTTGGATGCTCCATTTGATGAAGTATTTATTTTTTTAATAGTGGACCTATGATACTTATTATCATATGTTAAACCCTGGCCATTGTTGATCTTATCAGAAAAATAACACTGAACGCTGCACGTAAGGCAAATAACTACCAAATTATTACTACTACCTAGGTATACAAATTTTGATATTCGCTATTTTCAACAAAATTTCCATTTAATTGAACGCCGAACTATTTCGTTAGGAAATGTTGCCATTTTGCTAAAATGAAACAGATCTGATAGTAAAATCGTACTATGAAAAACGAAAACTATAATTTAGAAGGAGAGTACTCATTTAGATAAAAACGTATCAATGTATCATTAAAATTTTTCAACCTTAGTTCGTATCCAAAATTATACCAAGGAATCCAAAGTAGCAGCTCTGGGCAACGACTGGAAAACATGTACAAGCCCGCCGGGTTAATACGGCTTATAGGCCCGCTCAAACCGGTACAGCCGCCGCGGAGAACCCGAACCTATCACAAACGGAGAGATATTGATGTTCATATCAATTTAATCGTTATATCTTTAGACACCATGATGAAATTGGATAATGATAATGATTCCTACTCAAAATATTGTTGAAACGGCAAATTTACGCCGATCTGTCGATTATCGGCAAACAAAGCCATTTTGTTTCCCACCGAACTGCTTTCGCCTTTGGAAATATTCATTTTACATTATACACTAGAAGTAGCCGTACTGACTACATCTGCAAAATAAATTTGGTGCTAAACTAAAGTCTGCACGATATGTCTCATTTTTTCCAAATTACAAACATACACTACGCAATGCAGGCAATTCTTGCTGTCAAATGCGTATCAAAAACCATATGGATCGTCCATCATGCATATGAAAACCTCGTTTCTTCGTCTTATAACTACTTACCCATATCTCTCTTTGCTTTTTCCAATTTTTTACAATCACAGCTTTTTACATATTATATTTCCTCATCCAAATCAATTAGAATCAAATAATTCCTTTATTCGATCACTTTACAGTCCGTCTGAACACGCACACGTCCACGAAACGATTTGACCGATTTGACGTACAAACACCGCAAGCCAAATGTCAGGTCATATGGGTCATATGATCCAAACGTGAACTTCCCCGTGTCTACAACAGAACTATCTGGCGAAAGAAGTGGCAACTAACTACCGACGTCTGTTGCTCTGGCAGTGCTCAGCTATTCAAGAGAACATACTCGTTTTTCCTACCAAAAACGCGTTTTGTCCCACTTTGACAGAGAGGATACTCTAAAAAAATGTATACTGTCAGTCTGATCAAGTCGAAACCAAAGCATGCTGACCTAACTTTTCCACTTTTTCATCCAATCCTATGAAATGATCAACCCTACATATTCCAAGTCCAAATATTCTTCCTATTAATTGCGCCGTCTAGCGTACACCATACCAACCACAATATCAATTCTGCGCTGTCATTGCGAGTTGTTTTGTTCTGTGAGTAGCCCAGTAGAGTAGCCTTCCAAATCAAATCGTCCATTAATTCCTACTTTTAGCAATCTTGAACTAAAATCGTTTGTGAAATGGCCGATAAAGATAAGGACAAGTCAAAAATTGACTTAGGTCTCCTGGAAGAAGACGACGAGTTTGAGGATTTCCCATGTGAAGGTTGGATCTGAATCGTTATTCTATTGGCATAGTAAACGAAATTTAATCTTTTTATTGATTCTAGATTGGATCTTAGAAGGCGAAGGCGACGAGGACGATGATGTGAATGTTTGGGAGGATAATTGGGACGATGATAACGTAGAAGATGATTTCAATCAACAACTGCGAGCTCACATTGAAAAACAGAAAATGGAGACTTAAACAACTCCCATCACTGACTTTCATTATCCTAGGTTGTAACATAAGTTCTTTGGAATAAAATAATGTATCCGAAAATGTTAATGGTTGTTTTGTGGGTTTTGTGATTAGGACAAATCTGACGCTTTGACATTTACTGAGCATAACCTAGAATGTAGACCAAGTTCGAAACTTTGACATTTTCTGAATATAACCTAAAATATATTTCACCGGTTTGGGCGGGATGGACGCTAAACGGATAGAAGTATTTCTCAAAAGCCCAAATCCATTGTTTGCGAAGTGGCTTAAGGAATTGCATGCCGAAGCTGGAACGAAAGGATTGAAATCACAGTATGCATTGCGTGAAGCACTTCTATCACTAGAGCGGTACCCTCTGCCGCTGGAGACGGGAAGAGATTGTGCAATTTTGAAAGGATTTGGTCCAAAACTATGCTTGTTGCTTGATCAAAAACTAGAAGAATATAAAGGTCATCACTTGGATGAGTATAACAAGAGTATCAATTATGGAGAGCAGATAAAAGAGGTCGTGAAGAAGGTGATGCCAAAGAAAACAAAAGCTTTAAAGCAAAATACACTGTCGAGAAACAAAAGCAAAAATAACTTAAAATGTTCGGATAAACGTACTTGTGATGAGCAGATAGTGATGAGTCCTGGATCATTTAAAGTTGTTCTACTGGTGGATACACAAGAGACTCTAGGGTAAGTAAGATTATGCCAAGTGTGAAACTGACTATCAACTTCTAATGGCTATCATAAAGTGTGAGATTATTTAATGAATATAAATTTGGATGTTTTTTATGCTAACGATTTTCACTATTAGATAATATTTTCCATATTTAAATGACAGAATTAATGCAGTTCATTTCTTTTTTTAATTTCCAGAAAAAATAAAAAAATGCTAGATGAAACCCTTCAATATTTGAATTCGCATAATATCGGCTACGAGGTTCGAAGATTGGGTGCTGGAGATTTTTGTTGGATTTGTGTTGACGAGGCAAAGCACGAGCTTCTTCTGCCGTACATTATCGAACGTAAGCGAATGGACGACTTCGCCAGCAGTATCCGTGACGGTCGTTTTCATGAGCAGAAATTCCGCTTACGTGAAAGCAAAATACAAAATTTGATTTATCTAATCGAAAGCTATGGAAGCAATCAGCACATCGGATTGCCTATGGCTACTCTGCTACAGGCTGCAACAAACACGCAAATTCATGGGGGATTTCAAATCAAATTCACTGACAGTCATCGTGATTCGTTGATGTATATTGCAACACTCACGAAAGTTCTAATAGAGCGATTCCAGGTATGACAACTGCTTCTAGTTTTCTGCTATTAGCCCTTAAACGAAACGAATTAAACATTTTCATTATTTTCTGCTGAGTCGCAAAGAATACTTTAATTATGCTAGTTGAAATGTGCATTGTAATATGCAAATCTTATGTTACAGGAAAAGGTGCTTCTTGGGATATCAAAAGAAGATATTCAGCCTATTGACATTGTTGAAAACAATTTTATTGGGCTAATGCGGTTTAAGGAATTTAACGAGCAATCAGCGAAAGGCCGCTCTTTTACCGTCCGTGAAATATTTATCAAACAACTTTTACAGTTAAAATCGCTATCTATTGACAAAGCATTGGCAATAACTGCAGTCTATCCAACACCAAGTGCACTAAGAGCTGCCTATAAGAACTGTGAGACTGCATCCGAGGGTGAGAAACTTCTAAGCAAAATTCCCAGTGGAATATTAAAACGACCGGTTGGAATAGCAATCAGTAAGATTATTTATCAATTTTATAATAGTTTGCATGATTAGAATGAATGTGTAGTGTGATATGAAAAAGTAACCATTTGTGCTGGTGTTTATAATACATTGCACTTTGGTAGATAAAAATTAGAACAATAAAGAATATCAATGTTAAGGTAAATATTTAAGCTTTCATCTAATCAATCTTAAAAATTTGTTAGCATCAGTTATTGACCTGAAGCATATTCTGCTTGCTCTTCTATGATGAAATTGAACAATGCACATCCACCAAAACGAAATTTACTCATTGTTTTTGCTATATTTAACAAATAGTTAAAAGCAGAAGTGTTAATCTTTTTGACGATTCTTAAAAACATTTTAGACTCTGTTTCAGTCAGAAGTATTACGGTGCATCATACTCCACAACTCGACCTGCATCCACTACCAAAATATTATACGAGTCGATTACGGAATGGAGTCGATACGCAACCGTTATCACAGGACAATCATGTGATCGTTGTCTTATCGTCGCCTGAATTAAATTATCGGTTTGTGGATCAGCAATGGCTGCTGCTTAAAACGACAGAAGGATTTTGTTTTTTTTTTCTCTAAAATAGCTCGTACTAATCATAAAATCTGCCTCTGTCCTATGATAAAATTATTCCCCACGTCACCTTAATGTCAGCTTGAGTCAGCTCTGCTATTTTTCACGGCTTTTTCAGCTCTGCGAGCGCAACCCAGTAAAAGGCAGCATCAGGTGTCCTACGGCGGAGCCTTGCAGGATCTAAAAGTGAGGACCATTTCAAATAATTTTCCCGTAGGACTTCTTACGATCGACCAAATGGATGAGGCACAGAAGCCCCTTGCGGAGAAATTGCTAACGGAGATAAAGGGAGGTGTTGCCCCTCGCTTCTTTAGCATTATCAACAAAATAGGCTCTGTGTTCCTTTTTTTGGAAGGATAGATCAACGGTTGTATGGAAACGGGCAGAAGTCCTAAGAGTAGAGCCGTGGAAAAAGCCAACCTGTGGGTCACGGAGGAATCGATGATTATTAACTAACTCGGCGTACTTGGCAACGGACAAGAGCCTGGCGTTTGTAGAATGTCAGAAGAAGCGCCTTAGTGTCAAGTTCTGAAGAACTTTATTCAGGAAGAAGCAGTGAACCAAGCCTCAGCCTCTGGAATAACTGCAGGGGATCGCAACGTTAACTTCTGATTTGGGCAAGTTATGTTGACCGTTAAAAAGGGGGTGGATGATACCTAAGCCGGCGGTCCCTTCATCCACCAGCATGGAGTGCAGTGAAACCAATATGGAAGTTTTACCTCCTAGGTGTTCCAAACCGTTTAAAGATTGAGCATCACCTGCATCATTGACCTGCATGATGCCAAAGCTACTTCAGCGGAAGTAAGCAGCAGATTTGCGACAGACACCTTAACTATGAGGCTAATAAAAAAGCCCTGGTTGAATAAGTTGCCTAAATGCATAAATAGCAAGTTATTCTCGGTCGTAGGGGAAGAAAACTTGAGGGTGGCGAAAGTAATTACACATATTTTAACTTTCTTCTAATCCCAGACTAGAGCAACAGATACACAGTGGCAATCCAGCTTATTTCCCCGACGACAACAACCGTCTCAAGTAACAGCATCAATGGACTAGTAGATCACTGCAGAAGAGAGAAAAAATGCAAATAATTGGCTGTGATGCCGATGCTGATCAGACGTCATGGAGATGCATGCAGTGATGTTACCGCAAAAGATAAAGGTTAGATTACGCGCACAGATATAAGAGAATGTGGATTCGAAATCGCAGCTGAGAAATGGTCCAATTTTCTACCTTCTGTTTATTAATGTGAAAAAGAGATATGAATGTGCGCGACAAGCGAAATCGGCGGTAGGTGCGCATTGTTGATATGGGAAAACATTGAACAATTAAAGAAGTATGAGTAAAGAGACTTCTTCTAGCGAGAGCCGGATATTCAGACAGGAGATGAAGAACTGTTTCTTCTTCTTTCTCGTATCTACAGCTCTGGCAGAGGTCGTTGTAAGGAAGGCCCAGGCGCTCTGTCACTTAACGCTTCCCAAATCGAGAAGTTCCTTAGCGCGACCAACGTTAAAAGGCTTCCACATTTGTCTAGCAATTACACAGGAAGGTTCTTGCAAAGAATTAGTAAACATAGTGAAGCTGAAGAAAACAAAATTCCGCGTGCTAAAAATTTGATAATTATTAATTAATGACTACCATATTTTTGAAATGAGGAATTTTGAAAATTTGTTTAACTGGGTGTGTAGAAACAGCAAAAAATTCATCAATAGTTTTGCATTTCTTCTAAAAAGGGATAAAATGTCAGGAGACTCAATGATTTGAAGAATCAAATTTAAGTGCAGGGCAAATAAAATTGGCTACGCTCCTTCAGTAACAAGAGTGGTGGCCCAAGTTCAAACTCACGAGTTCCATCTGGCTTCTCAATTACCTCGCTCCAGATTGCAAGCATATTTAGTTTGTGCATATAAACATGTTGTGGAAAAATGATTGGGAAGCCAGGTTTCTATATCGTTTTAATATTACTGTCGACAGCGAATTGTTTGTCAATCGCTCTAAACTCCAAATCTGGAGAGACTGACTGCAACTTTTGCTTCATAGTTACATTCCTATCCCAATGTTTTATTGATTACTTATCTTTAAATTTTATTGTTGATCTGTAGAAGACTCACCCATACTTTCAATGTCAAAATTCTATTGAAATTCGATTTCATCTGAAATAAACAATGAACCTGCAAATAGTGATTGAATCAAATCCAGCGACGATTGTTCAAAAATCAATCCGCAGTCCATGTTTAATATTCGAATATAATCCCATTGTGGCTTAGAAGTTGCATTCCGAATGTTTTATTTAATATTTTTACCCATCCGTTACTGAGAATTCTCATCAGCCCACGTACATAAATAGCGTGCAGAATTATGAAGTCCGACAAATGTCGATATGAATTAAAAGTCACCTGCTGATAGCCAGTTCAAAATGACCATTCTAATATTGCACAATGCTCCTATCTCGGTATCATAATGAACGTAAGCATGGACGGACACTCGATTTAAGTATACGTTCAGATGTGTGTGGAAACGAGCGAAAATTCTTACCTGTCGTCAATTGACGCAATGAAAAAGGAAGAGTGTCATCATTCTGTCAAAATGAATTTTGCATATAGAATGCAAATTTGCCATTGATTGTTTTTTCATTGTGGCATTTTGCTTTGAATATTAATTAACCGAAAAGTCCCGCGGGATCAACTTATGTGTAATATACATACATCTGTATATGTATGCTATGGATGAGTATGCAAGAATGATTGTGGTTATTTCTATTTGTGAACTTTCGCTTGATGGCACAATGAAAATGTTCAGTACCTTGCTGATTTTCTTAAAATAATTTTAATTAAATTTGTCAATTTATTTTTGAATAAATTTCTTTCAATTTAAGATTTGGAGGGTAGGTAGATATAGATATACTGCGAGTGATGTCACAGAAGAGAAGATGATTTTTTCTTTCCATCTAGAACGTGACAAACATCATTTTATCACATTTACGAACTAGCTACTAATGTACCTATCACTGATTTTATACAAGGATTTACACAAAATTTATCTTGAAATCGCAAATACCTTTGCATTTCAATATCGATTCGATTATCGATCGATATTTTGGAGAAAGCGGTAAACTTCTTTCCATATTACCATAACTTCCTCAATTGCACGTTATTATCTCTCATCCATTCCGAATAGCCTTCCTTCCGATTCCTATCTTGCTGTTCAATAGAACAGTTCGCCTTCTTTTGGACGCTTTAATTATAGCTCGATCTCCTTCTAGCCACAATAGCCTTTTCCATCTCATCCTTTTAGTATACTTTTATTAGTATACTTCTGGTTGTAGCTTCCCTTGTGTTTGTCTGTCGAACTTATTGGCTCAGGGTGCAACCCAATAGCTGACTTTGAATTGATTACTGGATTTGATGATTTGCCGCCATTCCTAGCCAAAGTTATCCGAAGGGATTCTGCCCCTTTTTTTGTGGAAGCTGTATCAATATTTGTTTTTGCTTTGGACTTGGCAATTTTTCCAGTTTTATCTCACTGTTGATGGATTACGTGGGGTTGGCGCAGTGTCATCGCCACGTCCCCTCAGTTTGGATAAGATCTGGGGAATTTTTGAGTTTCGAACAAGCAATAAACTTTGTTTTTGAATTTCTTGTCTCCGTCCATGGGTAATCTTGTGCGGAGACAATCTGCCTATATATTACTAACCCTATTTAGTATATAATAGTTTAAATAGATCATTCTAAGGCACCTTGATTTCATTCGTGATATCTCTTTCCATTTTTCTGCTATCCGTTTATTCCTTTTTTAAATTGTGATGTAAATTGTAAATAACTTAAAATTTTTTTATCTTCCTTATAATTTCAATTTCATTGGCATGTTTTTCTTGTTAAGTTTTGCTTATCGGAAAATTAACAAAACACGTCCGAATGTTTCGAGCAGTTTTATTTAGACTGACAGTAAATGTATGACAATTATATAACGCTTACTGCGTTCGCTTTGCAGGTATGGATATTTCAACACGTCTCCTCAAAGCGATAAACAAAGAATTATTTATAAAGACCCATCATGGCCGTTAGTTCACAATGTTTTTGCTTACAAAGGTTTTTAGTTAACAAATCTGATATCATCTTATTAGTAGCTACATACTGCAATACGATCTCATTATTATTAACTAGCTCCCTTATATGGTGATACCTAATGTCAACATGTTTGGTTCGGGAGTGATGAACAGGGTTCTTCGCCAGTAACTATGCACCTATATTATCACCGTAGAGTAGAATAGGTGAATCATCAGTGCAAACGCCAAGCTCACAAACAAGCCTTTTCAGGAACACAGCCTCTTTGGCAGCTGCAGACATTACCATGTATTCCGCTTCAGTGCTGCTGAGGGCGACCGTTGCTTGTTTTTTGCACTCCCATGCGATTGCAAGCGTTCTTTTCATATTCATACTTCTCAGGTGCTGCCTCACTTCTGTTGCAGTCGCATTGATCCTGGTATTTAGGTCTTCCAATATTGATACTTCCGTTGTGTGGACAAGGTCCTTCATCCGTCCCCATACAAAAAAATTTCCATAACTGTTAGATCAGGAGATCTCGCAGGCCAGTGTACAGGTATATATATATATATATATATATATATATATATATATATATATATATATATATATATATATATATATATATATATATATATATATATATATATATATATATATATATATATATATATATATATATATATACATGCTCGAAAAAGTCTGCGTTCACCTGTTTAAAAAATCAAAAACAAACAAACATTTTCCAGATTTGGTTTCATATATTTATTGAGTATTTCTTAAAAAGTCGAGACATGTAAGTTCGTTTATTTCGCTGTTACCGTTTTTGAGATAACAGGTCTTTTCAGAAAAAAACATATAAAAGCGAGCCAGAAAAAGTCTGCGTTCACTTGATGAAGTGGAAGGAATAAGCCGTTTCAAATACACTCTTCTAGTGTTTATTGTATTTATTATTCATTATTTGCTATTCTGGCAAGTGGTTAAATAGTTTCCTGCAGAGTTTGTGTTGTGAATAGTTTTCTTTCGTAATGGAAGATAAAAGAAAAGAAATCAGTCGGGGTGAAAGCATAGGCGGGCCGTGGCCTAAAATCTGGCAGGGGCCAGAGACTGAAAGGTTCAACACATGCTATGATTTTGTTTTTGTTTGTACACGTACTGTTCATACAACTTATATAATCTACTTACATTATATATTTGTTGATTTATTCTTTATTATTTGCTTATTCATAATGCATTATCAAATAAACTTCTTGTCTGTGAGTACGTATGAGCTACTACCACATGCATATAATGTGAATGGTAGGTATGAACTACACATGAAGAATGAATGACCGCAAAGAAAGAAAGCTTGTATGAATTATACGGGAATAGAATGGAAATAATTAGAAATGTAAGAATATTTTTTCGTTTAGTAGCTTAATATATTTCAACTTATAATTGAAGAAGATGATAACTTATTTTCAAAATATCTTTGAAAAAATTGGAATATATTAAGCTTAGAAGGAAGAAATTGATCTCTTGCTTCAAACATTTGTTACCTAGAAAACCTAGAAAAACCCAAAATAATTTGGTAAGATGAAAAAAGCTGTAACTTACTCTTTTCGAGCCATTTGGTTTGCAGGAACATCTTTGTAGCCTTAACTGCGTGTCCGAGACTAGATGAAACAGCAAAACATTTGAAACTAGTGCTGTTTGCTGTTTTCCGTTTTCATGATCCTCTGGTAAATGTGAGATTCAGATAGTTTTTTTCTGCGAATGATTTAATTTTTCCCCAAACTACATACAAGTCTTCTCGCTCACTTAGTAGTGTTCCATTCACAAGATTTATCCCATCTCTAAGAGTTGCAATTTTAGTTTGGAAATATGTGCTTAACATGTTCATTACAAAAAGTGAAAGATGAAAAGGTTTACTACAAATTTAGGAATACTGATTGAATGAAAGATCCCCAATGAATAAACTGAGTAGTTGTATTTTCCCTCATTTATTTCTTTTTCTAAAGCCTCTTTCATAGTCCCATAGCTATCGATCACATATTTGCACTTGTGAAATCTCGTTGACTAACGAGTGGAGCTTAAACTTCTCATTCCATGCCTTGTGTTTAGACCAACTGCCTCTTCAAGCTGCTTTAACAATCCGTGTTGTGATGGCTTCCAAAAGTGTAGGTAAAGGAATTCGATGGCGTTGAAAAAGGATGTATACGTTTCGATTGTGGAAAATGTGTCCATCGCAACCAGGATAATTTTATGAGCTGGACAGTGTACAAATGTGGCTGCAGAGTGTTTCATCTTAATTTAGATTTGTAATCCACCTTTTTGTCCTGACATGACACTAGCACCATTATAAGGCTGTCCAACAACAGGCAATTCGCTAAGTCCGTAGCTGTTTAACAGGTTCAAAATTTTATCTGCTAAATCCGACGCATTTCTAGCTCCTGAACAGTCTACAAAGCTTGAGAACCTTTCTTCGACTGCTAGTTCTTTAGCACATCTGACAACCACGGAGAGTTGTTCCTTCTGTGGACCCTTGTAGCGTCTGCCATAATGGATATCAATCCGCAATCTTTTATTTCAGCTGTATTGTCCTCGCGAACAATTTCAGCAATTATTTTCATCAATTCATTTTGTGTTTTCCATTACAGTAGTTCGCAACCTTGTTTTTAAAATTATTTTCAAAATTTGAATCATGCTTCGCGAATAATGAACAAAATTCCAAAAAAAATCACGATTATCACTGGCACCACTTTCATCATGTCCTCTGAAAGCACGTCTTTGGCGACTGAGACACGTCGTAATGTCGATTACCTTTTCCAAATAATTTCGATTCGTCTTGAAAACATTCCAAGACTGTTCAAGGACCATATCACTTACTGTATTCCAAGCACTATTAGAAATTTCACATTGTGCATGAATTTTACCATCCGGATAATTTATCCGGATCGCGAAGTTTGATCGAGCTGAAATTTTGGTGTATTTTTGGCGAGAATAGATATTCTATGGAAAATTTTGCATTGTGATAGCTTCACACCGAGTCATCAGACCATCAAAGAATTTACAAGAGTCATGAATGGGCATAAAAAATAAGTTTCTGTCGTTTTTAAATAATGTCTGGGCAGCCTTGTAGCTACCATAAGCACAAATCTTTCACACGGCTGTTAGAATAAAATGCAAATGATTGATGAATTCATTACAGTCAATTACAGTCAAATTTAAACTTGTAAAATTCCCAATCGCACAAAAATCGCACCGAATTATTTATATTTTTAGCACCTGGAACTTGCGTTTACGGTATCTCGCGACCGGATAAAATTCATAAGTAGATACAGGTGTAGAGTAGATACAGGTCTGACAAAAGTTTAATGAAAATGATAAGAACCATGTTCTGGCTGTGTCACTATGAAAAAACGGTCGGTGAAATTGAAGTGCTATGCCTTTTAACTTCCGATGCAGTTATCAAATTATAATAAAATTCACACACAATTAACCTGAGTGTTAACCAAGTAGGTCATAGATAGCATAAAAGTGTCAGGGATGCCATTTTTATTCTTCAAATGACTTCGAAAATTGTATTCTACGTTAATTACCTTATTGCCTACCATTTTAATACTTAGACTATGTTTTGTGAAAAGAATAATTGCTTAACACGCCAGTTTATAAAAGTGTTCTTATCTAAATACCTGTATATTGCCTAGTAGAAATGAACAGATAATCTTAATAAAAAAAGGATACTTGGTGAGGTGCTTTTCGTCTTTTTCTTAACGTTTAACTTGTCGAAATTAAGTATTGCCGTCCATTTCTCGAAATAAGTCCCATAACATCGCTAATTAATACCACAAACAACACAGTATGTTATAAGTAGTGTGTATGCTTTGGTATAGGCTTACACTACTGCACTACTCAACTCTTGCTGTAACCACAAACACCTAAAAGACGAAAACTTAAGTGTCTGCTGTTGGAAATATTTATTTTTCTGGGAGGGGCCAACCTAGGGTCTGGGGGGGTCCCGGCCCCCCCTGGCCCCCCCTACGGCGCGCCTATGGGTGAAAGAAAAATCATCATAAAATTATGGAAAGATGGGAACAGCTACAGAGAAACAGCAAAAATAGTGGGAAGACAATATTCGTCAGTCCAAAGGGTCATAAATAATTTCAAATCGACAGGAGAACTCACATCCAAACCTTGATAGATGACCAAATCGGTCGTTCACCAAAGTTGTCCTGCAGGAAAAAACGACATATCGTGTCACTTGTAAAAACAAAATCCACGGCTGACTGCATTTCAAATAGCAACCAAAACTAAAGAATAATTCTAGAAAACTATTTGTCCCGATACTACTAGAAAAATCCTCAAAAGGGCCTGGATACTACGGACGGGTTGCTCGGAAGAAACCGTACAGTTCACCGGTCAACCGACAAAAGCGCATTGCATTTGCCAAGCAGCACATAGATGAGCCAATAGAGTTTTGGACGAATGTAATACTCTCTGATGAAAGTGACTTTTGCATTTTTGGCATAAAAGGACGCAAGTTAGTATGGAGGAAACCTAAAAAAGCATTCCAAAAAGAAAACCTCCTACCCACTGTAAAACATGGTGGTGGTGGAGTAATGGTGTGGGGGTGTATGGCGGGTACTAGCATTGGGAAGTTGGAGTTTATCGAATCGACGATGGATAGATTTGCATATCTCAACATTTTGAAATATAATTTGAGGCAGAGTGCCATTAAACTCGGCTTAGGTTCAGATTTTTGTTTCCAACATGATCGTGATCCGAAGCATGCAGCCGAGATAGTGAGGCTCTGGTTACTCTATCATGCCCCAAAACAGCTACATACACCCCCACAATCACCAGACCTAAACCCCATCGTATACCTATGGGATTCACTAGAAAAGAAAATTTGACAACACTCACTAACTAGCAAGGAAATGTTGAAAACTGTTTTCACAGAGGAGTGGGAGAAAATAAGTGCTGAAGAGACAGCGAAGCTCGTCACTTCGATGCCAAAAAGGCTCTGTGAGATAATAAAGAACCGGGCATACCCCACCAGTTACTAACTAATTTAAATATGTTTTACAATTTTCTTTTTTATTATTTTTATTACATGTGAACGTAGACTTTTTCTGCCTCGCTTTAATATATTTATAGTTATTTCAAAAACAGTAAAAGCAAAATAAATGAACTAACATGTGTCAACTAAATAAGAAATACTTAATAAATATGTGAAGCAAAATCTGGAAAATATTTATTTGTTTTTGATTTTTTAAAGTTACAAACTGATTGACAGTAGGTGAACGCAGACTTTTTCTAGTATATATATATATATATATATATATATATATATATATATATATATATATATATATATATATATATATATATATATATATATATATATATATATATATATATATATATATATATATATATATATATATATATATATATATATATATATATATATATATATATATATATATATATATATATATATATATATATATATATATATATGTATATATATACAGTGGTGGCCACGAGTTTAGCACACTCGTTATCTGTGACTTTCAAGTGCAAATATCTTCTACTGTTTTACGTTTTTTATTCAATTTTTTCTTCTTTTGTTTGGCCCACTATGTGATGATTATTTCACGTTAATTTCGTTTGTTTCCTTTGTTCCGTTTCGTCTCGATTCTCATTTAATTGCAAGTGGTACGTGATCTAAGCTGGACACGAGTTTAGCACAACTTGAAATATCCCTAATTATATCCCAATCGAATTGATTGGGATATAAAAATATCCCAATCGAATTGATTGGTAAGATTTGCAATTTTTTAGTTCATTCATGATTCTTGTTCACATAAAATGTGTGTTTAGAAATGGCAAAAGGTACATGGTGCACAGAGGCTCAGCGGCAGGTAGCTCATCAAATAAAGAGCAGTGGAAGCACCGTTATGCAAATTTCAAGTGCTTTAAGATGTTCCCGAAAGATGGTTTACAACGCATTAAACCATATGCAACAATATGGGAACTCCAAAAATGTAAAACAGCGACCGAGAGCTCGAAAAACCACAAGTAAAGAGGACTCTTTGATGTATAGAGCCGCAATCAAGAACCCTTTTAACAGTTCAACCGTTATAAAAAGGGATGTTTCGTCGGAATTTGGCATTGACTTATCCTCAAGGACAATAAGACGACGGCTCAATAAAAAAAAATTGCGTGGATGCATAGCACAGCACAAGCCGCTTGTGTCAAAAAAAATCTAAAATCTCGAATTACGCTTGCCCCTGAGCTCTTGCAAAAACCGTTGATTTTTTGGAAAAATGTGCTTTGGAGTGACGAGTCAAAGTTTTGTCGGTTCGGATATGACGGTAAGCGGTACGTGTCGCGTCCTTCGAACATGCAGCACCATCGAAAGTACACTTTGAAGACCGTTAAGCACGGCGGTGGAAGTGTGATGGTGTGGGCTGCCTTCTCTTGGTACGGCGTTGGCCCCACACATAAAATTGACAGAAGAATGGATCAGCATGTTTACAAAAACATCATTGTTAACACAATGATGTCATTTGCTGATGGTGTTAGATGGTGTTTTATGCATGACAATGACCCAAAACACACTTCGCGCACAGTGAAGGGATGCTTGGAAGAGAACCGAATCGATGTTCTAAAGTGGCCAGCCCAATCACCTGATCTCAATCCCATTGAGAATTTGTGGAACGATGTCAAGGAGCATATTCACATAGTAAAACTTCAGAATATGGCCGATTTGTGGACCGAAATTCAAAAAGCTTGGTACGCGATTCCGAGGGAACGTTGTGTGACCTTGGTCGAAAGCCTACCAAGGAGATGCGCTGTTGTCATCAAAAATCAAGGATATCCGACAAAGTACTAAATTATTGCGTTTAAATTTGTTCTTTGTTATTATTTTTGGCATTATAATAAACAGCTTACATTTTGTGCTAAATTCGTGTCCAGCTTTTTTTTCATCTTATTCACAACTAAACTCAAATAAAAAAAATCGGAAGACAATAACCACATGAAACCAACATGACATAGCCATCACATCGTGGGAAGAACTCAGAAAAAAATTGGAATGAATAACATATAACAGTAGAAAATATTTGCAGTTGAAAGTTACAGATACCAAGTGTGCTAAACTCGTGGTCACCACTGTATATATATATATATATATATATATATATATATATATATATATATATATATATATATATATATATATATATATATATATATATATATATATATATATATAAATATATATATATGTATAGCCTACTCACACAACTTTAGGCTGATCGTTCAAATTAATGTTTCGCTTCTATACTTCATAGGACTGCTAACATTCGATTTAATAAAAAAAATAATATAAAAAAAACAATTTGAAACTCTCCACTGTACTTAACATCACGTCAAAAAAGAATCGCGAATTTTCGGGTCAATTTTAGTTTTGAAAATGAACCTGTAATTTGAAATGCGCACCACCTTGTTGATTTAATATGTATACATAAATAACCCCATATCAATAAATACACCTTTCCATCTTTTTACCTTTCCCCGTATCAAACCACGAATCAAAGATGCTTGCATGGATATACATGAGTATGTACATAACATATGCACAAGTGCCATCCACCACGTATAGCCAGGAGCCAGGTGTGTGTACATTCACTCGTTTTCTCGCCCTCGAAATTGATGATGAATTCTTAGGAATTTTATGCGTCGCCGATTTCGTTGAGTCAACGACTGCCAAGAAGATGATTGAGTCTCTTTTTTTACTTAACGAGATTTCCCAGAATTTTTTCGCTTGACCACAAGCATTTTTCGTCTACACTTGAATTATATTGTGTTGTGTTCCTTTTTGGGGATCAATTGTGCAACGATGGCGAACGTTTCGCGAAGAAGCGAACTAAGGAGGCCAGTCCATTCAGAGTCAAGCGATTTCTTTTGGTACTTACATAATTTGTTTCGATTGTTTTTTTTCAAATGAAATGAAAGGAAGAAGCTAAAGTTGAAGAGGAAGATACGAATGATATTAAGAGCCAGACATACACTTGCATGAAAAAGTATCCGTTCACATACAAGAAAATAAAGTTGTCATATTAAAAATATGGGATATCCATTTAATTTAACTGTTTTATTATATAATCACTTAAAAGTGACATTTTTTCATAATTCTCAGTAGGTATATTTCAATATGCTTATTAATTAAAAAAACTTCCAACACATACAAAATAGGTAGCACCTTCGACCAGAAAAAGTTTCCATACAGATCAAAACGGGGGATTTCCCGTGTTATGA
This sequence comes from Nemotelus nigrinus, assembly GCA_947369275.1. NCBI lineage: Eukaryota > Metazoa > Arthropoda > Insecta > Diptera > Stratiomyidae > Nemotelus > Nemotelus nigrinus. The sequence continues at coordinate 3,361,176 of OX376372.1, forward strand.
GGTGACATATTTAAACTCGATAACAGTTCTATTTTAATTCGTGGATGATTTTGAAGGGAGTACATAACTTTACAGTTACTGTACAAGCATTTGTGATGCGGCCAAAGCCCGACGTCGGGCTGTTCTGCCACGTTGATGATGATTTGTGATGGCACCCAAAACTAAAAAAATAGTGCTGGCGAGAGGAAAATTATCCTGAAACTTAGAAAAGAAGGCAAATATTTCCGTGAAATAGGGCAAATAACAGGAAGAACTCACTCTTCTGTTCCATATGTCGCACAATCATTTCATGCAACAGGTTCTATTGCGTCAAAGCCACATTGTGGTCGACTCACCAAATTGACTGTGCGCGAAAAACGAACTGTATTACAATCAGTGAAAAAGAATCCTTGAGTAACTCATTCTTAAATAAGTGAAAGCATAAAAAATGCTTTTGGCGAGGATCCCCACGAAGATACAATACGCAAAATATTAAACAAAGATGGGTATCGCGTATGAGTGTGACGTAGGAAACCGTACTTATCGGGAGTCAATAGAAAGAAACGAATGGATTTTGCAAATGAACTCATAAACAAGCCTCAGGAATTTTGGGAACATATCTTACTCCCGGACGAAAGCAAGTTCTGTATATTTAGTATCAAAGAAAGAAAGCTATTGTGGTGAAAAAAAAAAACGGTACTGCACTAAAAAAAGAAAATCTTATACAAACTGTCAAAACATGGAGGACTCGAGCGGTGTGATAGTCTTATCTAAGTATTTTGAAAACCAATATAAAGCAAAGCGTTCAACTGTTGGGCTTCGTGACGATTTCTGGTTCCAGTATGATAATGATCCCAAGCACGGGGTATATAATGTGAAATTTTGGTTGCTCTACAATACAAATCATCAGTTGCGTACGCCACTCCAACCCCCAGACCTGAACCCAACTGAGCATTTGTGAGATTTGCTGGAGCGTAGGAACTGTCAGCACGTCATAACTTCCAAAGAAATGCATAAAAGTGAATGGGGCAAAATTACCATACCAGGACCTATCTAAATTGGTCCACTTCATGCCACATCGACTTGAAGGTCCTCAAGCGTATATTTTATCCCACAAGTTACCAAATCCTAACAGTTAAAAAAAATTTTTCAACATTTTAAATTATTATTATTCTGACCGATACTTTTTCTGCTTCGTTTAAGTAAGCTTTTTTGTTTTTGTTTTATGCAATTTAGTTTTTTACTTAAGAAAAAACGTCTAGAAAAGGTAGTTTAATTATTGAATCAAAAATGTAACAGTTTTCTTTAGCATGTAATTATGTTTTTGTTTCTTTTCATTGGGTACGGATACTTTTTCTGGCAAGTGTATGTATGCATGTATTATTTATTCTTGAAAATTGCTCTGATATTTATGGGTCTGCTCCTAAAAATATGTTTGGTACCTGGTTGTCTAGCACATCTAAACGAGGTTAAGATGATTCAAATTTACCTGGCTTGGCAGATCAAGTTTTTATTTTGATAAGTTACATACATACATACATATATAGATATTGTAGGTACCTGCATTTACTATATTTCAATTTCTTTAACGCTATGTTAAGCCTAATCTGTGAAAATCGTTCTGTAAAATTGTGTGCTGACTATGATGACTGGAGCAACCAATGAATGTGCATCCTGCACAATGTCCATATCTACAGGCTTCCAATCGAACAAGATTCACTGTTCGAAATAACACCAATTCCAAAGATTATATCCTGTCATGCTCCACAATGGATTCGAGCCAGTAACGTCTGTCCAAAGAGGATTTAAATTTTCGCTTTAAATGCCACAGTGATTTTGTATACCAGAATGCATATCTTTTGTGTGCCTGGATGTATACGAGTATGCGAATATACATATGTATGTATGTACATATTTCACCAGGTAAACGGATCGTCATCGTCACAGCGATACTAATATTTCATGGAACTCTTGCCTTTTGCGAAAGCTATTTTCGCATTCATCTTCTCAATTCGAATGGTTGAAATCTCTAGAAAGAGCCAGATTTTGACCAGCTTGGAGTATCAATGACTGAGGATGGGTTTAGCTATGGGAATTTACACGGACGGTTGGCACCCTCACTAGAGAATGTGTCGAAAATGCCTTTTAGGGAATGTTTTAATAATTGTTTTATTTTTAGAAAAAATCTCCTTTTGTTTACGGTGAAAATCACTGGTAGTTAAAATACCAAAAGTTTGTTGATTAGACCGTGAACGCGATGATTAAGAACTCTATAGCAGGTCCACCAACAAAGTAAATAGTCGATCTAAATCATATCGTCGTTCAAGAAACAAGAAACTAAAAAACTATAATTTCAGCAGTAATAATTGCTTAAAACATAGGATTAGTCAGGGCATTAATTTTGAGAAACTTCTGATTTCCAGGGCATCTTAAATCCTATCAGCGGGATGTATGTCAATTTCATCTTTTATGCTTTCATTCTGCTCTTTTTATAAGGTTTGAAGATGAAACAAATTCTTTTTCGGCTGTTGCTCACATTCTCACGGCAGTACATTTTGTATTAAAACGGCTATTCTTCTTTTATATTTACTGCATTGGAAGCAAGTAAGGTTAAACGTCAACTTTAGAAGAACTATTCTTTAGCGCCCAGTGTGGGTCAGTAAGATATTACAGCCGAAATTACTGAACATCATAATTACCAGCACTCGAATTGCTTTACGTAAAACACAATATACGACTAAACTACACAGCTAATGCATCGTCACAACTCATCGTTCTATTTACATACATACTCGTACATATACATACAATATATCTGAATTATTATGAAAACAATTTTAGATTGGTAATTTTTCGCTGACCTTTTGCAACGACTCAGTTTTTGGCGGAATCTCCACTCCTGTATCAAAGCCTAGCCTAAAAGCGTTCTGCGGAATGCAACTAGCCATAACGGGGCTGCACTAGTTGCCGCTATTTGTCAGTTAAACTGAACAGACTGAGCTTTGAATCAAACTCATTGCCTCGATGATGGTATTATTCTATAAAAGTGGACCAAGTATCGAACTCTGGAGAATGCCGGCGGGAGCATCATAGTGCTGTCTTCCTGTATTAATTTATCACTATAATAACTTCCTACCCTCAAAAAAGTTCTCTATTATATTTAGAATGTACCGAAGCATTAGTCCAAAGGGCTTTGGTTTGAAAGATCCTGAGTATATCAAGCTTGACCAAAAGCCAGTGGCTCAAACGGCAAAGGTGCCACTCGGCAAGGGGCGACGACTTGCAGAAACCACGAGTCCGTTTGTTGATAAAACCAGTAATGTCCTTGTCCTTCACAATTTCTGTGACAAGGAAAACATGGCTTTTGATCAAAGATCATGCTGGTTTATTTCTTCTTAGATGGCACACGATCATGGAACTAGCACTCCCTACGAAGTTGTCATAGATATTGTGGTTAAAGTAGCGACAATTAATGTGCCCCATACTTCATTCTGTCTAACGATCTATTCATCGGCTATACTGCCAATACAGTGAACCAACCTCCTTCACCTAGTTAGCGGACGACGCTCGCGTCTCCTCCGTGAGTGAAAGGTTTCACAGGAGTGTTTGTTCTCTGATCATAGGTCAACTAAGCAGGTGCCTTTTGCTAACAGAAAGAGGACGAATAGGAAGTTATTCCAAACCCTGGATCGATCCTAACTGGAAACTGTTCCGAGAAGCACCGACTGCTACAATAAATCAGACGGTTGGCACCCTCACTAGTGCTCTTGATTCTCCATCTAGGATACCGAATAACCCACACCCAGCCAGGGGAAATCCCAAACCCCTATGGTGGAATATGTAAATCCCCACCCTACAGAGAGAGAGATAGAGAGAGAGAGAGAGAGAGTGCAGGAAGGAGCTCAACAGCTCCTAAAGGTCTAATGAATAATCGTTGCATAAAACGAAGCCGAATGATTTGAAGTACGCCTTACGCAAAACAAAGAAGTTATCATGGAGATCTATGAAAACGTGGAGAGTTTCAATAAGGCAACCCGGCGCACGAAACCAAAGGCTATTGAGTATATCATGAACCTGACGGTATTTGAACTAGTTTTGTCCTTCTCTAGAAGCGACGCACCAAACGGAAAAGACTACCAGCTTAAATCCGTCTCTTATCATATCCAATTCTCAATTGAGGTAGGCCATTAACTCATTCGGTTCTTGATGGTTTTTTCCCACCGCCATCAACATATAGAAGTAACGTTACCATGGCTGAGAAAAATATATTACGCGTGTCTGCACTTCTCTTATGTTCCCATTTGCTGGCGGAAAACTAGAGTTGCTTTTGTCCCTGAAGCAGGAAAATTTTCGTTAAGTTAAGGCAAAAGACTATCGTTCAATTTGTCTTGGCTTTGTCCTGCCTAGGATTTTGCAAAGGATCATTGACTGTCATATTGAAAAACCAATCGATCCTATGTTAATCTGGCAGTCACAGCATGCTTAGACTAAAAGAAAGTCTGTTGAAACTGCTCTTCGTGTCTTCTTAGACATTGAGAGATCCATTAACAACGTTAAGTTTGATGTGATTACTGGGGCACTTCGGTGCTGAAAGGTGATATGCGACTAAAAGCTTTCATTGCGCTTCTTAAAAAAAGAGTGAGGGAATCCCTTTCTTATAGAATGCATGCAGCATGGATTTATCAAAAGGCACTCCACGTCAACAAACTTGGTCTAATTTGTCATTTTCGTTGCTGGTTCGTTGGATGCTGGACAACAGGTTGACGTCATCTACACGGATTTTTTCTAAGGCTTTTGACAAAGCATACCATACTGTGTTGTTGGATAAGCTGCGCAATTGTCTTCAATGGTTGCGTTTCTTCATCCTTTCATCCTACAACTGGTGTCCCCAAGGCTACATTCTTTTTTATTTTTGTTTTTATGTATATATCTTTCTTTTCCATTTTATAATTGGATGTGTATCTGTGAAATGGATTCCAAATAAATAAACAAGATGGAGTCCTCTCCTCTATTATGGAACATCAAGGCAGTATTTTTTTGATGAGGCTGGACAGTGTCGGTTTCAAAGTGATTGCTTATGAAGACCTCATAGCCATACCAGTGTCGGCTGATATGCGAAAGAGCGACTTGAATGTGATTTCGAGCAAAACGAGCTAATACTGTTTACAAGTACAAATTTCTTCGATTCGAATTGTCGCAATTGAACGGGGACTCTATTGGCCAGAGCCAAAGGGCAAAATAATTGGGGCTGATCTTCGACTCGAAGCTACTATGGAGTGACAAAATAGTAGAAAGAGCGCGAAAGGATCAGTTTACTGATACAAAAGAGTCATAGGAGCCAATTGAAGTCTGCAGCTTCGTACTGTCACTTGGTTTTATACTGTAATGGTTGAGCCAATTCTATTTTTGGGGTGGCGTTCTGGTGGCAGGTTGCTCTTAAGACTGCCTACCAATGCTTGCTTGGGATATTTCGAGGGCTAACTGCACTCCTGGTGACAGGAGCACTTCGCCCTACTCCTAGTAAAGCACTTTACGTGTTGCAGTAAAGCCCAATCCAACCCTGTAGCAAGGTATTCTTGCTGCTGTGAGACTGCGTTGTATTTCGTTATGGAATAGATTCAACTTCGGCCATACTAGAATTGTATCTGAGGAAGTTTCCGCTCTAACGGTCGTTGAATACATCACTCCGAACGTTCTACTAGATTTAGAGTTTACAATTCGCATTCCTGGTAGGGATAAATGGCATGTTGGTGGACTTATCCATGTGTGTACCGATATACCAAAGCTAAACCATAAAGTCAGAAGTGGTGTATACTTGGATGAGCTAAATCTAAAGCTGCTCTTTCATCTACCATACCATTCTAGTGTCTTCCAGGCGAAGGCTCCGGCTATTTCGCAAGCAATCTACTAGGTTCTTTGTAATCGAATATTCGGAGTCAATATTGATATTTTCACAGATGGCCAAGATTAAGTCCTTTGCTGGTCCTTGTACATTATCCATGATTGTTATCGAGACTTTTCGTAGTGAAATTGATTTGGGTAGCTGGACATAGGTGTGTGTAACTGTAAAGCCGATAAACTAGTGAGGCTTGGCACCTTGCCTCCAGAGGTGTCACGTCCCTTAACCATAGGAAAACCGGTGTCATCGGTTAGATCAGCTATTAGGCAAAAAATACCTCGTGGACGCTAGGAAGTCCTGAGCCGATGAATCATTCTGTGTGATAGCAAGACAGTCCGGGGATCCTCCATGGGTGCACGTCGCACAAGGCCGCTATTAGGTTTAACCCATAGTGCTCTGCGTTATATTGTGGGTGTTCTTACAGGCCAACGACCTTTGTGGAAGCTGAGACTCGGAAGCCGAAAAGGAAGCCGTCCTCCATCTCTTATGCCAGTGTCCGGCTTTGGCAAGGAGAAGAGTAGCGACACTTGGTGCACCCCTCCTGTAAAAACTGACCGATATATCCCTGGTTGACCTAAAAAGGAGATAGTGCGGTTTATCAAAGGAAGCAGATTGTTTATTTTTTTACAATCTTACTTCTTTATCTAATAGGAACTTGTGTTCAGAGCCAGCACTAACCTTGAAAGGAACTCTTTTACATCTTAAACTAGGCCTGTACTACATACTTAACGGTGCAAACTTCGGACATAATCAGCGACGTAACTAAAACTACGGTAACGGGACGCTAGCTATGGTAATATTAGCCTGGAAGTCGTTTCTGCTTGATTTCACTCCTGCATACTAAGGTATCAATATATTAAGAATCAACAAAAGGATAAGTTAGAATAGAAGTTATATTAGAAATAATAATATTAAATGAGCAAAAATATTTCATTTCATCAAAAATATTTCAAATCCGAAAATTTTTATAATAAACTAAACTACAAAGGCAGGTGCTATTTTCTGACATATTGGATATTTCGCTCAAAATAATACGAAACCTGAAGCTACGGACGAATTTGATTATGTATAGTAGCGAGCAATATAAACAAAACAAAAACTATCAGCATCAAATTGTACTGAAAACTCAACTTCATCAGGTATCCTTCCCCCGTTTCTCAGACTGATTTCGTCTTTCTTACTTGGCTTGCAATTTAGTCTCGCCGTAATTTTATTTGCAAAACCTTCGAATTGTATTTCAATATGAAATCCTCTTTCGTTGCGCATCCGTAAAATTGAAATCCACCCCGAAAATCACTCGTTCATCAACAACTCACGATATGGCTATGTAATTGACTGAGTCAGCTGCCATTTTCGCCAATCGTCCCGTTCGCAAGCATTGCAATCAAATCGGAACAAGAGCATCTGGCCATTCGTTAAGCTGCTTGACTAATCCTGGAGTGCAAAATCTCACATGAGTGCATACTGCCTTTCGAACCTACAATGCACGCTACACGCACGACACACACACAATGCACACATTGCCAGTGTTCGGTTGTCCCACAGTTGAATTGAGTCGAGCCTTTGATTGCAAAAAAGGAATGAATGCCGAAAGGTATTTGCCATTGTCTCCTTCAATTCCCTTTTGTGATTTCGGCGACGATCACAAAAAATCGAAATGGTGCTACTTCTTTCTTAAGAAAAATGACTCGGACGAAGGGATTTCGTCTTCTTTGCTGGCTGGGACTTGTGTGTGGTGGAATAGTGGCCAGATTTTTCGGAGGTTTCACGTTCAGAGCCAGTGTCTGATGAAGGTATGCATGATTGTTCTCAAGATTGTATTTTGTTCGACGAAATCCGATAATCATCTCTATTCTTTTCGATTCGCATTGGCAAAAGTCGACGCGATGTGAAATGACAATGAAAATCGGGAAATAAGAAGGAAGTGAAGGAGCCCATGTGTGTGTTATTCGTACAATAGGAGCATAGTGAATAGAGTAAATTTTGTTTCATTGTGAAATCTCCTAAAAATATGAATCCATGGTAAAATGTGAAATATCCTTATCAGCGGCGAAGCTATTCAAAATTAGATTTGCGAAGAATTGTAAATTAATGAGATTCTTTTCACTTAAAATTTTATAATTAACAGCAGACTTACGCTTCATTTGGTAGATTCAACTTTCTAGTTACTTGTCTCGAGAGGAGGATTTAGCTTGTGCTTACACATATGCATATTTATGACTGGTAGTATAACTCTATTCAACTCGAAAATCCCCATTTTCAAATAACACACTATTTGAGCTTCCTCCGAAATAGCTACTCGTAGTCATCACAAGGAAGAAACAATATTCTTGAAATAAATGTTATTTACGGATAATAATCTATTCGTCAAAACACCGTCGACAGTCAACGAAACTCATAAAACAGAAAAGTAGTAAAGCCGGTCAGCCAATATTTGTCGGAGGAGGTGACACCTCCGCTCCTTCAGGTCTGAATGGTCTGTGAATATTGTTGTTCTATTTGATTCTGTGTTTGCGAACTCAATCAACACCTCGTTGACGACGATGCTGAGTCTGGGAGATGATGATGGCCACTTCTTGTGTACAAAGTCGCTTCACCTTGACTAGTCAACTAGTCACACACTGTTCATAGAACGCGAACCAAGTCAACAAAGTAACTCTTGACATGCCACGACAAGACTCTTGTACCGTAGGGCTCTGAAAAAAAAACTGAGATGGAAACCAGTCGAGCGATTTGTCAATGGACAGGTGTGAAAATGTTTAAGTAGTTTATCGTGTTCTACAACGAATCGTTAAATCGAATTAAAACCGCATTAGTTACAATTTAATCGAACTTAAAATGACATGTAATAGAGAAGACATGTGGCGTGCTTTGGGTTGAAATGGAAATATATTTCTCGATGGTGTAGGGTGTTGGAACGTGTCTTGTTGTGGATTTATGGAAAAACTTGTGCTGACAATATTGGGATATCATTTGCTTTTGCTTCGATGGCTTTTAAGGCTGGAAAACAGTTATTAATAGAATTCTAGATCAATCTTTCGCGGAACAGATTGTCTGCAAAATAAAGATAAATGAAGCTATGGCTTTGGAGTCTTAAATGAAAATGATGGTAATTTTATATGAAAAACCCTCTAGAAAGACTGTCTACATCATTTAATCAGCAGTCAATGGCGGCTTGGGCTAAAAGAGATTTGTTATATTTGACGAGTTTTGAGCAAGTAATCTCGTATGTAATGGCAAGGTGGCAATGAACTAAACTTCGTCTGTCATCTACATGAAGTAAGTGTCTGGTACGAATATCTACAAAAAAAAACTTAACTTTGTGCCCCTTCTTAAAGATATCATTTCATGGTAAAAGGTCCAACTAGACGTTCTCCGGCTACGCGGCGCAGCGCTAAATAACGGGTGAATCCCAGGTGGAGTCATGAAAATCAAATGAGAATGATTAACAGTGAGGAAATAAAAATAATTATTTACACCTGGAGGAGGGTGCCCTCGAGATAGTTCGCACCAGCGGAGCGTTCATTTATCCACACTCAACAGATGCTAGTTTAACGCTTTGTTATGCAACCGGGGTGGGCTCTTGGAACATGGGGTGGATGTGCTCGGAGAAATAGGGACGGATTGAAAACCGAACTTTTACAACAGATGGCCCCACTAACACATGCGCTGTAACACTCCAATGACATATGTGTCACTTCGGTTAGCTGTCAAAGTCACAAAGACAATTTGCTAATATTTTGTGCGCATAAGTTTTTTACCCTCATGGAAAACTTCGAAAATTGGCGAAAAAAAACAGCATTTGCGGGAAGTATTGTTGGGAAACTTTTTTGCCAAGAAAAGTTTTGCCGAAAGTCTTCGTTTGCTGGTGGATGCTCTATCAAAAACAGTGTTTTGGGTGGCTTAAATGCTTTAAAAAAAGCGATTTCGACATCAAATACAAAGAGCGCCCTGGTTAAGAGAAAAAATTTGAAGACGAAGAATTAGAGGCCCTCCTCAGTGAAGACTTGTGCCAAACGCAAGATGAGCTCGCAAAAACGCTAGGTGTGAGACAGGAAACCATTTCCAGGCGTTTGAAAGAGTTAGGCTTCATCCAGAAGATAGGCAATTGGATGCCACACGAACTGACGCCAAGAGATGTCGAAAGGCGATTTTGCATGTCTAAAATGCGCCTTGAACGCTACAAAAGAAAGTCGTTTTTCCATCGAATTATTACTGGTGACGCAAAATGGATACATTATGATAATCCGAAGCGCAAGAAATCGTATGTGAAGCCCGGCCAACCAGGAACATCGATATCAAAGACGAATATACACGGCTCCAAGGTAATGCTCAGCATTTGGTGGGACCAGAAGAGACCGATCTACTACGAGCTGGTGAAATCAGGTCAAACTATTACGGGACAGTTCTACCGACAACTATTAATTCGTTTGAAGCGGTCATTGTCAGAAAAACGGCCGGAATATGCGACCAGACACGAGTCTGTAATTTTTCATCATGACATTGCTCGACCACACGCTACTATGCCGGTCAAAAATTGCCTGGAGAATAGTGGCTGAGAAGTTTTACCACGCCCGCGATATTCACCAGACTTGACGCCATCCGACTACCATTTATTACGTTCGATGCAAAACGCCGTCACTGGAATATGCTTTGCTTCTGCTATCAAAAATTGGCTTGATTCGTTCTTGGCCTCAAAGGACGAAGCCTTTTTCCGACGCACAATTCATTTGCTACCAAAAAGGTGGGAAAAAGTGCCCCAGATGGTGTAGGAATCTAAGTCTTTCCCTTTATATTATGCCAGCCAGCGTTTATGGGAAGGCAAGAAAACTAATGGTAGATAGGGTCCTCTAGGTGGTGAAGGTGTTTTGGCTCAGGAGATGGTGTGTCCGAGATGTCAGTATACGATCGAGGCAGGGTACAGTCGAGGCTCCATTTACTAGGAAGCTGTGGTTGCGGGGCCGACTTTGAGCTTTCAGATATCAGGTTGCCTACATCCATAGCAATATTTTCTCCTCTCTTCCAGGCATCCGTCGAAGTAATGCCCAGGTTCCCTGCTGGAAAGCACGATGTCATATGGTCGGTAAACGAAATCATTGGCGGTAGAAACCGTGGTAGGTTCCGCACTGACCTCGGGCACGTAGGGCCTCGAATTAGGGAATTGAGTATGTTAGAACATGTTCAGAGTATATGACAGAACGTTATTTTTGAAAATATTTTTAAACAAAGATAACGTTAGGGGAAGAGGATCAAAGTTCAGGCTATTGTGCTGACGAGGCAAACGCAAAAGCAGATACAAAAAAATAGGTAACATTAAAGTTGAATAATGTTCTATTAGAACGGCCCGATTCTCTAACAGAAAGGTGAATACCAATATACAGCCGTTAAAAATTTAAAAAGGAGGCACTCGTCGAGGAACACTCTACGTGACTCAAAGGAAGGAATTTGAAGGATCGAGAGGCGCATACTGTATTCACAATACGGAATGGTGAACTTATAGAATAACGATCAGGTGAATCGGCGTTGTACGGATTCAATCGCATCGATTAAGTATCCGTAATGTGGACACTAAATTTTGGCAACAGTATTCAAGAACACTACGGACGAAGGAAAAAACAGATATAGAGAAGTGGAAAGATTATCAAAACTTTTAGTGGGTTTGATGATGAAGCCGAAAAAATGAGAAACTTGGCAGTGATGTGTAAAATATACAAGTCGAACTTCAACTTGGAACTAAAAATCACGCCAAGGTCCTTGAAACTATCGATAGCATTGAGAGGGGAGCCAAGCACAGAGTAGGAGAAGAGCAAAAGGGATGTTTTGTAGGTAAAAGACATTTGGTGACACTTCACCACATTCCAAGTGAGGGAATTCGCAGCTCACCAGTTAACCAAAGCATCCAAATCGTTCTACAATATAGAAATGTCACTAACGGTTTCAATCACTCCGAATATTTTAAGACCATCAGCGTACAAAAGGCAGGGTGAGTTAAAGAGGAAAGGAAGATCGTTAATAAACAAAAAGGAAAAATAAAGGGCCAGCGATGGACCCTTGCGGAACTCCTGAGGTAGGAAAAAAAGGTGTGGAAGAGCAAGAGTTAACAGTAACAACGCAAGAGCGGTCACAAACATACGAAGAGAACCAAGAAAAAAGGTCACAGGAGAGAACAAATCCGGCTAGCTTTGACAGAAGAATATCATGGTTCACAGAATCGAAGGTCTTGGCAAAGTCTGCGTACTATAAATGACATCTATTTGTTTTTGAAGGCCGATTGCTGAAGCAACAGTGCTTGCAAACGACAGTAAGTTTGTAACCGTTGTTCATCCATGCTGATCCCTGACCAGCAAGGGCTGGATGAAAGGGTAGTCTCTTTTGTAAACGACTCTTTCGAGAATCTTACTAAAACATGAGAAAAGGGATATGGGACGGTGATTAGAGATACGTAGATGAAATATCACCAACTTTATGGATGGGAAAAATGTTGGCAGATTTACAAAGTGATGGCAAGGTCCCGGTTGAGATGCTAAGGTTTAAAACTATCGACAAATGAACACACAGTTCCCTTGTGTTTGGAGTTTGGCGAAAAAATTCGGAATGCCGTCAGTAGCGAAGCAAGCGCTTGCGTCAAGAGACAAGATGAATGATTCCACTTCCAAAGGATTAGTAAAAAAAAGCAGAAAGAGTACTATCAGCTGCGGGAAAAAATGGCTGATGGCGAAGAGTTGTGATTTTAGGTGAAAGAAGAGAAAAGTTTAGCAAATAGCTCACAAGAATCTTGAGGTTAGGGCGCAGACTTATCATGAAGATATACTTATAACAACAGGAATGTCAGAAGAAGTTTTAAGGGAGTTGATATAAGACCAAAAAGGTTTAGGATTGTTGGAAGTAATAGAAGTTTCGATATGCGCAGAGTAAGCACATATTACGTCATTGGCTGCCTTTTTAGCAGCAGCCCGTAATCTTTGAAACTCCAAAAGGTCATTAAACGAGCCAGACCTTTTGTATTTGCTACGCGCTGTATCTTTGACTCCAAGAGCCATCGCGACATCGACGGTGAACCACAGAGAGTCGGAACTTCTTTTACAGTGAAAAGAAGGAGTGTAGCAGAAAATTAAGTAAGACAAGAAGGAATAACATTTGTAGAGAACATCATCCAAACTTAGCCCTCTGAAAAAATTATACCAGTTAATACCATTTATTTCATTGGACAAAGCGGAATAGTTTGCTTTTTTAAAATCGATACGAAAAATGAACGGTTTAGTGTTAATTCCATAAAAGGAGGAAGTTGATGAAGATCATTGCGCACATATGAAAATAGAAAAGGACTCAAGCAAAGGAAAGAAGGGTGCAGATTAGTCAAAACGAAATCGAGAATCCTGTTTTTAGCATTGGGTTTGCTATTGAATTGGGAAAGTGAACAAAGCGACAACAAGGAAGAAGCAACAAGAGAAATATTGCTTGAAGACAAAATACTTGAAAAAGTATCATCCCAAATCCTAACCAGATAAAGGTAAGAAAGCCGAAGGGAAGCAGCCATTGAGGTAGGACGATAGTTCCACAAAGAAACGTTAATTTACTAGTACGGGGCTACTACAAGAGATGCAGATTGCGGAAACAAGCAGATTGCAAATAGAGGATGGTGAGGAGTTAATTTATTTTTGTAACAAACTCACTTATGTATATTGTCAAAATTATTCCAAACTCGCATTTCATCTTAACTTAGTTTTTGGTCGGAAAATTTTGATGTGTCTGAAAGTGTATAGTGTTTGAAAAGAATTGTAGATTGTGTGTGAAATGAAAGTGTATTTATCCAAACTACTAAGAAAGGTAGAACTGGGAAATATTACCCCATCTACCGTATTCAACAGACATTTCGCCTCCATATTGCAACTTGTTCCAATCGATGCAGTTAGCCCTTCTACATACGAAAGTATCAAAAAGACAAGGATTCTACAAAATACCTAAAAGGTGAACGTATTTGTAGCCTCAGATGGAGGGTACTTTGAATAAATGTGTATTTAATTGTATAGACAAATAAGTGAGTATTTATGAATCCTGGAAACTTATCGCCATATATTCTTCTAAGTTTTAGCTATTTCGATAACCAATTTGCTCTCTGCTTCACAATTTGTAAAAACGCTGTGGTCAGGTCTCTGGGCGGGATAAATCATAGCCAGCATCTTTTTTTTCTGCATTGAACTTATAACTTGTGTTATTATCTTGTTGAAAAACTCAATGCCACGGTATTTTTTGGAATATTATCTTTTAAAATTGAATTTATTTATTCAATATTTATTAAATTTAAAGGAAGAACTCATCACTTCTTCTATCCAAGAAAAGAAAATGTGACGAACCACCAAACAATATTGACTTTTATACTCTTGGTAGTAAAATATCAATTCAATTTCCGGAATTTAACAAGTTTCCGACCATTATAATTAGTCCAGTTCTAATATCATAGACTTTGAATGTAGTTTCTGCCATCATGCGGGCTTCCTCTGTGATCATTCCCTCACATTAGCAGTAACATACATATAATTATTAATTATTGTCATCGAAGTTTTACCACTTTTCACTGTAACCATCGCAATTACTCACCACTAACGACTTTAAATGGTATCATCGCGAGTTCTTTTAAATTTTACTAATTCCATCATTCATACAATCCAACATTTCGATTGATTAAAATTCATGTGCGCCGCCAGTCCATTGCACTGAACCACGCTCCGCACCATAGTTGTTGCCATAGTGAAGGTGGTATTTAGTGGGTATTCGCGGAATCGATTGTTTAATGATTTGCAGAAGTCAAGCGGCAGATTCGCGACTTAAAAAAATTGATAAAGCACTTCGTGACCAGAATGACTATCCGTTACTGCCAATTGACTCCAGCCAGCACAGTTCGCCCATGCTGTGCTTAAGAATGGAAGTCAGAGGCCTCAGGAGAGATTGGCGTTGTCCATCCAGTGTCGTCATTCAGTAATCAGCAATCCGTACTGGGGCTGCTTAGTTAAGTTATGCAGATACACATGTATGCACATACCACACCGCCACCAACACGAGCTGGCTTGCATGTGCGTGGAGCAAGCAGGCAGAGGAGGTTCAGTGCACTTGGGGTTTGGAGCCTTACGCGAGCGGCCAGTGAACAATAAATCATAAAACCGCACACGTTGGGACATATGGGGACATCCGCTTGCAACCATCCAGCCAATTCCATCGGAGTAGGTACTATCGCATGATCTTGGCAAGTGATTTGAATGCGAACCTCCTAATGAATTTCTCGGGAACTCATTTCGAGATTCCAGGCGTCCGGGCGAGTCCATTGCGAGTCCAAATTATCGGCCGGTATGCAAACTGTTGTGGCGACTAGTGGTCGCCACCGATGATGCGATTTGATTATGATGTTATGCGCCAACTTTGAAGCTTCAAGCTTCCGGACAAGTAGGTACTACTGTCATTGCGCTTTCGAATCACTCGAAATTTATTCATTTTCACTGTTTCCTCTTCCCAATGACGAAACACCCACTGAATAGGCAAACGGGCTCGTCTTAGTTCGGAAGTCTTTCCATGACCATATCCAGAATAGTTTTACAGCGGCTCTGCATCTGCAAGCCAAACCAGTAGAAAGCCATAAATTTTAACGATAATAGCATCTAACAAGCAACACGCTTCATATCCGAAGTTCGAACAAGCGATAAACGATCTGTTTCTAAACACGAAATCAAATTTACATAATTCTTAAACTGAATATGGTTGGGCGTTGAATGATCTTTGATGTTTGATAATCACAGTAATAAATTTCTCGCTTTGAAGCGATGAACGCGAACGATCGGAAGATGATGTTGTTGTTATTATCATCGTTTCCGATTTATTGCTTGAAATGATTTATCACTCAATATGCTATGATGTTTTTGGGGAAGATCATAATTAAGTGTCGCATTCAATTGAATTTCTGACGAATATTTGTCTAAAAATCAACATGTTCAAAGTTGAAGTTAAATAATTGATTTTATGTGTTTTCCCGCTTTGATTTCAATTCATAGATAGATGGATTCGCGTACTAGAAGATATTCGATTTTAATTATGTATTATATTTTACGAATTTAAGTGATGTTACGCTAGAGTGCGACATTTAGACAGAAATTTTTGACAGATAGAATTAGAATGAAACGTTTTTTTAGATAGAAATCTTTTTTTTACACATTAACAGATTAACTGTTCACATATCCAAATATCTTTTCACCAGAATAGCTAAGTCTTCATTGCGACACGTACTGAATTTATCGTTTAACAAAACCTTATTTCTCAATAATTCGATCAATTTAGTGTTAAGCTTAGTACAAAAGTCTGCGCGAAGATAAATTTTGACAAGTTTTCATCTATAAACTCGATATTTCGAATCAAGAACAATGTGTATTTTTAACAATCCAAGCAAGTTTGTTCAACGGTCTCAACTTCTAGCACATGTAAAAGAAGTATACGCGTCCCACAGATAATCACTCGATCGCTCGACTCTGATATCAGTCTGTAAAAAATAATAGTTAAATCACAGACCTGGCTGCAGCTAATGCACTACAATCACAGAGCGATACACACGATTGAATTGAAATCAAAAATTGAATCAAATATCGCTTTTTCGCTGGAAAGAATCTCGTAAATGTCTGAATCCTAAATTGGCACAAAAGTGGAGAAATACACCCGAATAATGGTCTGGCGAAACACGATACGGGCCTTCCCATATCCGCTATAGTTTCGGGCTAACGCCTTTCTTTCGACGAGGCTTATATAGTCACATCGAATCGTTTTCATTCGATCAGTGTTCAAGTTTAGTGCTAAGTGCTTTGTGGATAGAGTCTAGAAACATACTCCCCTGTCCTCTGATGGTATCCTAGATTTCGATCTAATATGCCTTTGCCGAGGACTTCCATCTAATACGCTGTCCCCTTGCATATATACCTTACAAGATACTTTGTACTTAATCCCGTCATCAGCAAATTTTCCATTCAAGGGAACCTCTGACTGTGTTTCACCTTTCACCTAATTGCACCGATAAAATGGCTAGTCCTTCACGTTGATGTACATGTGATCTCATTTTAGTTTTTGCATCTGTAGTACTTCCGTGTGCTTCCACTTGATTTTTCGCTCTCCGATATCTAAGCTAAAACCTTAAAGACTTAGAAAGTCCACTCCTAGTCATGGTCCAATGCTAGGAGTCTTTTGGTGTATACATTCCTGGCATTTCCTCGGCTTGTATTCCTTCCAACAATTACGTCACAAATGCTCCCTTTTTCCGCAATTCCAGCATTAAGAAGCTGCACTCATTGCTGATTCTTTGGTTATCTCTCTTCTTTGGCATCGGCAGTTGTCATGCACCTCGTGGGCTTAACGGTTCTTTGAGATGCCGATTCGTAAGTCAAAGCATAGTCCCAAGAGTCTATTTGCGTCCGCCTATTAGCTAGAGGAAAAAAAAGTTGCTTAGCGAACAGCCTCTGCATGAAGGCATCCTTTGCCGTTTCATAAGATAAGTCAAAACGAAAGTTTCAGTCAGCTGTTGTTACGTATCTCCTGGCTTCTGGGTTCGCGTTTTTAGCTGTGAGTAATTTACCTCTTTCAAATGATCTTCATCGTATCGCATGTCTTGAGCATTTGTGAGGCTGTAATAACGAGAGTAATTTTCAACTGGCATGGTCTGAAGAACTTCGACTGTAGGTCCCCTTAGTGACACCATTTATGTAGTCGCACGTTGTCAATCATTCCAAAATTTGTATTCGGCCACAGCTTCAAACTGCTTCTTGCATCTGGACCAAGAAGTTTGCCCATCAAAAATTGGCGTTTTAAGCCTTTTATTATTAGTTGCTTCAGTTTGAATAGCTTCCTTAGTTTAGACTAGCTTCAGATCTAATTTCCGCATATCGATTTCTTCTTCAACTTTTTAATATCCAGAATTATCCTTAATATCCAGAGCTCCTTTTTCCATTTTCTGCGCTTGTTCAAGCTTCTTCTCCAAGTGTTCCTTCATGTCCACAGCTTGTTGGTGTAGCTTCTGATTGAGTTTTCATAGCTTGTTGCTGCATGTCGTAAGCTTGTTGTAGAAAACCATTTTCAGCATATATACATTTTCAGCAGCAAAACCGCCTTACATTTTTTCCACGCTACTTTGTTCTTCCCGGGTGTGATCTTGGCCTGTTTTATCATCTAGATTCTAGATTCTAGAAATTAAAAGTTTCCGGATCGATACCTTCCGCTCTTTAAACCTTAGTCGTGATAAGAGTGCTGATTCATTTCCGGTTTTCAACAAATCACGTTTCCGTCATTCCGTTTTCAAATCCGCAAACGTTATTTCATTTACTAACTTCGACATGATTTTTTCTTAGGAAATAGCTTCGAAACTCACAATAGTCACCAAGCTCACAATCTCTCACTTCCTAATTAGTACGCGCTCGTTTTTACGTTTGTTCACGTTGCTAACAAATCAATAGTTTCGAAAATCTGTTTAACATTTGTCATTATTCACAAACGTAACATAATGATAATGAAACAAAAATTTCAAGTACTACTTAAAAAAAAAATTATCCAACTTCTGACACCAAATTTAATATTTCTTTTGATAACCCTTCACAACTCGCATAAAACGATTTCGCGCTGTCGATTGCTCGACACGCTTGTTTAAAGTCATTTTCTTACTTCGTCGAGGGACTATTTATAGTCGTCTGTCGCGTTTCTAGGCTATTCTGAACAATTATTAACTATTCGTTTTTATTTAAATATTCGCCTCTTGGTTGTCAAGATGCTCTGGTCGATTTTTCTTTATTTGTCCGGAAAGGTGATTCTCGATCTGCCTAGTTGATGTGAATGTTTTCTGAGTATATGCAGCAGTATGAAAGTTTCGCTTGAAATGGGTTAAAATGTAATAATAGCGCTTTCTATTGGTTTAAATATGCATATAATACGGTTTCTTGCAATGCGCATAATGCTGACCAAAGTCATCTGATTTTTGATGTGCAGGCAATAATCCTGGATTTGGTGCAAAAATTGTGGTAGAAAAGTGGAATAATTTAGAATTTTTATTTACCTAAAATATACACATCAAATCTTTAAATCAATATCAACCAGCTTTTCTATGACTTTTGATGAATGTAGGAAACCTGGACTGCATAGAAGCTATAATGGTGCGGCATCAACATCTCTCACGCCTTTCTAGACATCAATCCAAAGATGAAAATATTATTATACTAGTTAGAACCATCACTTCGCTTTCTTTAAGGTATGCTTTGAGTCATTGATTCGGTGAAAGGCTCATCGCAAAGGCATTTCCTCTTCAGCGTAAGGCAACCTGTACGGCTTCTCAGGTATTATTTACGTAGTAGTCGGCACTCACTTTCTGAACAATCTTAGCTAGAGTCCCAACAACGTTCCGGAAAATCAACCCTATAACATGGACTACTGGACTAATTGGACAAATTGGACAATTTTTTGTTTCATTCGTGCATAACATATTACGATAAACGGTATCAGGTTCATTGGCAAACTGAGCTTTTCTCTTTAGATGCATACTTTTTTATGCCTATACTTTTCTTAACCTTTTTGCTGTAAGATGAGTTATTTGCACAATCTTACAGCATTCTCGATGTACCAGCTTATACATAGAACTAATTTCCTATCTGAGGAGATATTATAAAGAGGTGTATCGAATCTATCCTTTTGATGGCATCATCCTGCCTTTTGCTGGTTTTCCTTCCAATTTTCAACCCAATTCTGACGTTTTCATTAATGGCAATCATCGCTGAACTTCTCTTAGAAAACCATTTTAATTCAGATTCTATTTAACTCAAGCTGATTTTCAAGTATCACAGTTGAAGTATTACGAATTCCTATCATCACTTTTTGGAGGTCCTTGGAAATTTCAATTCTTTCAATCTGCAACTAAAAACAATCTGTATACCAAAAACCCTCAGCTTTTCTAATACATATAACCAATTCTAACATAATCAATGAGTTTCTTTTACAATCAATAAAACAATACAACAATATATGATTCTCATTGAAATAATTTCTTCGGCATTCAACAATTTCTTCGGCAATTTTAACTCTATATTTATGCCGTTCAAAAATTAATTTCTAAAGCATCCAAATGCACTGGCACATTTAGATAGCATCCTTCAAGTCGATGGGGCTCACTGTAACCACAAAAAACCACTTTAAAATCACTTAAAAAACCACTTAAAAAACCCGATTCACGGAGCAATAGTTTTTACATTGCAGTCGGCAGCCCTGTCTACGGCACAAGCGCACATCTCATGTGCCAATTCCAAGAAATTCGCATGGCAGCCAGAGCTACCTGCCGGAAAATCAAGTGAACTACACTGACTCGACAATCTACAATCGCTCTTCGTTCGCTAGCCTGTTCGTGCGTTTGTCAGTCGTTTGTTGGCCCTGTTGGCGTGTGGTTTGTGGTTGAATTTCGTCTAGCGTCTATTTCACGTGTGTGGTTATTTACATCTGTGTCGCGAGTGTTTATCATCAATAATACTATTCACATGTGAGCGAAATAGAATCGTCAGAAAACCCCTGGAATAAATTCTGATTCATCTAAACGAGTGTTTGATTCGCGCGATTTGTGCCATCGCATTCGTGAACCCAATATCCAATCGAATCCATTTAGTTCAACAAACAACAAAGTGAAAGTTTTGTTTTCGGTGAATCAACTCGCTACGGTCAAGCAATTTTTACCCATCGTAAAAAAACCTCCGCAAAATCCGAACGGACGGAGGCAGGCTGAAATCGTTGTTGTGCAGTCAGTGGGGAAAAAAAATCCAAGAATAAAACGTTTTCGTGTGGAAAATGTGTCAGCAACAACAACACCAAAGAACTGTCGTCGACGCCGTCATACGCAGCAAAAGGAAATAAAGTCAAAGTCGCCAACAAGTGGATTCCCGTGAATTTGCTGGCATTCCGTCGCGACCGTTCTGAACAGTAGCCGATGTTATATACGCAGAAGGAGAAGGAAGTGAATCGCGGATTTTATTTTAAGACCGAAAACCGATTTTTCGCCAAGTCTTCCAGTTAAGCGACCGGCTAGAGATAGTTTCTGTCTGTTGTTGTTTTTTTGTGTTGCTTCTTCGAATTCTCTATAGCTTAATCTTGAGATTTAAATTTTACTCGATTATCTTTGGGGATAATTGTAAATAAACATAGTACTTCTCGCTGGTGCCGGGTAAATTTGCGAATATTTGTTGTGCGATTAGAACGGTAGAAGAGAGTTCGCGGAAAACTTGCAAAATGATGGATTTACGGAGAAATTGGAGGAGTTGGATGGCAGACCTGATGGTGGTAATAGTTGCATCATCGCTGGTGATTGTGGTGGATGGAAGCGAGGATCAATCGTCGACCGATCATTGTTTCCGGAATCTGTATGACACTGCGGTGAACTCAACACATATGCAATTCACTAAGGAAATCACCTCGATGGACTATGCGGTCTTGGGATCTTTCAAAAGTCTGCACTGTTGCGCTAAGGGATATAGGAGCATAGAATGGTAAGTGATGAGTTATTGATTTGAAGATGATATTGCTTTTAATTTTTGGGCGGAAGTGAGGGAAATTAGTAGTGAATCAATGAGTAATAATTTTGAACTAAAACGAAAGGCAACAGTGACGAAATTGCAAATTCGAAAGTTAAATGAAATATGAATTTAATTTCACGGGCTAGCCCACATATTACTTATTTTATTCATCATTTTAATTTATTTCAACGGTGAACGTTGAGCTGACAGCAAAATTGCTCATGTAAAAGACTTTGTTTGTGATGAGTACAACAGTTTTAGGATGATTGCGTGGATGAAAATTTCTTAGCAGACATTCCGCAAGCAACTTTTAGACAATGACTAGTTTTTCTAAGAATAAATACTGTTGAATAGGTTATCTAAATTTGGTAGAACTAGGAGATAAAATGTATAAGGACCGTAAGACTAACAGTATTTTACATCTGAAAAGGGACAAAACAATAATTTAGGTTTTTCTTTGTTAAGCGTTTTAGGAATATTCTTATATTGACGGCTTTGTAAATTAAAGCCACTAAAATTTGTCAGCTACTTATTCTATATAAAAGTTAAGGCTTTCATTTGTCTTGGACAATTATCATCCAAAGCAGAATGCGAGAACCGTCTGTAGAGACAAAAAATAATAGTCAGCATATTTCCTTGCGAGTCAGTTACCTGAACAACTAAGATTCGATCACTTTTCTATAAAATCATGAGGCAACTTTCAAAAAAAATTTGCTGCTATAATTTTTGTGGGTATAAATCGATGTTGTTCAATAACAAGAATTTGTTAAAAAATAAATCTCAATTGATTGTGATTGATTCTTTGCATATTGGTCCTTTGAACAGTTAACAGAGTCAATTCCTAGTAGCATATCTTGTAGAACAATTAAGTCAAACAAAAACTTAATTAATTTTTAGAACCAGTGTCCACAAAACAGCATCTGAATTCTAACTAACTAATTTACATAGCTGGTGTCTACATCGAAAGTACAAGAGTTTTTCATGTGGCAAGTAGAACTTTAAGCGTAATCCGAGAAACCTCAGAAATAGATCATCGTAAAGATTGAAAGCAGTATGCGTTGGAAAAGATACCAAAGCGCTCAATTTTCGACAAATTATGTAAGTGAGGTTCCGTAATTTCATTTCCGAACTGAACAAATACTAAAAATAAATTTTCAGTTCTATTTCCCAGCTGTTTAACGAAATGAATATTATTTTTTTTTAATTATTTCGTTTCGTTCTGATTATATGAATGAAATTGGTCTATGAGCCCGAGTGCTCTTCCGAACAAACCAGACACACCCAATTTAATTAACATCTATGGAATTCATTTTATGCCCATACAACCTGAGCTATACGGACAAATCAATGGACATCCTTCAAATCGTGTTTTTTATTGAAAAATAAAGTTTAAGTACAAAAACGTCTTGCATGGCATTTCGCGCATCTATTGACATTGTAATTATTCCATGTAGCCTCCATCAGCTTCAATCACGGCCTCCATTCGCGGTCTGAAGTGCTCGCACGCCCTCTGCAATTTTGCGCTGTCAATATTGGCGAACGCTGCCTCAATGGCGGTCATTAATGATGTCACATTTGGATGTCGAGACTTGTTGGTAGCCCTTTCAATCACGCTCCATACGTAAAAGTCCAAGGGATTTAAATCTGGACTATTCGGAGGCAAAAATTTCTTAGAAATGATCAAATTGCACCTGAGAAGAAATTATCAAATTGCAGCGAGCCACTCGCTTTGTTCTTACAGCTTCAGAAAGCATTTGTCTAACCTTGATCGTGTAAGAATAATATCGAAGGTCCTCACAACGATTCTCCGCGTGGTAGGCTCGCTCACATTCACAATAGACGCCAGTTTTCGTAACGATAACCCCGGGTCTTCCAGAATCAGCTCTTCAGTCTTTTTGGTGACTTCGGGGGCTCTCACAGTGTGTTCTTTTGAGTGCCGCTTTCTTACCGGTGTGCTTGAACCTTCACTCAACTGTTTTTGAACTTTGTACTTAGTAACAAACTCATATACAGTTGATTTCGGATATCGGAAAAATTGAATAATCTCCCGTGCTGACCGTCCAGGGCGAAGACTTTCGATTATCACGGCTCTTCGGTTATACTCCTGACTCATTTTTAAAAACACCTTTTACTTATGTCGGCTTACTACTTATACGCCAACGACGACCTCTGACACGAACACAATGGAGCGGGATATTCAATTTGAAAATTGTCTGGATTTTAGTGACGCACCCTATATACAGTACCTCACAGATAAACTCGGTAAAATGTGTCAGCCATAAAAAACAGCTATTGAAATTTTACATGAAATTGCTAATTTTCGTACTCACATTAAAGTCATTAAAGACCAAGCGAGATAACAGCCAGTAGCGCCATATCGCATACTTTTCGTATGTGCTGTCCATAAGCCAGCTTCAAGTCCAACATCACTCCAAGATACCTAGCGGATTTTCTGGGCTTAAGAACTTCAGAACCAACCGTCATGGGTATAATGGTTGGTATCCTCCTCTTGGTCAGCATGACAATCTCAGTTTTTGCGATCGCCAGTTGGAGACCATGGCTTTCCATTCAGGCTTCAACCCTTCTCATTACTTGATTGAGTTTGAGTTGGGCGAGGTGAGGATTTCTTGATGTGATGACAGCGGCTACATCATCAGCACGTCTTCCGGCATTTCGAGGTGTAAGAGACCCTTGGTCTGGCCCGAGAATGGACTCTTTTGTTGCTCCATCTGTAATGGATTTAAGTACAGTTCTCTGATTCGTTTCATAAATTAATTGGCGATCTTTCAAGTAGTCTCGTACCATTGCCAGCAAGTATTCCTCTATTTGAAAATGTCGCTGAAGAGAATCCAATATGTCTGTCCATCTCGCCGAGTTAAAAGCGTTACGGACTTCCAGAGTTACCAAACACACTATGGGTCTACCCCGATGACAAGCGACCTCTGCGCGATTTACTGCGCTAATTACTTCGCAGATAGCACTTATTGTTGAGCAGCCACTGCTGAATCCATGTTGGTTTTCCGAGGTTTCAGCAACCCTTCCAGAAGTTCCCCCGCAGTATCAAGCATACAGGGAGGTCTGTACGCTGATGGTGTGTTAGGATCTCCCTTTGCAATTAGGGCAAGTCGCGCCACTTTCCAGGGTGACGGAAAGACACCCGCTAGTAAACATTCACTGTACATACGTAGTAATGTTGACGGGTGTCTCTCCACCACTAATTTTAGGACTTCTACTGGAATATTGTCCGGGCCTGGGGCTTTTCGGTTCATCATTCTGACGCTCGCGCTTTTTCTAATCTAGTGTTGAAAAAAGTAGTCTGGCATGCTGTGGCAAGCATGAGGGGTGCCATCTTCCCTAGCTTCGCCCAATTAATGCGTTAAGCTGGCGACGTTGACATTATTTCCCAGAAAAAACGGGCCATTGAAGAATGAATCCTTACTAAAAATTAAACAGGTGACACAAACCAGAGGCTGCACATAAATGAACGAAAGACAAAATAAATTTGGACAGCGTTTACATTAAAAACTCGAAATTTGACCATTTAATAATTCTTTTGTCGAAATTTACAATCGACAGCAACTACGACAAAAAAATCGGTGTTTGATAGTCTACAAAGCCTTTTTCAGTCTCTCAAAAACAATCCACTAAAACTTTTTTCGCTCGAAGTCGAAACTCCTTTTGTACAAGGGCAACTCGTCAGTCTTCATGTATTCGTTGGAAACATGGTTTCTTAGGAAGAAAAAATGGGGACTTTTATCTGCTTTTGCACGAAAATCTTTTTTATTTTTTTCGTGCTATGCGTAGAATTGTGAATTCGGGGGTGTCTTTATACTATGATCGATTGCACAATTTATTTTTGCCCAGAATGGGGCTATACTGCAAGTAAATTACGGTACTGTTTCGGCCAATGAATACTTTTAACAGTGACCATATCTTCAATATGAAGAATGCCATTCCAGATTATCGAATAAAGCGAATAAATTTTGGATTCCCATTGAAGCCAGAAGACCTTAAGGACACGGCTGGAAAAATTTTGAAAAGATAACAGTTTCTTCTAAGACTGACTTGATAAGAATTGTTACACTTCATTCATGAAATGATACCCTGATCTTACTGCTCTTGTCTTTGAATAGATTTCGTTGGGTCCAGCCTTTGGACCAGAATAAGGATCACATCATAATAAGGGATTGTGATTAAAATCAACGGCTTTAATCTTTCCTTGGACCACAGACACCTAAAATCAATTAAAAAATCATCAAAATTATACCATTTCCATTATATCCCATGATTTCATCAACAAACGAAACATCTTTCATCATACAGTGCGTCACATTAGCAAATATTTTCTCATTTCACTTTTTAACCAAACACCTGGGAATTAACTGCGAATCGCCATCATCCATCCGCTTATAGCCATTAACAAATTGAAAATTTTTTCACGACAACTGATTAACGAATTTCGCAATCTTCATCAAAACGGATAGATGACGGCCATATACCTTTGATCACACCATCTTCTCGATTTGGTTCTCATTACCTGCTTCTTCCTCCCTCTACATTCTGCCCCTTTGTTCTTCGATCAGTAGTTGCGGTGCATCCGTTGCTTATTGCCTTATGAAGTTGAAACAGAAATGAGTAGTAGTATGATTCATAAAATAAATTCTGTTTAATCGTTTGTTAGCTTGTTTGCCTGCCGAGCCGATGTCGAATGGGCTTTTCACCTTCGAACGTATGTACATATGTATGTAGCTACATATGTAGGCTGACTAAGCGATGAGGCAGGTAAAACTAACAAACTACAAGCTGTTTCCTAAGCCCCTCGGCAGCTCCATACACCTGGAATTCCGAAAGGAATATGATCACATCGCGATCATGACTGTATGATTGCTGTGTCGTGTCTCATTGCTCCAACATACATAAATCTCCTGGCTTAGGTGTTATCTTATCGAAGCGATCGCAAAGCCCGAACCGGCGCGGTATCTGATCTGTTCTGTTCGTCATATCATCAATGGGGACGGCAGAATGAACAGAACGGCGGGTCGTTGAATATTCCGGTTTGGCTCTTCTTGTCGCCAATTTGCAGTCAGTAATCTGAACAAAGAATGAATAAACCTTTAAAAATAGTGGATTGATCGTATCGGATCGAGAAGATTGGGTGACGGACGGATGAAACAAGCGAATCCATGTGATTTCGGACTCGAAAACGATTGAAAGAGTTCAAGGATTTTTAGCTCATCGCATTATCTTGTTTTTTGTCCACACGTATACGAGAATTAGTCGTGCATCCGCAGTGGCAAAACTCCAATGAGAGATGAAATTTGTGCTGCTTCGTTGGCCATGCATGCGTTTAATCGATTCAGATATTAATAATCGCGAGCGATACCTGACCGTCGTCTGTCTACGTCCACCCCGTGAAGCTGCATGCCATTGTATTCGCACCACTCACTGCCGCAACTCATTTACATACCACGCTGGATTCATCAACGTTGCGAGCGCGTCTGTACATAAATAATACTCTGATTGTTGGTCATGAACCTGATCACGTTGTTTCGTTCGAATTGGACGTCCGAAACAGCACGGCTTTTGCGTCTGTGTTTCTTATTTGCACCTACTTAAGAATTTCCGAGAACACTAGAACCCTCCGTGCAAGCAACAACTAATCCAATGTTTCACTTGATGCTGATAGCGTTTGTCATTAAAAGCAGCGAATTGGATTCCAATGGACTTGCTGGGTTTTTTCCCCTGAAATTGTTCTATTGCTGTAGTGCTTCTGCTTGCCAGTCGTTCATCGGAAAAAATGGGTTGAGACGCGTGTGTGCTTTTCAACGGAATCCGACTGTGATCAGCTTCGTTTGAGCGGTTTTCACGAATATCTGGCTCGCCGTCCTCGACTTACTTAAATTGGGTTGAAATTCGCCGAAATTTGATAATTGCGCGTTTCATCCTCGAACATGTCGGACGGGGTCGAAAGCAAGAATTCACATGAAATCTTGTCCGAAACGCAGGAATAATTTTTTGCATCAACAATTACGTTACAGCATCCCGACGCTGGACCATAGCATGTTCCTCAGTCGCTGATACGAAAATGGAATGAACGAGTGTGCGAGAGAAGCGCGAATATGAGCTTTTGTGTCGAAGGAACGTGCATGCACCGTCAGAATGTGCTGAAAATTCGTTACTGTAGAGGAAAATTTCTCTCCATGGCTGAAAAGCACGGGAGACAGAATTCCGAGAATCAAGCTGTTTGTTTACTGGCCGGCCCGGCGTTTGCAGCAATCAGCAAACGAACGGACGACGCCAAAGACCGGTGGCGATAAAAAATTTAATTAACATTCATTGGAAAGCGTGTCATATGTTGATAACAATGACGACGATTCTTTTCGATTCTAAATCTTATTTGTTTCTGAATAATCGAAAAAAAAACCAATAAGCATCACGTGGTAGCGTGGGTCAGCCACATGAAATGTAGATAAATGTTTCCATCTACAAGACAAAAGGTTAAAACTTCATTTTTCAATCACAACCCACGTCAAAGTCTTATTCGTATAGGTAGATTCCGACCTAACTCACCTACTTTAAATCCTTTCACTTTGTGTGCAAAAATGAAATATATTCTTTGTGCAATGAGAATTTGCGATGGTAAAACGAGGTTGATTTAGGGCTGATTTCAAAACAAGAAAAAATAACACTTTTTTTTAATACAGTATAAAAATTCTTTACCATTTAGAACCCATGGACGCAGGAGGCACGCTTCAAATAATTTCACTTCCTAACAAAAAACACCTTGTCAGATTTGCATCGAATTTTCGCTACATGAAGCATTTGTAAGTTGAGTCAAATAAGTGATCAAGGGAAGTAAGTTATACAAGTGTATAAATAATGAATGCCAAGAAAAAGCCGTGAAATGCAGAAGTTTGGAAAATTATAGTTATATATGCTAAAATTGGTGTATTGTTAAAACAATTAAAATATACTGCCAGAAACGTAGTAAGCAGATACAAAATAAATCGTCAATCAATTGCTCGTTTCTGTAAAATTGATAGAGAAAAATATCCATCCGATGACGTCACGTAAATTCACCATGCAGAACTCAACTGATTGAGTTTGGCAGTTGGTAGTACCTGTAGGTGCGAATCTCACCGCTGCCTATTTATTTATTTTTCCGTACATAATATATATTCGTAAAATTTTTATTGGCAAGCGAAGGTTATGTACACTAAGTCCGCTATTACAATAACAAGATTAATTGGATACTTTTAATAGGCGAAGATTTATAAGTTAAATATGGCAAATATATTAACATGTATAACATGCTACGCGTTCATAATTCGTATCATTGTATGCGATGCATTTTCAGTGATTTGACAAATCTCTTAAGCATTCCGAAAGCGAGGTTTTTGGAGCTCTGTCGGTTCAACAAAGAGGGAGCATGTGAACTTCAGGAGGAATTAAGGGCTAACATGAAAAGTCTTGCATCACTATGCGACTCAAAGATTTCACTTTCTCACACGCATCCTACAGAACTCTAGCACGAAAATTTTAACTCAACTTCAAAAATGGCCGTGACTATATTGTCAACTGATAGAGAAGTCAAACTCTACTGATGTCGTTACAGAAACACTTTCTCTGTTCCAATCTGCGTGGTGAATAGATTGAATTGAGATATGGCTGTAGAGTTTCATCCAGAAACGCACTAATGAAGAATGACGTCAAATAGAGAATCTTAGTAGAGATTTTCTCCATTTGAAGGTTACAGAAACGAGTCACAGGAAGGCCAAAACTGCTAATCGAGCGAGAAGAGAAGTGAATTGTTGGAGAAATTAAGAAGGATCCAAATCTAAGTTATCAGTTTTACACAGTGAAGTAAAAAAGACTATGGAAAATCTCTATTAAAAATTTTAAAATTTGCAATATGTTTTCCACTGCTATTTTTGAATTCCTCTGCAATCGATTCGTAGTTCCCTGTAGAGACAAACGTTCCGAAAGTATCACGGGGCTTCGGCAATTTCCATTAAGATTTTTCATCGACGGAAGAACTGCTCCCCAAAGTTTTAAGCCATAAGTTCAAATCGACTTCAAAACAGATTTATAAATAAGCGATTTGGAATCGAGTGGGAGTACTGATTTGCTATTAAGAATCCAATTGAATTTGACGAATGTAAGTTTAAACTGCTGATTTTTAGCTTCAATGTGACGTTTCCAGGCTAGCCTCCTGTCAAACTGCATTCCAAAGTATTTGACCTCGTGACTTTGCTGTATTGATACATTCGGTAGTTCTGCTTTTTCATTTGATATTCTTTAATGTGTGAAATGTGCATGATTCTGTATATATGGATCTGAGTTGTTGCTAATGATAGCGATAACGTCCGCGAAAGTTATCGTGGTTGTTACGTCATCTACTATAAGATCAAATTTAAATATTGTGTAAAGTACAGGTTTCAAAACAGTCCCTTGTGGATTTCCATCACGCACTTGATGTTTTGATTTGAAGATTTTACATCGAACCTGAAATGTTTCATCGGCTAGGTAAAAGGAATGGACCTCATGCAAGCATTTTAGAAGAATAGGCTTGTTTTTGTAGATCAACCCTTGGTATCAAACTATCGAAGGCTTGACTTACACCGAAAGTAGTTATACTTAGCACGAGACAGCGATTCATTAAATCATTCGCAAACGATTAAAAAAAAAATGATCTACATTAATTAATTACTGATTTACAGTAAAATATATTTAACTCTATGGTGACAGCGAGAGCTTTAGTTAATTTCTAGGGATCCCTTTATTACTGTGGGAATAAAATATTTGCAACACCCAAGTGCCAAAAGTAAAGGTTTCTAGTACCCATTTCCATGAGGTATGAGAAGTTTCAGTATCTGCACGTCAACTTCCACTATGAATTCTATTCGAGCTTTCGCCATCGTTAGGTTAGGTTAGGTTGAAATGGCTGCCGATCCCCAGAGACCTGACGACCGGCACACATAGGCACAAGAGAGGCCCGTTGTGATACCATACTAAATTAGTGACTCTCTCCTATTCACTAAAATCAGGAAACCATCTGCTTCCTTTGATAAAACGGACTATCGCCTTTAAATTGACCGGGGACAGTTCCGTCAGATTTGAGAGAAAGGGTGCACCAAGTGCCGCCAATCTTCTCCTTGCCAAAGCCGGGCACTGGCACATGAGATGGAGGACGGATTCCTCCTCATCCTCAGAGCCACAACTCCGACAAAAATCGTTAAACTCTACGCCCAGTCGTTGCGCGTGCCGCCCTATGAGGCAGTGGCCAGTTAACACACCGACAGTGCAACGCAGAGCGCTTCGAGTTAAGCCTAAAAGCTGCCTGGTGCGATGCGCATCCATGGATAACCAGGACTGCCTTGCTATCGCACAGGATGATTCCTCTGCCCAGGACTTCCTAGCGTCCTCAAGATATTTTTGCCTGATGGCCAATTTCACCGATGCCATCGGTATTCCTATTGTGGAGCAAGAGACCTCCGGTAACAAGGTTCCAAGCCTTGCTAGCTCATCGGCCTCACAGTTGCATCGTTAGAAATTAAACTATTATTTTGTTGGAATTGTGTTTGCGGGATGATTAAAATTGAAAAAAATTTTTTTTATTTATCTTGAAAATTTTATTTGACAAAGTGGTTTCGAAAGCATGCACTGATTCTCATCAGACACCAGCGCACAGTGCATACTTGACTGGTGTGACCACTTGCAGTTGGAAATCATTAATTGTTATTTACGCTGGTTGTGACAAATTTTAACATCTCCGACTTATATCCATGGAAATAATTTACTCAAAAAGGTTATTGATTTGTGATCACGGTTCCCTTCTTGTCTATAATCGCATAGACAACGTATATCGTCTCTAAAGCTTATCATTTCTCTGCACAATTGCTTATGAGATCCCACGTGAACAAGTTAACAATCTGAGACAGGACGAATAGCTCTAAAAAGGAAATAGAATATCGCTTCATGCAGACGCTACAATCATTTTAGAGAATGAATAAAGATATTAAGTTCAAACTCATCTCCTCTCGTTATAAATGCTATTTAAAACAAAAACCTTTATTACTTCTCTATCACCATATCTGTCTCATGTAAGCGCATCTTCCGGTGACTCAAATGTAAACATCTTAACTCTAGGCAATCTGCGAATTCTGGTAAGTGATAATTCTGAATCGAAGTTGCAACAGCTGAACCTTAAATTTTGCCTTCATTTAGAAAAATATGAGTCTTAAAAAAATGTGATTCATAGTAGTAGTTTGGATCTAAAGTTTAGCGAAAGATGTGTGTCCGAACCCTAGTTTTTGCTATCATGGATTATTAGTTATAAGTTAAATGCTCATCTAACCAGCCTGGACCATACTAACGATTCGCTCTTATTTTTAACTTACCTGGCGATAAACTCACAGAAATAGTAACATATAAACAGTTTTTCGTAAATTCGATTTACCATTCCCATTCATACACTCGGCCCTCTACTGAAGCGATACACTTCATAGCCGTCAAACCATAACTACTCGAAAAGAAATCTTTATCACATATCAATGTAATCCTTCAAAACTTGTTATCCTAACTACCTGAAGAAGATCAAAAAAAATCATTGCACAAGTTTGTTCACGTACCGAGCTACATATGTATCTACCGGCATTTTTCGATTCGTCATCAATCTTCTTTTAACTATTTCAGAAACAAACAAAAAAATACAGCGCGTAGAGTACCTAACCTATACTATGGACTGCTCTTAATGTTGGGTCAACTTTTCAAATATTTTGTGTTAGTTCACACGTACCGACGATAAATCCATCGGATAGAAAGTTGTGATGGTCTCAAGTGGAGGGCCTCGAGAGTTCCAAGTACCTCTGGCTCGGAGGATTAGTTCTACCGTCGTCGTCGTCGTCATCGTTGTCCATGCACAAAAGACGATTCGAAATAGAAATATATGACAAGATACCAGGAACGCGAGCCCTACTCGGTGTTCTTCCTTCTAAACGCCACTTTTATGGATTCAGTGCAGATGAATAAAAGGCGGCAATGTAAAGAAAGGCCACCGTGTCGTCATCATGATGAGTCGGGGGACGAGGGTTGAATTATTTCGGACAATTGTCGAGTAGCAACCTGTCGGTTTGGCGTGTGTATTTATTAATAATTTTGAATTCTTATCATCAATTGGGACAGCAAGAATGGGCATACTGGACGACATGCACGTGGTGAACATTTTATTGGGAAAATAATTAATTTGTGGCTAAAAATTATGAGCTGTTTTTGTTGCTGCTTTCCGTAACTATAATAGCTTGAAGACATTGTGAAAAGTTTTTGCACTATATTGGAACGAATTACAAAGCTGACCACATTGATCTTAAGACGACAGGATTCGAAAATACCTGGTGAAATTTACTCGAATGTCAAATGCCTAAACTGATTTGGGCTCGACAACAAATTTTAGAATTCATTCCCAAATCGTCCCTGGACTAAAAAGCCAATACATATTTTGCTTAAGATCTCGTAAGATCCTGTTGCCGCGTCCTATTTATTTTGAGCCTACGTATAACAGAAAGCAACGGTTATATGTATCTTAGGCAACGCCTCATCGCCTTGTCGACATAAAACCATTCGAAACACTTCATAATTATTTCACATCAACTAAAACATGGTTATCCAATTTTAAATCAAGTAATTATGGTAAATGAAAAGGTATTTAATACTGCCGTTAGCAAAAGGAGGTTTGTAATTTATATCGATACGAGTGTATTGGCAGATTAAATTAAACTCAATCATAATTACAATTGATAATACGGACATATCATTTGTCCATTATGCAATATTGTCGGATAGTAGATGAAACAAACACACAAAGGCAAGGTGAATGTTTTCGTGGAAGTATTCCTTACTATTGATTATGCTTTCGTGTAATTGAATCAATTGCATGAAATCATGTATCAATTGCAGGAATTTATGTTTACTTGTAATTGTCGATTTCAAAGGAATTGAGTTTGCTTTGTTGGATATTATTTGTTCATTGGTTTGTTTAGTGTAGGAATCAGGGAAAAGTGAGAATCGAAATGTGAAATGGAATTAGATTAGAGTTTGACTAAATTATCGTAAGATAGGCTGTGAGAAGGCTAATTAGTCCAAACAATGCTTCACTGATCGGATTAAGAGGATAGTAAAAACGCATGAAACATAATCGGATATGAAGATGCGACACATAATCATGAACGAAATCACCAGAGGGCTTAGACTAAGCATGAGCTAAGCAAAGATCCCTTAAAGGAGTCGGACACCCCAAAAAATCGATTTTGGTTTTGCTTTTTTTGCATCGCACATCTCTCCTATTTATTACTGATGGACTCAAAAACGCAAAACAGTTAACGTTTGGCTGCAAGAAACGAACAAACAATTTTTCAAAAACGAACACAATTTCCAAAACGAACCGTTTATCTAAAACGAACTGTTTTTATAAAACGAATCTTTTTTCGTTGTTTCTAACACGAACCGTTTTTCGTTTGTTGAAACGCACTGTTTGGTAGTGGAAAACATTTTGCGAATGAAAAACTGTTTGGTAGAGAAACACTGTTTGGCAGCGGCGAACTGTTTCGTATCGCAGACTGGTTTTTATTGACAAACTGGCTATGGAAAACTGTTTACCTGCGGGAAATAGATGTTCAGAGCCAAAGCATGAAATGAATAACCCTATATACTACGAGGTTCTCAGATTTATTAGGTGCGTAATTTTGCATCTTGATCAAGAGCTGGTTAGGGTAGGTAGTATTGAAAACAACAACAGTTGCTGTTGTTCTGAATGCTGCTTACCAGAACCAGCTCTCGATGGCATACGACCATGTTGATTCTTTTCGACCATGGGTACTGATTGATGTATGACTATACGGTTAATCAAGTAGATAATATATTGGAAAATTGGGACAGTACAATTATCAATTCAGTTTGGAAGCTCTTAGTACTAGAAATGAATGTTTACGATACGATGGTGGAAGACATACATAAAATATATAACAAGCATAATGCGTAAAAATTTATTGTCCTGAATTAATTGAAGACTATTCAAACTATGAACGATGTTTCTTAATTGAACTACATACATTTCAAATATTTATTTTGTCCTTCAGCATAACATTTTTCGTGTCGTTAACAAACAGTTTTTACTAAACAGTTCTAAAAAACAGTTTTTTTTAAAAAAAACTTCTTTTTCGCTTTTTGAAAATATATACATAGAACCTCCGTTGCTCGGAAAAAATTGTAAGTACCCTAAAAAATATTTTATAAGTCCCTGTAGTAAATGGTTGTGAATTTTAGTAAAATTACAAACATACTTTTCTCGAAACTTTTTTTTTTATAGTTTGCGCGCAAGTTTTCTCCAAAACAGCAAGAGTTAGATGCTTCATTTTTTTAGAACTTGTCATAGGGGTTTCGTGAAATTCTTTTTACTTTTAATAATTTTCCTTTTATGCAGTGAAAAATAGTGATGATTGTAAACTTTGATGCGCTTCAAGGTATCAATGAGACTAATGCACCACAAATAATTCATTTCTTTACCTTTAACCGTTCTCATGAAACCTAATGCTCAAATCTGACTGCCTATTTCCCCTTCCAACGAACACACCCTGTTCAGAGAGCTCTAAGGCACTGAAGACTGATGATTGTCACCGCTATAGGACGATTACAAATGGATTGTGTTATAGGACCGCTACAAATGGATTGTGAACGAATGTAGAACCTTAACGCTGGTACTGATTTAATCGGGAGCTAAATTTTGGCAAGTCTCCATTATCTCGTCATTGTTTGGTGTGAAATTTTTGACACTGGAAAAAAGCGGAGACGCTGTTGACTTCTAACAGATAAAATGGTAAGGATTTAACTTTTCGTTCGATTTTATTATTGAAAAGACATTTGCACAATTCAATTTTCCAATTCAAACTCCAAATGTCACTTTTTTGCTCGAAAAAATGAAATGCACATACTAAATTGGCGTGAAATGATTGGAGACATGTGTCAATGCCATCTCCATTTTCAAAGCGAAAGCAACTTCTAAGCAACTTTTCATGCTAAGAAGTAAGTACAATTTTCACTTATTTTCAAACTAAATTTTCACCGAAACAAATTTCACGTCAAATTGAAGATAATACCAGCCTTTAGGAAAGATGAGGGATAGGTCGTTAGGATGGCAACCTGACCGATGGTCAGGCGCTACCCTTATGTCGCCTCCACATTGTGGAAAAGGCGATGGCTGAGGATTTTTCACGCACATCAAAGTGGGCCATCATGCGCATCTGAAAAATCATTGCTGGCCCCATTTAGTGCCCCAGTGTGTAGATGCAATTTTGTGATGGTACAATTGCAGTGAGCGATATTGGACCACAATGTAGAGGCGACATTTAGAACGAACTGTGGCGAGAGATAGCGGGGTCGGGACCAGTTAAGAACTTCACACAAGCGAATTTTGTTAACGGTCACCCCCAAGTCGCCTGCTCCATCCAATCAAACATCTAAGCAGTGGCTAACACAGATTGTTCTAAAATTGGGTACTGGCAGTCGGCTCAAATTTACCATTTTAGACCCCAATATTGACAAAATCTATCATGTCAGCTGTTGAATTCGTGGTCCATGCAAGAGCACAGGTGACATCACTGGCATGTTCGGTAAAATGAATCCGGGCACCGATATGAAATACTGGATCATCAGGTACATGAATTGCAGGAAGAATCCCACCACCGGTGAAGATGGTTTCAACACTTAACACTTTTTTAGAACCACTTTAAATCAAAAGTTGAAATCACTTTGAAATAAAAAGCCAATCTTATTTGAATTCCACTTGATTATAAAAATTTTATTTTCAAATCAAAATTGTTCATCATTGAATTAAAAAGAAACGTATATGGCGCCAAATTATATTTAAACATTTTTGATTCAAAAATTCTCAAATATGATATGGCTCCATATACGTTTCATTTTAATTCAATGATGAACAATTTTGATTTGAAAATAACATTTTTATAATCAAGTGGAATTCAAATAAGATTCGCTTTTTATTTCAAAGTGATTTCAACTTTTGATTTAAATTTGATTCTATTAAATGACATTTTTCTGAGTGTACCTGACCAGACAAGTTTCTCGACGCTCAGGGACAGATATCGTATGATGCTGAGCTACTTTTTGTATGTGGTTAAATTTAACGAAATCAAGAAGTGGTGAAGCACCAACTCTTGTAAGTGTCTATGGACAGGGCTCCAGAGCAAAACACGGAGATACAGTGGCAACTCCCTTCTACAGAGTTTCTTTTACTGAGGTCATACGGACATTGTCTAAAAGTCCCTGCAAAGGGATACAAAGATATCAATTCCGGAAATTTCTTTGTCTGATGGTATAAGATTTTTTCAGATCAACTTGCAGTATAAAAAGGCTTCGTCCTATCTTTTGAGCGAAAAATTGACAATTGACTCCCCTCTTTTTCGAAAATCCTTTCCATATTGCATAGATCTATACGATCGATTTTGTTATGCTTGCTATAATTCCTGTATATCCCATCCTTTTGCCGGTGTTCAACAAGGTTCTATCTGTGGTCCTCTCATCTTTCTGTTTTATGTGATAACCTGCTTTCACTTGCCTCTTGCGAGTGCCTATTTTATTCCGATAATTTTAAGCGCTTCGTCAACATAAAATCCATTGAAGACTAGATTTTCAGATGTAATCTGAAAATTAGTATTGCTCAGCATAAACGTTTTATCGGCCGTAGATAGAAAGTTTATGCTAAGTAATGCGTAGATAGAACGTAAGTAATATGCTTAAAACCAATCTATTTTCAACGTGAAAGCTTTTACTTCAGATGTACCTCAAATAAACGTATTTGTACCCATGTTTAAACTTTCATCCCGTTTGAAGATGTCTGCAGCATTTAGAAAAACACAAATCATTGAATAGCTCGAAACTACTAAAATGTAGATAGAGCGTT
Organism: Nemotelus nigrinus; assembly: GCA_947369275.1. Lineage (NCBI taxonomy): Eukaryota > Metazoa > Arthropoda > Insecta > Diptera > Stratiomyidae > Nemotelus > Nemotelus nigrinus. Next base: position 3,398,587 of record OX376372.1, read on the forward strand.
TATGCTAAGGACGGCAGTATTATATACTCGATTTGCAAACAATAGTCCGGTTCATATTTCTTCATCATATCTAATTCGCATCTTCTTGCAAGCAACCCTACACTAATGCATAAAACATGAACTCAAAGTATAACCAACCAGTCCATCGAACGATCGACGAATGACTTGACCAACAATCAAAAGTCGTTTGCTGAAACCGATTTTTCTAAACATCCAAGGACACCAATCTACTGGAAAAAAAATTAACATCTCTCCGCAGCAAAGTGATGTTGCTTTCGTCTCGAATTACAATTTACGATATGCACACAAATGCGAACCGAAAAAGAAATCATCGAATCCAACACCGATTCCTTCTAAAAACGAGCCGCTTTTCGATTGTGATAACAATATTTGAGGAATCTTAGCTGCGGAACCACCGCTGCTGCATCGAACGAGAAAAGAATGAATTGCACATGGGTTATGGTAACAATGTGAAAAATCCCAGTAGACGACAAAGGCAAATGACTGCAACGGTGGAACCCTTTGGGACTCTCGAGTGGCCCATCGGACGTGCATGGACCATGTTGTGGCTGCAGTGAATACGAAAAGGATAGCCCTGTGAAAATTTCTCTATCTGTTTCGAGATCTCATTGTTGTCTGTGGTACATGTTGCATTCTTGGTCATGCTATATGAGCTGGATTTAGTCACCAGCCAGCATCATCCCGGGAATGATTAGGTTCGGAGATACGGTGTGATGGGCTCCTCCATTCGTCGTAGCCCAAATTTCACACACAGGTAAAATTGAGAGTCCACTGGTTGCTATTGAATTAATTTTTCTTTGGATGGTGAATGAAGAGGAAGCTCGTCTGTGCGAGAAGTGACAAAGAGGAGTCGATACCGCCCTATCTAACGGCAAAGATCTCGCTCCAATGGGTCCCGCATGACATTTTTAATGTTTCGAAGTTTCGGGTATTTGTTTCGGGAGATCGAATAGAAGATTTCGCGCTAACGAGCCGACAGTTTGAATTGCAAAAGTTGGGGTAAAAAACTCATTAAGGAAAACTTGTGGATTTTTTCTTTGTATGTTATCGCGAAGGGAACGAAGAAAAAACTTCTGAATGAATTTAATGATTGTGAATTTTGATAAGATAAGAAATAGAGTGACATTTAAATTTCGTTTCGATAATGCTTTTATTTGTGTATTCGTTTGCGATAAAATGGTTTGTGAACTTATTCGTTTATCTCACGTTTAATTCGTATACCTAAATACTTATGTCATAGTTGTTTTAGTAAAACTAGACTCGAGGAAAAATTTTTGAAGGCAAAAGTAGCAATATTCAACCATGTGTCAGTAGTGGGCTAGTTAGTAGTAAGATTTTTTTTCAAGTGAAATACAAAGAAAATTTATTTAAATCCTGAAATTTTCAATTTTCTAGATAGTACCTAGAAAGAATGGATGATACTAAATAAAATTTGAAATATGTTAATACTTTCACTATGATGAGCAATTCTTAAAAGCTGGGTCACATAAATTTATTCAATAGTTGGTTCCACGTAATAAGCATGAACGAACTAGATTAAGTCACGCCATTACTAGATTGGTAAAGATTGGCATAAAGATTGGTTTTGTGACCTATTGATAGCACTGTGATTGTGATTATTTTGGGATGGCCGTTAGGCGTGTTCACTCCCTATTTTGGGATATTCCAGGCGTATTGAGCTCTTGTAACGTGAACAATAGGCGTTGACGGGATAATGGCGTAATATTCTCTTGTTCCGTTGTGCATTATAAATTCCAATGCCGAAAAACCGGTAGAAAACAAATTTTAATGATCAATCACTTACGTCTAATCTAGACAGAGACATTAAGCGAGTCGAGTTTCTTTGAAACGTGTCAAAAACTCACAAAATTTCGAGTGTCCAAAAGTCATGGCAGACAATTCTCTGTCCGGTAGTGTGTTACTTCATGTTCCTCAACATAAAGATCTGAGTATCATATCTGATCCCAAAATAAAATTTGATCTACATGTTTGTTATATTACTTTTACGACGTCGAAACTTGCAGGTTTTGTTGTACGTTACTCTTGTCACTCCTTAAATATCTTCACAAGTGTTCGTTTATTCCCTTTCCTATAGTTCATTGCATTCTTGAATATAACTCTCAAGTATGGTCTGTTTGGACGCTATTGAATCAGTTCCCCTATTGTTTGTATGAAAAACGTCTTAAGTTCTCAAAACTTTCTACCCTTAGCATCCGATGATTGTACCTAGATGAATGTTTTTTGTTCAAACTGTTAAACGGGTTTTTTCCTCTAGAATCTGCATTTTCCAGTTTTTAAACGATCATGAATGTCCCTGTGGACCTCAGGCTGTATTGAAAATTCCATTCGTTCTTGCAGAGCTATACTTGCATTCTCCTCTGGTACGCATGTTACGAAGCCGCCGTAATGAGCACCAGTTCGGTTCTATAGTTATAAGTTTCTCAACTTACAAAAAACACATTTTTATATTTAGAATTAAATTAATCGTTTATTATAAAATTGTCTTTTACTCCAGTATTGTTTGTTGCTTTTTTTGTTACCCTTTTATTCAAGCTAGTGAGTTCTCAATTTTGTAGTTGGATGGTCAAATGTTACATAACTAAATAAATAAATCTTAATTTGAGCTAGGATGAGTCAATCATTACCGAAAATCTGACGCTAAACCTTAGACTAGGTTCTTCTCTAGCCTGAAAATTTGTTTTGTCGATAGGTCATCGGATAAAGGTGGTACATGACCTTCAATACAGACTGGTCATAATAAGGGGTACTCTTGGAAGAACATACAATAAACATAAGTATTTTCTTCACTTTCCATCGAACATTAAAAAAAAATATTTTTAGCGGTGTCTAGAGTTGCTTTTTCTCTTGAAGTTTTACAGGCTCAATTTTTGATATTCTCTTGTTTCTTTTATCAATTACCATTTTCACTTCCAATTCCATCCTTCACGTTGACGAAGTAAAGCTATTTCTCATGACTGACTCCCTGAATAAAAACTGCTAATCTAAGCTGCTGTGACAATGTCTCGTCCTTTTAAATGTTTCAAGATGCTTTCTTACATTTTTCTCAAATAAACTTAATTTGCTTTTTGACTACTTCCTCTTAATTTTTTTTTAAATTTTAACTTTAAGTAAAAAAAGTGTTATTGATCAACAGGTGGAAATATAGGTAGATCAGTAACACTCTTTTTTTTTAGCTCAAAGTTAAAATATATCCTTCCTGTGATGTAAATTATATCTAGAGCGTCTAAATTAGCTGATTTCATTCCTAGTTGTTCTACGTTGGTTCGTAGAATTATTCCACCTTTATACCATTTTCGAGTCAAATTCATAGATTTTTGGCATATTTTCCAATATACCTCATATTTTTCTAAACGAAATTCGTAAACTGTCGATACCAATTCATAATTTTCTTAAATCAAATTCATAGTTTTTTTTAAAGTTAAATTCAAAATTTTTTTCGAACCAAATTCATAATTTTTATAAGCCAAGATCATAATTTATGAGTTTGGTACGCAAAATATGAATTTACCTTAGAAATGAATGAATTTAACTCGAACAAATGATGAATATGTTTCGAAAAAATTATGAATTTGACTGAAAACAATTATGAATTTGACTCGAATACTTATAAATCGGTATCGAAAATTTTCTAATTTTAAAAAAATGTGAATTACACTTAAATTATACTATGAATTTGTACCAAAAGTGTACCAAAAATAAAAATGGCATATCTGACAGTTCTTACTCGAGGGGTAGCACATGAATGAAGCAATCAAAATGAGTCAATCAGTTGATGTAATTATGAACTTGTTGCATTTGGCCGACACTTTTGTGCATGCACAGGAACGAGTTAAATTACTTCACACCAGCAATTATTTCCGTAGGGTGCTCTGTGCCGGAGTCCTTCGCTAAGCTCTCTAGCACAGAAGTATAAATTGCGATCATACTGACAAATATACGCAAAGATAACGCTTTGTGTCTACGCACTGTTATTTATATGTTATATCAATGCATACCAATTTGTATGATATTAGTAGAATAAATTTGCCATCAGCCTCTTTAGTAGTTCTTCGTCAACTATAATCTTGGAAGAACTTTCACGAAATGGGAAGCGTTCTAAGATCTTAACTATCGGAGCAGCGATTAAATGCAAAAAAATATTTGCTAGAACCTTGTTAAGAAAAAACTGCAGATCCGCTTATTGTAGACTGAAAGAAAAGAAGAATAAATCATGGGCTCTTTAAGATAATCTTTAAAACACTAGAGATCGTAGACACTTCTGTTTCTTGTGCTAAGATACCTTCGAAAAATAGCTATCTGCTCAACATTCACAGAAAGTGTCAAAAATATTATTTCTAAATGTTAATCCATAAGGAAACAAAAATAATTTGTCAATGATTGTTCTATTACGTCCATATATTGATTATTATTTTTAAATACAGGCCTTATACCTGCTTAATGTTTCAATCAAAAATTTACTGGCAAAATTGATCGACCCACACTGATTGACTCATTCTAATGATTGAAACGAATTGTGTCAACACTTTTAGTACATATACTACAATATACTTTTTTTTAATAATTTTTTTTACAACTTATCTGAAGTTAAAAAAAATAACTTAACAAAAGGTCAGATTCACAGTGCAAATCTAACAAATTAAATTCCTTGTTAAAAAAAACTCCATCTACAGACCAGCCTTTTCGATAGAATTTGACCAGTTAATTGAATTTTAATGCATCAAAAATTTTAAAAACTTTCATGAATGTGTATAATCAAATGAACTACCGGATTGCAGTGACACTGGAATATCAAAGGATGCAGGATTTTCCCGATTTTTAATATTCGTTGTTTTGCCCCTGCTAATTAGAATTCGGTCGTAATTAAATTGTACGTTCTCGGTATTTAATTCGAAATTAACCAAAGCGGATGCTCGTATTCGTAAAATTCTGTACTAAAGCCAATCGCTTCCATATCATCCTGTCTGCTGATGCTAGGCTAGGTTGTAGCGAATGAACGACGAAGTTTCCGGGGAAAAGTTTTTGCATTTTCCATCAGCTGCATACCGTTTTGCTGGTATCTGTAATTAAATATGGTATTATGTACTTGAAGTGAGTCGATTCCACTTTCAACTTTTCTCGTAATATGACAACTATTTGGGTACGTGACTGCAGCAGTGGATGCTGTAACTCAATGTAGGAAACTTTTTCAAATCACATGCTGCTTAAGGGGGCAAGATGGTTTCCGAGGCCGAAGAAAAGCCGATTTTTGCGATTTTTTTTCTCAGCTTTGAGTGAAAATAATTACTAATTTTTTATAACACGTTAAAGAACTATACTTTGAGAGTATGTAGGAATTATTGTGTAAAAAAATATTAATTATCTATCCCGTGGTGGCAGTAGATCAAAGGCGCTTCGAAAAAAAGGCGTCGTGCGGTGCGTAAAACCTGGCCTGACAGTGTTATCTGAAATCAAAAAATCGAAGTGATTTACTTAATATATTAGTTTTTTTCGCGGATGAACGAAATTATATTGAAAAATATGCAATTTCCGATTTTTGGTGCGGTTTTTAATTTGGAGGTACCATTTTCACATAAAAAATCAGCCTATGATTGCCTGTAAAAAATAGTAAAATTTTTTTTTTAAAAAAAACCAATCGTTCATCCGCGAGTGTTTATCATATTAAAGATGTTTGGCAAAGTTCATTGAGATCGGTGCATTAATTTTTAAGTTATGTTACGCACCGACTTCAAAAATGTAGTTCGGAGTTTCGAGCTAGACTATTTCGGTTTCTCGTAGAAATATACCTGGCAACACGATCATAAAATAACCGGTATCTCTGCGAGTTTTGGTCTGATCGACTTGAAATTTTCAAAGCATATTCCTGAGATGTTGTTCTTTCATATAAAAAAATAATTGAAAATTTTTTTTTGTTTAAGTTGGAAACCATCCTGCCCCCTTAATGTGAAATAGAATTTTTTACACATACTTCAAATAACTCACTTTTGAAGTATGAATATTTATCCTGGATATGAATATTTATCCTCAGTTGAAGTTACGTGCATAAGAGGACATGTAAATTCTACGGATTGATGTGGTGAACGTTTGAATATTAAGTGAACGCTATTTTCATGATTTGCACCATACATATAACTGACGCATCCAATGAGAGATTTTCATGAAAAAGGTGATTACTTTCATGTAATTTGATGAAAAATAGTAATTATGATTTGAAAGTGAGCAGTATAAATGGAAATTTCGTGGAAAATCAGCTTTTAAAAAGCCTAATCAGTGCAGCAAATATTCATTTTATGATGCTGCACTCGAATGCGATGTAGCTTCTCACACAAATCAAATATCCTGCTCCCGACACCTACTGTTTTAGCATCCCATCATTAAGCTCTTGACACATGCTGCTATCACCATGAATTCATTGCAAATTCTTCAATTAAATCGTCTTAACAGCTCATTGCTCTCAAGTAGATTAACCCAAAACAGAATTAGTGTACTCAAAGAGTCCATGGCAAAAAATTTGAAATTAAACTAAACTTTTATATAATACATTTCGTGCTAATCATCTAACTCCAGCACTCGTTTTCATCTGGAATTTCGCAAATTAATTTGAATTTCATACACAATCACATTTTCTGTTGCTCATGGTCGCATCTGGCGACAGTTAGACTGAACTACATTCAAATCATTTAACACCTACCCCCACTCCCTCCCTCTATTTGCGATCACTGTCCTAATTTCAATGCGACAATATTAACGAAACATTGCCGTAAACGTGTCTGCAGTGTAAACAAAAGCTATAGATCCTAAGATACTTAACGGTGCATTGGCAAAGATAGAAAGATATTTCGTATGATGTCATATAATCTCATCGCTTGTTGTACGATACAGTAGTACAGCACAGCAGACCAAATGGTGATGCTGATCCGCAGCTTCTTGTCACTATAGATTCTGCTAGATGCTGACTAATTCAAAATCAACCATAGATTTGCATTTAAATTGAGAGTGGTAGTACCTACACGTGGTTGTAGTTTTCCGATGAGTAACACTAAGCCGTTCACTGTATGCGAACATGTTTATGGGCATATTATGAAATTCTCTGAATCATCAATTGAAACCTAGATGATTTTTTTTAAAGGCAATTAAGTGGATTTAAAGATATTAGTGGCAATGTAAGAAGAGTTTGTTGTAAATACTGCTAAGTGTTCCACGAAAAGTACACTACCGTGAAGATTTTTTAGATACCTTAGTAAGAGATTACGGACAATCTGCTTCGTGAAATTTGAGGATATATGAAAATTACCGTACACACAAATCCACACGTCCACATGAAATATCTTCTTGCTCACGCTCATTGACTAAGCCATAATGCAAATACCGAGTTTTATAGCCATGGCAAAGTTAGCGGGATTCAATCTGACTTTCATAAGCTCTGCCTTGGGATAGGTCTGGAACTAGAATCATCGTGTTATCGCATGCTAACTGATGAGAGATACATTTTTTATTACTATCCTTGCTTATCGCAATGATTAGGTTGGATTTTGAACTTATCGTATCAGTCATTGAAGTGATATTTTAAATTGTTGTTTGCAGTATCAACTACCTAGACTTAGTCCTTTAAGTATTTTATCTTGTTGATAATGACAAATTATATCTTATAATCCGCAGTTCATAACTTAAACAGAACAAGCAAATATGACGTTGCATACATATATGACGTTGCTCTTCAATAGAAACCCGTAATTTTTTTTTTATGTATTTATTGCTATGCAGGGGAAAAAATTGCAATAGAGCCAAACTGATGGAAAGTTTGAAAATGCTTCTTTTTTAGTAGCTAAAGTTTCGTTTTGACAATATTTTTTGATGAAATATTCTTTCTCTTGTCGCACACAGTATTTCGTAGATGTCTTATTAAAATTTATTTATTTAGTATCATTTTTTTTTAGGAAATTATCAAATTATTATTATAATCTGTCTTTTCGACAATCGCTTTTTTTGGCAATGTTTCATATAAGATCAACGATAATGGTTTTTTTGTTCTAGGCTTATGGGTGCCGGAAGCACTTAAATATCTGCAGCTGTGCATACAAGATATTGTCTTTTAGACCAGTTGTCGTAAATAATTAGACGACGGCTAGGTGATAAGTCGCAGTTTCCTGCCGTCTGAGCGAAACGATAACTTAGTTTTTTGGGTTCCATCGAACCAGACTTTTAGATGTATGTACTTTGGTGCTTCCGAGCCAAGTTTATTGTGATAGATACAGACTTGTGTGTGCTTTTTATATTGCTGGTTTCTTGATTGTGAGCGGAGGCGCCTGTTTATCAGCTGGGTGAGGCTACTTGCCTATTGAGCTAGCCCGGCAACGACGATCTTGTGCTTTTGAGGTCGGTTAAACACATCAGCTATTTTTTCAGCCGTCTCCGCAAGTTTGTCTAAGCTGGCTTCCGGGGAACAGGCTTGGATATCCTGTGATAGCCGGAAGCCGCTGCAGCTGGATGGTCTCTAGCACCGATCCTCCTCAGACAAAGAACACCCCAACTACTTCATCTCCCGCAGCAGCTGGGAAGGTTGCCGGTCGCTAGGATGTTTTAGGCCTTAACAGGTGTTTTAATTTTATTGACTCGATATAGGAGTCCTCTGGAGGACCTCATACGGTATCGCCATAACGTCGCATGTCATGTTCAATTCTGAGGAGCCCAGCGAAGAGGCCACATAGTTTCACAATTCCTAGACGAACCACAATAATGGCTCATACGTCCCCAAAATAATGGGGAAGGTTATCCAGCCATCGCGGCCTTCAATAACTTTGTACAGTTTACCATTAATTCGTCGACCAAGAACTGCTCGATGTTTCAGTGAGATTCAAAGTTGGTCCAAAATCTATCCGGTGGAGGAGATGAATAGGTTCGTGAGTCGGTCTGCAGTTTAAGGATAAAATATAAAATCATTTTAATTGCTTGATTGTTCTTGCTGTTGTTTGTTGTTGATGGATTTCGTCATTATACGCAAAGTGCCTGACGATGATTTGAGCTCGTTGATGTTTTGACGAAGTTGATTGACGGTGGCTTCTACCAAAGATAAATTCGAATAGATTTCGTAACACCTTGTTGACAGGTCATGTACCCTTAGTAATATAATATTGTCTCCAAAGTCTAATTGCTGGAAAAGGTGCTTCGATTTCAGCTTTCGTGTTCCATCTTTTGAATTATACTTTCTTATAGCTAAATGAATTCACTTCAAACAGAAATAAAATAATAAAATACAATAAAACGTCAGTTAAGCTTAATGTTCTATTTTAGTGCTGGGTAGTCTTTTAGGCGAAGTTTTTTTAGCAATCTTCGTGTTAAGTGTCAGAATGAACATGTTTTGAAATCCCGTAGATGAATATTCTTCTTGTTGTTTGGAAGCATTGGCCTTTTTTTTTGTCTTCGCTGCTTGAAACATTTTAAGCTTCAGACAGATGCTCCTATTAGGGGTAACCAGAATTTTCGACCCTACATCTCGAGAATGGCTTATTATATAGTAGCATAGAAGCTCAGTCAAAGCATTTGATAAGGAATATCAGGGATGAATTTGTATGGAACAAATCCATCCTTGGGATTTTGGCTGCGGTATAAAGGATGAGATTGGTATGGAATTTGTCGGAGTTGGGTCTACGTTGGGAGCACGTGAATAAACGATGAGGCCTTCAGAAATCTGGACGATTTTGAGAGGGAATTGAGGATGTGGAATATCGGTTGTGCAAATGGGGAAGAGAATGGGAAAAAGGATGGAACCTTGATGGATACCGGTTGTGTTAGAATAGGGATTTGATAAGCATTCCGGGTGTTCTTGCCAAACAGTGTCAAAGGCCCTTGAATGAAACAAGCTGTGACGGAAGAACGTTTGTGAAAAAATAAAAAATATGCATTGATAGTTCAATAATTAAATAGTCTTGATAAGAATGGGGAGGTTAAATGCTTGCATATCTTCAGCACACCGTTTGGGATCTTATCAGGACCGGTGAATTTTTGATTAACGTGCGAATAGATCATGGAAAAGAATATAGTTAGATTATTGAAAGGAATGCTTTCGCATTCATTGTTTAGATTTGTATTAGATGTAATGGCATCACTGAAGAAGTCTTCATTTTTAATTTTAATTTTTACCGTTTGGCTGGCGTATTAGCCTTGAATTCAGAAGAAATGAACATCGGAGCAGGCATGGATTTGATGGATCGTTTAGCCAAAGTGATTGGTTCGTATTAAAATCATTCCCTATGACAAAACGTGCAATGTGGTCTGGGACTGGGGGTCTGACTGTATAAATTGTAATAAATTATTTAGATGAGGATGCTGAAGGGATTAATTTGGCAATAAATTAATGTTACATAATAAATATTTTGTCCAAAGTCTGTAGCAAGTAGCGTGGTCGCCATATTTCAGTATGTAGGGGCTAACGTATATCTTTGAAGTCAAACTATCCTATCATCCTGCCCATGTCGCCTGTGCGGGAAAAAAATATATCTAGGGAAGTTGGATTTTAATCTCGGAAAGGAGTACGATAAGAGAGTTTTCAGAGTTGAGGAAAAAGGGGAGTTCGTGTCGCTTTTTTGGCTAAAAATGAAGTTGACATTCATTTGCACATGCCTAGGATCCATTAGCACATGCCTAGCATCCATTAGCACATGTCTAGCATCCATTATTGGACATCCTACTCATGGCAAAGGACACCAACATAGTCTTCTATTCGAAGCCTGGTGTATCTGATCGAACCTTGTCAGAGACCTGGTACTACAGAAAACTCATTGGAAACAACTCTGTTGAAATGCACAATAGCTATCTCGTTTTTTTTGGAAACTATATAAGGTTTTGAACATCCTTTCTAAAATGCTTAAGTTTGCTATTTTGCAAAAAAGGTCATCGCTTCATACGGAATCGAACATTTTTTTTTGGTGACCAAGATCCCCTGTAACCTCTGTAAAGTGTTTTAGATTCAAACTAAACTAAAACCGAAGAGCTGTAGAGGAATGATATGTTTAATAGTATAGGGTAGCTGTTCTAGGATAACTGTTTCCGGATACCTCAGTGGTAGGGAATATTTTTAGACGCTTCTAGTCTGTGAGAAAGTATCCAATATATAGACTGGAGTCGAATTGTGAACTGTCAGACTGGGAGTTCTTTGAGGATGATATTGGAAATCTTGTCCTCAAAAAAATTGTTTGTGACGCTAGAGTCGGTTCAAACCAAGTTAATGGCTTCATTCTCTCAAATACATTATGACCTTATTGAGGTGCTAACGGATTTAATGGCCGAGCTTAGATACACGTTACCCAGCTGCACTACATGCCTGCCAAATAAACAATATCCATTTAAAACAGCTACTGCTGCGCGGACGTCCTCTCTTCCTACTTTAAATAGTTTCTTCTCTACACTTCTCTGCAATTGTCCATCTTACATTTCATATACGAAATTATGAGATGCTAATTTTGACAAATGTAGCAAAAACGAAGTTAGAGCTAATATTAATGCCAGTGGAGATGAAAGACAAGACTACAGTTATCATCAGGAAGCACGCTACTATTCAATATAAAATCATTTCCTAGTCTCTTGCGATCTGTTGTCCTATTGATTTTCTGTTATATAATATCTAGTAAACTATAGTATTTATTTATAGCATTTATTATGTAGAATAAATATTTTTTCCAACGAAATGTTTTGAAACTGGTTTTATTATAATGAAAAATGTTTAGTATACTCTTCACTTTTGTGTTGCACCTCGAAAAATATTGCACAGTTTCTCATCTTGACATAGTTTAATATTTCTATAAACATTTTGAAATAAATGTTTGAAAAATATATTAACGTTCATTTATTTTCAATTGCAGGTGAGTTTAATTCCAATCCGATTGATACCAAATCGTAAGTTAAATATTATTTAACTAATTGAACATTTTCATTTCGAACATACAAAACACACACAACCAAATTCAACACGCTCTATGGTGCGCGCTCTTAATTTCGCATAGCAATAAAAAGATCCTTTATAAATATATTCGAAAAGAGAAAGCTATTATTTTCCATTAAATGCTGCCACAACACTCCCGAACACGACTAACCTCAATTCACCTCTATCTGGCAATATTTTCGCCTCTTCCAATCAATTATTATGATAATAACGAATATGTGGCAACATATCAGAATTCATATCGGTATTTCCAGGAATTAACATGTTTTCTTGTCGTCGTCAATGCCATGATACGATGGTGGCCATAGTAACAACAGCTGCTCCTGAAATACATAGAAAAGACGATAAACCAAGTGCGGGTCCCTCCAGGTGATCGAAAACGATGTTAACAGAAACGATAGACCTTACATCCATCGTAAAGTTAGCATACCTTTTGAGTGAAAGAAAGCATCAAAACTCAATTCACGATAAAAAAAAATGTTTATTGCTGCTCGTATGCACTCAAGAATATGCAAAAAGAACTAAGTTTTTGATATTGGATAGCTGTTGCGCAGTCACGCGGAATGGGACTAATAATGTATATGTAGATTCGATAGGGAGTTGCTTTAAGAGAAATTTCACATCGCCATTAAAATTGATAGCCTCGGAAATTTCGAAGAAATTGGAAAATTGTCGGTGGCAAATATGATCCTGTGGAAAGCAAAAACCCTTCCGGGCGGCATGTTGTACACAGAGTTTGCAAAGGTGAGGCTGAATAGAAGTCGAGAAACACGATCGGTTTCTTATGAAGCATGCAGTAAGTACTCATTGACGCCAGACTCGAGGCTGGCGTTTATCGATATATGGCTATGCAGAGGAGGTATGATGCATGTTTGAAAAGTTATGTGGACATAATCTTGGAATTGCAACGTGAGTCCCCTTGGGCTGCTAACGATGCAAAATGAGGCTGTGATACTTAAACATTGCAAAACAACGATGTATGATCTCCGGTCGGAAAGGATAGTTGCAAGGGCTTCGAGCTGTGGCGGCGATCTATTGAAGGTCTGTAAAGAATGTGGAGTAGGGGATGGATGGGTTCTGACGGCTTGATTGTCTCGTTGATGAAATACCAGTAGATTGGTTACATTTGCTGGTTTGCTCAGAATATTGGGGGTCAGCGATAATTTGCAGACAATTTTCGCAATTGAGCGCTGCTATCCGATATTATCGACGACCTTTTGCCCATTCGATTGCTTAGCTCATTTCTGACTCACTAAACCATAGACTACAACTTGGAACAAAAACCATCGATTGCCAATCGTACGTCTCCACTCGTTTTTCGCTACGTTCGAATATAGCCTTATTAATAGTTTTGCTCCCTTTGCGTTATTCGCGCGGCATCAACGGCTTGACCGTCGTCGTCGTCGCCGCCGCAATTAGAGCCCTGCTCTCGCATTGTAACTATTCGCGCTGGATTGTGCTTTATTTTTTGCTGCCGATGTGTAATCATTGCCGGCAGTATCACTATAAAATACACATTACTTCAACCTGGACGGAACGACGGTGTCAACTGTCGCATTACCTGGTTAAACGTGTGTTACATGTCCGCAGGTTTGTCCATAGACGTTTCGATTGCGTCGTTCGCGTCTAAACTCGGCTGTTGGGTTTCACTTTTTTACTTGGTCAATTAACTCGAAGCGAGCACATCAGTTGTGAGACTGGATGATATTGCCAAGACAGCTATGAACAACAGCAAGCAAGCATGTACATATGTATGTTTAGTACAAGCAGACAGGACAAAATCAAGTTTTCGATTCGGCTGCTTGCACAGCTGCTTGTAAACCGTCTGATGGAAGCAAGTGTTTCTTGGCGAGATCAGTCAGAAGAATGCATTCTGCTGCAATTACTTTTTCTATTTGAGGTCGGAAAATAGTTCACAGTGCTGCAGACTAGACAAGAGGTACCGATCCGAATGCCACTTTCGACGAGTAGTTCGCTCTATTTCTTGTTCGTATTTCAGCCGACAATAGGAGCAAATGTTGCACAGATAAAGATTCCAGTGTGCCTCCAGGCTGTCGCGCTATTCCTTGACAATCGACAAGCAACATTACTCTTGTTTTGAGATGCATAATCTGCGCGTTGTATCAGTTAACCACTAGGTACTTCACTGGTGACACCACACCTTCCGTTCACACTGGTCAACTTCTGCTTTCTTGTCTAATTTGCATGACTGCCTACCAACTATTCTGTCAAACGTGCTGATAAACTTTCTTCATTAACCCGATGTCGACAACTTCGCGCAAAGATCTGATAAGGGTTAAGCCGACAATCATAACATAACACATATTCTTCCACGACGCTTCTTCGGTTGGTTGACGCTCTTCTTAATCATGCCACTCAAATGATCCAATAATAGTCCTGAAATGGCTCGAATCATGTAGTTCAGTAGAGGCACAGGCATGGAGTCGCTAGTTTGGTTGTTTGCGCCATTACAGCATACAAGTTGCCTTAAAAGAGTATCTGAAACACCTGTAGCGGTAAATGTTTACAACAACTGGTGCTACATTACTATAGTTTGTAACGTACTTATGCGACTGGCGCGCAAGACAGTGCCAAGATTGCCCAGTGAAACTGAACATGACGCAAGAAAACCGAACCTATGACAAGACCACTTGAGCAGATTCAAGCTTACTGTCGCTGCTGTTTTTCAAACGGATCTCGCTCGTATGATTCGAACTGAGTTAAGCCTAGCAAATCGATTTATTGCTATTTTTATATAATTTAGAAGAGTTTCAATTAAATATTATTCATGGCCATCCAACAGACAACATTTGCCTATTATGTTCCAAAGGGAAAAACCTGCCTATTTTAGAGCATCATCGCATCGCCATATAAGTTGAATCACTTCACAGCAACCAAAACGTACGTGTTTATTTGCACTGTTGGATTCTCATGAAATTCGTATAACATTACTTGCAGGCAAACAGGTTTCTTTTCGGCACTCGGAAGATAGCCAGCAGACATTTCTTGGAAAAAACTCTCCAATTTCGAGTCTGTGGTGAATGCAGGTTGAGGTCAGTACCAATGCCTCTGTAACCACCGCGACGGGCTCTTTCATTCTTTGTTTAGTCGTTCGGTTCGATTGCAAAGTAAAAAGCTAACGTGACTTAATTCATGTGTGCTTCCGCACAGGCAAAATATGATGAATGTAATGTTTCTCAGAAATATGAACTGTATTTGACCTTTGGATTGCAATGATTTGGAATAAAATATATAAAAATTGCGATGCCCATTAGGTTGATGATGATGCTGTTTTTCGTTTTTGTTATCTCGGCTCATTAAAAGATGATTTGGACGAATATTTGAGCTTTTAATTGATTTGCTCGGTCATACTGGAAAAGCGTAATTTGACGATATTGGTAGAAAAATTGCGGTAAATTGTGGTTTTCCCAATCGTTTGTCATAAATGATTTTTGTGTCGTGCAATTGCATATGACGAAATTGATTTTTTTTCGATTATTTCCAAGTAGCTTCGCTATCATGGAAATGTTTTCTATGTATGCTGACTAGGCTGTAAAACCAGATACATTTCTGCTGAATCGTGCATTAATTTCAATGCCTGGAACTGAAAAATCATAATTATCTCAGATATTCATTCCGAACTCAATTGAGTTCAGTGCAAGAAATTTAGATTTTATTGTTCACCGAAAAAAAAAGAAAAAAAATTATGATTGGAAAATAGTGTAATTATAAGAAAAAATGTTATGAAGAAACTATGAATGGGTGCCGAAATAATACAATTACACCAAGACAAAAAGTGGACGATTAGAGCTTTTTACGCCTTAAAATATTTTCAATTTTAGTAATTTTCCTCATTAAACTAAACTGGTGTAAATACATCTGACTATTAGTTGGCATAATAGCAATGTATAGTTTTGCGTACGAAAAGGACAAATCAGCTATGCATAAGCTGGTACAAATAATAGAATAGAAATTGGATGGCAACAAAATTACACTATGCGCCTTCATGAACATAGAAGGAACCGTTGACAATGCAAGACACGGCTCGCCTGCTCTCTCCACGCTCTCCAGAGGAGGGATGCCCCAAGAAGCACGCAAAATGAGCGAGTAAAATACAGAGGTACCGAGATGTGTTTGCGAAGCTGAGAGAGCCGATGGTAAGAGCGGACACTAGGAGGGGCTGTCCACAGGGAAGGGTGTTATCTTCCTGGCTATGTTGATGACCTTCTCGTGACCCTAAGGATCTAGCTGCTCTCGGCTATGCGGGCGACATAACGGTAATAATAAGAGACTCACACATTGATACCTCGAGATCCAATCCGTAAATGAAACAATCTAATGGTGCGAGGCAGAGGGTTTATTCATAAACCCATCAGAAAGCTAACATATTACCATTCACCAGATAAAGAAAAATCGAAATAGGAGCCCTAAATATTAGGGGCGCAGTCGTATGTTTGCAGCAAGAGGTAAAATATCTAGATTGAAGCACCCGGAACAATCGTTTAAAAAAAACAACACTGAAGGCAACTAAGGCACTCTGAGTGACAAAACAAATGCTTGGATACAATTGAGCACTATCTGCAAGCTATGCTATGGATCTCCTGACAAATGGTGAGGCCTATAATCCTATATGGAGCTGGTGGAAGAAAACCACAACAAAAACAGCTGATAATAGGCTCAACATGCTTCAAAAAATGTCCTAGCTCGAAATTCAGGAGGAAGCAGCGAAACAGCCTATTATTAGTCAGGCTTACAAGTACAAATTAGGAGACCTGAAAGGCTACCTTAGAACCAGGCCAATACAAGAACTGTTGAACTTCATCGATCAAATAAAAACCAAAGTAGCTATCAGGAAGAGTTTCAAGAACGCAATTTCGAAAAGGAACAAAATGGGGAGACCACCCGAATCTGGCCGCTTTGACCACATTCGGGGATGATACATTTTAGGAACGTTTGCAGCTAAAAACGGTAATAAGCCTGTAGCTTTCCAGAAGGAAGTTTCCGGCGTGACATCGAAGCCTCGCATGCTCGCTTGATTTCCTCCATGGTGAGGCTCCTTAGAGTATTGATTTCTGCTTGATCTGCTGATAACGCTACTCGACCTGCGCCGCCCTCGCCAGAAAAGCTACCACCGAGCGACTCCAAGAGCTTGCTTTTGGCTAACTTGAAAATATTCCAGCCAAGAATTTTTTAACTAGAGCTCCTCGAGCTTTGACTTTCCTGTGATAGTCAGAAAGTGATGTTGCTTTCACTTTTAGAGTACTCCTCCATTTCTCTCCAGTCCTTCTTCAACGCTGGCAATGCTTCCGAGGCGAGTATTATGTCAAGTATATACCCGCCGAGTCCCTATCTGCGGGGAGAAATGGAAAATATGTATATTGTGGACCAATCCGAAATTATCAGAAATTTGATTTTATTCTTTAATACTTTTGTTTGTTTATTTAAAGTGTAGTTCATGACAGCTAAACAAAAATACTGCTGAAAAATCTAATGAAATTTTCACCCAAATCGAGGGAATTTCTTTCTTCTCTGGCTGGCAATACTGCCTGACTAATGGAGCTAGAAAAATGCAATATACATACTATTTTCACAAACATCAAACAATTTTTCGACTAGTGCATATTTTTAGATGAATGTAAAATCGGATTTAATCTCATGATCAAAATTAAAATGCACTATAATTTTCCAATCTAAGTTCGGAACCAGCTCAAGGGAAACAAATCCTGGATTGCTGTGTCAATGCAATCATGAACTTCAGGGTTACAAAATCCACAAAGAACATTTGAAAAGCTGAAACAAACGCCTACAGCAAAATTGTGGAAGCTAATGGAATTTGAAACAGTAAAATTGCAAATGTATTTCCGCGAAAACCGCTATGAACGTTTCAGCCCGACAGATAATCACGCCACAACTCCCCCAACCATTACGTGAACAAGTTGTCTATATTTATTGGTGCGGGTACCAGGAATCAATCGATCTTCTCTAGTCTCGTCGCCGTCGCGTTTCAAGCATGCACGTACGTATGTATGTATGTATGTATGCTAGAGTCAATGTATCTTTGATACTGTTGAAATTGTAGTTCGAATCATCAGAGGTTTATCATCTTCTCGTTCGTAGAATTTGTCTGATAGCGTAGAACTCTCAGGGAATCCATGAAATGAGTTAGCATTTTTTTTTTCGAAGCTGATTTATGTACATATGTATGTAATTGATTGTGCCGCCTAGAAATGGTAGTTATGAATTATAAATCGTTAGAAAGATTTGAAAAATTTTGTAAGAAAATTTAGTAAGTGCAAAACTGCACCCTTTTTGATATAGGGAAGTTGGTAGAGACTTCATTCACAATCAATGCACATTTACGAGTTTGGAGGGCGACTCACTTTACCTTTGATTTGACTTTAACATTACTTACAGCTAAGTTAACTCAATGGCCGGTGTGTGATCATGAATATTAAATCTGCTTTATACCGACCGAAGAAAAGAGGCATTAAAACTTAACCGTTGTATCGTATTAACGTTCATGTACTATGCATATGCAAATTAAAATCTATTCACATTCATATCCATCCGCATCTAGAGTATAGATATAGTTTGTTGATCATTCGCATGCACTCTCTCACCATTCTTAACTCTGACCCAACCACAAGCTGACACATGCATTACGTGAATTTCGTAAAAGTTCGAAACCTCTGTAAGCCAGCATTTCTGCAATTTTATTATACTGCCAGACTCCATAAACATTCCGATATCTATCTATCTATCTTTCTATCCTTGTATGCTATGCAGCAAGGTATCCATGGCTACTGGCCAGACTTCTTGTTCCTGTGTGTCTCGCCGCTTGCTGATTGTTTCATTGTTGTTGCAGTAGATTTGCTCTCGCCGAAAAGGAGGTAGAATGGATGTGAGAAGGAATCATCGCCAACCAGCATCTCGTACATACTTATGTAGCAACGCATCATTGAGCAATCGCGCGATGACCAGCCAGAGACCATGAGAAACGTTGATTCATCTTTTGTTTCCACCACCGCAAATCACATTTGTCTGCTAGCTTAATTCAATTCAGCAAATGCCGCGGCTATTGTCATCAATCAGGAATGTTGTGGTGTTGTGATAATTTTGCCAAAACGTTATTATATGCGAAAACACGAAACAGGTAAATATCTGTATTTGCAAAATAAAATTATATTCGCACTGATTTTAGTTCTATGAGGTTTCTTCGTCGATAAGTTTGCGTGGAACGTTGAAATCGATACGTTGTTTTGTTCTGCGATAAAAAACAACATTTGTTCGGATTACAATCTTTCCATCACAAAAACGGTGGAAATTGTGCAAAAAATTCAAATTATTATTCGGATTATCTCCGAAGACGAGGGGACGGTAAAGCGAAGCCTCGTGGGAAACGGTCCATAATTATATTCGAATAGGTACCTTAACCCTAGAATGGTACCGTGAGTAATTTTTACTCACATGTGTGATATATTTCGTTGCACATCAGCCAATTGGCCACTCTGACTGCCATGAGGCTAGTAGTGCTTCCCCACTCGGTGCATAATCTGCTGCCTCAAGTGTTGAATTGTGTGATTTAATTTTTAGCATATTTGCATCGATTTTAAATAATTTTGTGAGTAAAATTTACTCAGCAGTAGCATCCATGTACCTTTTTTTGGTGAGTAATATTTACTCATAAATACCATGTTGCATCATACTTTTTTTTACTTATTCTGCCTATTATTTCTATTTATATATTATGGTACAATATAATGTACTGAATTACTATGAATTATAAATTACAATATTATTATTAAACATAGGTACCTTAAGAGTTGGTTCATTTGTTTGACACATGTTACTAGTGCTAGTTATTATTTTAAGTTAGTATCAAGAATTCTGAAAGCTTCTTGTGATTTGAGTTTTGAAAACGAAGACAATTTAGAGTGCGAGTCTGATGACTTTGATGGAGATACTTGCGACAGTGATGATGATCCGGAATATCTAGCGGAACTGGAACAGAGATGGTTTTGGTAATGAAAAATTATGAAGAATCTGAAAAGGGAAAGATTAAGGATCATAATAGAACTCTCGAGGAAACCCTTGGTCGTAGCAAGAAAAATATGAAAGGGGAAAAAGGTAAAACACAAGGGATCAACAGAAAAAAAAGAGAGTAAAAGACAGAAAATCTCACCTGATCAGTCAGCTGAAAAATATGAAACCGACGAAGATGAAGATATAATTTCGTATTTGAAATCTTTCAGTAAAACGGTGCCCTGATTTTGTTTGAAAAATTATTTCTGAGTGCATAAATAATAATACTTCTTTATACGTATATGTTTGCATTTATATTAAGTTAAATTTTGCTTTAAAACAAAATACTGTTTAACAACAAAAACTAAATTTCGTGATATTCATTTTATATATATATCTACCAACAATAATTAAGGTTTACTGTTTTTTCAATAACTACCAAACTTTTTTTTATGTTCAATGATAAAATAAAACATGTAAATAATACTATTATTGCCTTCTTTTTAATAAAAAAAAACAACTATATCTTAAAAAATATCAGTTTAGAACATGGAAATTCTCAAGTGAGTAAAATTTACTCATATATACCTATAAGTATCCAACAATTTACCGTACCATTCTAGTGTTAAGGCCTTGCCATTTTGCCTGTCAATGCATCATCTTTACCAATTTTAAATAAACCACAATTAGTTGCTTCTTGAAAAGAAATTAATTTATCCTAATAAATAGTCTCAGCTAACACTGATATGGGTAATGATAGGTAATAGAGATATATTCTTGCAACTTATAGCCCAGTCATTTTAGCAATCAACCTCGGAATGAAAGATAATAAGCTGAATTTTCGTATATACCTTCATTTTGGGGTCCGCAAAGTTGCCTCAAAAGTCTCATAAAATCTCGTGTCTGCGTCGAAAGTTATTCAAGGTCAAAGGTGAGAAAAAACAGTTTTTTGCGATTATCTTGGTTTCTATTGCTCCAATGATGTTAACACTTTCGATCGAAATTGTAGAACATAAAATTTGCGACAAATTTTATTTGAAGCATTTTTTCATGCGCTCAACCGTTTTTCCGATAGAGGGCGGTAAGCGCGCAGCACTCAGCCATATGTACTGTAATGCAAGGTCAACTGTGAAACCTTCAGTTTTGAATTATTTGTATTATTTATCAGTAAATACATTGTATTTAATAGCATTTTCGGGTACTCACTTCTTAGTATGAAAAATTCCCTTTAAAAATGCAGATGGCATTGACATTTATCTCCAATCATTTCACGCCAATTTAGTTTGTGCAGCTCATTCTCTCGAGCTAAAAAGTGACAATTGGTGTTTAAATTTTTGTCTTGTCTTTTAAATAACAAAATCAATCGAAAATTGAAATTCTTGACATTTTATCTATCAGAAATGAGCAGGGTCTCCGCTTTTCGTCATTGTCAAAATTTTCGCTGGAAAGAATGAGACGTGTCAAAATTTAGCTTCACGATTAACTCAGCACTAGCCTTTAGTGATTAAAATTTACATTATTTTCTGTTTTGGTTAGCAATCATTTACATATATACATATATTCAAGCCGGAATTTGAATACATCCGTACTCGAAAAAGCAAAAAAAAATCTGATAATTGGGACTTCCCCAGCATATTTAGTCAAAATGGTAAATATTTAGATGCTTAGAAAAAAAAATACCTTGATTTTACCCGCGGATCTAAAAATTCCGTAGGCTGGCATCTCTGCTTGTGTAGTATAAAAATATTTGTGCTTTGGCACATTGCATTGGCCTACAGGATATATGCTCACCGATGGTGTATCTATCGTCAGGCAACGTGTTAAAGAGAGCCTAGCGTATTCATTCATCTTGTATGAGCAGGTTCCATCTCGTTAATGAGGCGATAAACATGATTTTGCATAAGATGAGTTGAAAACTTAAAAACGCTTCGGATTAATAGTAGAGAAGTTAGCTCTATTAGCGAAAGCTCTATTAGCGAACAAATAGTAATAAACACACGCAACATGATTTATTTACTTTGATTTATCAGATTATATTCTGCCGAAATGTTCGGTCCCTTGTCTATACAAATAGCTAAAATTGTGTGTTCCTTCAAGTCGAAAGGTTTCCCGAAAAATTGTTCGAGCCCTAGCGTGTTCTTCGTTAGCTTTACGGTTAAAGTTTCTTTTAAATTGCTGATTCTCAACCTCCTCCGCGTCATGTATCAAATAATACACCTCTCTCTCTTTCTTTCTCTGGTCCTTCGCAGCATCGAATTCCTCGTATTTGTTCGTTGTGTGCAATAGAGCTATTTCTTTTGTATCCAACCCGGGCTGGGCCATTCCGTTTCTGCTTATGCTGCTTTCAGCGGCGCCACTTCCACGAATCCATCACGACTGCAAGGACCTCGAAAATAGAGGAGTTTCTTAGTATTTTAATTGAAAGCCCAAAATTTTCCTGGAACGGAGGCTTCTTCAAGAAAATTAATTCGTCTTTGCCGACTTCCCGGGATTGTGTACCTACTTGATCGACTTAAGATTGCTTGCCTGGTAACGAGGGACTACTTGCAAGGAACCTTTATAGCCACAACACATATACAGGCAGGGCTGCCACCTATCTAATCGATAAAGTTTAAACACTTTGATGCGAAAATGATATTTTCTTAGTTTCGTGACGAAGAAAAGTAAAACTAATTTTGATACGGGAACAAAGCCACAAACCTCTTTGAGAATCAATACTGGATTTTATGTTTTCTTCGCTATGTAAAATTCAAAGGACGAGACGAAAATGAAAACCCTGTCAGAATGATTAAAAATAAATCGAAAATTTCAAAGCTTTTGCCAACTCCTCTTTGATACGCATGGAAAGTTTCAAGGCCTGGAGAATAAGAGTGGGTTGTTTGCGCCCTAAAACAAATACGAATTCGACGAAGTCCTTTGATTATATTCCAGGAAATGCAATTAACGTTACGGTCACAGAGGTAACGTCATCAGACGATAGCAGAGAAATAAGCCGTCTCCAGAACAGTATTTGCCCTGTCCTGTCCACATGGCATTAAGGCCCAGTTTCGTTTTAATGACTTTTCGTTGCTCGAGTCGTAAAAATCCATATCTGAGTCCCGAAAACAAACGCTAAATATCCACGGACTCATTTCGATGATGAGTTCATGCGTATGTATCTTCACACAAGAGAATTGAGGAAACGCCTTTGACTCGGACATTATATCCCGTAAGTTTGTGTCCACTGGTGAAGAGTGGAAAGCTATGCATAAAGAAACGTATTGAGTGGAGTGAAATTCAGCATTTCATGCGCTTGTCAAATGTGTCTGCACTTCATCAGACACGTGCTCTAAGGCCAAAGCATGGTTTTTTGCTATTGGATTATTCAAGAGCATCATACTCGTGTACCAACACACAGTGTACCAACTAAACAGTCTCAGACATCATCACCGTGTGCAGATGTTTCTGACTAACTTTTTTAATTGCCCATTAAAGTGCAGTATGCGGTCATTTTTTAAGTACCACCAAGAAACCGTAGCTCTTTCGTTCACATCGTCCTCCTATTTTTTTACTGGCTATCACAAATCCACCCGTACAAACGACGACACGACGGTATGACCACAGAATTCTGGAACAAGTAAATAGAAAATACACATACCAACGGAATGTAATGTTTTCTTGTTAACAGTAATAGTTCATAGTTCCTGGTAATTCATTTTTAAATGCCCTTGTATGTACGTACGCATCCATTAATGTGATTTAATGTCCAGATTCAAGTGAAGCGAGCAAAAGTACTGAATCAGTTTGTACAGTACAAGTCTCTGCGTATTGGATGAAGCTACAACGATTCTAAGAAAATCTCCGTTAAAATTAAAGAAGATTACGGGGTGGAACGTGTATTACTCACTAAATCAAATTGACTTTAAAATTGCACTGGAACAATGAAGTTACATTGGCAATTTAATTTCATTATGTAATAGCAGAAAATGATAGTAGAGATTATGGGTAATTTGATTACAATGAAAAAGATTTCGTTAAATTTTCTTGAAGTATCTATTACCATCTTAATGGTATTGAATCTCAAGGAAAAGGAGCTTAGATTGTCATATTTTGTATCTCTAAAGGTGCACCACGTAACGATTTGCCTAAAATTATAATGGTTTTTGGTATTGCATTTCAATATGCAGTGTTCTATTTACGGCAAATGATTAATTTAATTAGGGTATAAGTGATTAATAAGCTCATACTACGTTTGATCTAGTGCTTTGTTAGTCGTTCCAACAAACTAAAGTATTTGGTGGGTTCCAATTTCAAATGACTGAGTTCTAATATCCCATTCATTTTGGACAAAAAAGCTAATCTGCAAAAACATTCAAATGAAGATTTCTCAACAAAATTATTTTTTTTTGTGATATTCCGAAATCAGGTGCAAAATAAAGTTGTTTAAGCTCAAAAGTCACGAAAATCAGTTCTTTGAAGTATCTCGTTAAATATTGGTAATGGGCTTTTCATGTAGTATCGTTTATTTTTTCGCAGGGATATTCTAAAATTACTGGGCTATAACCTAGCCTGCATTACTCGCTATTACTGATCGTTGATATCGATAAATTTTTGGCGTATTGGTGACGTCAATCTGTCCACGTCAGAAAAAGTATAATAAGTAGTGTTGCCCAAAATGACTTTTCACTGAGCCACTTCTTGAGTCATTCAAAAAAAAAAACTATTAGTACCATTTAGTGTGCTGCTTGTATGTAGCCGCTTTATGTCTGTCAACTTCATCTAGAGCTAAACTACTTTCGAAGATTTACCGATTCATGAGTATACGGGGGGGCCAGTTGAAAAGTTGTGAGTCTAGGGTGTTAAAAAATATGGATTATTTTCCTGTGTAATCTCTCTCGCTCTCTCATTTGTCATAAAAGGGTTTTAACTTTTCTTCTTTATCTTCGATATGATCGCCTCAATTTGTGGTTGGTTTCTTTAAATCCTGTTTCATGCAGAGCACGCCTGGCTACACGCGTAATGAGCACGGTTGCATTGGCCTACAAAAACATGACTCCTTTCACCAATATGCCTCTCTTTTTCTGGACGATCCAATAGTCTTCGTTCATTGTAATTTTTTCACAAACGTATTCGATAAACAGAATCCCTTCACAAAAACTGTGGCCATGAGCTTGGATATCGATCTTTCCACTTTCCATTTCTGTGGTGGCTTTTCTCCCTTTTCTATCCACTGCATTGACTCCTGGTTTTAATCTGGATCATACTTTCGGATCCATGTTTGACCAAAAGTGACAATACGGGAAAAAATGTCGTCAGAGCTATCGCCACCGCCCACCAACGTACAAAATCTCCTGCGAAGCTTTAACTGGACGCTGCTTGTCCAGCGGTGTGAACATTCTTGCCACGCATCGCATGCACAAATGACTATGCACAACATCGCCGATTCGTTCCTTGCTAATGTCTACGGCTTCAGCTATCTGCCACAACTTGATTCGTCGATCCTTCTATATTTTCTTCGGTAACCCCAGTGTTTAGACGCCTTAACGTTGGATCATCTTCCTCTGACTCTCTGCCATGCTTAAATTCTCGGCTCGAACATTTTATGATTGCAAAGTAAGGTAACAATTCTCCATAAACTGCACACATTTCTTCAAATATTTCCTTCGGCATTTTGTTTTTCCTTCTTAGGAATTTTATAACAGCTCTGTTCTCCAATTTGGCACAATCCTTGGATGACTCAGACATGGTTATGTTTACGGTTCAATTACTAGAAGCGTAATGGATGCTAATACCATGAATATTGATATTTATAAAACTGACGGTATTCGCAACTATCGACATGCAGCGCGATACATTAGTGACACTTAGTGCTACTTAGGGTCAAAACTACTGTAGCACTCCGTAGTCCATTGGTGGTTTATTCTTCATGGATAGAATGCAATCGTATCTAATTCGCCCTATCATTAGCACTGAGCCATATTCAATTTTTCTCTATGCGAAAAAGCTAGTTTCAATGTGAATTCCATGCCATCTTGCCGTATACTTATGAAGAATGTTTTTTTTTTTGAAGAGCCAATCGTTTTTTTTTGTCAAGAGCCGAAAAAAGTTAGTGATACATAGATAAATTTGCAAATACTCGAATAAAGTACACGTTATTTCTGCCTTACATGGCAAGTAAACATATTTAGCAATAGTGAAGGTAATCAAACAGTTATGATTAACTTCACGAAGGATTCAATATGTTGTGATCAGAGCTTAAAAAAATTCCATAACAACCTCGAAACGATAGGAAATCAAAGAGCTTCCAAATATTTGGAGGTATGTGTGTGGGTTGGGGGAGAGGCGCATTTGCACCTCTAAGCACTCAGGCCAAAAGACCCATTGTACTTATTTCCCCCTGCCTACCATAGTTTCCCAGACTTCTTGATAAAGTTTAGGATCACTGATAGGGGAAAAGAGGTTTTCCTCTGCATGCGTGCAATATCCCAGCCAAAGCATTGATGTCTGAGACGCGCAAACGCTGGGCATTCACAGAGCAGATGTTCAGCAAAGCCAGCCTCTTCTAGGCAGGATAAACAGAGGTCATCCTGTACAACACCTATTCGAGACATATGTCCTCCTAGGCAGTTGTGTCCAGTCAAAATGGCTGTTATGGCTCTGCAAACTTTCCTCCTCTTATTGAGCACTCTGAAAGGAAAACCTTCGTGTGCCTGGCCAGATCAGCAGTCGTCCATCTATCTTGGTGAGCATCATCTACCCACTTCCGAAGAATGGCACGTGCAGATGCGGTCGGCACACCCAAGGCGAGTTCAGGGCCCTGTAGTGGAAGGCCCGCACCTTGCTTCGCACTGGCGTCAGCAATTTCATTTCCCTCAACACCACAGTGCCCCGGTACCCAGAGCAGATACACCTTGTTGAATTTGGCGACAGAGTTCAATCGTGCTCTGCAGTCTTGGACGATTTTCAAAGTAGTCAGGGGTCTACGCAGTTCCACCAGTGCCGCTTGACTGTCAGTGCAAATAGCAATGTGTTTTCCTCTCCATTTGTCTTCAATTGCTCAACAGGCAGTTCTCAGGATAGCGAATATTTCTCCTTGAAAAACCGAAACGTACTCTCCAAGAGAAGAAGCCCATCTGTCATTCGATGAATGCAGATAGACATCAGCTCCAGATCTACCATCTGTCCTCGAGCCGTCCGTGAAGAAGATCTCGGAGTATCGTCTCATACAGAGATCTGGATCGTCCCAGTTACTTCTGCTCAAGATGATTACTTCGTACCTTCTCCCGAAGTCGAGGAAGGGCACTCAAGCGTCCGAAGGCATAGTGAGAATCCGGTATTTCTCACGCATCGAACCACTAATAGAGCAGTGCCCCACATCGACTTCACGTACCCATAAGCCAAGCTGAGCTTTTGATCTTTTTGTGGAATTTAAATTGGGGTGATCCCAATAGTTTCTGACGAACCGCTCTTTCAAATTGCCATTTAAAAAAACTATGTACGTTTCCTCAATTTTTTGGTTTGATTCGCTTAAAGAACGCTACACACGTTTAGATCGTCCCCAACGTCCTGAAGCATTGAAGAAAATCGCATCATTCACTTCAAGGCACTTCCAAGATGTGACCCGGGGACGTAACATGTCTGAAAGCGTACTCTTCTTATGGGCTTGGGTCATCTTCAGAATATTCACATTTAAGTGGATACATACTGCTACGCTAACACAGTTTTAACTTAGCAGCATTGAGAAATGTGATCATCTGGTGTCAGTAGGGACGAAGCAAATATAGAAAAACGGTATCGCTGATTTTCGCAGCAACTCTATTTCCACCAAGGATATCATCATGTTCTACAAGGATACTATCATGGACATATTGGAGAAGCAATCGTTAGCTGTCAAGTGACTCGTCAGATCAGACAGGCATCCATTTTAGTAGCTGTTGGAGAAAGAAACCCTAACGAAGAAACAATGCTGTGCCCCTTTTTCTGCTGTCCAAACAACCATTACTGTAGACAACAGAAAGCTGGTTGTAGATCTTCCAACACTATTTCATAGTCAAGACGCATTTTCTAAAGTGTGTAGAGCTACAGCCCTTGACTTCCTGTAGATAATGCCTCGAATTGTCTAGACCTAATTATGAAACAAAAGTAGCAATGCGCATTCTTCATCGACAGAGTCAGACCCGGGTTTCTTGCATTTTTGCGATTGCCTAACTTATGACAGACTTAAAAGCGTCGACCAAACTAAAATAATATTCAACCTGGCAGATAGAAAATACGGTAATTTATTTCTTACGTGGTCTCCGAACTGGGTATTTCACCCTATGCATGTACACATCCTAACATAATTCCACACCGGCAAACACTTTTGCCGTCTCCATTCTATCTTTTAATGTACAAACCCCGTCACGGTTGACTAATAGTATTTCTTCGAACCTCTGGAACAAGATGATGGGATGATGTTAAAGGCGATAATAATAAATCCCGACGAAAAACTTTTCGATTGAAAATTTCGTGGAAGAGCAAAAACAGAAGACGAATCATGCAAAATGCCATGATAAAAGTCGGATGGTTCGGTGACTTGACCCTCGCCTGGTATTCAGTTGCTTCTCGTAACCAATGCGAATCATCAAAGGTCCCATCCAGCCCCAGCGAACCTGCAAGACAGTCAACAAGACAAGATTCAAGCACATAGTATATCGTGGCGATTTGGCTTTTAGCGAGCGCACGAATAAGTAAGTCCTCCGTGTATATTCGAAATGAATATAATATGATGCCATCGTTTACTCTTTTTATGTTCTTCTTGATTTCATAATTTCTCGGAAAAGACAACTAACTGACTGCGCTTTAGAGCGTCTATAATCTTCAGTCTGATGCAAGAGCATCGGATTTCAATTGGGAGAGGAATAATATGTGGATAGGCAGGAGAATTCAAGCTGAATATTTGCATTCAGTGCTTGTTTCGCATGTTATGCTTACTAATTATTTGTACCAAGGGGTTTGTTTAAATTATTAGCAGGCTATCGATTAGCTGTAAATGATGAATGCTAACGAGTCGATAATATGCAATTGAGCAAGTTACATATCTAAAATATTAAATTCATTGAGTACATGAGGAATTTAATTCCGATTATTATAACTAGTATTCAGGACATAGTAAATGTGTATGAAATTTACACCAAAAAATCACAAAACAAGATATTGCGTTTAATGAGGCTTATTCATAGAACTGAACTTTGATAACTATATTGCCTTCAAAACTTCAGTTCGTTATTTCGTATGTTTTATTTCTTTTGTATGCTTACGAATATTCATATCCATAAAAATAGATATTAGGAGTCAACCCAACTGCAATTAAGAAACAATGATGGAACATTTAGAAAATAGAACAAGGTCGAATATTGATTTTTTCTTTCACAACTAAAAATGCTTTATTCTTCATGTACTTATGTAGCGAAAAACTAAAACAGTGTAGGTGGTGTGTTTTGAAGCTCTCAACTTTCTTTCCATAAACACGAATCGAATCCTGTGCTGATTTCTAAGTATGGAAAAGTTTGTACTCACTTCACTTCAACCAAATTTAACTTCATATGTGGTTTGACTGCATCATGCTGTTGATATTCATACTGCAAAACTAATTAAGTTGCAACCAGAAACAATGTTTCTACCAAGTTAAATTAATTTATGAATGTAAGCGCTTTTTAGCATGTAGTATTAGCTGATAGCGCCGGATCCAAAATTCAAATATTTCACCATAACACAACTAAAAGTTCCGTTTTATTTTAGACTTGATGGATCTTGATGAAAGTTCCAGTTCGCTTGTTTTAGGCGTTTCCTTTTTTGTATGAAATTTTGGCTCTGTTAAAGGCAACCCCAATTTAGAGCTGACGAGCATATTGCAAAGATTTTTTTATTTAGCCTACTTTAATGATCTGTGCCAAGGTTATGTTCATAGTAGTTGGAGCTATGTTACGTGAGAGTTGAAACTATATTTAATGTGAGCCATATGCACAGCAGAAAAGCCCACAATTTGTGAAATTTGGCCCTTGTTGCTATATTTTATAGTTCAGGGTACTATGTACAAAAAGTGTATACGACCATAAATGTTGCACTTATGCTTCGGAGGACCAAACGGTATGTGAATGTTTTTCAGTGCAGGATCTACTGTGACTAAGTCCTCTGTATCATCGAAGACGAAGCGGTAAGATCATCGTCGTACAAGTCGTATCTCTCGAGAAAGTATAAGCCGACTCCAAAATTGAGGTCTGGCATATCTTGCAAGAGTTGCCATTGTAGTGGCTGCAAAACCATAACACACCTCAGCCGCAGTTTCCTGCACGTCCTTTCTCAGTCCATTTTTCGGCTGCATAAAATCATTTGCGAAAAGTGAGTTAAACAACAACAGTTAAACAAAATTTGAAAAAATAAAATGATTCGATTTAATTTTTCTGTATAATTTCCACAATCCTCCAACTAAATCAACACATTTTTTCCATCGTTTAGGTAAGTTTTTGATCCCGTTTTCATTGAATGAAACTGGTTGGTCGTACAGGCAGTTATACACAAAATCCTCTACCTTTAGCAGTGGCGTGCACAAGAGGGATCCAAAAAAGCTATCGTTCGTTATTATTGCAGAACTCCTGTTGAATTTTCGTTGGTGTATTTTTGCCTGTACTTCAACTTTCCTTTGTCTTCACAATAATTAACTGAAAATTTAGGAAAATATATGTTTAATTTTGGTGCTTGCTCCTCCATTTCAAAATCCTGTGCACACCTATAACCTCTAGATAATCTCGAAAATGATTCTTTCAGTAGACAAAAAAATGAACGCCACAGGGCAATAAATCAGGACTCTAAAGATGATGATCCAACGGTGTCTAGTGAATTTCCGTTAGTGCCGCTGTGTGGGGACGGGTGTTGCCGAGAGGGTAAATGTCGTCACGGATGTGTTGCCGGAGTTATTTAACAAGCTAGACTGAATAGAAATATCATATTTTCATGATTTTAAGTACATTTAACGGTATTTTTTCCAGGAATTACAAATAATTTTAGATAAAACTGCGCTGTACCTTAACTTTTTTTGCGCTATTTTGGTACTTCATTGAGAAATGTTACGTTAATGTTGTGAAATTTGCTTCTTTACCGGTTTTTCTGATATTTTTCTTAAAGTAAACATGCAAAACTTTTGATAAAATGTAAAAACAATGATTTATTATTAAAGTCGCATTAAAAATAGGTTTTTTTTTGTCCTTACTAAGTGTTCGTGCCTTAACTTTTTCTGCCCACTGTACATGCAATCCGTATTGACTTCTCCATGGTCTCCTGTGTAATCTGTAAAATCCTGGATTTTTTCTTATATATGTATGACCGTGTCTTCTGCGCTACATATAATTCTTGCGAATCTGCTCCCTTTCGGCAATGTACTGGTGTTCCTCAAGGCTCTATTCTCGGCCCATTCCTGGTCCACTTTTATGTAAACGATGCTCCTCCGTTCTTTTCTCTAAAAATTTGCAGGTAACCTATAACTATTTGCCAGAATTAGTTCGATTGAGGACTGATATTTAGTTAAGGATAAGTGTCGAGAGAATAAGTTAGTTTTAAACACAAACAAATACTATTCCACGTTCTTATCCTTCAAGACCAATCCAATAACACATAGATACTCGCTAAATAACCTTCTTTAAACTCAGAACAGCTTTCTCAGAAGTAAATCGGACACCCTTGATATTGTCAATCGAGCCTCCAAATTTTCTGGTTGCGCTCTGAAGTTTTTCCGAACTTTTACCACGATTAAACTTTTCGAAATCCTCTATCCTAGATTTATAAAAAAACATGTATCCTATTAGTCTTCTTCCATGGCTCGACTTAATTCGAGTTTTTAGAAGACTGGAGTGAAGCAGATGGTGTCGGGTATATTGATCCGTGTGCCATGAGCTTCAGGACGTTTTTCTTTCCTAATACTCATTTAGGTCTAAAGTACTTCGTGAGTGATTGTTTTAAAAATATTTTGCAACAATTTTGCAATAAATTAGCTCATTTATGCTCTACGATGCTGTCAAAATTCGGAAATTTCATTCAATTTTTCAAAGTGCTCTCAAAACCTATGTTGAATACGAGTGAAAAAGTGCACCTATCCGAGTATTGAGTTGATCCATGTAAACTGTAAAATCAGCTTTAAAAGGAAACCAAAAACATTATTCGTATTTAGTTGAGTCGTCTAAAAGGTCTTTTGCCGAAAAATTGAAAATTTTGCGAAAAAGTATTTGCCATCGACACATATCAATATTATAACTGAAAGGATATTTTCAATCCTGATCCAAAAAAATTGCAAATGAAATAGATGCGAAAGAGAGATTTGGTTTCACATAAACTACTTTTAATTATAATTTTGATTTATAATTGCCGTCCTTCACAAATAAAAATACATAGTGTTTCAATATCTAAAAAATTTTTTTCGAGAAGTATTATGCTATTTATAAAAATATTTCCTGCTGAATTTATTAAAGAAACTGAAACTAACACTTTTACATGTTTCTCTGTGATAATATATGTGTAATATTATAAATGTTGTTTTCTTGATTGATCACTTCGTATGTGATACTTGCTTGGTGAATTTAACCGCCGCGTAGCAAGATCACAATACAAAAGCGACCAATTAAGACAACAACATTTATAATATTACATGGCGATCCTGCCACTATGTATGTGACAAGTTAGGAAACCAAGATATTTATATTTATTTAGTAAAACACAACTATCGTGCAAAAATCTAGGGAAATCTTCGCTGATTTTGAGGGAATTTCCTTCTCTCGTTGGAAATCTTCACTTGAACATACATCCGGTGAATGATGTCCACTGGTCATTCGTCCAAAATTTCATCGAATCTGTTCAACGTAAATCTGCAATATGTAATTTAGAGATGGGCAAAATGCCTCATGACACACCACTGATCGCTCTTTTTTAGAGTATTTTACAGTATTACGCCGTACTCTCAGTACACTGTTCGCTTCGCATTTCATTAAGTTTATTCAAACGAAAGCTTTCGCTCATAGACTATGCTGTGCTTTTCTCAGGCGCTGCACTGTAAGAAAGAGCTATGCCTCACGTGTCATGAGGCATTTTGCCCATCTCTAATGTAATTCTGTATTTTGAAAATGAAATCAGCATTTTTTAATGCAGAATATCATTGTACCACAAATTTCTTGATCAGTTACTATTTAGGGAGGATCTTCGCCATTTAATAGCCGGAAAATAATTAATCTTGTAACACTGCCAATATATTGCTAGACAAAAAAGTGATTTTTTACTGATGATACATAAAGATATTTATAAAACACACTCGTAATTTTATCAGCACCAGACAGTGACCATAAAATAAAGTAAGATAATTTACTTTTATTACATGCTGTCCAAAGATCAACTTCAAAATTCATCTATAACAACATATAGTTATAGTTACCATGTATACGTAGTATATCGTATAACATGTAGAAGAGAAAAAAAAATTCATCATACTTATCATAAAAATTGTTTATGGTTAAGGTTGTGTCTATGTGATAAAATCATTAGATGTGATTTGATATCTATAGCTGCTTTTAGAAGTTATAAGCTCATGTAGCCTTCGCTTTATACATCTAACTGTCATCCGCATTGTAAAATCTATCAGTGGCTTTAGTCAAACTAATCGAAAGCGGCTATATATTTGCGAAAATTCTATATTTGTGCTCAGCTTGCAGAAAAAAAGTGGTTGAACTCAATTTCTGGTTTTTGAAACAGTTACCATTACTTCTTACCTTCTACATATCGCAAAATATGTTCCAGAATCTGCACCACTTAGTGTATATAACTACGTAAATAGGTGCAAAAAATCTTCAAAAGTGAATAACTGCTGTGCTTGCCTTTTAACCTTCAGTTCTATCATCCTCTGTTTGCTACTAACTACCCATCTCCTTGAAAATATTTATTGTGTTCCTACATAAACGGGCGCAGTAATCATAAACGAAGTCATAAAACAACCCGCTAAAAGCAGAAAAAAATATGCAAAAAGAAAGACCTCAGGAAGTCGAAATCATACACCTACTACAATTCAATAGAACAATAAATAGACAATATGATTAACACGTTAAGGACTCGAAACAAACTTGTCCTTACAAGATAGTTCTTATCTACCTACCTGTCTACCTTTTGCTCTCGCACCTACTTTACAAAAACTATTTCATCTTGTTCATACGATTTCCTATGCACAACATTCTTCTTCAATTTTTGTCCAACAAATTTCTCAAGGGTTTTCGGTGACTTTGTGAAGATTGAGAATGGTTTAATGAATACATCGTTTTGTGATCTTTATGATCTCAGCACTGAAAATCCTAGAAATTCTCTCCATTACTTTGCACCGTACCTTCGTCGTTCATTACAATTCGGTTTCGACAAATTCCCAACACACTTGCAGCTGATCCACTCGAGTCAGTTTGTCGCTCACCTCACCTTATCCGAGTCGCAGAGTCCAGGGTCATAATTAATTGCCGCTTCTGAATCCCAGGAATGGAAGCGAAAGTCGAACCTTGCCATGCCGCTGGTAACTCGAGCGTTGGCAGGGTGTAAATCCCTTGTGGCTTGTATAGTCTGTATGATCGCTTTTCGATTTAGCAGTTATCCCGACCCTGAAGACGATTCCTGCCAAGTCCGATGAGCCCAGGTAAATATGAAATGAGAAGATTAAGAAGCAAACGGTAAGACAGGGGGCAGCCGGACGGTAAGGTCCCAAAACAAAACTAACCAGCTGGTTTGAAGGTAGCCTCTTTTGCTTTGTAATAGTATGGCATCTCAAATGTTTTTCCATGAATTTGCCTGTGTGTACATCTTGTCGCGTTGTATCTTTTTGGAAAAATAGCTGAGGTGTTAGATACGAAGATACGTATGAAAGATTTTTATCGCACACAAGGTGATTTGGATTGGAAAGGAGAGCACAGGGGGAAAACAAAGTGACCATTTGTAATGATATTGCGAAAGCATGGTTATTGTTGATATTATAAGAGGGTTGCCGCCTTATTGAAAGTTGAAATTCTTTTGGAAGTCTAAGTATGTGAAGTTCGGAATTTAAAGATTTAGCTCACTTGGTCATAGCAGGATACTTGAGTCTAAATAGAAATTGGTTTGAAATCGTAATTTCCCCAAAATTGGCTACAGAATAGAGCGAACTCGAAACTTTACCATAATGCAATTCGAACTCCGTGCTAGGGAACCAATCTCATATATCTATGCACGGCAATTCTATCCGTAGGTGCTATTCAAGTGCATTTTTTTTCACATGTAAAGAGAAGATGTATGCATGCATGCCCGACACCGATCTGTGAAAGTCGAATACAACACCAAACATCGAAAACAAAACCGAACGATACAGTACATTTGAAACGTCGCGTTGTCGTTAAAACAGATCCCACCCAAGTGATTGTTGTCGAGGAATCTGTATATGCTTGGATGCTAAAAAACTGACCGGCTCTTGTTGCATTCGAGCCGTATCCCTTTCGAGTCTCTGATGATTCTCGGCTCAATTCTGTTTGTCCACGATGCACCCATCACCTCAATGACGCTGAGTCAACAAGTTTGTGTAGTGTAAATATAGTAGAATGACAAGAAGACATCGGTTGTTTCTTGTGTACTATTGGAACAGAACGATTATCTTCTTCTTCGGCGATATCTTTGTTTGCTCTTAAATGATGCATTATCTTAGTTGGAGAGTCGCACGTTATTGATACAATCGGAATTCTAGGTGAACACATTGATGGAGTACCTGGGATCATCAGGTGAAAGAGTTGGATTTTTCACCTATGAGCGAAATGTAGACAGGGTATGCTAGCTGGGGATCAAGTGTGTTCAAGATTTTAAACAAACGCCGGTCTGGGAAAGGAAGTGGGCAGTTAAGATTTGACAAGAGCAAATATTTGAGCAATAGCAATTTCCAATTATGGGTATCGAAAATTCATTGACCTTCTTCGGTTGGTGAAGAAAGCATCATTGTTCCATGCATGAAATCAAAATTTCCCGAAACGAGCAGGTCTTTAATACTTAAAAATACTGATTGCTTCCAGCAAAGCTGCTTCAATTGGAAATTAATTGTATAGACATAAAGTATTATTGCACTCACATGCATATACTTCCATATCTCCACAAATAAAATGGCACTATAATGATATACTTCCATATCTCCACAAATAAAATGGCACTCTCATTCAAAACGCTCACTGCTGTGCACTCGCAACAAAACATGAGCAGATGGCACCGGTTGCCGATTCAAAAGCACATGGCGCCTCCTTATGGCACCAGAACGTGACTTTGACGTCTTTTTTTCTGCCTCTGGCTGCGATTTTCCACTTAATTTTGAAGAAAAGGAAAATCGAATTGGAAAAAAATCCGAGCAATACAATTTCAAGTGAAAAATCGATATGATCCTTACGTCACAGGACTTGTCATTTGTTCATTATTCAAACCTGAGGGAAAAAACAGAAAATCGTCAAGTTGCAGGATGCTTTTTGGCTTTGAATACTTTCCCAAGAAATATGTTAGACCATTCATTTTTCATTCACATTTGAAATCATTAATTCCGCCAATTACAGCTTTTGTTGAATCTACTAACATTAAGACTCCTTTGATGAATAAAACATTGTTAATTCACTGGAAATTCGGCAGGCCCAACGCCGCAACGAGGTGGTGATGGTGGCGGTGGCGTCAAAAGAAATCATCATGCATGGGCTTATTGTTTAATTCAGACTACCGTTTCTGAGAAATTATTTTATTTTCTCCATTTGATATTTGGATGCCCCTCGAAGACATTTCATCGTAATCGGCCCCGACATTCTGTATGAATTTCAATCGGATATTTTTGTAGATATTTTTTAGAAACTACATGCATATGAATTGCCATCTCGGAAAAAATACTGATGACGAACTTGTGTATAATTTTGTGGAAAAATGTCGTAAAAGAAAAATGTCTTGGCATGGGATTCGCATAGACGCAAAATCTTTATGCATCTAAATTTAGATTGTTTTGCGATTTGTCGCGGAAATCTACAACTTTTTTCGTGTTAATCATCGTCACTTAGTCAATCTTTTTCGGAGGATTTTGAAATGATTAACTTATTTTCGTTGTCGCCAAATCCACTTGGACTAGCGTAATTTAAATTTCAAATGTTGTAAAAAATCTAATAATTATGTTAAGCCCACGGCTGCAATTCTGCCCTTAATGCTATTCATCAGTCCCACCATTTAAAAATACAATCAAAGTTATCTGGGTTTGAAATGTAAATTATGAGGTCGGATGCTTGTGTAAATTCATTGTTATTTGCAGCAAATTCTTGGAAGTATTCAAAAAATATTTAAAATACAACGTAAAAATTCGGATTTGGCCTTTCGATGTTTCCAACAAGCCATCTTTGTGGTATGACCAAACACGTTGATGTGAAATCTTTCCACTCGTTTAAAAGTTTTACCTTTTCATGTTGCACGTGGCAAAATCTCAGCCAGGAATAGTTGCTTTTATAGCGTTTTAGATTCAACGTTTGTGAGCGACCACTTTCACTACTGTTTTTTTCGGGAATAAGTGCTCGTGTCAAAGGACGTATTGGATCTGCTCAGCTAGGCTAGCCTTAAGTGATTGGATTGTAGTAAAGCTATCTCACAACAGCGCTTGCTAAACCTAGAGGCTGAAGTCGGTAGAAGGCTGCATTCTTAAATTTACGATCAACATGAATAGGAGTGTGGAGTGATTAATTCAACAACTCACTTTACCCCTAATGTAACTCAGGTAGAAAGTTCGATGGGCGGTCTCTGCCGTCAAGTTCTTTCAAAGGTTTTCCGTCAAAAGTTTTCTTTTCATGTTTTAAGATTTTACTAAATCGGTTTTTTTGCTATTTCCACTTTCATTTTCATCTGATTTCGGTCATAACGAAAAAAAATCCCAGTCTTCCATTCGCTCAACTTTGTAAGCACTGACTTTAAAAATTTCCTCTTTCGACGATGGTGGCAGCTTAAAAAAAAAGAACCGTATACGAAGACGGTTGATAAAAAAATTCAACAGCAACAACCATCTTCGTAGACCGTTGACTTTAAACTATCAAGGTGCATATGTTTCCCACCGGGCAGTATCGCAGAGCTGATTTTGACGTTGCGGTCAGAGCAGATGATAAAATCAGCCGGAAATCACATTGCTCGTTTTAAAAGGCAACGCATGACCCTTTTTTGTGACCCGTCAATTCTGCAAAACGGAGCGATGACATTAATTTGGTGCCTTTGAATTAGAGCTACATTTTTGTTTCGCATGAACGCGGGCGCCGGCAAACAGCTTTCGATAACAGACTCCACAAATGCAAGAAGACGTTCTTTTGATGCCGCTACCCAGTATAGAACAGGTGCCAAGCTGTTTTCAACAAGCAATACAACCAAAACAAACAGTGCATGAAATTTTAACTTCCACAATGTGCAGCAATTATAGCGGTGTAACATTGTTGAGTACATCTGAAATAAGATATTCTGCCTCTCTTCTTGCCTTCAAAAATTTATAGGAACATAGGCTAGAGTCATCGTCAGACAATATCAGTGTGGCTTCATCTTAGCAAACCAATAATTGATCAAATCTTCATAGGCAAGCGACGAAAACATATCTGGAACAATATCCATTATACTACTTATTTAAAGACTTTAAGGCCCTCCGTGACATAAAACCATGAGAAGATTCGGGATTACACATTAACTGGCACGACCATGGTCAGCGTAACAAGCTAAGTGAAGATAGCTGGATCCCTATCCATTCCGATCAACATGTATAATGAGCTTCGACCAAAGGATGGTTTGGCTTGCTCCCTTTTCAACTTGTCGTTACAGCAAGCAATCCAGGAATCTGCCATGTCGAAAAGTGGGACAAAACCAAAAATCACAAATTTGAAAGGAAAGGTGCACCAAATACCAAAGCCGGACACTGGAACAAGAGCTGGAGAACGGATGCCTCTTCGCCCTCCGAGCTACAGCTCTGACAAAAATCGGTGCCAAACCGAAGCGCATGCCGTCTTATGAGGCAGTGACCCGTGACAACGTCCGCAGCACAAAGCAGAGGCACTACGGGTTAAACCTAATAGCTGCATGATGGGAAGTGCGCCCATGGAAGCGCAGGACTATCGCACAGGATGATTCATCAGCCCATGCTTCCAAACGTCCTCGAGATATTTTTGATGGATGACTGGTTTGGAATGGAGAAGGGGCATGAGATCTCCGGTACCAAGCATCGCCAGTTCATTGGCCTTACAGTTATCCTGAAAATCCCTATGTCCATGTATCCAAATCAATTGTATTGCGGCAATCATATCCACTGTAGAAGAACCAGCAAGGGACATAATAGCCGCTTGGCTATCTATGAAAATAGCAATATTGACTCCGAATATTTGATTACATAGAAGTCAGTCGATTGCCAAAAAATAGCTACAACCTCCGCCTGGAAGACAATACAATGGCTTGGTAGTTTTAGATTGAATTCTTCCCAGTATTGTTTAGCTTTGAGCCAGTGCTGCATAATTAGAGTCGACTCCATTGAAGGTTTTTTTTTTTATTTTTTCGGTACTATTTCAATGAAGTGAAACTTCTATGTTTTTTGAATTTAATGATTTTAAGGGCTTTAAGGATGGCTCCCTTCAAAGAAATACGCATAAATTCGAAAAAAAACTCGTTGATTTTGAGTTAGAGAAGATGATCAGGAAGATAAACAGCCGTAAATTCGGGAAACAGATGGTTTTCTTGGAAACAAAAGTTCTATATAGGAGAAAGCATGACACAGTGTACGAAGAATATTTCAATGAAATATGCTACAGATACAAACTTATCAAATAATCTGATCTAACCTTTAGTTAGATCTTGGACAGAGCTTGTGAATACAATTGATATATGATTTAGTGAGCGGTACTTTCTATTGAATTTGCTGGTGATGCCAAAAGGCATTGAAAGCTATCAGCGTCACGATATATCCTTCATAACAGAAAGTCTGAAACTGAGTAAATAAATTATTGAGAAATTCAGAATGGAAACATACACAGTACAATTGCATCATTATGAACTGTTGCTTGTTAGGATGATTTCCTAGTACTAACAGGCCGTTTTTGTATTGACCTTTGTATATTGCGAATCAACTCTCAACTCTACAAACATGATAGCTGTCTGGATTTGCTTGGAATTACATGTATTCTAGCACAAAATAAGTTCGCAGAATTAGGTTTATATGTAGGTATATATCTTATGTGTTTCTGCGAAGATTGCGTCTTGAATTTTATCAGTTTTTACGAATCAATTTAATGAACACAATTATTAACAGTGTGTTCATTAAATTTAGCATTTGAAATATGAATATAAAATAGTATTTCCTTTTTGCATGAGAAAGAGATAATTGAAGCATTCAACCATGTTATGGGTGCTATTGTCTTTTAATAAAAAATTACACGATACTCTCCATTAAATATAAAACATGGTGAATTTGTGAAAGAATTATGATTACTTCAACGCCAACCAAGAACTCTACGTTACAAACTTTGCAAAATTTTTCTTTTCATAGAAATACAGGAATATTTGAAATAACGCTGAATTTCCCACTGCTATCAAAGGAGTAAATATTGCAACTCAATACGAACCTTACTCCAAATATGCATCAAGATTTCCTGGAAATTTTTTTTTGATTAGATCTCGCACTCTGAAATAATCTCTGATAAATTCCAATCGAATATAAGTTCCGAATTCACATGTCAAGAAAAACTCACAGCGATCGAAATCACAGAAAAAAATCACAGCCAAAAATCCACAGTGATCGAAATTGCAGATATCACAGCAAGCGAACCAGCAGTGGAAAGAGTCACAGTTTTCTTACTCTGTGAATTCGTTCATTGTTATTTCGTTGGCTCTGTGATTTTTGACTGTTATTTCGTTCTTTGTGATTTCCTTTGCTGAGATAGCATTTCGCTTGCTGTGATTTTGTTCACAGTGATTCCGAATATATATTCACTGCTGCTGATTTTTAATTCACTGTGAAAAATATCAGTAATTGATATATCGGCCGAACACTATTGCGGATTGGAAAAGTGTAAAAGGCTCGAATGCTGGTAGAAAATATTTCATATCATCGTGTGCTGTTGCTTAGAAAATAAAAGATGGAATAGTTTTTGTAATATTAATGCCCACCAAACGTACCTCGTCTGTTTCGGCTCTTACAAAGTTTTCAAGTTGGCCAAGCTGTCTTATCTAAGCTCTTTTGTTGACAAGATGAGCATGTAGTGGTGCAACTCAAACAAATCACATGCGAAGTTAATTTGAATTTAGAAGTAGTATGGAAAAAAGTAAAAACTAGAGTAGTAGTATCGGGGGAATAGAATGAAAATGATAACGACGTTTCTTTGTTTGTTTGAGAGTTACTAGCGCCACTTATATAATTTAGTATGTTACCTCAAAACGATGCACACTTAAAATTTTGCAATTTTATTTGGCTGAAAAAATAACACATAGCGTTAAAACCTATGCAAACGAAAACAGTTTTGGCAAACCTTTTGAAGGAAACAGTTCAATGTGGCTAAAAAGAAAATTGTGGAACTTCGCATCGTAACTGAGTAGCTCGTATACGCAATAAATTACGCATTTTCTAGCTTATTACTATGAAATGTTTGGATATTCACTCAATCGCTTATTTGCTAACTAATAGATTTTGTAATTTGACCTTGGTATAGATTAAAATTTCATATTCGGAATTAAAACTGATGATAATTTCAAAATTAAGAAACTTGGAAAAGAAAAACTTAGAAATGAAAAGTTTGGTTTATAAAACGCATATAGTAGGTCTGGGCGGAATCTTCCTTATTTATAACTGAGACCTCTCAGAATTTTACCATAATAAAATAATCATTATCAACTAAGCGTTCATCATAAACTAAAACACCGTACATAGGTAGTAATAAATTATCAAACTTCTTGAAATCCATCATATGTCTACGAAGTAACTACATTTGTCTATATCAAATACATTGTAGATACGCGGTTTAATACACTTATTGCTCACATGAATGTAATATGCGAAAAAATCACAGAATCATTATTTTGTTTACCATACCATGAATGGTCTGTCACGTTTCAATTAAGACCCATACTATGAATGTATCTATGCACTCATATGTGGATTTGGTCGTATGTATCATATGATCTCAAGTGGACAATGGAAGCTAAGGGAAATCATCCACAGTAAAATTACACACGGTTTGGATACTCTCTCGTGATTCAACGAATCGATCAACGATTAGTTGTTGAATTCATATCTTGAGAACATGTCATGTTTGCTATTAGTATGGATAGTCAGAGGTGCAACGGAAGCACAACGTAGCATGTGCTTCCGTTTGATTCAAAACATTATTTCACAATGCATTTTGGCAAATAGAGTGCTAAAGAAAATGTATAAAAATTTCTCGGAAATTTAAATTCCACGCGTATAAAATGTTTTGAAATTTAGTTCGTTTCCTTTTTTTTGTTATTGTTCTTAGAGTAAACATCCAAAGCTTATAATTAAATACAAAACTACCATCATATACCTATGATTAAAGTAGCATTGAAAATAATTTTTTTATTCTGACTGAGAGTTTGTGCCTTAACTTTTTTTACCCACTGTATAAAGTCATAGTGCTCCCTCGTTTTGCAATTACAAGATGATCTACGCCATTGCCAAATAAAACTTAAAAAGATTCTATACCAAAACTACGAATAGGTTTTTGTTGCAAATTACTGCTTCTATCTGCATGTGCGCAAAAAGACACACTAGCTGGTACCTATTCATTGAACAACTGATCTTAGATCTTACATAACACGAATGTATTGGTATATAATTACTGAATTAGTCAGAACTACAGTAATTTATGTCTGACGTGATATTTCTTGGAATTTTTGATCATTTTCCGTGCCACGCACGCCAACATCGTTCCAAACGAGCATATGTACAGTGCATCGACTGGTTTTGTCTTGTAGTTACTTGATAATTAAAATTCAATTACGTGAAAACTTACTGGTACTCACACACTTCTGCTATGCAAAATTTAATTGCGTGTTTGTTGTTTTTTTATCATATGAGTTGTAGTTTTATATTTGTTTGCAATCTACAAATCACTAAATTATCTAGGTCGATTGTGAAATGTTATTTCTTAATAATCTATAAAAAAAACGAAAATTGCTTGATAATAATAATCTTATAATTTGATAAAAAAAAGGATGTCAAAATATTCATGTAACAAATTGTCTTTAGTTTCGTACATTTTCTTTTGAATATTTGGCGGGGGAGGACACTCAACATACTTTAGGCATCCAAACTTTTCAAAGGTAAACAAATAAAAAAATCCTCTTTATTTATGGCGGAGAAGTTGTTTCACCCTTTAGATGATAATCTTGTTGTATTTCATCCTGTACACATAACTTTTATAGTATATCATACAAAGACCCACCTTTGGTATCTTAAACTTTCCTTAAA
The DNA here is from genome assembly GCA_947369275.1 of Nemotelus nigrinus. NCBI lineage: Eukaryota > Metazoa > Arthropoda > Insecta > Diptera > Stratiomyidae > Nemotelus > Nemotelus nigrinus. The sequence continues at coordinate 3,442,083 of OX376372.1, forward strand.
GTTAGTGAAATTCGTCTTAATCATTGATTCCTGAGCTCTTTCCACTAAATAGCTTGGTGTCTAAGACAAAATTGAGATTTATAACATTATCAACATTCATTATTAAGGTTCATCAAAACTACTATTTAAAATCGAAATTCAAGACGTAATTTTGTGCGAAAAGCATATAGCATGACACTTGTTATCAGTGAGGTTTTTTAACTAAGCGATTTGATTGGAAGAATATGATGTCAATACATGTTGAGCAAGAGGGGACCGAGGTTTGCACCTTGTGGCATTTCGAAAGAAAACAAAATTTATTTTTGATAAGATATCTGCACAATACCCAAGCAGTGGCAGCACGTACAAACCAGCGCCAGCAAATGTGTCATCCAGAGGTACCTCCCAACAGCGGTTAATGGTAAACCGTTTGTGGTTTTCAGTCCTATATTTTTCTCTGAACCATCTGCATCTTCCCTTACCATAAGAGATTAAGTGACATCTAATCAGAGGGCACTTTTAGTATGCAGCTTCCCCTGCATTGACGAATTGGAATAAGGGTATCAAGCAGCGTCCATACCTACCATACGATTAACCACTGAGGAGGTTACTGATTAAGATCATACCGAAAATCCACATCTAAAATTATCAGCCTTACTAGTGAAGTCTAGGCAGCAAACGTTGCCACTGAAATGCAAAACTGTTGCACACGTTTTTAGCCAATATTTTGACAACAATTCATGATGAGTTCAATGGTTATGGAGGTAGGGCTCAACTTCGCGTTAATGCGAGGAAAGATTGCTGGTATACGGTTATATAGTTTTCATTTGTATGCTTGTCCGCTATGGTGATTCATATAAAGGTCTTCAAATCACGATCAATCTAAAAGCACAAGCTTTCATCGGAGCCGTCAAATGGCCCAACGAAAAAATAGGTAAGGTAAGGACAATAGGACGAATTTAGTAGACGCAGTAAACGAAATAAAAGACCTACAAAAAATAGTCTATACGGACAAGGCAAAGATGGCCATCAGAACACATTACTCCAGTAAGAGAGTATGTTTGATTTTATTCCTCCTCGGGCCACGCATGTTGGTGGGCTATGATAAACTCGTTTTACAAAAAACGCATATTAAAATTTTTGATTTCTTTAATAACTTAAATTCAAAACTTCTCGGACCAATGTCTTCTAATTTCAACAACAACACTTTCTCATAAGTTGTCTCATTTCCGGGAGAGCCCATTAATGGTGACATACCAGACCGTAGTACAGCCATAATCAAGCTGTGCGGGCAAACCCGCAAGAAAAAAGATGCAACTGATGATGGGCTTGACACCTAACCACCCAACTGCTCGTATACTTTCCAATCCCAATATGTTGAACGTCTCCAAAATCCCAGAAATCGAGCAATGGATCATGTTCAAACTCTTCAATAGCAGCCGGATATTTTCTTTAGTGACTTGGGAAAAGTCAAGATAATGTCCCAAGAATGGAAATTGACTTCTTTCAGTCTCTGCAATGTTCCATATTTTGACGATTGCAATTTCCTGCAAAAGGGTTTCAATGGATCGATACTTTCAAATAGGTACTTTCAAATGGTACATTATCCAATACTTTGTAAAGCCTGCTGTTTTTATCTAGAGGCGAATATTACCTTATATCCTGTTATCATTCCTATAATTTGAGAGGTGATATCGACTTTCCAGATCAGCATTTGAAATTATTGTTCCTCTTGCATGCGGAGGTACCAGTAGGTCTGCGAAAATGGATGCGACTCCTGTGATATCTTGCCTGAAGATTAACTGAAGATTGATAGGCTCAGGTCTTCGGCACGGAAAAATTTAGTGCATGGAGATAATGGACTGCTGTGGGATTTGCGTTAGAGAGGCCTGATATTTTATCACTGACTTCAATTTTCACTTTTTTGATCGATAATTTTTTTTTATGATTTCCTTTTTATAGTGAAAATGAATCTTTGTTGGTCCACAAATATTGTTGAATTTGTTCGTTGGTTGTCTTTTGCACTATGAATAGTGTCTGTTCGAACGAGTTTGACGACAATTAACGACGTACCCAGGTTAGAATTAGCCTGTAAAAAAATGTCATTCTATGTATGGCTTTTTTTGTCACCTTCGCTGTAAATCAAGTGCTTAAAAAATTAATGCTTTTTTTTGTGTACAAACTCGCACTTTATCAGTTTTGTTGCAACTTTTTAAGTAAAATTTCCCAATTTAATGTAAATATTTCGTAGTACGTCTTTCTGTAGTATAAATTTCTGAATTTTTTCTGAAAATATCCTGTTTACAACGATATTTTTTTTATGAAAAATATCCTTTTTGCAACTATATTTGTTTTTTTTTTAAATATATCTCTTTCTTTTATGAAAATAGTCTTATTCGACTTGCAGAATGACTTTCAGCTATAATTATTTCAAGAAATCTTTGTTATGAAACTTATTGTAAACTTATGCCTATTAAAAAATAGTCCAAATAATCCAATGAAGTTTGATGGCATTTAACTTCTGATCATGAGTTTCTTAACCCTTAAATCATTTAGGATACAGATCATCTTTTTTTCACTGCCTAAAAGCTCATTCACTGCCATGACCCAAAATGGTGCATCTGTCAATTACGATCCCCAAATCCGAAAAAGATTCTATTGGAAAAACCAGATTTTTTGAGATGACCTATTTTAAATAGTAGTTACTTGTCAACCTACAAGCCTCATTTTAATTTTCATGCTAACGTTGCTTGATCACGAAAATAACTAAACTACGTCGGGCATATTCGGTATCTATAAACGAAGTAACATAATATGGCAGCTGAGATGCGATTTATCTCAGCAAATCTATTGACCTTCTTACAACAAAGATAAAATATGACAATTGAACACCTTCTCGGGAAGTGCAAAAATAGATACACGTGGCATTTTTTTTCGTTTGTGTCGGAAGGAGCGTGTTGCGATAACACGTGAAAAGCTTTCATCTGTGCAAGAATCTACAGATTTTTCAACAACGAACTGGTGTAATGACTATATGAATTTAAGAACAAATTAGATACGTGTACAATAATCATCAAAGGGTAATTTGATTCGATGTAGCTCGCTTTCAAATGTTATTTACCACATCATTGAATTATTTTCTTCATGACAAATGCTAAATGGTGATTAAGACTAACTGTATGCTTGGTAAACAATGTTTGTCTGTTGGATGCTGTGGTTTTTTACCGTGCATGTGGGCCCGGTTCCTAAGTTGAATCATCAACAATTTTTCTAGTGTACATATCATATACATAAGTCGTGAATGGCTAATTTATTTGACAGTATTAGAACACAATTTGCGATAGTTTAAAGATGCGAATTAAATCCCAACAGAGAACATTTTGTATGATCGTCTGTCTATTGTTTGTAGGAATTATTACTTGACTCTTCTCTGGACACATAGGCGTTCTTTTATTTCACAAATATGGGAAAGTTCTTGATGTTTATATCTTCACTTAAGAACAATTTCTGTAAATTAGGGCTAATAAACAACAAAACGAATATTTTTGTTTTTCCCTTCAAAGGAAGTTCCATTGTTGTTCCATCAATTTGCATAATTTTACAATTCAAGTGCTAAAACCTATGACATTCGCGTCCGTTCGACGTCAGCTCTAAATCAACAAGTGATTAAGTTCTCAAAAAACAGCGCTTTGTCAGTTGTAGTACTAAACATCGTACTGCGTGACCAATTTCAAACAACAAAGCGTCAAATGAATAGCGTCAACGATGGAAGAATTTCCAATTCACACTCATCAAATTTCCGCTAAACGTTGTTGCTGTTGTCGCCGGTTCCATTGCTTTACATATTGAATGCTCTGAGCCGAATTGGGCATTGTTTCCGGACTGTACGGCCAATACCTACCACCTGGCCCTGGGAGTAATCGAATCCAACGCAGCCACATGCACGTATAGGGATCGGCTAGCACGAAGGGTGTTTAGGACATCGAACCCTTGAAGCATTGCATCGGATAGTTTGGGTTTCCTGCATTGACTGCCATGCCTTCATCATCAACCAGGTGTTGAATGCTGAGGAAATGGCAGAAAAGATAGTCGTATAGGCACAGGTAAGAACACATGGAAATATGCACACGATTTCGGCTGAATGCGATAAGATTACAAAGGTTTGCTATTGTGCTCGTATGGACTCCAGCGCGTACGTACGTACGAATGTAGGTACTAACGATGGAAAGAGGCTTAAGGTAATGAATATGACATGATGTTCAAAACGAACGGCACAGTTTGTGTGGCTGGAAACGGAATTGCTTCTCCGCATGAGTGGATTGGATATACACATTTTCACATAAAGTATATGTAGGTAAGAAGGTAAGACCTGGTGTTGGGGGCGATTGATTTGTTTTACCCGGAAATGTCTGCCCTGTTCGCATTTCTGGAAGGGGATCAGGATGGACTGGTTGCTGCTTGTTCCTGGAAAAGGGTTCGATTTCAATGTGATGATATGCCGTAGGTAAAATGCATGCCTGCCGCATTGAATTTACCACTGCTTCCAAATCGATTAGGAAATTTTTCGTTGAATCTACCACTGCTTCTAGCTAAAACAATAGTTCAGAAAACAAAGTATCAAAAAAAGAATCTATATTCAGGCTGATTTCAGCAAATGCCAAAAATACGTATAGGACCTACTCAAGTTAAAAAAAAAATCCTACCGAAACAAAGCAAACTATATAATTGATATTCTAATGCTGTCTAAAGTGCTCTTTTCAGAATATTTTCCACCCTTGAAATTCATCTCCAAGTCCACCCTAACCTGTATCTCATCTATGAATTCTACAAACTCATCATTTTTTTTTTATCGTAGCCTCTTTACATTTAAAATCAATAATCTTATTTTTACAGGGTAAATCAGATTGAAAATCATTCTGAGAATTCAAGTCGCAATGACTCCGAAAAGAAACACGAATAGAATGAAGGAACTACTTATTGAGATTCTTTGAAATTGAAATATCCTTGTCTTGAAAAATCTTCCTGGGTAAAATTTGTATCGATATCGTATGTAAACGATAACTTTTCTTTGAAGAATTTTACCATACATATATTTTCATAAGTAGGTACTGTATGATATTGATGTTTTCCAACTAAGTCGACATATAATGAACTCGTGTTTCGCGTAGGAGGTCATATGAGTCTAGTATGAATCAATGCGCATAGTCTTAGATTAAAGACTTATTGTGTGTCCTAGAAGAGAGTATCTCAAAAAGAGCATTTCATACTACGAAATTTAACATTTTATTTCTTAAACTATACTTATATGTTAATTTCGCAACTAGGTTAATATGAGGTCCAGCCACCGTTGGTATCTATTATTGTTTGGCACCTTCTTTGACAACTTTGAGTCAATATTTTTGCACAATTCACACTTGGACCTCTCGAAATTTGTTTTAAACTTCGAATAAGTTTCTGCGTATGTGATTTTCTTCCTCCAAGGTGCGCAGAGACGACTTTGATGCTTGCGATCGTTGCCTTCGTGGAGAATCCAGTCATCGTTTTGTTGTCCATACAGCAAATCAGCAGTTTTTGATGCCATATTTCTCAAGTCTGTATCTTATTGTATTAATGGATACCTAAACTTCTTTTCAATTTAGTTTTTTCTTGGTCTGCGGCAGATTTGATGTCGGATTATTCCTCAGCAATCAATTGATCGTCCCTTTTTGATGTACCTCTTTTAGAGCTTTTACTAGCTTATCATTGACATAGCCATGCTCTTTATACCTCATTATCGACTTCTTCTCTACTAAAATGGCTTAGCTCTTACCTCCACAACCGCTCACAACATGTGCAATTCCAAGGGCTTATTTCTAAAAAAGTTCATGTCAATTCAGGTGTACCTCAAGGTAGCCGTCTTGGCCCTTTACTTTTTAATATTTTTATATCAGACTTGTCAGAGGTTTTATCTGATGTGCCTCATCTACTCTATGCGGACGACTTGAAAATTTATTATACTATAAAGTCGTCTTCAGATGCCAGCTTTTTTCAATTAAAACTAAATTCCCTGGAACATTGGTGCAGCGTGAATAACCTACCTCTCAACATCGCAAAATGTCATGTGATTAGCTTTTCTAGAAAAAGTACGCGCGTACATTATACGTACCTTTTAAGCAATACGGCACTTAGTAGAGTGGACAATATTTTAGACCTCGGTGTGGTGCTGGATGAAAAGCTCCGCTTTAATTTTCATTACGACAAAATGATTTCTCAAGCAAGTAAACGACTTGGATTAAGCGACGCGCCAGGGAGTGTCAGAACCTATGGGTTACAAAATCACTATACACCTAAAAAAAAAAGTATTTTGTTTTGTAAATCTTTTTTGTCGATTTCTTACCAACTCATGCTATTAATCGAGTAATGACAAGTTCGACGCTCGATAAAATGGTCCTACCGCACTTACTGATTCTCTGTTGTGTACCATTAATCAAAACAAGCTCATTGTTTGCAGCAAAAACTTTAGAGAAGAGTGTTTGAGCTCGATTCGGATATTTCAACTTTATTACTTGAGTATTATCTCGTCATAATTTAAGTTCAAATCATTTGAATTGTATCTGACAAAATGATTCAGCATTTGGCAGTCAGAACTGCTGAGAATATACAGGCAAATAAGTTTCTCTAGCCGGAAACTGAATACTCTTCATATCCTACGATCAAACCCCAGTAATTCCCCGAATTCGAAGGATCATTGCTATTTTCAAAAGATTCAAAGCTACACTAGCACTTGCGGTTTCTAATTCTCATCACCATCATCAAAAAGGCGCCCATCAACTTTTTTTTTGTGTTTCCATTCTACTAAATGACTTGCAACACCACATAGCTGCCGCAACTAGAGTACCCATGCAAAGCTACGACCTCTATTAAAACTGATCCTCAACGATCAAATTGAGATTTTCACGAATATCTTTTTTGGCAAACCACGCGGGACAACCAGAACGAGAACCGAGTGCTGAAGAAAAAGAATTTGATCGTCGTCATCATTATGATCGTCGTTGTAGCCATTGTCGTGTCGTTAGCATTTCAGAGATAGATTGTTAAGATTAAAGGGAGTGTACAGGTCTCTGACTGTTTCCCGGAAAATCATTATTCTTCCTTCTCGATTCGATTCTGTCGCATACCGCCGCTGTAGTCAAGATATCAGATACCACCTTTCGTGTGGACTATTCAAGAATTGGTTTTTTTCATGGACGGGGTCCATCCGGAATATAGAGAACGCTTCGAATTACATATATGCCCGCCAAAGATGCGATACCCAAAAGAAGAGTTAATTCAGCCAGAGAGCTCAAGCTCTAAATTTTTGGCACTTTTGATTGCCGCCACGACTGCGATACGAAAAAAATAGATGAATCTCGCGATTAAGATCGATGTGTTTAGCACCAGTTAGAATTAGTGAATGCAAGAACGGACATGGGACAGTAAGACGTTTGCGGAGGTGGGACAAGTGTGTGTGTGTGTGTTTGTACTTTTATGATGCTAGTTGAAATTAATTGCTAAATCACTAATGTAATGGACAATTTTCGGTCGCCACGCGGCTGGCATGGCTGGAGTTGGTTGTTTTAAGTTTTTCGAGCGACTGAAAAATGAACACAGGGATTGCCAAACAGGTTTGTTGTCGTGATGTTAATTAAATTCTTGGGGAATTTCGACAGCTCCGGGCCTCTCTAAGTGTATTAAAGTAAATGATTTGGTAGTTTGAGAATTTGGACTGTAATGTAATTAAACAGGCGAAAAGTATGAGGTCACTGTCAAGTATCTAGTCCTATGTGGATTTTTCAAGTGAATTCTATTAATAGTGCTAACGTGTGACTTATTCTAGGTATAATTTTTTTTCTTCATGAAATGGTTTTTTAGTGCTGTGTAGGTTGGGAGCTTGAAGACTTGCTGGCTGAGATAATTACGTGAATGTCGTAGGTTTGAGTGCATGATTACAAAATTGATTTATGTTAGCGTTTAGCTGAATTCAGAGAAACGACGTAAATCATAAAATGATGTCAATTTTGAAAATCAACGGAAAAAATTACGTAACTTCAAAATTTATTTTGGCAAGGCAATGTTTACAAGTCAGCATTTAATCACGGTTCCGATTGCGACTATTATTACCCTCTGTTTACTTGCTGTCTCATCGGAACGAGGAGTTCTTGTCATAGAGCTGGGTATTCCTTAATTACGCTGACATGACTCTGAATGTTCTCATGTTTCCTTGTTAATTTCTGCGCGATGATAGCAAACAAAAAAAACTGTCAGAATGCGGGTAGTTTCACATATATTTTCACGAACATATGCCATTCTTGTACCTACAAACTATCATTTGAAGTGTAAAATATATGCAGGTATTCCCTGTTGTGCGGTCGCCGCACTCCCCTTGCATCATGATATTTATCAGGCTACCTCGCCGTACTATTAAGTGATACAAAGTTCATTATTAACGGAATCAAGGCACCCGTTCGCGATGCGAACTCGAGAATAGAACGCTGTTCGAATTTCGGAGAATAACTTGTTGACAAATTTTCAAACACCTTCGTGTTCTACAAGCTTGATTGTAATGAAAATAATCATTGTCCGGTGTACATGGCTACATATCACATTCCGGTCTCAATTATTTGCTGACACACGATACAATAAAGTATCGTGGAAATAATTGTTAATGATAAAACACCTGAATAAATGATTTGTTATGAGTGTCGCTGTGTAGTACTTGGAGCTGTGGAATTATTTTCATTCGATTGCGGTTAAAGAAATTCAATAAGATTAAGAGGAAACGCTGCTTCAGCTTTAATCGCTCTTACAATGAAAAACCATCACTTACCAACATCTGTGTGTATGTACAAGAACAACGGATAAGCTATAATTTTTCCTGGAGATTGACTCACATTCTACTATCGCTATCATGAATACAACACCTCGATATATCTGATAAGCGTTTTTTTTTTGGTTTTAATGTTTCTTACGTACGCAAACATCCTCACGTGCAGATAACTAGACGTTTGCTAAAATTAGTGGTTTACTTGCAATTTATTATCCAAGCCCCTTTTAACAATGAATCATATCCACTAGCTTTTAGAAATTTATTTGCATCTGATTAATTTCTATTATTTTACTCTTTTGCAGGCTTAAAGACGGGAAAGCGTATCCATGGACTTCAGACATATCGTCGTTAATCTTATACCCCGAAGCATCAAATCAAACAATCTACACAAGACAAGTTCAAGCTGCTGATGTTGGTAACTACACATGTGTCTTGCGGAATGATACGCATAAAATCACTCATCATATTTCGTTGAATGTACAAGGTGAGTTAATTCTGACAGTGAATGAAAATTATCTTTATGTTTGATAAATGATTTGGAGAAATTATTTCGAATTTTTTTATACCACTTTAATGTTCGTTGGTGACTAAAGCCATGACTTAATATTGACAATAAAGCGTATTTACGTAGTTAATTTTAGAAAATCCTTCGAAGAATTCTTTTAAAAATCGTCAACAAACATATTAACTTACTTCGTGGAAATGAAATTCTAATATTATTTTGTAGGCTCATGGTTTCCTACTAAAGTTTATGAAAAGAATTCAGAGCCTATAGAGAGATTGTCCAAGAATTATAAATAGTTTCGCCCACATTGCTTGTGTAAGAGATTGTATGCTTGCTTACTTACACATATGACAAACATATCAAGAAACAGGTCGGTTATAAGTCCTGAGGCTACCAAATAAAAACACAATATTTTAGCAAAATTTGACTTTATTCATCATCATAGTCTCCTTAAAGAGTGATACAATCATTCCAATGCTTCGGTACTTTATGTAGAATGAAATTTTGTAGAATGAAACATTTATTTTTGTTTAAAATAGGACTCAGTTTTAGCAATCACTTTGAAGGGATGAAATCACTTTCTTTGGAGAATTTTTCGCAGGACTGCAAAAAGACGGTAAACGCCAGGCTGCAAATCTTTTAGAATATGGTGGATGCGGAAACAATTCGAAGTACAATTCATGTATTTTTGCTATGATTGTCATCGAATTGTCATGGAGAACACGATCCATTATCTCGGCGAAAAACATAAGGGGCCGTTTTTTGCTATTTCGACCATGAAACGCACCAATAGCACCATATAATATTCGCTTCCCATCTTAACGTAGTTGATGAATATTATTCCATGCACATCCTGGAATACGAGGACGCCGTAGCCTTGCCAGGTGACTGTCATCACATTGTCACACTCAGATTATGATCAATTTGACTGTGAAGTGTAATGGTGTAACCATGTTTCATCCATTGTAAGAGAAATTCTTTTCGCAAGAAATTCTTTTTATCATGATAAAACCGCTCCCAACTACGCTCTGAATCACTTACACGTTGTGTTTTTGTTCTTCTGTGGGAAAAAACGATACTCATTCCGAAAAAGCTTTCGCAAAATCAAATATTTATGGGGCATTTCACGTGAAGCGGCCAACGAAAAAAAGTCGAGGTTCTGGATTTCGTTCACATTGTGCATAATGGGACTTCTATCAGATATGATTGTGGATACATCATATTTTTTTCTATGAGTTTTAGTTGCCGAGTTATGGGCTTCTGAAAAATTGAAGAAGTTGATGAACGGTTTTTTTGGAAACCGATTTTGAGATTTAAAAACAAATTTAAAAAATTCATTCATTTGCATTCATATTCATTCATATTCTTGATAGATTTAAAAAAAACATTCATTAGTAGAAACAAATTTTCTTTTGAAGAATATAATAAAAATTCCTCTCGACAAATAACAATAGAAAAACCACTTCATACTAAGCTTAATGAAAATTTAAATATTCTTTATTCGAATTTAAAATAAACCATCATCCGCAAATTTTTCGGTTGTAGTCTACTCCGCCTGTCCGATATTACCTGGCCTGTTTTCGGAAATATTCTCTCACTGGAAGCAGAAGTTGCTGGTACTCCTAAATATTTTTTCGCGAACTTTCCTAATCTTGGATGAATTTGTGACCTTGTTTTCCACCATGTAAGAGGATATTGATTCCTCAGAATGTTGGACTCTTCACCGAATTGTCATATTTAAATGAGGGTCCCGGATGTTGAAGTTGATCTGGCACATGCAACTATTGTTCCGAATGCACCCTACAATCCAATCTCCTCATCAGGTCTAGTTGTTGTGCTTGGGATTGGACTGGCTATAGATTCTTCAATTCCAAGATCATTACTTGAAGTTTGAATGACATCAACTAAAGCTTGCATGTTAGTTTGTTCAGTTCGTCCTGCAGTTTGTCCTTTGCTCACTCTGGTTCAGTTTGACCAGAAGCAGCTCTCAGGCATGGGCTGTAAATCAGACCCAGCCGAGACGTGACGAGGCACGTTGCTAGCATTCTTGCAAAAGGGGGAACGAGAAAAAAAGCGAATATTTAATTTACTAAGTGGAAAACTGCCTCTTTTCGTTAGGCTCGTATAGTTCCTGCGGGATGCTGTCTCGTCCACAGGTTCCGTTAGTTGATTCGGAGATGGATGAGTTCTCTGTACGGGGATGAACGATTGGGCTCTAGGATACATACGCGGCTGTTCTTCAGCGGCTGCTTGTGCCAGCGGGGTCCGGTCAGCCACCCGACGCAACAGCAAGCACATGCTGTTCTGTAGCTCACTTATCTGCCGCTGAAAAGCGCTCAGCTCCTTTTGCACAATGAAGTGAACTTCAGCGGCTGGTGACTGTGAGTTGAAAATAGGCGAGGGTCTCGCTAAAGAGTCGAGAAACCGACCCAATTCCATCGCTCTTGCATTATCCTCTACCTCAAACTCCTGAATGTCCTGTTCTTCCCTCTCCATCCCTCGGGTCTTCACTCCCGGCCTGGACGTCTTTGGTCGCGTCCCTCGCGACTTAAATTCCCCAGCCCAGGGTGCATGTTCAACGCTCCGCGGGAGGCCCACGGGTCCACGACATAGCGGGCAATCTAGGTGGTCTTGGAGCCACTATTCCAGGCAGCTACCATGAAAGGTATGCCCACATTTTCCTTTGTGTGTCGCATGTGTTTTGGTGAAAGCCTGCTGGCAGATGGTCCACTGGGCCACCACCTGAGCGCTAGACAGGCCCTCCCGCTTTCCATGTGGCATGTTGTCAAATCCGGTTTATGTTCTGCAAATCGAAATTATTAATCAAATTATAAACTAAGCAGATACAGGCTATGAAAGAATATTCAAAAATAATATTTGCACACCTCGAGGTGTGACTAACTCGCAGATATATATAAAGTATTGCACGCTCTACATGACTAACTAGTTGAAAATAAATATGAATTTAAACGTAAAGCAATCCCACGACAACCCTCGTACGGGTTTAGGGGTTGAAGCTGGTAGAGAGCTTCATTACACTTATTTTAATCATTGTGGATACGAGTGTGGAGTGATTAGCTCCACGACTCACTTTACCCCTGATTTAAATCAGGTACCTAATCAGAGCTAGGTGAACTCAAAGCTTGGTGCGCGGACCCTCGTCCGAACCTGGATTCGAACCAGCTACCCCCACTCGCAAGAAGCCAGTGCTCTACCCACTAGGCTACTCAAGCTTCAATATGAATTTAATTTGACAAAAAAAAAATTACTTCCGAAAATTGCATGTATAAAATGGCCTTCTTATTGGGGTTAGTCCCTCTCAATTTCAGGACTCGCGATGGCCTGGCTGGCCCTCCATTAATTAATTACTTTTGGATTTTCAAATTTTTTTCTTCCAAGGGTGGGACCTTGGCCCATCAGTATGTTATTCATTAGCTTTTGTTTAGTTTGTCAGGCGGCCAAGGTCAGTGGGCAGCGAGACCCTGAGAGCTGCATTTAGTCCTTTACGAACAAAATCCCCTTTCCTTTTTTGGTAATATTTTTGCGGCTAGTATATATTCATTGTTTTCTGGGTGCGAATCCACCCCATTTTCAAATGACCCACCCCAGCTGCGTAGAGCTAGCAAAGCGGCCTACCAGCATTCGTCGGGGTTAGATTAAAGGGTGCTCCGCTTATGCGGACGAGGGGCCTTCAGGGCAATTTCAAAAATTTAGGTGCATTTTATTTCGAATTTTAGTCTTTATGTTATTTATCATAATAAAACATATATCGACTATTGTATTTTGGCATTTCGACGCCTTGTAGCGCAACCAGACGATTTTGTATTAGATGCAGGAAGATATACATTTTGGCAGATATACATATTGAAATTTTCAAGAGAAATTTGAAGCTAAGTGCCGAAAATTTGGGTGTATAGAAGGATTTTTACTTTCAACAAGATAATGATCCTAAGCACATGGCTCATAATACTAGGATGTTCTTGGCGTACAAAACTCCACATTTGCTTAAAACACCACCGCAGAGTCCTGACCTCAATCCCATTGAGCACATACTGGAAAAAAGGATCAGGACTCATCATATTAGCTCGAAACCTAAGTTGTTTCAGGCTCTTCAGCAGGAATGGGCGAAAATAGAGCCAAACCATACAAAAAATTTGTAGAATCGATGACATACCACCTTAAAGCCGTGATTAAAAACAAAGGCTTCCCAACTAAATATTTACAAAAAATGTATCTATAGTTTTTAAGATTTTTCATAAACTGTTTCGTAAGTGTACGAAGACTTTATTGGAGGCAAATTGTTGACTTTGTTTTGGCTTTAGTTAATAACTTTGTAATGAATAATTCAAATGGATTAGTTTTTGTTGCCAAATTAAATAAAAATGTTTAATGAATAAATCTGCATCAAATTTTTTTCAAATTTCTTGCAATAATTCATTCGTTTTTAACACTTACGTTTCAAATAGCTGCTGTATGAAGACATTGTTGGTACACTGTAGTAATAAAAAAACGAGCTCGCATATTTCTTTGACAATTTTTGATCCAGCAGCAGATTTCACTTCATTGGCTTTTGTCCAAAATGTTCCATTTGCTCATACTTAGGAGTTTTACAAGCACATATTTAAATTTCAATCTTATTGCAAACCACTACACTGCAGTCAATGTCTCTTATATTGCTTCTGGAATTCAAGATGAATTTCTCAATTAGCTCAAAAACATCTTCTTCAAATTATTCGAACATACCTCATTCCTCCTATCCGTAACTTAAACACATATGTACAAAAATCTTTCAAGGTTTTCACGTCTCTCAGGTCTAATTCGTAAAGGGAAATATATGTTGCAAAAATAGAAATCGATGGCGTCAAGGTCACTTCAGCATCTGTGATTCATTGCTGTTGATTAATTTCACAATCTTTAGACTGCTTATGTCTGCTCTCTTACTCGAATATTGGCTCAGCATTGTTGACTTTCATTCCAAAAAAAGTTGTTTGCGAAATAGTTGGACATAAATAAACCGAAATCTAGGATGAAATTAGAAGACTCCAGGATATTTACTGGGCGTGGACACATTATACTATTCTATTATTAATTTTACGTAGTTCCTAAAATATCCAATAATAGCCTGTAGATACAGTGGCTCACAGCTTATTTGATACAGTGACTATTTAAAAATGCAAATCACTGTAACTTTGAAATTATGAACCCTATCCAAAAAATTTAAACGTATTTGACTAGATGCATGTTCAGCGAATACAATGCAAACAAAAAAGGTTCCAGCAATATTCTTCGGCGTCAGGTAAAAGAGAAATGCCACTGGCGCAGAAAAATTGCAGCTCACAGCTTATTTGATACAGACACTTCAATGCGAATAAACTTCTATTTGTCGCACCGTTAATCTGTCTTGTTTTTGTTTCTTGAATTTTCGACTGTGTTAGACATTGGCTTAGGTAATTTTTAGCAAGATCTTGTAAGCTGAAGTGCCAAAATGAGCCAAAATTGTAAAATGGGTCATGGCACCACAATTGAACAGCGCGAGTTGGTATTAAACCACTTTAAAAAAGGACAAAGTGTTCGAAAAATTGCTGAAAGTGTGAGTTTGAGTGTCTCTACAGTGCATCACATAATTGAGCCCTTCGTACACGAAAATCGGGTAGAAAATAAGAGGAGAAATGCGCCAAACAATATTTTCACCGTATCCGACGAACGATACATTGTAAGGAAAATGAAAGCAAACACATAGATTTCCGCTCCAAAATTGGTTAGTGAGGTTCATCGTGAATTAAGGAAGTCATGTAGTGCTGAATCCGTCCAATGAGTGCTTCGCGACCATGATTTCAGGGTCCGAGTAGCTCGTAGGAAGCCTTTCGTTTTCAAAAAAAATACAATAAGCCGATTTGCCTTTGCCAAAGAGCATGTGGGAAAGCCATCCGCGTTTTGGAATACGGTTATTTTTGCAGACGAGTCCAAGTTTAACATTTTTGGCTCCAACGGAATGTCATATGTCTGGCGGAAGGCAAACACTGAGCTAAACAAGGAGAACCACAAAGCTACTGTGAAGCATGGTGGTGGTAATGTGATAGTTTGGGCCTGCATGTCCGCAGCCGGAGTCAGAAATTTAAAGTGTATTGAGGAAACAATGAACCAAACAAAGTACCTTGATGTACCCAAAAACAATTTGCTGCAAAGTGCTAAAAAAACTGGGTGTTCGCGACCAATTTTGGTTGTACCAAGACAACGATCCAAACCACAAGTCGGGAATTGTGCAGTCCTGGCCAATTTGGGATTGCCCGCATTTGATGTCTCCGCCGGCACAGTCACCAGATATGAACGTCATTGGGAATCTGGATAACAACATTAGAAAACACAAGATTTCTAATAAACAAGACCTGATAAAAGCACTGCTAGAGGGATGGCAAAAAATTACTCCTGACATCACAAAAAAACTCGTTGATTCAATGCCGAATAGGCTCCAGGCTCTGCTTAAGTCTAAGGGCTATGATACAAAGTATTGAAATCAACTGGAAACCTCATAATTCACAACAATTTTAATGTTTAATCAAACTGTATCAAATAAGCTGTGACATGAAATTTGTTATTACTTTTAGTTTTTTGTTTTTTTAAGATGTAAAACAGTAACTTTGTAACAAATATAAACTTGTTTAATAAACAACAAACAATTGTCTTCAAAATTGTGTTCAAATTTTTTTGATATTGTTATTATGTTTTGAGTTATTGCAACTTAATTTTTTAAAGAAGCACTGTATCAAATAAGCTGTGAGCCACTGTATATCTTTATTTGTATCAAAATGTATGCTGAGTCTGATGACTGTGATGTCAGTCACTCGCAGAAAGTGGCATTTGCAGTATTGACTGCATGGTATCTTGTAGTCGGCAGTGAAGAAGATATTCCTAGTTTTCAATTAGTTACTCTTAAACAGGGAAATTATGTATTTTAAAAAGCCTCGCGGCAAGCAGCATGCACGTGAAACATCCTGTTAAGCCGAAACTTTGTTTTTTCCCAATTCAACCATTCACGGACTTATGTGTGTTGTGCGCGCATGTGTATATGCACACCGATTGCTTTACTGAAAATTTGATCGTTAAGCCGTTTTTCCTCGAAATCTTTAATCGCATCCACTTTGAACTAGACTATAATTCAACAGAGAACTCGCTCGAAAGAAACAACCCCGACGGGCTGTTCTGCGTTTGAACATGAACATAGCAAGGATAGCGTGGCAAAAAGGCATTGTAAACTCACGAAGCGTGTGAATGTGTAGGTTTTGGCGTCAATAGCCTACTAGAGCAACCTGTCTAATGCGCAGAATTCGAAATTTCCCCGGAATTATCGATACCGGGAAATAGTACCTATAATGTCGTTTATGTTATGGATGGTTAGTAGTCTTGAATTTGCCGTCGTACTAGGATGTCGACCCACCCCTCGAGCATAACTATTATCGAACCACTTCTTCGTGTTGATGATAGCTCTGTGCTCCAATATTTGATCTCATGGAAACCAACACACCAACTACACTTTGGGTATGTTTGCCTGCCTTGCGAATCACGCTTTTCAATACCGAAGGATGCAGGGTCGTCTGTAACGGTCCCAGCAGCTCGCGACAGCTTGTATTAAATTCCCGTCATTGTATCGTTGGCTATAATTGAGTTTCAGCGAACAAAGAATTTCCCCGAATGGAAAGCACTTTGCTGCGACGACGAATTCAAGTGAATTTTGGAGCAGGGACTGTGTCCTGTATCCGACCCAAGTTTTAAGGAAGATTCTATACACTCGAGAGCATTAAGATAGGTTCTGCTCGGATCGAAATAGAAAATTGTGGTTGAACTAGTCGGGTAGCGAAGATGAATCGAGGAGATTTCCTCATATAAGCATTATCTACGTGAATTATGTAGGGAAGGACGAATTACATAGCATATACTTTGACTGTCTGCTGCTGAGGCTTGTTTTAATCTCCAACCGACTTATGGAAGATTCTTGTAGGTGGATAAATACTCCAAAAGAATGTGTATTATCTCAGATAATTCCAGTTGCTTTCAAGTGAGTAAGATGTAGGGAAGCAGTAGGAAAAGCCGATTCCATTTTTAGCCGCACCCAAACAAAAATGATCTCTCAGAAACTAAATTGTTTCCTGTATGAACATGTATTTATTTATTTATTTATTTATTTATTTATTGTCTAAATCCACAGAACAAATCCAATTATTGATTAGACAAGAAGAAAAAAAAATAAAAATAAGTACAAGTATATAAAATATGTAAGAAAAAGAAAATAATATGAAAACCAAGAAAATTAATAAGAAAATAACATGAAAACCAAGAAAATAAATCAATTCAGAATGGAATAATAATACAAAAAAAGAATAAAAAGCAAATCGATCGGAAAAGAAACAAACAAAATGAATAAATTAGGACATATTACGATTATAAGAGATGACGTTATTTTTTAAAGTATTTTTAAACACAGATAACGTTTGAGGCAGAGGACCAAGGTTAAGGCTATTGTGCTGACGAAGCAAACGCAAGACGGGGGAAAAGAAATAGGTGTCGGTACGGGCAAATGCAACATTAAAGGCAAATAATGTTCTATTAAGACGGCCCGGTTCCCTAACTGAAAGTTGAATGCTGGGGTCAACCAATATACTGCCTTTAAAAAGTTTAAAAAGGAGGCACTCGTCGAGGAACACTCTGCGTGACCCAAGGGAAGGAATTTGAAGGATGGAGAGGCGCATACTGTATTCACAATACGGAATACTGTACTTATAGAACAACGAGCCGGTGAATCGGCGTTGCACGGATTCAACCGCATCGATCAAGTATCTATAATGTGGACACCAAATTTGGCAACAGTATTCAAGAACACTACGGACCAAGGAAAAAAACAGATAAAGAGAAGTGGAAGGATTAACAAAACGTTTAGAGGATCTGATGATGAAGCCGGAAAAACGAGATGCCTTGGCAGTGACGTGAAGAATATGCAAGTCGAACTTTAATTTGGAGTCAAAAATCACGCCAAGGTCTTTGATATTAGAAACAGCATTGAGAGGAGAGCCAAGGACACAATAGGAGAAGAGCAAAGGAGATATTTTGTGGGTGAAAGACATTTGATGACACTTCGCAACATTCAAAGTGAGGGCATTAGCAGTGCACCAGTTAGCCAAAGTATCCAAATCGCACTGCAATATGGTACAGTCACTAGCGGATTCAATCACTCTGAAAATTTTAAGATAGTACACAATAAAGCAATTTGTAGAGAATTAAACTGTCGTGTGGAACATAAAAGTCAAAAGTATTTTTACTTTACTACAAAACAAGGCGTTTTTTACCCGACGATTACTCAGACAAAGGACAAACCACGACCTTACAAAGTCAGCAAAATAATTTAGATTAAAAATTTTCAAAAGTTTGTCAATGACGTCAACTATACTTTAGTCTCACGACGGAACATCGTATACAAGAGTTGTTCCTCGTCTCTTTTAACACTTCAAAATGACTAAGCAGCATACGGTACATACTCCGAAAACTGCACAAATAGAAATTGTCATGCTGGAAAGGACCCGAGGACTGAAGATTTATTCTGCCAATTATTTTATGCAATCTTATTGCAAGTAAGGCAAGAACCATCCAATCATGAATATTCCTAATACTTTTGAATTTTTGAATTTTTTCATTTGAATTAATTTTTTTACTATACAATAGATTTTCAAATACATACATTAAATAAAAGTGTCTAGTATATACCATCCATTCTTTCCTAATCCAATGTTACACAGAATTCTGTTTGCAACTGAGGACTGATTACGAAAGTAGACTAAGGTCTTTCATAGAGATTTCCTCGGAAAAATGTATGGAGAAACTGGTGTTCGATCATTTAATTTTGAAGGATATTCTTCGGAAATAGCTAGCATTCTGAGAAAATGTTTCGCTTCAGTGATTTCTCTTTCGTTCCACTCAATAAAATAATGTCGTTGCCAGAACATCGATGCTGATGACGCTGATGCCGGGCGACGAACGACATAATGAGACTTTTGTATTTTCCACGAAAGGTATCGAACCGACCCTTCGTTTTATATTTTTGCAGATATTTGCCTTAGTAGAAAGCAAGCTACTTCTAACGTCCACATCATCCTCGTTTATCCCATCCGTCCCTGGGACCTGTTGCGCGGTGGAAATTATACACTCTATGCAATCTCGTTCGAGTTTGAACCAGACACCGATTCCCTGAAGCAGAAAAGGCAGGAGAAGCAGCAAAGGCTTTTCCACATTCGAATTCCCGGTATTTTTGTCATAACGACGTAGTTTATTTCCGGGAAATATTTCGCCCTTGCTCCAAAGTTTCGTCCGTCACCACCAAACCAACCACCCTCGTACATTGTATCATGCTCCTAGAACATCGATGATTTTTCATGTTGTTCGTGGCTGTGTGACGATGTGGGGAATTTGAAACAAGGAGTATGCAGTTATCCTTGCTTTCGCGTCTAGTTCACAGTGCACTCGATGGAATGTTCTCCCTATTTTCTGCTTGTTCTCATTTCGTTCAAGGAATTTTGATGTGTCTTCGTATCTCGGTTTTCTGTACCAAGCACTGACGTCCCTGAGAACTTCCCGGAATTGGTAAATAATTTATTTTCAGGGCCCTCGAATGTTTCTTTTGTTTGTTAACAACCTTTTTCACAAATTTCTCGGAAAATGTGATACAAAAGCTTTGCTTTTTTTTTTGGTTTTCGTATCGTTATCGCCCTTCCCGTGTATATCTGGTTGCCGCTAGCTTTCGTTGAAGTTTTTCCTGGTATCGAGATGATAGGATATTTAGAGAGTAGTAAGTGCTTGCACAGGTTTTACGCAGTTGTATTTTATACGTAGGCCCCTGGGAATTGGAAAAATTATTAGATTAGAAATTGCTTGGCGAAAAAAAATGTTAACCTTAAATATACTACTAAAAAGTTAAACTAACTCCACGACAACCATTTGTCAGGCATAGAAGTTGAAGGTGGTAGAGAGCTTCATTCACATATTTACAATCAATGTGAATACGAGTGTGGAATGATTCGTTTTACCCTCGATTTAAATCTGGTACATATTCAGTGCTAGATGAACTCAATGCTCGGTCTGCGGTCACCCGTCCGAACCTGGATTTGAACCAGAGACCCTACACACAAGAAGCCCAACTCATTAGACTACTCATGCTTCGCAAATATACTACGACTGTGATCGGAAAGTAGTAAGACTCTTCAAATAGAAAAAAACAACTGATTTAAATCTTTAAATTTAGTTCGTTAAAATCAAAATAGACCCATTTGGAGACGATATTTGAGACCAACGTTTCCTGCAATCTTCGAAACAACGCTTAAATTCAACCTCCAAAATGGTTGCCGGATGATTGCAATGAAGCTCTCTACCAGTTTCAACCCATAGACCCGTACGAGGGTTGTCGTGGGATTACTTTACTTTACCGGATGATATGAGGGCACTTTTTATCCGAAAAGTCCGAAGGTGTGTGGTGTGAAAACTGTCAACTTTCGAGATATTTTAGGGAATAACTTCACGCAATGCCATATAACATTCACATAATGCTCCTTATTAATAATTTGACCTAACTGAGAAATGTTTGATGTTATATCGATGATTCGCTTTGACTTGAGATCAAAATCGACAATATTTCGAGTGATCCCAAGTTAAAGTGAACAAACAAGCCCGCCCGTGAACCAAACAAGCGCGGCAGTCCTACTGTTTTTTTTTACTCGTCTATGCTCATGTTGACTCAGCGAGAGTCTAAATCTAGTACGAGACACAACACCATGATAATCGAAAAAAAAACTCATCTTGAAATTAATCTTAATTCGAAGGTCTGCCAATAGGACAGGGGCCATAAGAGCTGCACGGTCAACAGCGTACTAATACTAACAGTTTTACTTTGACCCATACTATTGAAGTCATTAATGGTAAAAATTCGGAAATATCTATTGTCCTGGTGTGCTAATAACCCCCAAATATGCTTTTTAAAAATAAATTCTAAGCAAGCATCAGATCCAGTCATCACCTTTAGTTACTGCAGAGTGAGTACTCGGTGCTGAATAGCTTCTAAACCACAACCATCTCGAAATGCATCCGAAGAGGCCGACCTTATATGACAGATTTGTTTTATGAAATATAAGGGCGAACCATGGCTCCCGAGATACCGAAACTTTGTTGACGCTCAAGTGAAGTTGGCAACCAATGAAGGATGCACATTTTGGCACCTTAACATAGTACTACCCAGGGAGAGGAACCAATTGTTTGATGTGGTGCCATCCCTCTCCAAAGACAATGTTTCTACCAGTTCTCCTGAATGAAGGGCAAACCTCTTCCTACACGCTACTTCCTAAAAGATAATTATCGTTCAATCATCCGACTAGCAGGTAAAGACATATTTCTTATTGGTTGGTTACTGGTTATTATATCATACTGTCTTAGGAATAACCCTTACAATTATTTGCGTCGGCTATATAGGTGGATGTGGGGGCACTTATCTCGGCAAGGCTTAGTAATGGTCTCAATTAAAACCGCTAGACAAGATCAAAGGACCTTCCTCCATGAGAATCAGGACTATGGGGTCGCTATGCCTCAGATTCATTACTGTATACTGAAATACAGTGGAATTCTTTGTGCATGTGTATCATGATGGCTCTTATAGGAACTACAATAGATTCTATTTCTTATGAATGGTAAATAAAAACACCTGACTCGACAAATCCTCATATGTCTTACTTGCCAAACTCACCTGGAAGCTCCGCTCGGCGTAAGCTTTGGAACGATGATGACCCTGTCCTCCATGCTACGGCATGCACTTAAAAACACCAACCAAAGACAGGTGGCACATATAAAGGGCAAGGGAAGGATTGTCCCTATGGCGATGCAATCGGGTTGGTTTCATTTTCCTCTCGCCCACTCCAGCTATTGTTCGAAATTGAAGAGAGCTTTTAACGAATTAATTAGCAGGATATTCCAATTTCTTCCATGTCCGTAGTTACGAACTCTCGAAACATTAACAGCGTCACTCGGTGCTGTGGATAACAAGCTGATGCATTTACCACTTTAACTACGGCCTTGTGTCCATATTGTATGCGTATCTCAAGGTAGATGTGTATGTCCAACTGAATCGTTGCCGTAGCCTGCTGAGGCATAGAACCACACCAGAACGCCAGACTACCCTGTACTCCGACGACACTCTCACACAACTGCATTTATTTATGAATATTCTGTCTGGTTTCCACAAGCGGAGATAACGAATGCTCGAAAATTGATGGTAACTTCGTTCAAAGTACTGCAATACAGTTTAAGAAGTCAACCGTCTACAATCAGCGTCCTTGGATCAGATGCTGTCTCATACTTCTGCGAAACATATAATGGAATATTTTTAAATAATGAAACGAAATATCGCAGGCGCTATTTCAAATTAATTTATCCAAAGAAAATTAAAAAAATACCTTATTTAACAATTCAGAATAACAAAAATCAAGCAACATTCACTGATTCCGGACGACCGACAATCAGATTCGACTATTGAAACTGCATGAATTTAAAATAAAATTTAAAAAATATCAACAAAAGCATTTATATTCTTCAATTTTATTAAAAAAATCATTGGAGATCAACAGTTTACATATACTTTGATCTTTTACTTGCAAAATATAAAAATACTGTCAAATATTTCATATTGTTTTTAGCATTTGTTTTCGGGTTTCAACTGGTTTTTATACATTTTTCTCGATTTAAATTTTTGACTTCCGTAGGTAGTAGGTTTTAAAAAAAAACGTATTATGTTAATCGGAGGTATCCTCTTCAAATCATTTGAGGAATCGAAAAACCGAACTGGAATTTTTAAGATTACTCACTCAGAAAACCATTTCAAAAATGCAACTCCGCCACCATTTGACCCTAGCCCATCCTCTCGACTCTAAGCGTCGGCGAAAACGATTGATCAAAAAATCGTATGATCGCCATCCAGCCAGCCGCCGGGTATCGGGATCTGTTGGCAAGCCGTTGTCCAAACTGGTAACCAATGCAGTTGAGCCGAATGACCATTCCTAGACATCTCGCACACAAATATCTACCAGAATCAACTAATTACCAGAATCAACTAATTGACATCATTCTATCAATTAAACCAATTCAAATTCAAACCAAATTATCAATCGCAGCTAGTATTTTCCTAGTTTTTAACAATTATTTTGTATTATTATTTTTTGTTCGACCATCGCCGACCATGAAAAAATACGTGCGCGGATGCCAAGAAACCGCAACTATGCAAAGAAAAATTCACCACTGTAAAATCACTACTGGTACTTCAAACCCAAATTGCTGAAATTTCAGCAGATCCCGATAATACAGCCCATCGTTAACATATGGTAGGTTCTGGTTGATCTATTTAGAGATCCGGATGTACGTTTGTGATGTATTTCAATGGAACTTTTTGTTGTGTTGAGCTCAAAAGAGTGGAAGAAAAATATATCCTTTCATTATACTCCCCTATTAAATAGCCTGATAATGATTCCGATTGTCTGATTTAATCAATATTCTCATAATTTCATATTATTCTGTAATTCTTCCCCTAACAAATTCTCAAAATATTCCTTATTTTAGGTAACCTTCCAGATTTGCCCACGGCCACATATCATCCACATGACCAAATTGCTGAACTGGGTACGCCTGCACGATTTTATTGTGAAGCCTTTGTCGGTGAAGTCGGTCTGCCGGATGCCAAAAGTGAGATTTCATGGTACCAGATGAAGGACGGATTGGAGGAAGAAGTCGATGGCGTTCAAACTCAAAACCTTAGGTAAAAATACGTTGTATATAGAAATTAGGTATTTAAGAATATTGAATTATTTTTATTGAGAGGGTTTGCATGACTGAAAAGCTTTTCAATCATACAGTGTTACAAATTTTTATATTTTGAAAATAAATATCTATACTATTGAGTATTTATTCCTTTTTCCATCCTCTACTTACAGAGAAAACGGTCAAATTATCGGCTCCTACTTGAAAATCCCCAAAGTACAGATTCATAACTACGGACGCTACTTATGCCGCGTACAATTCAATAGTGCTGCCCATCAACTAGAAATGTACGCAACGCTTTTCAGTTCACCGATCGTCGCCGAAATAGATCATACGCTTGCCATGTACCATACACTAGCAGCAGTTATTTTAGCAGCACTAGCCGCCATCATAGTTCTAAGTATTTGGTATTTATTGAGACAATACAGGCGAAACGGTTGCAAAGCGCAGTGCCAAATTGAGAATGCTGTAGGCAATAATATTAGTAGTCACCAGAGTTTCGGACGCCAAAATTCATCGAGTCTACGACAACAAGTGTGATGAAATTCCAGATCGATTACGGGTTTCAGGGCATTTTAGATATCTCGGACAAAAATTTCGGATTTAGGAAGACTGTTTCTCGCGTTAATGAACCAATCAACAACATTTTTGAAATAAATAAAAAGGGGATTAGTCTAGATGATTTTTAATATAAAAAATTATTTCAGAAAAGAATAATCATTTTATATATTCTAATCATGCATGAAAGTCTGATCTGATTTTGTGAAAGCACTTTTTTAAAGATACCACAACTCAAACAGCTACGTGTCACATAATAATCGATACAAGAAATGAAAAAAATCAATAGTGTTCTTAGCTCAATTTTACCAAAAACAAGTCTAGTTCTAAATTTCTATTTTACATAACAGAATACATAACAGAATTCCCAAATTTAAATTGTAATAAAATTAGTTCGATGTCTAAAATGCCGTGATCATAATATACATTAATAACACTATTCGTAATCACAACTACGGACGACGACACAATCAACATGTCCTGGACAATTGTGATAGAATTTCCGTTCCAAAAAGCCTCAGGCGATTTTGGCAAACAAAAGCTCTATCAAAAACTCTTAGCGTATGGAAATGATTAGACGAAAACAACAAACCGAATTGATGTATGTATGTAAATATCAGTTGATTCTCTGCCTCTTCATAAACTAAAAATGAAAGAAACATTGATTGAACACTATTTCTGTGCGATTTGACATAATCGAATCCATACATACAACAAATCGAAAGTAGTAGTGTGTAGCGCGGATGTTAGATGTAGGTGTAAAAAGATAAAAAATTTCTAAAATTTTCCGAAAAGTATTAAAATATTTAAAAAAAATGTTATTATCCTGTAATGATTAGTTTGTGTCTAAGTATTGTTTTATTTTATTGATTTATTGCTACTTCATTAGTTGTGTAAGCGATATTTATTGAATTAAAACATTTAGAATTTAAAAAGTAATAATAATTTCGTTCCCGATTCACTGAAATTAGACCTAGGCCCTTTGTACGGGAGTCAATATTATTTGAAAAATGGCTTGTGATATATGTATAATGGTGACTTCGACTCTCGTAACTAAATTCACATGCATAGCTATCTTCAGCTGGCTAAATATGCTTTTGATTTTTCCATGAATGTGTGCCATGCATTTTTTCGGTAGTGTACTTTTTCTTTCGGAGTAGCAAAAGTTCGGTTAAAAGTTCTTGCATAAATTTTTGATTGAGGCTGCGTGCTAACGTAAAAGTGTTAATATTTAAATTATTTACAAAATAACTGGGCAAAGCCCCTTGAACTATATAATTCGTAGCTCACAAACACAATCACAGAACGTTTGTATGGAGCATTTGGCAGCTCGATATGTTTATCATATTCCAAACATTCAAAACTCCTTTACGATTTTTATGTAGAGTATATTTTTGTTGCACAATGGCAAAATAAAAAAATTCCCCTCTCTCTAATACTTGCCGATTTTATTCTCAGAAGCCGTACGCAGATTATTTGCACTATCTATTAGAAACCGCACTCAATACATGCAATATGCAAGAACAACATCTCTAAGCGTTAACAAACTAATTTCAGTGAAGTCCCGATGATAAATCACAGATATAAATATTCTCTTAGCGACAACAATAAAATGTAAATATGTGCTTGTCTCAATTTTAAAAATTTTGCAATGTGCAGCATTATACTGCGCTTATTTTATCTTAATAATTCAGGGGCGATATGATTTTATCATATTTTTATATATTTATACAGATGTACTTCTCTTCTTAAAAGACTAACGAAATTGACACGAAAAAAAATGTAAAAAAAGGAGTCATATATAACAAAATATTTTTTGTATAATAAATTATTACTTAACATTGTACATGTATTTAGAATTTAAAATATACGGGCAGAAAAAAAGAAGAGGAAAAAAATCAGACAAGTAAAATGACATGAGAAAAGTATTTAAAAATAATCTTATTCTCGACAACAATGTTATATAAATCAGCTAACACACATAAACTCATCTATAATATTCAATTTTTTGTACTCATAGTAAAATATATATCTATATACTTTTGATAGAATCAACATGTCGAAAAAGTCTTTGTTGTACTTAGTAAAGTAGTAATGATATAAAGAAAAATATCTCTCCAATATAAAGACAGATTTTATTTTTTGGTATTAAATAAAGTAGAAAAATCAAAGAGATTTTTTTTTTGTGTGTAAATGACTGAATGCGAAATTGTTTGAAACGAGTTTGAGGGCAGTAAGTATTGAACGGTTCTAGTTCACAGAATGAACCTAATTTCAATTAATCTGTGCAATATAAAATGGTGATGAAAATATTGATTCAAAGGTTAGGCTAGGTATTACTGGCTGACACAAGGTCACACATAGACCTATTGGTCCGTAGTGATATCCGACAAGAAGACCTGAAGCTATAAAGGCTCAGGTAAAGGTCCACCGAAGACCCCAGACCGAACTGAAGGTCGTCTTTGTGGCCCGGGCTCGCCAAAGCAGCGCTGTCTGTCTTTTGCCAATGCCAGATTGTGACACAGGAGATGCTGAATTACCTCTGAAAGCCCCGGCTCTTTTTCGCAGTTTCATGACATGTGTTGGTGCAAGACTCTAGCTAATAATGATCCCGACCAGCCATTTGCAGTCAGTCCGCGTTTATTTAAGAAGGAATTTAGTAGTTGCGAGATTGTATGACCTTCACATTATTTTGCTTTTTTTGGTTCGCTGGCCAAGAGTATGCGGTAACCTACTTGTATCATCAGCATAGGCCACAAACCTGAACTTGTCTCTTGTTTTCCAACCTTTTTAAAATTGTATCTGTTACCATGTTCTACACGAGAGGATATAAAGTGGACCTTCCTTATGATTTGCGCTCCCGGTCATTAAACTGATATGAGCCTTTGCTAAGTAACATATTTATCCAGCTGCATAAAGCAGGATGGGCGCTGGTTGCGCGGAAGTTCTCCACAATGGCTGTTGTATGCACATTATTGAAGGCGCCTTCAACCTCCTCTTTGTAATGGAATGCCCTTTCTACTTCAAGAGCCGCTTGAACAGATTTCCCTTTCGTGTACGCGTTTTGAGCTCTCAATGGCGTTTGAGATCCTGCTTCCTTCGCTGCTTAGTATGAAGATCTAAAAGTCTTTCGAAAACTTTAAGGCGAAAGGAAGTCAGGCTAATTAGCCTGTAGTTTTTCGGATAAGTATGGTTGCTTTTACCTACTTTGGGTTATCGATCCTTAAGGTTGCAGGTACATGACTTAGCACTAGGTAGCCTTTGTAAATTGGTATAATCCAGGATACGATGAGCATATCTATCTTCTGGAGAATGGCAGGCAGAATTCCATGCAGACCTGGGGACTTGAAGTGTGAATTGCCCAGGCTAGCTTCGGCTTGGTCAAAACTTTGCATATTACTTTTACTTCAAGAAAGCCGGACACCTGCTTATGCTTACCAGTGAAGGGGATGAAGCCATCCAGGTAGCCCGGGAAGTTAGAACGAGGATCCTCCACATTTTCGAGCTGTTGCTTGTCTGCTCCCTATCTGGCTTGCACACCAGGTTTGACGTGACAGGAAGGTTAGCCAGCAGTCTCCGATGTCTCACCATTTCCAAAGTGGCTTCAATTCTGCCGCACAACTCCTTCCAGAAAGTTTACCTGGCTTTCATTATTTCTGATTTATAGAGTCTTAGTACGTCCCTGTATTTGTCTCAGAATTCCCTTCAATCAGCTGCTTTGAACAATTCTCATACTTGTCATCTGCGACAGCCCAGATCCCTGTTATACCAGCGATTTAATGGGAGCTAATGTATCCGTGATTAGAGAATGATGGGCCTTCAAGGTTCTTCCAAGTCTCTATCAATTGTTCGTTGAACTCAATTGTCTTACTATGTATGACTATCAATTGTTCGTTGTGTAGAGTGATGTCTAGTACGTTTTCGCTGAGTGGTCCCCTCTTGGTAGGGACATTACTCCGGTTTACTATGACGAAATTATAATTAATAATAAAACTGAGTATATAAACCTCTTTCCTTAATATCCTTGCTGTATCAGACAGAATAGAAAATAGAAGATAAGCGTGAATATCCTTCGTCACTAGCCGTTCTTATTTTGGTTACTCCATTGGGGAAGAAAAGATTGAAATATCGTGATCCCAGTCCAGCAACCTGGCCTTCTGCAAAAATCCAAGGTTCCTGAACCAGTGCGTCGTCAAACTTAAGTTCGTGAAGAGTCAACAGTTGTTCGGCTGAGGCCATATTACTACAGTATTTTTAGCGTCGGCCACGACATCTTCTACAACCTGCGACTCATCCTTTTGGATACTGGATTGTGAACTTTTGGATTATAGGTCAACTGTGCCCAGATCTCTCTCGATCTTATCTTTCTCTAAATTGTTGTCAGTGGCATCCTTTGGGCGGGGCTTCCTCAGGCCTTACCTACCCACCAAGCCATCTTAGACTCCTTGTTGATCTGGGGTATGTACAGCTGTCAGCCGTCCTGTGCTAATGGCTTCTTAACGTCCAGGATCTTCCAATCGTGCGTTGGGATAACCGGATTCGGTCTCTGCAACAATTTCAGAGTGACCTTTGGCTCTACTACCTGCAGAGTTGGGATGTTCCCCCTGTCCACTGGCTTAGAGGTGCAGGGTTTTCGTTGATTCTACTGATATCAATACTAGCACGGCAGGGAATGCCCTATGTATCCACTACTCCTTTTTCTGTGCGATATTCTTCATGTCATGACAAAACTTTTTCAATCTGGAATGGAAAAGATAACTTCTGGGCTGTTGAAAAATTTTATTTACTTAGATTGGATGTTCAAAGTGAATTGGTGATACTTTTTACGCACGTAAAAAACTGCGTTTGAAACTCTTGCGCGACACATTCAATTGAAAAATGATAAATTATTGACCAAGAGTGTATTTATGGAATATTTTATTAGGATAGTACATTAACCAGTCAGTTTCCATAACTAGGAAAAGAAACTTAACGAAATTTTCTGGTCGATGAAGCAGACGATCTGCTCTCACATATTTTACCTATCGAAGACGCTGTTCCAGGAAACTCCAATGAAACGACACTAGGTTGTGCTGAACCGCCACAAGGTCTTACCGCTACTTTTGACGATGTGGACGAATATGATGAAACTGAGCCTGTGTAAAAATAAACAGATTACCACGCATATGCTATTACGAAATTCATCATACCCTTTGACGATGCACTGAAAATTTGTAAACTATTTTCGCTGACAGACCGGATTGATCTTTCAGAATATTCGCTTCGATACGATGACGATGCTTTCATTCGTTTCACTTGTGGTATTTTCATTCCTTTTTCGTAGAGCAGGGTCGAAACCATTGGAGCTAAGTCAGGGCTTACTTCTACGAGGTCAGCTAAGAGCTGCAGAGCCGTTGTATTTTTTTCTTCGAGCTCACGTAAATCAAGATCGCGTTCGTATTGACAAAAGTATTCCAGATCGCCGCAACGTTGGCGTGATGCTTTTTGAGCCGCTTTCAGTTCACGTTCAGCTCGTTGAAGTTTCAGCTTCTGGTCGGTCAATTCTTTGTGTACTTTGATGAGAACGTCATTGTTGTCCATTCTATGAAGTTGAATATTCTCTATGAAATGAGAAAAGTCAATTTTTCAAGTTACCTATTTCGGTTTAGTTCATCCAGTTCCCTTTCAGAGTCCTCTAGCTTCTGGCTAGCCTGCTCTAGTTCGGCTTGGTGCAGGGCGACATTGCTTTGTTCGCATTTAAGCTTGTTCAATAGCTCACAATAAGTTTTCTTCAACTCTCCCAACTCAACCAGCTGTGGATCTGAAAAAATGAAATTGAACTAAACCTCCAACGGTCTCCTCCTATCAGTATCTTACTATCGTCATCACACTGTCCAAAACTCTTCCTGTATGCATCATTCGAAAAATTGATCAAGCACAATGTGTTCTCCATCGCTTTTATGTCCTTTTCTGCCTTGAGCACTTTTTCGTTGAGCTCATTTCCTTGTTGCAATAGCAATTGCTTCTCTTGCGCCGTCTCAATACGAAGCTGGGTAACCGTCACCACACTCCCATCATCATTTTTGCCCAACAGGTCGATAGCCAAATTGTAACGAGCATTCATAGCATCAATTCGAAGTCTGCGCTCACCGATGTCTGCCTTGAGTGTGGCACGTTCGTCGACAAGATGTTTGCGTTTCATATTCAAAAGGTCGACTTGGCTCTTCAAATCGATCATTCGCTCATTAATGGATTTCTCGAGCTCCATTCGATGTTTCTCCATGCTGTAAAGTCTATCATCGTGTTTCGCAATTTGATTTTCCATTTGACTGACACGCATTTTAAGGACGCTGAGTTCAACTAGCCTTTCTTGATTGCAAACGGTCAGTTCTTTGAGTTTTTTATTGCCACCTTCGTATAATGTTTCTTTTTCTTTGATCATGTAGGCCTGAAAGGATAACGCGGTTTACTTGTCTATTTCACTTATGTTGAAATAACAAATAATGAAGTGTATTTACAGTCCTTGAAATTTTCAACAAACCAAGGATAATATAAGAAAGGAAAACGGTAGCGGGGACAGCTTACATGTATGGGAGGCATTTTGTTGCATTTAAAGTAGCAGAATCAACAAAGCACCAGTTACCTAATGCGCGGTTTGATCGGTAAACATTTCCAAGTCACCCGCAAACAAAAGACAGGGACCATTGATGAGGGGAAAAAAAGATCGTACGTAAACGAAAAGTATAAGATCAAACATCGAGCCTTGCCACTGGAAGTGGGACCAAAGAAGGTGGAAGAACAAAAGTTAACAGTTGCCAAAGAAAAGGAAAATTAAGAGCGAAGAAGACCCAAGATACCAAGCCTATCCAGGTAGATAACTACCGGGGTATGGTTTATGACTGTACCAGGAGCAACTTCAAAGCCCCAACCAGTACTTAAAAATGTGGTCAGTCCATTTATAGTGCGACGAACTGTTCTGCAGAGTCAACAAGCATGGTGTTGATAACGCGAAACACATCATGGGCTCGAGTGCTTTCAAGGTGTTTGAGGGCGGAGGTTGCACCACTAAGACCCAGCAGTGGAGAAAATGTGGATTTTCCGAGGAAACTTGCAGCATTGCAAACCAGCTGATGACTTCCTCTCGTAGCTCGTTGACCTCTTCAAGTATTCGAAAACAAGGCTCAGACCATGCTGATTAGTTAGCCTTGCAGGAGGATTAACTCATCTACTTGATTTTACAACAGAGTACGCGGTGATCTAGATTGCTGACGCTTTCAGTGAGGGCTACGGCGTCGGCCATATATAGGTGAAGTACGGACAGACAACTTTCGTGAGCTGATATCTTTCTCCAGATGACTCAATCCAGGAATTTAGAGATTAGCTCAGTTGAAGGGCTTTCACTGCAACACCGACAAAGAGGCTATAGTTGGGATTGACTTCAATGCTAGGACTTTGGAGTAGAGCATACTCACCAAAAAAGCTCGTGGACAACGTATAGTAGACATAATGTCGAGGTTGAACCTGTTGGCGCTAAACACGGGCTCTACGCCAATATACCGAAGGCCCAGCACTGATGAATCCATTCCCTATGTCACCATGGCATCGGACAGACTGGCGGTCCTGATGAGTAACTGGAGGGTGATGGAGGACTACACAGGGAATGCCAGCAAGAATATCACTTTCAATACCACTGAGTGAAGAAACAGGCGACACCACTCATTCAGGAAGGCTTAACTGAAATGCGCCCAGGCTGAATAGACGTGAGATGGTGGTGTCGCTCAATTTGTCCTGGAAGAAGAAGTTCCACCCATTGGGGTCCATATAGCCCATGAAGCAGTTGAGTACCGCTGTAC
The DNA here is from genome assembly GCA_947369275.1 of Nemotelus nigrinus. Lineage (NCBI taxonomy): Eukaryota > Metazoa > Arthropoda > Insecta > Diptera > Stratiomyidae > Nemotelus > Nemotelus nigrinus. Next base: position 3,474,634 of record OX376372.1, read on the forward strand.
ATGCTAGACGCATCTGGGAAGCTTCTTGAGCGGTTGCTGAAACCACCATTGCTGCTAGCAATTAGATCAGCTAGTGATCTACCTGTGAGACAGCATAGTTTTCGAAAAAGAAATTCAGCTGTTGATGTCATCTGATCAGCGGTTTTTGGGACTGTATTGTTCATGAGGGACTATCTCAGGGACCGTTGCCTGCTGTCCGATACCGACGGAGTTCAGAGGAGGCTTATCACCCCATGGGCAGCACAGAGGTCACTCCTTAGATCTGACCTCTGGAACATCATTCACTGCTGCACGTGAAAATGCCAACTGATATATTTCTGGTGGGTGTATATATGTATTGATATATTTCTGGTCTATGTATGTATGTATTGATGTATTTCTGGTGGGATGACGAGGCAGTGGCAATCATTTCCAGAATTGCCGACACCCCATTCAGACTTGATCAAGTCATCCCAATGACCGTAGGCTCCGCAGAGGTCCCGACCAGCAAGTCCGCTAGCTGATCTAGTAGGACCACAACCTTGAGGTATATGATAGGGCTCTGAGAGCCGTAGACTCGCTCAGCAGGTTGATTACCCACATTGGTAGCCCCAGCGAAACGCAACGGGTGCTGCTGATAGCAATGATCAACTTCATTTAGCTGGACTTGGCAGTAATTTGGGCGGACGCAGTCCAAACAAAAAGATTAAATCGAGGATTGTCAGCGCTCAGCGTAAAAGAGTTCCGCGTATCGCTAAATGTTACTGGACGGTATCGGAGGATGCCATGTTGGCGGTATTTCAAACCTAATAAGTATGGTTAAGCGACTTATTGGCCACTCAATTCGAAGAAGTATTCAACTGAAAATGGTCGTTTTTTGTTTACAAAACAGGGAAGTTCTTGGTAAATGTCGACTTATTTAAATATATGGAGAAGTGAAGATCGATCAATGTATCGCCAACAAAACGACCGTTATAGTCAGGGCAGTGGCTAAAACGTTAATATAAGGCGTGTTTTTTTGCTCCCTTATCAATAACAGAACAATGCTGACGCATTGGGAACAACAGCAACTCCCCCTTTCCATAACAGGAGTTGTTGCTGTTTCCAATGCGTCTCCACTGGTTAGCATTGTTGTGTTATGGATAAGGGGAGCAAGAAAACGCGCCTATAGTAACTTATGTACTAGAGTCGTTTGTCCGGAACCATTTTCTCTCGGAATATATATTATCTTTTCCTGAAAAACAATACATGAGCCAATTTACTTTGGGCGGAACTAAAAGGCCTCTAATATCTCAAGCTCAATAACAGCAAAAAAAAAAATGACCGTGAGATAATATAAAAAAAAATTATTTCGTATATTATGACAAAAAAAACTCTAGACGAGATGTTCCTGGTGCAAACAGTTTGTGTGGATTCGATGGAAACCATTCCAATCCGAGAAGCTCAAGAAAGTACTATCGTTGCTAGTCTTAATAAATTTTGAAACTAAAACCCTAGATCACAGGTCTTTGTTAAACTTACCATTTTCTCCATTCCATGCAAATCGCTATTGTAATTGCTGGTTAATTTTCTCATGTCATCCTCAACTTGCTTGACTTGAAGTTGCAGCAAATTGAACTGCTTCGAAGCACGCTCGTTATGTTTTTCAAGTGCAGCAATTCGAGCTTCTTTCTCTGGATCAATATCCTTTTGCACACCTTGCAGTTTACTGATTTTCATTTCCAAGTGCTGTACCTTGAATCCCTACATGCGAAAAGGGGTGAGTGAGATTTGCGGAAAAAGTCTAGTTAGAATTCAAAATCTTTACCATGTTATAGGAATTCTCAATTTTCCTCGCCAGCTCCTTTTCGTCATCCTTAATCGATTTTCGAGTGTTGGCCAAGGCTGCTTCGACACCACGATTTTGAATCTAAAACCATATATCGTCGGTTATTTTATTTGGATAAATCAAACGACACTAGACACTGTACGTTTAATATTTTCTCTTCACTCTTTAAATTCCCTAGTTGCTGCTGCGATCGATAGAACACATTGTTCAGTCTTGAAACTTCCTGATCGAGCTGATATTTGACCTTTTCTTCAGTTTCGAGTAGTTCATCGAGCTGTACCAAACGGTCGGAGGAGCTTCCGGTTTCATTCAAGAACTTTATGTAACGCTGATCAAGTCGTTCGATTTGATCTTCGCACTCTTTCGTAGTTTGATCTACTCGCATTTTTTCCGAGACGATTTGTTGATTTTGTGCACGTTGCTGTTGCAGTTTTTGTGCCAAGCCGCCAACTTCTTTTTGAAGAATGCGTACCTGAAATGTATAAGAGAATGGATGGTTTTGATGATGAGGAAAAAAACATTCAATAACGATCTATCGAATCCAATCGTTACCTCATTCGCTTTCAAAGCATTCAAATCGGTCAGGTCAGCTAGGCGCCTTTTCACTTCTGAGGTTTCCTCATTCAATTCGTTAATAGCTCTCTCGACTTCTTTATTGTTCGCAATTTGTTGATTTAAGAAATCTTCCTGCTCCTTTAGCTGGGCATTTTTAAAGTTCGAAATTTCTTTCGCTTCTTCCATATCCTTTTCGCACTGAACAATATCACTCTCCCGCTGAGTCATCTGGTTGACGGCTTCTTTCCACGTTTGTACCAACTGCCGTCTCTCGTGGTGGGCCTGGCGATAAAGCTGTGCTGTACGCTGTAACGATTGCTCAACGGATTTTTGCTCCTCGTACAAATCGATAAGAGCTTTCTTCTGTTTGTTTATAGTGTCCTGGATAAGTCGACGCCTGTTCTCCAATTTATTAGCATTGCTTTGATCTTCTTTTGTGAAGCGCTCAATCAATTTGTTCGCCTCATTGCCTTTGGCCATAGCTTGGCCCCATTCGATCAGAGCTTGTTTTGCCCAATCGATTTTATCCGACATTTTCTCGATGTTTTTGCGAACCCGTTGGATTTGATCTAAAACCATTTAGCTCTTTCGAAATTGCTATAATTTAATCAGAGAATTTACTTACTTGCTGTATTCTCTTCATATTTTTTAGTATCTTCATGATCTTTATCTAGGTCTTTCAAGAGACTCTTGAATTTGTTGTCATCGTATTCGGCAACTTTCGAAAGGTGAGTCTCAGTAGTTAGTTGACTGCGATGGGCGTTGATTAGTTTCTTAGGAAAGAAAATGGTTTTTAATTGAAAAAGTATTTACTAAATTGCCACTTACCACATTTACACCGGCATTATTTTCAGAATTCGAGCAATGTTGCAGCAAGTTCGTTACTCGAGTCCTCGCAATATCGAATGCCGTCGATTTGTCAGCCTTATCCTTCAGGAGCTCATTGATATTGTTCAAAAGAGCTCTATTCTCCTCGTTGGCCACTGGAATCATGGTTCCGTCGGTCCATCCCATCGATTCCATCACATCTTTAATATATCCCTGAGCCATTGCTATATCTGTGTTTCACTAGTTTTATTATAAATGCAATAACTTATAAGATTTGTTTCAAATAAAAGCTGTAGTGCGGAGGAAGCAGTTGATTGTCATCCATACTGACATATTTTTAGGTTTTTTCCCTAGGGCTATTAGATCGATATTGTAAGTTCGTTTCTACCGAACTTGGTAACGGATTGCATTTTAGCTACGTATGTTGTTGGTAGGCACGAAAAAGTGTTGCTAACTTCATAATGAGAATAATCGAAAGTTTAACGACAGTGGTATCATAGGATATCAAAACAAGGAGGGGAAGAAATCAGACAGAAAATTGATATCCTTCGGGTTTGGATAGGTGTTGGACGCACCTTCCCTTCTAAATTTTCTAAGTTGATGCGATTAGATAATGAATTATTAGAAATGCCACAATAGGTTTATTGAGTAATAGGGGTAATGCTTGTGAAATCATTGGAGACGAATGGTATTGTTTATTTCCGTCGACTTAACTCAGACTGAATACAAATCTTGCTGTGATTATTTCATAAAAATGAGAATAGAATACAGAATAATATTAAACAGAATACTTATGTAGTATCCTGGCCTCCTTCAACAAATTTTTCAATTTGTCGCGATCGCGAGCCAATATCATCCAATTAGGCACCCATGAGCTCCGAGCGTTTGGGTCAACGTCATCCCTCCAGCGTATACAAGGTTCTCCTCTGATGTGGTCTGTTGAAAAGTATGCCGCAAAGGATTTTCCGAGCAGGTTTCTCTTCGTTCACATGAACTAGGTGCCCTTCGCACGAGAGTCTACCGCGCTTTATCTTTGTAATTATATCTGCTTCTACGTCGGTAGTGTATAACTTACAGTTTTAGAGCCTCCTCAAATATAGATGTTCAAATTTTAAAATAATCCTTGATGCAGGATGAAATAGAATTACATAGCTATAGACTTTCGATTTCTTTATTTATTAATCATTACAAACGATAAATATCATAAGTTATCTACTAAAAAACTTCAGGTTTCAAACGGAATTTTCAATGTTATCTCTATCCATCTATCTATATATCAAAGAAAAAAAAACTTAATGTTATTTTATACATCTAAATGTGACGTAATTAAGTAAAAGCTACACAATTATCATTTCAAAAATAAATTAAGCAATTGCAGATTTGGTAGAATCTACCTCTAGGCAATTTCACATTATTCTGTGCGTAGAGGAATGTTTTGTTCATTGATAGTTTCAGGAAAAAGAATCTTAATATTCTTTCGTCTATATCATTTAATATACATATTATCGTGTAAATCTTCTGCAGAGATTAATTTCATAGCTGCTATTTGTAACAAGCATCGAATGGGAGAGAGACGAGAGGTAAATTGTAAGATTTTTGCAGCGTCCTTCGTAATAGTCGAAGCACAATTAAACGATTAACGCTTACATCTTTATCTCAAACGAGTTTGTTGTTGTTGCTGTTGTTTAAAACTAACTGAACTAACATACAGATTATATCACAAAAACTCACAACAATATGGGCGACGATCGATACATACTATGCAAATGTTTAATCTCATTTGTCTCAATACGTCGCGAAAGTTCCTTTGAAATCATAATATATCCTGGCTATTATCGTCTTAGAAAATAAACGGCTTACAAACGGTTTCATATTCTTGGAGGTTTTTAGCTTTAGAGGCATAATACCTCAAATAGAGTCGAAAAATAGAGCACAGAGACGAAATCTTAAGTAATCAAATTATGCACACTGAATAAATTCCTTCATAAAATCGCTCCATTTCATTTGACTTCTGTTAATGCTTGATTACCACGAGCTGCAATTGTGTCAGGATCGACAGCAATATCAATTTAATTTTCGAAGGCCTTTTACCCTGCCTTTAATTTATGTATCTTCTCGTTGGCTTGCTCTGACGAGTCGAACGTCTTAAATTATTCACTTTCGGGGCTTTATCACACCCTCCCCCCAGATCGTCCACGTGATTTGGGATTTCAGTCTCGTTGAATGTTAAGATTCGCCCACAAGTTCGCCGGCAACGTTTCGTCAACGTTGCCGGTTCCACTTCCCTATTCCCTATTTCATTGCTGGCACCCGTCTGGGAGTCTAAACCATCTCTGAATCCTTGATTTCTCCGTTTGCGAGTATTAATCCGTGCTGGTCCTATGATCTGCTCGACGTTCAGCTTCGCCTGAAGTTTCTTCGCCAATTCAAAGTCTTTTCGTTCCTGTTCAATTATCTCTTCGCAGCGTTGTTGTTCGCTTATCAATTTCCCAAGTGGGTCGAGTATGCTAGTTTTCGTGCTAATTTGGTTTTCGTACGGCTTATTTTGGGCTGATACAGCTTTTACAAGACCATTTTTACGAGGTGCTGTACAGCCACCATTTCTACCTTTGGACGAAGCCTTTTCTGCAGCGTCAACTACAATATTAGAATTGACGCGTTTTAAAAGGACAACGGGATGCTTTCCACTCCGTGTATGTTCGGCGGAAATGTCGATTACTAAATCGGTGCCAGGGTCAGACGTTTTAAATAAGGCGGTACAAGATTTTCGGTTTCTGATGGCCATGGATCTGTTTTGCGAAGAATCTCCCGACAAAATAAGACAAAATGCTGACTTTCGTGGGCTTTGCAGTAGTTTTTCTTGAAGTGAGCTGAAAAAAACGAAGCGAAAGATTTGTAGAGGATTGGGATTGAAAAAATGAAAGCTCAGAACCTTACCTTGGCTTCATATCGGATGCGCGTTTCGGACTTCCATCGGCTTTTAGCCGTGCAAAGCGTTTAGCTTTCGGCGTCCTCAAAACGGTTTCATTGTTTTTCTTACTAGGTGTCGTTGGCACGGTTCTTATTGGCTTGAAATGACACATCTCTATTCTAAGACTATCTGCACTATTTGTATTCCTACTTGGCGCACGGTGAGTACTTGTTGGAGGGATAGTTAAGACTTCACGTTGAATCGCACCAGAGAGATAGTTTTGTGTTTTCGAAATCAATGCTTTATGCACAGACTGTTTAAGTACACCGGTGTCGCGGTTCAATCGAACAGCCAGAGTTTTGATTAAATTGCATTTTTCAGACTGCGGCAGGAAGCCAGGCTTTGCGACAATTGACGATGAACTGGCTACTGTCCCACTAAACGACGAGGAAGTGCTGTTGGAATTGGGCAGCGATGAAACTTCAATGATTACATTATTCTTTTTCGATTCTGCTTGCACCGTTGATAGCTTAGTGTTTTTTGTTGAATTCAGGGGATACGGTGCACGACCATGTGTTGCGACTAACATAGTTTCTGACGATCTCTCAATTGATGTTTCATTCGATAATGAATCCGGTTGATCGATAAGTACTTCTGAAATATTCACATTAGCGGTGTATATTCGAAAAATCTTCACCACAAACTTGTATACCTTTCTCGATAAGTTGAACTATGAACTCGGATGTTGCTTTTAGCTCATTTTGTCGTTCCACCTGTAACTCTTTCTGGAAGATCTCAAGTTCTTTTTCGTATTCTTTACGAATTTCACCAGGATCACTGAGTTTTCGCGCAGCGTTTGGAGATCCTGAAAAATTATTGGATATCACATATTGGGATAGTACGTCTAATCTATTTTTCTATGAACAGGTTGTTTGCCGTAAGAGTGGCAAATCAACCAAATGAAATGTTCCTTGTACGCCCAATGATTGCAGACGCTTCCCAAGCCAAAGTCATGCCTCATAGTACTTAAATTTAGCATCAGGGGCATTTTCCAGCATTTTAGGATAGCAGGCTACCTGTTAATCGAAATATTAGGAGGGGAAAAGCGTGCATCGCTGTGCGGATTTGGTTTGAAGTATAGGGGCGACTGACTGAATCTCCTGACAGGCGATGCAGAAATGTGTCCTAACACCGAACCGGGCTAAGGTCCCTGGTGGAAGCTAAATATGTTGGGAACTGCGGTTGATGAGAGTTCTTACGGATAGTAACCAAATAATCTGAGTGTGCATATTGAATTGAGTGCTATAAAATGTGATGTGAAGGATATAACTGTCGGAATATAGTTTATATTAGTATTCGAAGGATTGTCTTACAGAATCAAAATTTCGCTTAACAGTCTACGATAATCAATAGCCATCAATAGATACAATATTTCTATTGCTATTAAAACTATATAGTCACAGATTGACTGAGTATATCCTGCATAAATCCAATATGATATATAAACATCAAAACACACAATATCCAGACAGCATCCGAATTACTTCCAGTCAAAGCATACTCTACAAACGTACACTTTTCACGCGAACATCTCGTAATGACATAAACAAGGAAACTATAGTAGAAATTTTGCATCAATGGAAGGTCAAATCGAAGACCGGCAACTTTGCCGGATTGCATTCGAGCACTTACTGTAGACCGTTTAATCGATTTTATGTTGCTTCAGCGAAACGATTTACAAGCATTATGTTTGTCGGTACACTTTCTACACTACTAGTAACATCAATATTTTTCACTTGAGCCCGACAATTGCTTGCACCAAATTATCCTTGACTTTTGCCTTCACCAAGTCAGCACAGGATGACTTGGACGGCAGAGAAAATTTAAATATTGTCCTGTCAAAATCACCTGCTGTCAGCGCCGTTGTTTTCGTCGCTGGTCCCAATGCGTTGTCGTACTGCACGGTTGTTGCATCGGCTGCTGCGGAAAGTGCATCGATCCTTTGTGGTTGCGTGGTGGCGGGAGATATCGAAATACCCAATTGGATACTAGCCGAAGGTGGTCGGACGTTCTCCTTCTGCAACTCTTCAGGGAAATTCGCTTGAATGTAAGTCCAGAGCATTTGATTTACAAGTCCATTTACGTGACTTGCTTTCCGTAGCCAATTTCCAAAGCGCTTACGACAGCAAGGACATACCAGAGGGTTGAATTTGATGGTTCCTTCGAAGCAGGCGAGACAGAAGCCATGACCGCACGGCAACAGGACCGGTTCGACAAAGATCGAACAACAAATCGTACACGTCAACTCATCGACAGAAAGTGATTTGCTGGGCGTCTCTGCACTTGTCCTGAACAGATTGCTCGATATCATTTACACTGGACTGGATATTCAAGCTTCGATGTCAGTAACTGATCGTATGCCGGTAATTGTTTTAAAATTTCACTTTCGCTGTCGTTCCGATCACACCGCTCCGAGTTTTGACGTTTAGCCAAGAGGCACACCGAGATTTAGCGGGAATGCGAGTACGACGCGAACACTTGTTGTTTTCACTTAGTTTAGCCCTTATGACCTTGTCCAAGATCGTCTTTGGGGGAGTTTAATATTTAATAGTGGCAAAGGATATTTATTGCCAAGATTTTTCCAACCTTGCTGTATAGGGAATCACCCCGAACCATGCACTGCACATTATACGCATTTAACGCCATTGGTGACCGACGGAAGTATAAGTTCACGCGATCATGATGTACGACTTGTTCCTAACACTCGAAGGATAATGCAAGGGGTAAGTTCTAAGCACTGAGCTTTTAATCACTATATTACTAGAAAAGACAATTTTCTTTGCCGGCTTCAGACCGCCACTCTGTGTTGCGAAATTATTTTGCATGACAGCATTGCCATGTTATACTAAAAGAGAGCGTATTCAACTAAATTTTAAATTAAATTAAAGGAGAGCGTATTCAACTAAAATTAAAAAAGGCATTTTCTTTTCTATTTTCCAATTTATAAGAAACATATAAACTCCGGTGTTCATTCATTAAATTATACACAAAGTTCGAATGTACGGGGCATTGTGTATTTGAAAATTCAACGTGCTAGTCGAACACTTTCCACGCGTCGTCGATGAGAGTGTGGTGTCATCGTATCGTAGTGCACGGTCCGTATGACCGGTTTTGTTTACACCCGTCGTTGTACGTTCTTACGCACGTCGTCTCGCCGGCTATCGGCGCATGCTTACATTCGTTCCAATTGGAGTACGTTGAAAATACTACGTTAAGTTGTATTTTAAATTTTCGAGGGGAATGTTTTAACGTCGGGTTGGGAGATTTGATTAGGGCTGCCAGAGATATGTAATTATGATTTATATTTTAATTATTGTTAAATATTATTTATTTAATTCAGAAGCTTAATTGAGTTTATTCTTTCAAACGAATTCAATTATTTTTTTCGATGGTTGACTAACGAGCTTGACACAGTGCGGCAACAGCTTAATAAGCTAATCAGTTCGATTTATTTATGCCTCTGCAAGTATGTTGAACTTAAGTTTCGGTACGGAAATATTTTAAATCAAGATTAATACAAAAAGTACATTCCGGAATGGATTAAATGTTTGAAATAATAATAGCCTTCACAGAAAAGTCTGAAAGCGATATTCGATGTATTTTTACTGGTTTTTGTCTCGAGTAAAACATGTCTGAAATTAAGCCTGCTTCCAATCGGAATGGATAGGTCTGTTCGCATACTTGAATCTATTATAAGCTATGCTGGCGTGCCTGAATCTATTATGATGTATTAAAATGGATTCGCAACAAGTCGTTATTGTACTCATGCTGCAAGCCAAATTTTGCCACAAAAAGAAGCCAGCTGCAACGAACACATACAATCTGTTGCTGCTGCAGTACACGAACAGACCTGATATGTCGTTGAGAAAATTTGGTGCTTTTGATTGCTACATTTTGGTGTAATTTCTTGCTGACGACGCTTGGAAGTTTCTGATAAAATTTCGCGAGTGCATCAGATAGGAAAGTACATAGCAAGGATTGCTACCATGGGCAACCAGGCAAAATAAAATTGAAAGAAGAATCGACCTTCGATAGGAAATTAGAAAATAGATTTTCTTTGTGAGTGGTTTTTGACTAGGAAAAATCCGGAAAAACAGCGGTTTAGTTTAGTTCTAAAATGATTCTAATCTCCGATTTCATTTCTAAAGCAATCCAAAATGTGTCGTTTTTGTACAAAAATGGCTGTGTAAACGACGGATGTGCGAAAAATTAATTTTTAATAAAAAGAAAAATTAATTTTTACTAAAGATTGATTTTTCTACATTTGTTTCACTAATTTAAATTAAACTATTGCTATTTGCTATTAAATATGCTATTTGATATATGTATACAATTCTATTTAAAAATAGTATTGTATTTTAAAATTTATATAACTTTTTTTAAAGATATTATTAGTCGTTTGGTGAAAAATACATAACTATTGTTAATTTCAATTTTTCCATATTAAAGAAAATAAATTGCAATATACAACTATAGGTCTGTTCCCGTACTACGATTAATTGCAATTAATTGCAATGAAGCGTACTAAAACGAGTTTTTACTCCGTTTTAGTACGCTTCATTGCAATTAATTGCAATTAATCGTAGTACAGGAACAGACCTTATGTCTCCAGGATCTAGAATTGGGGAAATGCCTATTCATTCTTAGTTCAAAAGTTGCATACATCACTAAACAGAGCAAAACTAATTTACTAAATATGCTAGCGTTTATGTTAATCATCATCACATCACACATATAAAAAACAAGACAAATGTCGTACTTGCAGAGAGAAAAGAGAGAAAACGAGAATATGTGAATTTTCCAAGTCACTCTAATGCTTTGAAAACGCTTTACATTTGAATGTGACTTCTAACGTCGAGTTTACTTTTTCCAAGTATCAATTAGATTTAGAACTTATTAGCTATCTTGAATAATTTATAAAATTATGTTAGAACTTATCGTCCGATGGATATTCTTTGAAATAGAAACATTCTCGCAATAGTCCTTTATACGGAAACTGTCTAAATCGTTCATTCTTTTCTCCTAGTTATGAAGATTAATTCAGCGTGCGAGCCTAAAATTTCATTTTCGAAATGCATAAAATTCATCCGCAAATCAGAAGTACCACAAATTGTGAAAAAGAATGTTGCTGAGCTGTGTTGCCCATGATTATGGTTTGAGTGCAAGGAAGTCTAGCTCCAGTATGATTACTTGTGAGTCTGATGGTTGGTTGCTGGTCTCCAACGGCGCTAACAAGCTACACGTCGCCCGCAAAGTGTTACTGCGCTGTGGCAACAGAAGCAGCAGTAACAAGGAGCATTGTGTGGTTCGTCGAAAACGAACTTCGAGCATGTGCCTGCGGAAATGATTCCATTGGTTCGATATCATCTATCTCAGGACCGATCCGCCCAGATTCCAATCGTCCTTCGCTTTTCGCAATCGCATTGCACCGTCGTCGGCCTGGTTGTTTTTTTTTGTATTCGATTCAGACCCTCCACTGCTGGTCATACACGTGACGTCCAATCTGGATGCTGTTTTGTATTTGAAACATTTTGTGGGAAGAATATCAACATCGGCACGTGCGTTTTTCTTGTCGTCATTCTTCCAAAATGGCGGCCAACGATGGATATTTATGCTGGCAGGATGCTTGGCTGATATGTACCCGTAATTATGTACATACATATGTATGTATATCGTGAGATATCTTGAATTATTCTCTTGTGATAATTGAATGTAAATCAACGGATGGGCGCTTTTCGATCCTGTGACCTCCTCCCGTTCACTGAAACTCGATTTTAATGACGACGTGAGAATTTGTGAATAGGAGGTCAAAGTGGGTTCGTTTGCGTTCGTTATACAATTTCTGCGTTGCGCAGAAAATGTTTCCAACTGAGTTGTAAACTGTCCGCAAATTTTGTGTTCCGGTTGGGTTTTATTATCTTCCTATTGCAAGAGTATGAGTTGTCTGTTGCTTGTAGGTAACACATGTCATAAGAATAGTTTTGGGGTCGGAAATGCTTTTGCAATTAAAATTGTATTGCTTTCGGTTTCGTAGTGTTTTTGTTTCTCCCTCTAAGCCATGGAATTTATTGATAGATGGAATGACAATAATATTATAGTATCCATCTTGAATACCCCATATTATACCTACTGTCAAATTTTACAGAATCCGTCTTCCAATTATCCTGTTTCTTTCGTGAATCATCGTTTTTATTATTAATTTTTTTGTGTTTGAATTATTAATGGTTTGAATCCACCTAGCGAAATCTAACCAAATATGTTAAAGATAAGATTTTTTGTGGAGTAAAACAATAATTCAATTGAAAAGCAAAATTAATTCTGAGCGTATTTTCAACACGGACACACGGATATGACAACATTTTCAGTAAGTTTTTTACCTTATAGGAGCGATAGGTGCCCAAAAAGGGCAAACAAAGTTTATAATTTTTTTTCGAATTAAGATAACTTCCCATGCCGTCTTCAAATCAAAACGAAATTTACACAGTAGATGAATCTTACTGTAAGCCAAGTTTGGTAGGATTTTATTCAGTCCTAACTACACTTCCTCGAAACTAGTCCTCGAATGCTGTGCGTCACTTAATGAGATGTCGAGATATTTGATGATATAGATATTTTGGGTGCCAGGACATAGGCACATTAAAGAGAACTGTGAAGCGGACCAACTTGCATCGGTTGCACTAGGAAACTACTCAAGCTAGTAAAGAAGTCCCTCGGTGCAGTGGTGGCTGTCTTAACTGAACATCGTCTATTTGGTAGGCATATAGCACGGCTGGGTGCATTGAAAGGTGGTCGAACTATAGGTGCGAGATTGAAAAAAATCGGTTCTTCATCTTCTGTGCGAATGTTCGGTCCTTGCTGAAAGAAGGATGAAGGCCCTTGGCTCAAGTTTCCTTACTTACCTAATCAAAAAGGCTTCAGTGGACAGCTCATCGAATCATCCACTTAATAAGGATTGTGCACTATGTAAGGCGGTATCACCATAGACCCATGTGTGCCTCTCTGACTCAGGCAGCCATGAAACCTTAACTAATCCTGACAGATTTTTTTTTGCAAAACAAGGATAAGGAAGCAAGCTATGAGACTTGTTTTTTCATTCTAAGCGATGCTAACATTAAATTTTCAAATGGTTATGATGTCGTAGTAGAAATAAATAACAAATGTTTCAATTTTGTAATGTTGTGGGTGGTAGCCCTTAAATATTTCTTACTTCTATAATTTGGAACACAGTCATCGAATCAAAAAAAAAAAAACAAAAAATTCATAGTGAATTGTTCTCAACGTGAAACAGATTTGGTATACTTTTGCTTGTCGAGAGTTATTTTGGCTTTCCTGTGGGACAGCAGGACAAAGCGTAGTTTTCTAGCATCTGTTGCATAACATGTTTTTCCCCTTGTGTTGATGGGGATGTGCGCCTCAAAGTTGCGAAGCTACTGCACATAAAAAAATGTGTCCTGAGCATAATCGAGATCACAGTCACACAGTACGGTGTGACCACCTTACCCATTCTGTTCAGATATTTCCTGAAGTTACCGGCCCCTGTCAAAAATTGACAAAGGTTAAAGCTTACCTCTCCGTGGCACCGGTTAAGCCAAGGCTCAATAAGACCAATTAGTCTAACCGTCGAGCGTTTTTTATCACTTGCACTCCAACCCTGTTGCCAAATTTAGAGAATAAGCGCACGCGCGTACGTCAGAGCCTCAGTTCTGCCCAGGTCTGAGCGAAAGAGGTACCCTTCCTTCCGTTCTCGCGTAAGAAGTTCGATCGAGATTACTCCCTATACCACCATTACAGCCTCTTCTGAGACCGTGCGGTAGCTACAGGCCATTTGCAGGGCATTCCTGCGCTGGATACTGGCAATGCGCTTCCGGAACTTCTTAGTTCGGAACGCATCTCCCTAAATTTCGGCTCCATATGGCAAGATGGAATCAGTCGTTAAAATCAGCAGCCTCCGTCTCGCCTCACTGGGTACACCGACGTTGGCTATTAGTCTATTAAGCGAAGTGGCGACTACTAGAGCCCTGTCACATGCCCTGCGGATATGATTCCAATACATATCCGGGGTGTCTGCCTCATCCTCAGGCCTTACGAGAAGAGGCAGTTTTTCCCCCAGATTTAAATTATCTTTCGCGATTTTCTCGTTTCCCCTTTTTTTCAGATAGGGTCTGGGTCTGGTCTACAGCCCATGCCTGAGGGCTGCTTCTGGTCCTTTACGGACAAAAGCCCCATCACGCTTTTTCTATATTTTTGAGGCTAGTACTATTTCATGACGGATGAAAAATACGTAGCATCCCCCAATATTTCTGGGAGCAAGTCCACTCGACTTTCATGAACCAGCACAGCCGCGTAGAGTTAGCAAAGTGGCAAACTAGCATCCGTCGGGGTTGGACTAAAGGGTGCTACGCTAATGCGGACGAGGGTGCTTCACGGCCATTTCTAGGGCACCCTGCTCCCGGAGCACTTCTCTTTTTTTTCTTTTTGTTGATTTGCCCCATTTGATGGTCCGCCATGACCTTTACCTGCTTGTCAGGCCCTCTTCTGGACTTCGGTTCAGTTGAGGTGCCTCCAAGCAATCTCATATTTCGAAAATCGCTACAATGCGGTCATCTCGCCCCTGTCAAGTTTAGCGGCATTCCAGCCTAGCCACTTACAGGGAGAGCGGTGGAGTCTTTGCCTGCTCTCAGCGATTTCGAAGGTGATATAATTGTGATCACTTGCAGTGTAATCTTCCAATACCCTCCAATCGCTGACGAGTGCCGCAAGTCTCTCCGATGCCATTGATTCGCCAAATCCGAGCCTTCGGAATGTTGGCGTCGAACCCGTATTCAACACCAACGAACCCAACCTCGATGCCATCTCGACTATGGGCCGTTCGCGAGTGTTTTCGGTGGGCATGCTCCACTCCAATGCCCAAGCATTGAAGTCACCCCATACGATGTCATTGCCGGCGATGCCACAGAGAGAGTCCTCCAGTAAGCTAAGCTTGTCTCCGAATTCCTGCATTGAGTCATTCGGGCACAGGTATCAGCTCAAAATAAATCAGTGACACAAAATAGAGAAGCATGTCCTTTGATCAAGAATCTTTCGGAAGAACAAATAACGACCAATTTCTGCAGGATGTTTGAAAAAGGATATAGTGCATCCATCCCACGCAATTCAGCATGCGATTGATGAGTTTTAGCTCAATACAATCGATTTGTTTGAACGCTCGGCAAAAAGTACAATGGTCAATGAGGGTCCAACTAATTTTTCCTTGATAAAATGTGTCAGAAAGGAGAGCACGACCCGCTTATGCAAAGATGCTTTCAGCATCCTTATCTTTATGGTCATGCAACAAACGAGGCATTTATCCTCGTTTGTTGCATGACCATATATTGTGTTCAAGTTTGCCGCGTACTGCTTTTGTGGAGAATAACAAATTCAATTGTGCGGGGAACATTGAAGCAGAATTCGAGAATAAAATAAAACCCACATTTTGCTGTTCAAAACGGTTTTATTTTAGCCTTTTTTTTTAGATTTATGCATAACATTTCAAATCACTTCTCTCTGTGTAATTCCACTTGAAGATATTTCAACATGCCTTTCAAAGCCTCTTGCATGAATGCCGGTGATGGTCTTTCGAATCGAAATCATCTATATGGTGACGGACTTAATCAACTAACAAAACGTGAATACATTAAATATATTGACTACTAAATAAATATATAGCTCTTATCATTCAATAATTAATAGATAATGAAGCTGTAAAAAGACCTATTATGTGACAATGGAATAAAAACCATAATAAAATAGCATTCTGTGTTCCCTGTTTGGAACAATATTCATAAAACTGCTGAACACTGTTAGGCAAACAAGCTCTATGCCATAAAAATAAGCAAAAGAGCATTTACTATGTGTTTGTGGATTTTTATTGATACTGCGTGAATATAACCCTATTTCAAATGGGTGGTCAACGGAGTTAAAAACGTAGTAGATCCATAAAATCCACGAATAAAATTATCTAAATGATTGTCTAAAGGCATGGAAAAAGCTTCACGAAAATTCGAGGCTCTTCGGTTTTAGGCTCAACGTTATGGCTAATATTTTAAAGTGTTATAAATACGTCAATAGAAAATCATATTGATGTTGAAAGCTCTTTTGGGTGGCCCGAGGCGAACGCGAACATTATTAGCTTAGCTTATATAAAAAAACAGAAGGTCATTAAATGTTCGTGCGAATAAAATTAAGATTGTGATTCATGAGCATACCTAAAGGTTTCTTGTGTTTCAAATAATCCGCAAACTTTTTCTTCTTCTTGTTCTTCTGCGGATATGCTTCAAAACAATTTCTCCCACAATTTTTTCCATGG
Organism: Nemotelus nigrinus; assembly: GCA_947369275.1. Taxonomy (NCBI): domain Eukaryota; kingdom Metazoa; phylum Arthropoda; class Insecta; order Diptera; family Stratiomyidae; genus Nemotelus; species Nemotelus nigrinus. The sequence continues at coordinate 3,491,140 of OX376372.1, forward strand.
GGTTGAACAATTAAAACACACCCGTGACTGCCATTAATCGATCAGTTATCTAATGACCGCTCATTAGTTATCGGCAATATGTTTGACTTGCTCGCAATCGAATCGCATTATTCATCCAAATGGTCATCATTCTTCGCTCAGATGTCATGGATCACCTGGGAATCAATCAGAACAACATTCACCTCACGTTACGTTTACGGATTAGATCGTTTAGTCAAATCGCGGATGGACGGATGAACTTCTTGTTCGTTGGCTGGTAGGCAAAGGCAGTTGATCGTCATGGCGTTGTGAAAAATGATCGCACATATGCCATAGCTGGAATTCCGTCTTCCAAAATGATCATAAGTTGAGCGAACATTTTGATCCATGGTAGCCACGGATCGGTTTCATATAGATAAGCAGGTATTCGCATATATCAGAATGAATTCCATGTTGCTACCGAGTTGAATCATAGTCAAGATGTTCTCGGGAAAGTTTCGTTGGCATTCCTGATATGCTCGGAATGTTCGATTGACTCTTAACCTTGCTGCATTTTTTTGTGACTTTTGAATTTGCATTTTGTATATAGTTCGAATTCCAGACAGTCTTACAATCGAATATTCCTTATAATATCGCATCGATGGATTTACTATAAATTTATCATAATTCCTTTCCTACCCAAATACAATGGGTGTGCTGACTGGTGTTGAAAAACACACGACCAATAATCATGTACGAACTTTCTCAAACACAAAACTGAGTGGTTTTCCAGGTGATTGTGGTATTATTGTTTTGAATTCGACCCACGATCGCAACAAGGCTGTATCGTACCATAGTTTTTGGCCGACAAATGATAAATGGTTTTTACCGAGAAATTATAAGAAAATAAATCACCTGTTCGACTCACAAGGCTACATTAGATGTCGGAAGAAACCGAAGGAAAAAACAGAAAACGAAATATTTCAAGCCAGCAACTTGGAAGCCAGCACTCAGAGGGCACAAGAATGGTCATAGAAGTTAGATGCGCGCACACAGGTAACAGGCTGGACATTGGATTGGACAGACGTGATTTTAAACTCATCGACATAATCGATATTTTCTGAATTAAATGTATTTATCGAATGAATCAAGGTACAATGAGGGAAAGCCATTTGAAAACAATTCGATTGAACTTCACGTTTAATATTTTATTCTGCGTTGAGTAGAGACTTTATCGCAAAGAATGGATGCTGAGTTTTTTATTTAGTAATTCGTTGAAATACGTTTCAGTAATTGTGAATATACATAGATAATAACTGAGCATAACGTTAACGCTTCTGATATGCTTACTTATTTAACACCAACCCATTTTGCAGAATAGTCCACTTACAAAATGGGAAAGAATAAAATCATAAAAAAACACCACCGCATAAGAACCGTTATAAACACTGATTTTGGATGAAAAGTAGAGGAATTGTCCAGATTTTGAGTGCATAGTTATTATATTGTTCCATATTACAACTAACCTGTTTCGAAGGTAATGTATCACTTTGGTCCGAAGATTGTACTGAAACTCATAGGGTAGAAAGGTTTTCAGTGCTACCACCCGAATGAACTTTAAAATTTTAAAAAATAAAACACTTGTTACTCATATTTATTACAAGATGCTTATCTTATAAAACTTTGTCAGCACTGTAGCCAAAATCCCACAACTGCTTCACACCAAAACCAACCTACCCTGTGAATTCATCCGATGACTTTATTGAACGTTGCAGGGATAGAAAGACGTTTGGAGTTGCCATCCGAAAGATTTCCAAAACTTGGGCAACTTAAACTTTAGCGGGGTCCTTAACGTTTAGATCGTAATAAAACGCACATAATTACTCTTACATAATCAACCTTTAGAAATAAGATACTTAAGAAACTTTATACTCATTGAAAAAGAAAAAAATGACCCATTTTGAAAAAATGTCCAACATCCTATCTTGCCCTCTAGGTCGGGCAAGACATGGTCAGGGGGCTGAAAGTACGTTATTTATTGACGGAAGAGATTGACAGGGAGTGAAGGATTTACCATCAGCTGGCACGTAAAAAGAGATAAAACCAAAATATGTTCACTGTATTGCATGCGAAAGTGAGAAAATATACTGTCAAACGACAGGTGAGAATGTATATATCCGTGTGAGCTGATAGGTGAGAGTGTTTTGGCGTGCGAATAATCCCATCAAGAAACAGTAAGCGCAGCGAACATTCACTGGCAGCAAACGAAATTCCCTGTATTGGGTTGCATAAAAGTGTCGGAGATATTCCTTTTACTCGCCATATGGTATCGAAAGTAGTATTCCGCGTTAACTACCTTATCGCTTACCATTTTAATACTCAGAAAATACTTTAAGAAAATCAATATTGCATAAATCGCCATTCGTTAAAATAGTCTCTTTGGCAAAGCACATGTGAATTGCCTTGTGGGAAGGAGAAACGTATTTGATCGTAGCAGGGTTGCTTGGCGGGGTACTTTGTGTCTTTTTCCAACTTGGACTTGGATATTGCTATCTACTTCTCGCAATTATATTATTTCTTAGTCGCAATTGTTTCGCAATTCACGTACTGTCCGAGCTATATGTAGTTCTTAAGCTATGACATGGTACCCTATGGGGCAAGATGGGGTATGGCAAACATATTCTATTTTTGGTCGCAATACTCACAAACAAACACTGCCTCGTCGTCCTCGTCATCTATCCCAGCACAGCTACAGTGGGCCCAGTCTCCACAGAGAGAACACTGAAAAAACACATAGCGCCAGACGCCATAGTTTATAAACTTCTGGCACCATGTACATAGTCGATTTGGGGATTGTGATAAAATATAGCGCCAGCCACCATAATGCATGGCGAAAAGTACATAGGAGCAGACGCTTTGCTTATAGCCCTCCACGCCATGTACAATAGTCCTCCACGCCATGTAATGTGGTCCTCTGGACCATAGTACATGGCGTGGAGGACTATAGTACATGGTGTGGAGGGCTATAGGCATAGCGTCTGCTCCTGTTAACTTTTCACCATGTACTATTTTTATCGCCATATTTTATCACAATCCCGAAAGGTGCTAGAAGTCTAAAAATTATGGCGTCTGGTGCTATTTGTTTTTTCATTGTAGTATCTTGCATTCGAAGTAAATGTTTGAACTATTATGGGAATCTAAATAACTTTTTCTTTTTCAATTCTCACTGCTATTGATATTACGCAAATGTCACTTGGTGACATTCATACTTTCCCTCACACAGTATGGCTGCGAGTTATAATTGAAGACACAACTGAAGCCATATTACATGGCTCATGGCACTATGTAATATAATGTGTGGGGCCATAATTTCTGCGCCATGTAATTATGGCGCGGGGAGCTATACTGCATGGCTCAGGGTACTATGTACATAGCGTGTGGGACCATAATTGCTGCACCATGTTACGTAGGACCACGCGCTATGTAGATTCTGACATTATGGCGCTGGGAGCCATATTGCATAGCTCAGAGTACTATGTGCATAGCGTATGAGACCATAAATAATGCGCTATGTTACATAGCTCTGGGCGCCATGTGGATTTTTTTCAGTGAACATGCGGTCCTTCCTTCATTTGAATCCAAGTATTATCCATGGCAGTAAGCAAGGGATATTATTTTCATCGTTGTCACATTCGGATGAAGAAGTATGATTATTGTTGGTTTTCTTCTTATTTTTTTCTTTTTCTTATTCTTTTTTTGATCTTTCACCTCTTTTTTTCTCTTTTTTTTATTATCTTCTGGTAGTTTTTTTCCCCATTGTTTCTTCTAATTAATTTTTATACGGGGAACAAGTTATGAAAGCCGTGTTTCCAAGTGGAGCATTCGGGCTCCGGCTCTGCTTCAATCTCAGATGATGTCATGCCAAGATACATGCGGAATATCAGCGGCTCGTCAATAATTACTTTGTTAGAATCTTCAACCATCGAAACTGAAGTTATTGTTGCTGTGGTTATCATTTCAGGGACAACTGAAGCGTCAGTTGATGTGAATGGTCTACTTGGAGCTGTTGCTCTATTGTCTGACGTAGTGGTTTCGGGCAATGTTTTAGTGATGGATAATCTCTCTGTATGTGGAATATTTGTCATCAATATTTGTCATCAATGATTTGCCGTCGTTGCCATTGTAGAAGTCTAAATATAGTCTTTACCAAAAATATCTGCTACTTGCCGGACAGTTATCATCATCCCTGGATTGTTACGAAGCCAGGCTGTGATTTGTTGGTTGTAGTATGTGCTTAAGGGTCTCATTTATGCTACGTCGGCGACTTGAAGTCGATGAGTCGTATGTGGGGGGAAGCATTTATACAATAGCCCCATTGGAACGAGCTTCATTAATGACCTCAAGGTTTTGTACAGCGCAGGTCGATCAACCTTTGCTCCACTACATTCAATAAACTTTTTAAACCGGCCAAGGAATAATTCAGCTGTCATCCAGCCGGAATCGCTGCAAATTCCCCAAGCTCAAGGAGCAGCATTCAGCATTACCTATAGGTCCATTGTCTTTCTTGAAAACGCCTTCATTGGAGGCATGTATTGGCCACTGCAACGAAAACATGTTTCTATAGTTATTGTAGTATCTATCTCCGCAGAAGTTATGGATCCCACTTGTTTTCTGCCTTTTCATGCAATTATTTTTGACTTTGTTTTTAGTACCCCTGAAACTCCCGTTTCATCACAACTATAAATTCTGTCCGGCGAAAGTTTGTGCTCATCATAAACGTTGCCGAGGATTTTAAAAAACTGTTTATTAAATCCAATGCTTTCTGGTTTTCGTGTCGACAATTCTGGGTGCCTGCTTAAAAACGTCTGAGCCCAATGTTTGCCAGCTGCTTCTTTCTCAGAGTTAAAGAAATGTATCTTCCCACTTTATTGCCAGAGTGTATGGCAAAGCCCTTAAATCTTGTGTCGTAGTTCCATAAAGACGACTCTCCATGTCCATTGCATTGCAGTTGCAAAGTTCTTTCTCTTCATCATCAGAAATAGTTCGCTTTTTTGGGCCTAACGGGACTTTCATAGAAGTTGCAGGAGCAGCAGGATCTTTGTGGTATCGTTTGTGGCACAGAATATGTTTTCGACGCTAATTTATATCATTTTTCCCTTCATTACAACATCTACCGCGTTTCTCATACTCTGTTCACTCCAATTCCCCCTCTCCATCTTTCTTTTATAATTTTTCACCATCGTAAAACAAGACAAAACTAAAATTAAGTTTAAAGGATCATAAAATGTCACAAAGAAATCATAATTTTCTTCGAGGAGCAATATGGGATACCCCATACCCCATCTTGCTCTCCCATGCACATGTGAACAACAACGCTTGGTTAAAAAATGCCAAAAAATTTCAAAACATTATCATAGCTGGCAGTCCTTTCATGACTTTTCAACGAAATTCCTACAGAATTTGGCTTAAAATAAATTTTTATAATTTCTATTTGACATGGTTGAAAAAGGTTAAAATCTGGATTTATTCACGTGCCTGCCGCAGCCAGGGAGTTGCCCGCACAGTTTTGAAAGTCCATGTGTGGACAGTTTCAGTTGACATCAATACGCTTTGCGAATTTCACGATGATCAAATGTTTGTAAAAATTTATGACAAAACGAAATTTGGAAAAAATCCCTTGCCTACTTTTAGGTACACAGCGCCCACATTGTGTTCATAATTTTCAGTGTTTTATCATGAACAAGCATAAAACATAATTAGTTTACATTTTCATTACTTACTATAAATGAAAATTTACTCTGCATACAAAGATATCTTTAACTCTCTGGTGGTGACGGGCATTTTAGTGAATTTTCAGGCTCCACTGAAAGGGTTAAAGATATGTTAATGTTAATTAATACTAGTTCTCATATATATCTATGTCCTCGGAAAGTTTCAGTTCAATCGGATCACGCTCTCTAGAGTTTATCTCCTTTAATCTTTTTGCTGATAAACATATAAATGAAGAAAGAAGAAGAAAATTTCGGCAAAACGATTTTAACACTAATTTTCTTCGAAAATCAGTAAAAATTCAGAAAAACACAAATACACTGAGGTACACATCAGAAAGGAGCAAGAGACTTGACGAAAATATTAGGAATTCCATTGGAGGCTTGATTGCCATAGGGATTCAATAAAGAAATTAAAATTAGTCATTAATCAAAAAGAAGATTAGTTATCCTAACATGAGTTCTCAGAAGAAACAAAGTTCCATTAGAAAAAGCAAAGGGAAAAGTGAAAAAATAGCAATTAGATCACAAATATCTTAAGGTATGAAACAGTGCTTCCCTCAAGCGTGAAAGAATCAGGAACATACGACCCAGAAGGATTCAAATTATTAGATGAGAGACAAGATTAAATATGGACAAACTATGCACGGTTTGTATCTTCAATTTCTTTCTTGCCACGAATGTGAATTTCGGTATAGTTGTAGTGCTTCCTCAGAATTGTGAAATGTTTCAAGAAAGAAACGGCTTTATTCTCTACGTGCAGCGCTTTAGAAACTGCCACAGAAAACTAATGTGGACATTTATCACGACAGAGACAAAACTCAGGTGTAAAATTAGGTAAAACAGAGCTCAAGAGAGAGTAAAGAGAAGAAAGAGCTTAATTAATTTTTTGACCTCAAAAAACAGATAGGCAAAGAAAAGGCAAGCATTTGAAGACAAAATTGATCCCACTGGAGTGTTGGCAAGTTAAACACTAAATCGTTTTATATGTTTATCAAGATTTTTCTAAATCGTAAAAATAGTATTTGCTGCCTAAAATCGTACAATATAAGAAAGATAGTACTATCTGGTATTGGTGAGTAGGCCGTTCATCTCAGTTACCTTGTCTCATACTTTTCATTTGACAAGGCTTGATATAATGATTTGAAGTACAAATTGTTAAACCTTAGTTTTTCTGTCTCTTCATGTAAGCTATTAAATTACAGCTTCCTTCCTAACATTAATAAGCCTGTTCTGGGAGCTTTCGGAATTCCGGCAGGTGTTCCCGCACGATTCGTCCTGAGGTCTATTCTGTTTAACACATTTAACGGTGACGTTCCAATTCTTACCTATCGTTATCTAGGCCTATTCGCTAACAATTTTTTCACACTATCTATGTCCAATGTACCCAGAGAAAATTTAAGTGGCTTCGACTCAACAATTCTACAAGTCATAGATACCTAGTTGCAAAATAAAAGCATCATCAGATTCATTTATTCATTCATTCATAAGTGATGTGAGTAATGTATGCCCTTATGATTAAAAATGAGAAAATCGCCATTAATGAAAACAGATAAGGTAGAATAACAAACATAAAATGGACAGAACCTTTTACACTTAGTGCAACTAAAACTTAACTACTACAATAAAACTTGCACTAAGGCAAGTGAGAATAATTTTGGCCATGCGGCTAAGTAGCAGGATTTCTAATGAGAGTGTTAAATTTAGGTTGTTGCCAAAACGAAATAAAATTGTGGGGATAATTGACTTCTTGGTCATACGAAATCCAGCGAGCTTTTAAGCTTGATGCTGTATTTACAATTACTGCCTGAATTTGATACGAGCATTTAACTTGACTCAGATCTGGATACGTCAAAGCATACTAATATACTCCAGCAAGTCTCAGCCTATCAACAAGAAGGGAAAAAGTCACTTCAGGCTATCAGGCTATTTGGTGCATTATAACTCACAACTTCTTGACAGAAGCGAGAAGTGTACCCGACACGCGAAGTTTTGTTGTTTGCAACTTACCTGTCCTTCAAGCGAACAAAAAGAGCGATTCAGCTACTGTTATACAAGCTAACGAGGCACTGTTTACAATACATTCCACGTTGCAACCTTTTCAATGTTTTCATTATGCTTCACAGTACACAGACAAAATTAAATGAAAACTAATAACAAACTTTTTTCATCAACAGTATCGTCATATATTCTATTTGTTATCTCTACTCTTTGAAGCCACCCGTTGTGTCGCGTAGCAAAATTTTAATTACACCCTACTAGTACTAAAGAATCGAATCCTCGACGCAACGAAACAAAACGAAATGAAACTTTTATCTATGCTCGTACATTAATTATCGTATCCTGTTTTTCTGTAAACGGTGCATTTGCCTCTTTTCACTGTTTTTCTTCGACTTCATCTTATTCTTGTCGTGTAGCCTGTCGCTGGTTTGCTTTCGTTATTATCGGCCGGTTATAATATTCTTATTATGATGCTGTGCAGTAATTAAAAAACATTTCGTAAATAAAACATTGGTGCGATAGGATAGATGGGACGTGAATTTGTGTAAATTACAACTGGAATCACGAGTGGTTGTTAATAAATTTTCTTGATAAAAAGGGTTGGAATTAAGGGAGAACGGAGTGATAGCGCTGGTGGAAGAATACAGAAAGAGTAAGTTTTGGCTGGTTAAGTGAAATTAATGGAAAATTCCGATTGTTTGCTTAACGAAAGATTATATGTGTTCCACTGAGGGATGATAAACAGCTGAAAAAATCGAAGTCTAGTATCTAATTTTATTGTTAGCCACATGAATATCTTTTGTACTGTACTTTAATGTATTGTTCCTAAAATATTACTCATTTGGACAGTTATGTCTATTGAAAATTTAATCTTCTAAAAAAAGCGAAATAAAACTGCCAGATACACAGAAATGCTAATAAAAACCATACTATGGCATCGAAACTATGTTTCTCAGCCCTACCTTGCATCACCATCTACGTTCAACATTCGATTTCGCGCTTGTTCTCGCACTCGTACACTGTGCGGTTTGTAATAAAATTAATTCAGTGCCATTAATTATGAAAATTAATTTTCGCGCGCTCGTATACATGCTTTTAATGTAGAAACGTTGACTAGCAGTCGAATGAACCGAAGGGGCTGAGATTGCGGTAGGATCGAGTCAAACCATTTAGCAGCATCGTATGTCTTCAATCGATGATGTCGTCGATGACGGTGTAGCTTATTTCTACATTTAGTATGCAGGGAGTTCGCCCGCAGCTGAAGCAACTTCAGACATCAACGTAAAATGCATTACATCACGAGAAAACGATTCATTCGAAACATTTAAGAAAACGCCTACATAGGTAATGGTGGCGTCAGATTATCCTGTTCACGGCTGTATGCGGACATGAACATTTGATTGAAATACAACACGCAAGCATTTCGAGAAAACTCAAATGTCACGGAAATATTGGAAAGAATATAATTTGCTCGCAAAACCTATTATAACCTTAATATCGAATTTGATATGAAGTCCAATTATTCTGCAAAGGCTCCTGCTTTATGTCGCCTTGGAGAATTTTTTAACTACCTGGATTTGAAAAGCTCAAGCATAATAAGTATGGCTTCGAGATCAGATTGCTTTGTTTTCGTTTTTGGAGATAAGTAAGTCATGCAATGATATAATTTGAAATGAAGTACAAATAAAATATTAAAAAAAAAATATATAACTTTCAGATACATTTCATAATATCTTATTTTCAGTATATTTGTCACATAAAGAAGCCAATTCACTGTTTCTTGAAAAAAGTTTTACTTTTCAAATGTTAAAAAATCAGTAAGGTAAATTTAGTATAGCCGCTAAATTGAAGATTTTATTATACTTAATATGCACACTTTACTTTAGGTTAAGCACGTGCAAATCAAGAAAATAATACATCATATAATAATAAAAAATAAATTAGCTAAAATTCTGGATTCAGCTACACCAAAAACTCAGGCGACGGTTTTGAGTGGGGGTACGATATTGTGCTTCCCCGATATATTAAGAAATCTTTTCCTTGCAGTTTCGCAAAAAAAGTAGCTTGAAGCTTGAAATACACCAACAATTTTTGAAACATACCGATGCAAAATATATGCGTCTCTGTTAAATATCTGCTCTGCAGTGTAATCATTTTACCTTAACATTTTTCGTAGTTCTGTTGCATCTAACTTGCCCTGCCAAGCAATTGTCAGTGCAGCATGATCTAAATTAAGAAATCGTATGAAAATTTACCCTGAGTGCCTTGGCCCCGCCGATTAGCTCAGTCTGGTCGTGGGCATTTGGGTCTACGATTCCTTCGTGCTACGGCCCGCGAACGAAACAGACACAAAAAACCTACAAAGCGAAAGGACAGTGACGACTCTATCTAGGAATCATTCATTTTAAGGGAAGATTTACTCAGTCATAATTAGCTGTTTTGTTTTTTCACACTTGTATTTAACTGAAAATAAAAATTGTGAAAATAGTTAAAAACAATAAATATATTAACAATACAGGATAAATAAATTTCAAAAATTATGCAATTTAACTGAATCCCTAATGATTTAAGCAACTTAGGTGCTTTAGGTGGGGCTCAAGTTCACCCAATTCCTGCCGGAATCGGTTCACATCGATCATGACAATCTAAACAACAAAATAATATTTAAAAAAATTCAAAAATTAATACATATAAAGATTCAAAACAATATATGAAAATAAATAAAACACATTCAATAAAGACATAACAAAAAATTCAAATTAAAATTAATCAACGAAAAAAGAAATATAACTATTACTAATATTATCATGCTTCGCTAGCTTTTCATCTGCCAAAATAATTTTTCATGTTGATTTTTTTGTTTTGTTTTAATTCAACTAAATTTCAGTGTATGATTACTTTCATTAATATTTAAAAAAAAAACTCATGCAATCGCTGAATAAATTTTCATGCGTCTATCAAACAAATACATTCAGACCCCGAATCAAATAATTCGGTACTTAGCCTTTAACCATCCAGTAGCTGCATTTATTTGGGACTTGGGCTCCTTCACTGAAAGAAAAAGTGGCAGCCCTGGCAAGAGCTAACGCGGTAGGCTTGTAACTAACCAATGGGTCTTTGAAGGTATATGCCGTGAAACCGGGATGTGTATATAGATCCCGTTGTTATTTCAGATGGCTCTAAATTTTGGCGGTCTCTTTGTCTCGAACAGGTGGGCTGTCGACACCTTATTGCATCCTTCATTGAATTCTATTGATCTGGTGACCGGCGCCCAGACGCAAAACATCCAGTGGTTCTGGAAGGATGCGCGAAGTTGTGTATCCCAGTTTGGCCGCAAAAAAGCCCATTAGTCCAATTAAACTTTTTTGTTTACTATTTTGACGTAATCGAAGTAATTCAATGTTGTTTCAGCCATTTACACAATCGCTCATGTGATAGAGTGTTAAACAAGGTCAACTCAATAATGTCCATCGTGTCCATCTATCGTCTAGATATTTACCAAAATTTCCTTACCATTCATCAACTTATAAATTAAAATTTTCTTAAGTAATATTTTCGCAGTAAATTAAATATGAATCCGGTGTTCAGATTCAGGAATCCCTTCCCGTTACCTAGTGAATGCAAACATTATTACTTGAGTGAGAAAGCAAAATGATTTCATGAGTCACGTTGTATGAATATCTTGTTTTGCAAACGAAGCCGAAGCTTTTGTCCGCGTTGCATAAAAATAAGTTCCTACCACGTTATATGGAGGTATGCGACAATTTACAGATCGCGTTATATGAAGGTTATAAGAAGGTTGATGCGAATTTGTTGAAATATCGTGTAAAAAATCAAGTAAATATTTCAATGCTGACCATATTTGTATTAAAAGTTAGTAATTGAATGCCAACAGCTTGTTTCAGTGATTTTCCTTCTCATTAAGATCAACAATTGCAGAAAAGTTCAAATTATGTATAGTAAAATTACTTATTTCATTATATTTTTTTTAAATTATAAAGAAAATTAAGTTGAAAACATATTACTGTCTGAATAAGTGGTCAAATTTTTTTAATAGCTCCAAGTTGAGGACTTAATACATCTTTTAGCAGATTAAATTAGATAGGTGTGCATCGATCTGAAAAAAAATAATTACATAATTTGGTTTACCATTTTAAGTCTTTTTCTGTCTGTATTACGGATAACGCAGTACATATCTAACTTGGTTAATTTTAAAGTATTTTTTAAAATTTACACTTGATACTCGTATGTATAAAGTATGTATAAAAAAACCCCGCTCTAATTAGCCAATTCAATTTTCTGTGATTTTAATTGCTTTGAGAGAGGGCATCTCAAAACACAAGAGAGTTTAGAGCGCTCTTGCTATGATGGGACTATGTGAGGATGATGGTTTGAAGGTGAGAAATCAGAAACAATAGGAAGAGAATGGGAAGTGAGAAAATGAAACAGCAAAAAGAATAATCATAAACTTAATAAGAGCACATAGCATTTACAAGAGCACATAATACATTTCATTTCATTTTATTAAATTCGACTAATCGAGACTACGAGTATGCACATACAATAAAAATTAATTATTCTTATACAGAATTCGTTTAAGTGATGCTGTAGCTAAGTGAAAACCAAACATGTAGTAAGCTTCGTTAAAGCATCTACTTATTGCAGTGACTGGTTCATTCCAACCATAATTGGTCCGATGTTGAGGGATCAAAAAAAAGTTCACCTGCCTGACACGTTTGTTATTAGTGTTAAAATTAAGTTGGCTTAATAAGTAGTTTGAGTCAATGGTGCCTTCCAAAATTTTCGTGGTAAATAAGATTTTGGAATTTTGACGTCGAGAGTTCAAGGTATCCATTCGTAAAAGATTTAAGCGGTTTTGATAAGGAGGTAGATATAAAGGGTCATACCTCGGAAGACCGCGGGGGCAGAAACGTAAGAACCTCTTTTGGATGGACTTAATTTGGTCAATGTAGACTTTTTGAAATGGCGCCCATACAATACTTGTATATTCGACAATAAGTCTGACTAAGCTGCAAAGGAGGGTCTTAATTAGAAAAATTTCGTTGAATTCCCTCGAACGTCTTCTAACAAAACCTAAGGCATTGCTAGCTTTCACAGCGATTGAATCGATGTGATCGTCAAATGTGAAGGATTGATTCAGCAATACTCCTAAATCGAGTACTTTCGCTGATCTATTTAAAGATGTACTCAAAAGTGAGTATTCATAGATTACAGGATTATTTTTGCGTGTGTAAGATATAATCGTACATTTGTCAGGATTAATGAGCAGATACAAAAAACCGATCTGGGGAAAATTGCACACGAAACAGTGTAACTCCTACATATTCTATTCTCCACATGATCACAATAGCTTGTACATACACCATGCGAACAAAGCATAAAATGCATCAAATCAGAAAGGAAACAGCTCGTAAGAAGAGGAGCAGAAAAGAATCTACAGATTCTGTAGTCTAAATCATGAGAGGAAACAAAAACATAACAGAGACGCTGCTGACTTTCCGGCGTTTTAATTTCATTCATACACAAAGATTTCAGGGTCGTTTAGCGAGTGGATGGGCAAGGGTTTCCTGAATTTCTCTATCCACCGAGACGCTGTGAACTGAGCAGTGTTCGCAATGCTTTTTGTGAATGTACACGAAAAGTTTTGCGGGCATCATGTAGCTAAAGCGTCTAAGTAGATCTATGCGGAAATCACGAGTTTGAGCATTGAAGCAAGATCACTTCAGTGTTCTGTGTATAGTATATCTGAATGCGCTGCAATGAACTGTATGCTCGGAATCGAATGGTACCCAGGGCACAACGTAAGAAGTTACTTCCTAACCATAGTGCGAACTATATGTATACGGACCAAAATGGCCTGAGATTGTATTGTTGAGCAGCTGATTATTGGCCTGCAAAGGCCTGGAATGTGGAAAGAGATGCAAGATAAGATTCGACAGCTGCATACTCAGGCTAGATTTTTCTTTGCTCACATACGGCTCACTACTCGCAAAAATACCAATACACTCTCAGGTTGCTTTGACAGATAATGCATTGCGTAAATGGAGGCGCAATTTCAAGGTCAATGGTTTTTTTCCCATAATAGAAGGAGTTCACTCACTTATCTTAAACGCTTGAGTTTTTGTTGCGTCGCTGTAAATTTACCTTCGAAGCTCTGTAGTTGGACTGTTATAAAATAAAACCACTTGGCAATGGAGTTTCGTCTTTTAAATGAAAATAGTGTTATATGTTGATGTTCAAAAGTGATTGATTGTTAAATATTGATTAAAAAATAATTTATTTGTTTATGCAAAGTGATTTAGCAAGGGGAGCCCTGCTTCCTTTTCCTTTTCAAATATAATGTTTGTGATCAAATTTGCATTTTTTTTTTTATATAACTTTACTTCAGCTTCTTGCGCCTTCATCTCTCCACCTCCATCTCTCAGCAATTTTACAATCATTTGAACATATCCTTAGACGGAGAGTCCCGTTACCTAGATGTTTACCACATTATCATGAAATACCAAGGCATAATATGCTCGATAAGCTCTCCAAAATTGGATGAGACTAAATTTCAACTGAAATAGCAAGTCCATTGTAAATAATATTAAATGAGACGATGCGAAAATGTGTCGATTATCGGTTTCGCAAAGCGTAGTTATTATTCTACAACCTTAAGTCATTTTGTGTGGCATTAGCTGGTAGCAAAATTGGAGTTAACTTCTCTTCTGGTCCTGAAGTTTCGCCAAAGCTCGTTCTCAAATGAATAAAAAACATTTCGCATATAGAAAGTCAGTAGTATTTTCCTTCTATTCATCTATATTTATGGGGTTGCATTTCAGTTGCAAAAATCTGTATCAATAAGTCGACTGGATCAGCCGACTAGTTGCTTTGCAAGGTTTTCTCAGAAGTTTCAATGAATATCTTGGAAACCTGGTCCAAACGAAGCAAGAAATGCTCTAATCAATACATCTGCTTCCGTCCAATCCAATACTAATCATTCGCATACCATACGAAAATAAAGTCTTTTTGTATCCTAAATAGAAAATAATCAACACAAAACTATAAACAGAAACGCACATTACACAAGTTGCCAATACTAAGCCAAGGTCTTGACTCCACTAAAAAAACCGCACATATGCAATCGAGCAGCTGCATTACAATATGAAATCCTTCAGCGCATTGCAACAAGCAGTCTAGTAATAAATAAATTTCCCATTTCGTTTCATTAAAATACCGCCAAGCAATTTTTTGTTTGTTGTTCGATAATCAAAAACTACAAAATGCCTAATTGTCTGAGACAGCATACGAATCGCAATAAGCATTGTACGAATCGAAAAAATCTCATCACCTTTGATAGTTTTTGATTCCCGCAACACGTCGTCTATTGCAATTGGCCATGGTTGGTTTTTTTCTACATTGACGCACGTAGCACATATACTTGATTTTTACTCGTGCATTTGTGTTTGTTAACCCGTAGATACGAATTCTATTTCGCCTCTTTTTCCATCGATCTAATGATCGCGCTAAACTTCATAATTATATCGGACCGCGAAATCAAGCGGCCGCTCCCACATAATTGAATCAATCATCGCCACCCCGGGGTGATCAGATTGGGCTGGTGAAGCCTGGTCTGGTCAGGCCAAGAGAAATAAGTCATGTTAAACAACAACCGCAACAATCTACGTTCGTCTACTGGCACACCATACTTGGACCATTTGAGAGGCAGTCGGAGAAGGAAGCACGAAAAAATTTGGAAAATTGTCCAATCATCGTGGCCCCATAACGCGCTTTTAGTTCAAATAAAAAGCAAAAATTTCATAACCAAATCCACTACATATGTTCGAGTTTTGAATGAATGGAACACGGGTGCAAAGAGAGAGGGGGAAAGGCGCGGCGCTCTGTCGATTCTGTTTTGTTTTGAAAAAATTATTATTTTCGATTTTCTACTTCACATTGTGTAGTATCTGTGTAATGCAGAAAAAAGACTTCAATGGACCCGAAAAGGAAACACAATATTCGCATCGGGTGGTAGGACTAGGCCGTGCAGTATACGCGGCAAGTTTTGACGGCTCTCGAATCAATGACAAACAGAGACTTTTCAGACACTAGAGCGAGTTGAATAAAAAATATTGAAAAAAAAACCCAAAAGCAATCGAATATCGCACAATCACGTTCTGAAAGAGTTTCCATGAAATGAAAATGAATTTCAACACCATCGACTAATATGTAGGTATAGGTACTTTGTTCTTTGATTTCGTATGTGAGATATAGTGTTGAAATTGTTTATCACTCAATTTAATATCCATTCCCGCATTGTTTTATGACTTGCGGCTCTTTTGAAAAGCGCTTCCCAACGAGATACTTTCTCGTAATTTGACTTCTTATATCTCGGATCTGAGGAATGTTTAGAAGACTAGTCGGTAGTATTAGTATGGCACACTCAACCTTGTATCTACTTTTAATACAGAGCAAACTACGAAAATCGCGAATGAACGAGTTTTTTTTCATTATTATTTTTTATCACACACACACATATCAGTAATGAATTGTTGAGGTCAAGGATTAAGCACTGCACCCGCTGGTATCTTGACCGGATTAATTTCATCAATTCGAAATGAAATATCGTAAATATCGAATTCAGAATAAATTTCCATCGTTGAAGTAATTATCTGATATAAATCTGATATTGACATAATCAATGTTGTGGTCGATTTCGACCATTCATTCACATATGCCAATTGCTTTGTTGGCCATATCACATTAATACCAAATGCGGTTTTGGATGCAATGAATACATCAATCGGTAAATGAATTGATTATAGCAGGAACTGATTCAATACTACTGGCCGATGCATATGCACCAATTATAAATTTCGATTCAGTTTGTGGCCTAAAATGGCAAGTCTGTGGATTTAAATTGCTTGAATTAATGATTTCCAACAAGTTCCTCTTATGTAGATATAATACGGAAAATAAGCTTTTACACAAATTGAAAACCATAGACTGTTAGAACACTTATAGGGTGTTTCAACAAGGAAATACCAGTTTGTTAGTTTTGTCTTTATTTGCAATATCTTTATTAAGCGATTTTTTTGTAAAATATTTAAACGGTAATGATTTTCTAGTGACAGTAAACAACAAATATAAAGTTTTCGAAAATTTGAAAACTTTTGAAACGAACATTAGCGACTGGTAACCCTACATTTCTTTGTACCCCTATAACTTCCAATACAGCCATCGGATCCAAACGAAATTCGCATTGATTTCAATGTGAAACAGGTGTGATATATTTTTGGCTTTGATGCTAGCGAAGGGTTGCCAACGCGAGGCGTTTTTGCTATTTTCCTATCAATAAATGTTAAGAGCCTAGACAGAAATCGCAGCCTAAATGATAATTTGTCGTAAATGATCATTTAAGTGCCGTGGGTCATATGCTAATTTGGACTAATCACCACTAAATGACCAAATTATCAATCATGAAGTAAATCGCTAATGATCATCAAACTTTCGTAATTTATTCTTAATGAAGTAGAGTTGCCCGATATAATACAAATTTCCCTTGTAAAAAGTCGCTTTTCCCATTGAAAAATATTAAGGCAACCTTTTTGAAACGTCACACGGAGAGAAAAGTGTAATGAAATTATACAAAATTTGCAATTAATTTTATTGCAATAGTAGTAATTTTTTGCCCCATTACCTTTGTAATCAATTGCACTACACATTTTACTACTTTGTTGTGAATTATGTATACATGAATGTCTCCACTACAGCGCAATGAACATGTGTGAGTTGTAGTATGTAGTGGAATTGACTATTATTTGAAGGAAAATAGTAAATTTTCATCAAATTTGTAATAACATTCAAGTTTTCACATCGAATTTTCGGAATAGTAAATTTTATTATCCACTGTAGTAAAAATCATTGCCGAAATTTCTCTCCGTGTCAGATTAAATACGGTCATACCACACTGGAACAACCGGTTCTCGTCAGATCACCGAAGTTAAGCAGTGTTGGGCGCGGTTAGTACTAAGATGGGGGCCGCTTGGGAGCACCGCGTGTCGTTGGTACGGAATAAACTTGTTTGCTGTCGCTTATACCAACACACTAGTTGTCTGGGAAGCACTATACAAAAAAAAAAAAATTTCAAAATATTTACAGAATTTTAATGTAGTTCTTGCGCGGTTTGTATTCCAACTTTATGAATTAGCAGATAAGAGAGGCAACATACATTTAAAACACCTTCAATTACTCCATTTTTCAAAAACTAGTTTCTTTGAGTGACAGACAGTATTCATCATTAACGTAAGGGCTGTGTGTCAGCTGCTTTTAAATTACTATTTTAGGTATAAATGATCATTAGTAAATTATTAATTTAAGTGCCTGTCTGTCTAGGCTCTTACATTCAGTATTCATATCGCGAACATTTACAATGAAAATAAGTTACCAGTGTTTAAATTTTCTAAGTTTTAGCAATTTTTCGGGCCCAAACATCTTGCGTTTTTTTATCCCAAACATCTTCCTATCCGTGTAACTTTCGACGAAATCATCGGATAAAATCGAGATTGATAGAGTTATTTGATTTTGACGTGAGGCAATTGTGGGAGACTTTTAGTTGCAGTGATGGTAAAGGGTTGCAGGCACTAAGCATTTTCTTTGTTTATGCCATGTTATGCTGCTTTTAAAGCTTTGCAGTGTTTGGCTTTCCTAAATCTTGAAAATCATGCAAGTGATAGTCCTAAAAACCTTTCCACCCTAAGAGTTTAAATGCATTGTTAATATAAAAGTGGTTTTGCACTCGAAACAGGTTGGAGCACGTGTGGTAAAATATGCACTCAAAATCTGCACGATTCTTCTATTGTTCCTCGAACATTGGTATTTCTAGCGGTTCAGGTGCGCTAGAGTTTTTTTTTCCTTGACTTACTTTTCACAAAAACTTATTTCAAAAACTCTCGCGGTTTTTTCTATATTTCACGATGATGAGTTGTTTGATGAGTTTCATCAAAGGAAATTCTAAACTGAAAACTTAGAAAAAATGATGGGTGTCATTATTATTATTGTGTATGTAAAAGATGGCATGCATTTTTGTGATATTTATTTTGTGCGCTGTGCTATTAGGGCGTAGTGTTATAAAGGTCTCTATAATTTTCCTACTCTCTGTAGGAGTAAGAGAGAATAAACACAAATCATTTACTATAAACATCTAACCAGCATGGTTTCACATCATCTATTTTCCTTCTAATTGAATTATACGGAACGATAAACAATCCTTAATGAACGTTACGTTTTAATTAAATTATAGACCAAAACATATTGCACTAAGCGTCATTGCTGCTTTAATTTATGGTCTCGTTATGAGTTTCTTTCACCTTGCCCATATCTACAACGACTGCTGTTTTAATAATTATAATATGGCGTCAAAGAGTGTCCTGCATAAATGCGCCCCAATGGTAAACAAGCGAAGACGAAAACACCTTAAACGTTTTCCCAGAGACGAATCGAATAAACTGTCATGCCCTATTTGTCGCCGTTTTCCGGTCAATTTAAAATGTTCCGGAACAGCTCAATGTGCGTATGTGTGTCGGCGTTAAACCGTTTATGAGTGGTTTCTAAGGGTATCCTAATTGCCCAATTGACAAAGAGGGAGTGAATGAAGATGCGACATAGTGCTATTAATAAACGTAATAATATTGGCACAGTCGGACGTCATTTAAAATTTAAAGCGGGAATCATCTTGTTGCTAACTGATGACAATGACTAGGAAAGGTATGGCAGATGAAAGTTCTACCACAAAATATCGTATGGCTGAACTGAATAGCAGTAGAAATATGCAAAGAAAAAGGGCCTGCGCTGGGCACAAAACTCAATATGGCCTCCCACTAAGAAGCATGTGTGGATGCTATTTTTATCGTTGTAAATTTTCGTTTGGTTTATGGATGCTGGGGTTTATTGCATCACATTGATGCTATTCGATGAGTTTAAATGTAAGCTTACTTATGCAAACCCAAAGGTTACCTCACTGCAAAGCTGACCACCAGAGCTCGACAATTAGCATCAGAGACTCGTGCCCTGGACTATGAAGCATAGGAAAAACCTAGCTGCCTTTTGGCGGAAGCATACCTACACATATTCTACTGTCTATGAAGTAAAAATCCTTTTTTCATATCTCACGCAGGTATGATAGCCGTAAACAACCGGAAATATAAATTGCGTTCTGCTTTTCAACATCAATTTTCTTTATTTGCACAACCTCTCACACCTAAACCGTTCCGCATTCTTTTATCTGTTTTCGACCGCGTGCCAAACTCACGGAAACCGGAAATAATCGAGAACAAGGCAAACGACATTAGATACATCTGTAAAAATGGAATCTGCTGGCGTTGTCTAAAGTAGACTAAGACTATGTATAATGGGCCGGGAGTAGATCAGGGAGAGCGCACGATAGGGTGGCCATTGTTAGGAAAACTAATATAAAAACAACATGGCACTTATTCGAAATCTCCTGGTCCTCGAAAGATAAATCTCTTTATTAGAACGAAACGACATATTTATTACCCAGCAGGCGTTTTTTCCATGTCGCAATAGCAGCAGAAGAGCAGCAAAGAAGACTAGCATATTGTTGGCATTATTCATCAAGACGGATTTTCAGGTCAGCATCCTTTTTTTCGGCAACGAGTGCCAGTTGATGGCGATGATGTGGAGTCGTATGTCCTGATTCTATCGGTTTATTTTGTGTGAATGGTAGATGAGGGTTTTTTTGTTTTCTATATTAAGCCTATTTTCGAGATGAGGGCGTTGTCAAGGTGTTTTAAAACATATAAATATTTGACTTTTGATGTGACAGTAATCTTAAATTTGATTGAAAATAAAAAGAGTATTCAAAAGGATTCGTAGGTGGTGGGATAATGCACCTACATATAAGCTTCTGTGGAAATAATATAGAGCTCCATACATAACCCAAAACGACGCAAAAGATTGACTTTTGTTTGTGATAACCAAAGAACGACACATCGTCCTCTCCGTGCTAAGTTTTTGGGTCCATTCAGAGACGTAAGTCATGTTTTGGTATTTTTCACAAAGGAATGTATGTATGCTAAACTCTGTCATACTCTGGAAACTTTTGGTAGCTGTAAACTACTGCAGCATGACACAAAGTCGATGACATTTTGCTATCTCAGCCCACGATGGCGCCGTTATGAGTTTCATTCATAAAAGCGGCAAAAACGAACCACGAATACTCAGGTTAACATTTCTTGGCTCGTCACATTGTCGCTCTTCCATACCGAAATTTAACCCGTTGCGAGTCCACGCAACAGGGTGCCTAGTCGTAAATGAATAATAACTAATTTCCAAATTGCCTTCAACCCGGCCTGAATATTATCCGAAATATTATCAAAATAATCTAGACTTGTTTACTTGTTACTTTAATAGTTCGCTTACGTTTCTAGGCTCCTCGAGGTGCGTGTTGTTTACGATATTGTGTGTTTGGACGGCCCAGATCTGAAATATAGCTAAAAAAAAAACAGCCGTTTATGGATTCTATGAATGAAATTCGGATAATTTTTTAGGGAATTAATTGACTGCTCAATGACGAGAATGCTTACTGAGTGAAATGGCCGTTGAAACGATGATGGGTACGACCGCAGTCGCGCGACATGTGCAAGTTTTTACGGAGCTAATTGGAGGCAGGCTGATGTAAATTGGCGTGAATTTAGGAAGCTTTCTACCTTATTAGAACTACCCACGCGAATACAAGGACAACCTGCTGTTTTGGAAGTTTGCTTCTATTAATTGACAGTAAAACGATGTGGAGCTAATTAAATTCATCTTGATGAAAATGTTGAATAAACTAGATGGGATCGTTGACGTGGGAAAATATTCGAGGCAGCTGGAGTGGAATTGGCATGGTTTTGGTGGAAAATTGTATTCGAATACATATATCGAATTCAACTAAGGTTCGGCGTTCCATTAAGCTATCTCTCCATTCTTCAAGGCCAATTCCATCCGTCCGAATTCAGTTAATTCCATCCTTTTGCTACACCCATAATACAATAATATCTACAGAATTCATTCCCTTCACCCACAACGAATACCAATATACATACTGGTGCAGAGATATTAATACCATGCAATCTATATTCAATTTTCACAAATTCCCAGATCATCTATCCACTCGTCTGACAAATATCCGATTGTCACGTACAAGAAATTCCATCAATCTTACGGCTACGGAATCCGTGTCGTGTTGTCCTATCGAAATAATATGGTGTCCTTGCTGCTGGTCGTCGCTTTATTTCCTTGGAATTGTACAAATATGTTCGAATGCTTTGTTGCTCCAATTTCCCGTGGGCCAAAATGTAATTCGGGAACAGCGTTTCCACGTCGTCGCTCATTTTCAGTTCAGTTCGTTCCGAAGCTTTCGAGAATCGAAGCAATCGCGAGGATGGATGTGCTGGTTCTCATGCTGTGCATGAAATTGATCAGAGGAGTCCCTGCCGTTTGAACTATGACGCGATACGTCATCATATTTTTGTGTGTTTTGCAGTGAAGCATCCTCGGGCATTATGAACGCTATCAGCTATGAAGGAAAACATACTGCATCGGACGTTGAGAAGAAGGAGGAAAGATGCCGAAAGATACTGGACGTATGCTCTTGGGCGCTGTAGTGCTGAAGTAAACTAGAATAGTGTTATTTATTTGGCTACCGTAGAATCCACTCGAAGAATGATGATGGAGGCCATTGGTGTGTATCTTTACGAGCGTAAATTCTCAAGTGAGCATGTACGCAAACTAATCAAAAAAGCCCTTATGACTCAAAAAACTAAAATGATTCTCAATTATACAAAGTAAAACTAAAACTATTATTAATTGTTAAAGATATTGGCCTCCCAACACAATTTTTCGAGCATCATAAATAGTACACTAGATCTGCTGAGCGAAAAACTATCGTCATAAGTAAGTTATTTTCAAGAGTGCAACGAAATGAGTAAAGTTAAAAAAAATCATTTCTACGCTATAACGGCCAAATTTTGCTAGCCGTCGTTTGCTTTAATTAGGTATACAGACTTGTTCGGCCGAAAAAGGTTTGTCATGCCGAGTTTTGTTGAAAGAGCGTAAAATTTTTTAAAAAATTATTCAATATTTTAAATATTATTTTATTTTATTTTACATACTTTCGGCTTGACAAACTTAGTCATACCAAGCTTATTTCGTTCGTATGTCTTTTCACCGTCGTAAAATGTTCATATCGGCAATGACGAAACTTTTTCTGTCACCGGTTCGCCACCTATAAACTATCTACATGTAACCACCACCATTAAAATTTGACCCTGCAACATAACGAAAATGAAAAATACAGCATGGTAGACTACACAGCAACATCTAGACTGGCTACGCGGTCGTGATAAAAAAATTTACCACTCACTTTGCTACCAACCACCAAAATAACAACTACCGAAATATGTCTTGATAAAAGTAACAGTAGCATCAAGAGAAGGGTATAAATCAAAGAAAAATGCAGAAGTTCAAAAGGCACTTGCCATTTACAATTACTTTAGGCGGTGAATGACATGAATTTGAGACCGCAAAACTGTCAACCACCAACCGTGAGTATATACGGAGGAACGAATTGGAATGGAATAGCGTGGAGTGGAATTAGGCGAAATGAGATCCATTGAAAGTGATCGACCGTAACCCCAAAAATTCTGGAAAAACTTCGCTGCAGCTGAAAAGCCTTCGGCGGGTGGAAATAAATTCAAAGGCCTTCTTTTTCAATTGGTCCGGGTAAGCGAACAGAAGTGATGAACCAGGAATGTCGTTTTTGAATATTTTTATGTTACGTGCGGCGACAAAAAATGTCCTTTGGAAATAAAATATTTGTGGACGGAGCTGGGAAATTTTGATGAATCAAATACTAGTCGAACGATAGGAGTGATGTGAAGTAAAATCGGGGGATTCAGCAGAAGAGAGAGTTAAGCTGAAATAGTGGGGGTCGGACGATAATTCCAGTATCGAACGCTGAGATAGGGCCCAGCGAGGGAATGATTCAATTGCTTTACCTTTTCGCGTTGGAAAATAGAGTGTTAGATTTAATGGAAATATTATCGTGTGAAGTTAGTGACTTTACCATAAATGGTAGAGTGGTAGACGTGTTTTGATTGTAGATCTAAGTACATTGAAGAAATAGTTCTTAGTCGATTATTCCTATGTAACATAGCGCAGCATTTACACGCATAGTACTCTGAGCTCAAAAATATATGGCTAAAATTCGAATACACATCAATGGGCTTTTCTGCTATGCAGCACAGTCTCGACTCCTATGTAACATAGTGAATTACTATGAACATAATCTCTTCATATATTATTAAAGTGGGCTAACTAAAAACAACTTTCTAATAAACTCTTGCTGTCTAGTAGGTAGAGTGTCGGCCCTTGAAAAATAGGGTTGAGGTGCGGTGTTGCATCATTGTTTGAGCAAGATTTATTTGTATTAATTTAAAAAGCATAAAAATTATTTAAATATATATAAAAATTATTTAAATATATATAAAAATTATTTAAATTGTGGTGTCTTGAAGCATTGGTGTCTTGAAATCTTGATGTCTGAAAGTGTCTTGAAATTGTAAATTACGTCCACTGAGTCCGTAATGATATATCATTGAATAGGTTTCGTTTCGTGAAAATCAATAATTGTGAATCTGTCGCTTTTTCTCTCGCCTCGGAGTGGCAGTTACGTGGCAGTTTTTATTCATTCGAAACGAGTTGCGCTTAACCAACTCTCAAATTCTCCTCAGTGAAAACCACGCAAAATTGCAGGTTTTTTATCCTTTCCGGAACAAGCGATCGAAAAAGCGTTTAGAAACATAACGTCAACGAGTTTGTTCATCAGATTTGACCACTTTTTCTGAAAATTGGCCTCAAATCCATCCAACCGCTCTGCATAATATACACTGGTAAAAGTTTTGCCGTTTTGATACCGTAGCCTTGTTGTAGGTTGAAAACCCCACCTTAGCCTTCTTTGGTTTCGGTTGGTCAGAAGCAACCCACTGTTTCATTTGTCATTCAGTGTCTTGCGTATTGTAGTGTAGATAATAAACGGCACTTACAAGTCGTTTTTACTATGTCATCAGTATTCAGACAATCTAAAAGTTTAGACAATCGTGATTGTTGTTAACTGAGAGCAAATGTAGAACTTATATCTGACAGGTACGAGTCACCCTCGAAAACATTGTTTTTCCAAATATTTATGTAAAATGTGGACCACTTGCAGTTAAATGGATTGCATGGATTATATCAGTTATTGTTGGCGGGGTGAGGTTTTGTAGAAAACATGGAGTCCTCACTACAGAGTCTCTATAAAGATCATTTGATTCAGTACTTTAATTAAATAACAAGTATCACTGCACAATGCTCGTATTTAAAATTTTTTTTGTAATGCGCTCGTTGTTAATGACTGTCAAAGACAAGCTAAATGGCCAAGCTGGTTAAAAGCTTTGGAATAGGCATTTGAAGGGTAATGTTGGCAGAAAAAATATAAACTTTTTCGACAGATACAGATCGAGAGGCACATTCGTCTCCTTCCATTTCCATCGAATTTTAGAGTTTCAAAGACCAATTTACGGTGTGCTCTATGTTTCGCAAGGATATTACCTGAATGAGGTAATTGCAAGGATATTATTTAAGTCACAGGCTACAATGCACTGTAATCTGGGTAATTTAAAGTCACTTATCCTCCCCAACCTCTCCTTGACGCCATGCAACATTTACTTCTCAGTAAAGCTAATTCTAAAACGCGTAGCATGTTTCAACCTTTTTTTTTTAATTAGCCAATGCTAGACATTGTAGGATGTCGAAAACTGTCAAATAAAAACCTGTCCCTTGTCTGATGATGTGGTGATGTGAGATGAGCAGACAAGCGGATACCTCTTCTTCTAATCGACTTCTAATACGCTGAATAATCAGTTTCGAATTTCTGTATACCCAGCTTTACTCACGATGTAAGCACATGACAAGTCAACAAGCTTTCTTTTTTTTAGCTTTCATTTCTCTGGCAACTGGTCAGTTTTAAAGAATGCCAACTGTAATTGAATTATGAAAAAAAACACTTAGCTCCTTAGTAAGCATTTATGTGCGATTCTTTTTTATAGCTCAAGCTTTACAGATGTTTCGACGTTTAGAGCTTACAATACGATTATTGTAGTTGAGGCGCTTATTTCAACTTTTCCGCTTAATTAAGTTATTCACAAGTTGTGACATATATTCGACATAAGAGAATTAATACAGTCTTTTGTTTTTTTTTTGTGGTTTTGTATTTTTAAAATTTATCATATTAAAATGTATCAAACATACAGACGTATTTTACTTCACTCTTATCCAACATATCTTATCTATCACTTGAAAATCGGCCTCAGCGTCTTACTATACATCTTTTAAGATCATTAGTTCCTATCATTCTATAATTTCAGCTCTACGTCGGTCTATCAAATAGACCGACTCACTTGCTTTACCATTTAATTCATTGTTCGAATTACACAATTGCCACAGAATGACTTTTTAAAAGACATCGCCTGTGTGAGAAGGTGGAATGAAAGAAAGGCTTCTCGAATGGAAGCAATTTGTTGCCTTGGTGGTCTTTGCCCCAGCCAGTACCGACCAATCGACCAGCACCGACACCAACAGCATCGCTGGTTCTTCCGTTCGAGCAAAAAACTAACAAATTTATCACAAATCGACGTTCAATAGCCCTATAAACGGTCGATCGCGGCGAAGCTGTAAGAAAAACAGCCGAGCACTTCATAATCAAAGGTGAGAATCTTTTTACACTACATTCAACGTGTCTTGAGATCATTACCGAAAAAGAACCAGAGAGAATCGAATAAGAATGCTATTTTGCCGATCAAATTTTCATCCATCTATCTATCTATCCATATGAGGTGCGATGTCAATACAAAACATTACGATAATGACGATGGCCGTCATCATCAACATATTGATGATCATTATGATGATGATGAAGATGAAGGTGATGATGGCTGGGATGGGCTGGACTGGGCCGGAGTTGCGAGTTAGACCAAGGCTGTAACGATGACGAAAGATGAAGGCGAGAAGGAAAAAGATCATCAATTCGCGCCAGAGATCAATCGCGGCGATCTTTCCGAATTCGATTCGATTCGACTCGAATCGATTGTGTCCTGAAAATGAATGGCAATAGAGAAAAGAGAGGAGAGGGTTCATTTCAATTCGGTTCGATGAATGGCAATTGGAGAATCGAAAAAATGGTTTGTCAATTTCGTGGTCTAAGGGTCCTTGTATGCATGCCAGGATCTATATCAATTTTGAATTTGCATTGCCGATGCCGATTTCACCCGTAAATTATGAACAAAGATTTCTGCAGCTATTTCGAATAGCCATTCCACTTTCAGAAGTCTCAGGAGATAAATTAACTTTAATTTTTTGTGCTATTTCTACTACAAAATTTATCACGGTGTAGAAGTACCCGCACTAATAGACACTAGCCCTAATGCCGAAGCCTCACCGAACGTGATGACTTCCATTATAGCGCGATCACAAAAATAATAATAGTAACAACAAAATACCGATTGTACGTTCAATCAATAAGTTTTTAGTGAAGTTAATGAGTTTTGATCAAAACACAAAATACAAAGTACAAAGATGATCTACAATTCGGGCCAACCCGTCGTGAGTAGCACAGGTGTGAACTCTTCCTTTTGAATTTGAACTAATAATGATCTTATGATTCTACAAAGAGAAGAGAACCAAACAGAAATTGCCGAAGTACCTATTCAAGTGAAAATTATTAAATTCACTTTCATGTTAGCCGCGTCGACTACCAGTCTAGCGCGATCGAATTTTTTTCTTCGCTTAGTCGTTGGTCCATTCGCTCATTGGTCAACGCTTGATTCCAGAATCCTTTCTGAAATCCGTTGCGCTATTATTGAGTATGTTACATAAATGTGGCAATTGTGGATATGAAATTCGCTGTCATTTCGGGAGAATCAAGATGGATGGAATCAATCTGAAGTATTCGAAGTGGTAACTTGATGTTTTTTGTAGCAATTATTGTTAATTTTGATGTGCTGGAGATGAATGCATGGTTGAAATCAGAATTTTGTGTTAAAGCCGGAAGAGTAATGAGAAATGAGTTTTCTAATGGAAGATAATGTGGCGTAATAGGTGCGGCAAGAACTGTTGGATAATTTCAATGATAAAAAGCTGAGAAAAGTGTATGTAGGATCGTATTCGTCGGAACGTTTGTTAAAATACTTGACGCGTAAAAGAAACGCCGGCATTTTGAATGAGCTTGAAAATTTACAGCATACAATGGGAATGGTCTGAAAATTATCAAAATTCTAAAAACTATTATACATATAATGTGTCAGGTTGTATGTATCATGAGGTCTTGGTATATTCGACAGGCGTCTACTTGTATAGCTTAAAAAGCAATTTGCTTTAAGATAGAGTTAAATATACGTTGGAAAATTGCATGGAGCAAGGGACGCAAGGGACGAGATGGCAAGGATATTTAAGTTTTTCTTTCATCTCTAATAGATTTTCGAGGTGGGATACAATGCAGGCTGTTATAGAGGCTATATTTTTCCCCCAGTGTTAGTGCCAAAAAAGATCTGCATTCAGGATCCCCTGGCGAGACCTGCTATGTGAGGTTTGACTCCCTAAAAAAGACCATCTACAAGTTCTGAGTCGGGATCCGCCTAAGCATTGCTTCGACTCGACCGTGCTGACTCAACTATCGGCGCCCACGAACTTCAACAGCTACCACATCTCATGGGTCGGTAAGTCAACTCCAACTGTCCTCCCGCTCTATGCGCAGTACTTTCTGAACGTATGTTGAGTCTGTGCGCCAATTTTCTTCGCTTCGTAGGATTGCATAAACGATCGTCTCTGGCATCACTAGGGCAAATGTGGAGACGTCTCAAATTCGCAAAGCGACTGCACACAAAAAGTGTGTACTGAGCATTGTAATGGCAGTATGGTGTGCCCACCTTACCCATTCTGTTCAGGCATTTCCTGAAGTAACCCTGCCCTGTCAAAAAGTGAGACTAATAAAAAATTCACCTCTCCGTGGCTACAGCCAAGGCTCTATAAGACCAATCAGCTTAGCCGTCGAGCGTCCCTTGTTACTTTCTCTCCAACTTTGTAGCCACAGTTGGAGGGTTGGGAGGATATCGGCTTGCCTTGCCGAGTTGAAGGCGTTTTGCACGTCGAGCGTTAAATTTATCGCCCCACGGGTTTGAATTTACTTGCTCACAAAGAGATTACCATTTGTCTCGTTTACTCCTAATGATGGCCTTGGTCCACCTCTTCTTCACTTCTGACCTATTGCTAGAAAGAACTCGGTTTCCCCGCATTCCTCCAGTGAGCTAAGCTTCTCTCCTAAATCCTGCACTGGGTCATTCGGGGAGGAGAAACAGCTAGCGAAGATAATATCTCCGTATTTCAACCACAGGTGGCAGCTGCGGGTCTTCTGCATGTTAGCGACCGAAATCGCTCCGTACCTCGTGACCTCCGATAAAGAAGCAGACGAGAAACTCCTGCTATAGGGCTCGCTCGTCAGCACGATCTGAGCTCTGTGGTCACAGACGAGCTGTGTGAGGAGGTCTGCCACTGCAGTAGGTGCTTCTGGTGGTTTACTCTCTCCCTTTTTATTCTTGTGAGTGAGCGTCACTTACTTACTGTGGTCAGAGGCTGGAACTTCGTTCTTAACCCGGATTTCCTCGGTGTCTTCTGGGCTCAATTAAGCCGCATGCGTATTTCTTTGTGACCGATAAACTCCCGGAATCTCTGCAGGAGTAGTCATCTCAGCATTGTGATCCTCTAACACCCACGAATATTCCACCTCCGCTTTCTGTCAGTTTGCCCAGCAATCGAAGGTAATCTCAAAGGCCTCTTGCGACTCCAGTTTGCCATTCTTGATGTGCTTTGATATACTTTTGGATATCCCTCAACATATCCTGGAGCCTGCAGACGGTATGACATTACGCTTCCTTATCGTCGGTCCTCTCGTGAACTAAGAAACTAAACCAGGTTTGTTACGAGTGACAGAGTAAGTGGCATGGGCGAACGGGTTTTTTTGGTCAGGGAGATAAGCAAGCTGTGAGGCCAGTTTGTATGGGGGATTGCTTGCGGTTGGATGTATGCGGGATGTCAGAGTGCGGAGGAGTTCTGTGTACTGACAGTAAAATATTTAAAAAGGTGATATGCTTCTTTAAAAAAATGTACTGAAATTGTTGTGGCCACCGGTATCAATATCGCGGACCTTAAATAAGAAGCGACGTTCGCCGGGTCGCACGTCCGCCTCGGCGGGCTCTGTTGGCTCAAAAACCGCCGGTCTGGCAACAACGTTGTCTCCATTGATTGAATTAGTATAACAATTGATTTATCAAAATAAATTCGAAGTCTAACAGGGTGTTCCATGAAAATTTTACTTGCCATAGCCAAATATTTCAAATCGGTAGTCAAAATCTTAATGCAATGTGATAAGCCGCCTTGCACCGTTTGTTGTTAGGTCGTTTTCCACTATCACGGGTGCACCACGAGGAGGTGGCCTAACATTACACCCCCAACATTAGAGGTTATATTGCGGAATTATCAAGGTTTAGCACATACTGCAGTAACAAGGATCTATAGGGTGGGTTTAGAAAAGTAAATTATATATCGCGGGTAAGCTCGTAAATTATTAGAGAGTATCAACATTTCTGTCAGGACTACTTACATATTACTTACTTGTTTCTAAATATTACCATAGATACATATCTTCTGTACACTTTTGACTTTCTTTACTTGAATCATAGCCATTTCGTGAAATACTCAGCTGAAAATTTCTCATCCAATTTGAATGGTGTCAATTATTAACAACTAAATAAGTGCATTGATGCAATATATTCAAGGCTGATGACTTAATAAAATACCAGTTCGCAAATTTATCGTATGTGGAGTCATATCTGACGAAATCTCATGCACTCGCTAATGTTTTCCGGACATGACTCTATAAATTTAGGAGAATAATCAACCTCATATACCTTTGTATTCAATCGAAATGCAAAAATTAATTAAAGACTTACAACAGATGATATTTCAATTGGGCGCATACCCTCCTACGTGTTCATAAGGTCAAGTCGCTCTTTAGCAATCGACAAATGCGTTGTATAACAATTGAAATGTTTTCCATTAGTAGTTACAAGGTATTTGGGTTATGAATGACTTTGCAGTTTTTTTCTCTCTCTCTATTGTATACCATATACTTCAATTCAAAACAAATTTAATAAATCGATAATTACGTCTGATAAAATACACCATGGTTGTATTTGTTATAACAATTAAGAAAATTTTCTGATGTTGTAAATGGAAATTAACAATTTCATTTGCTTCGATTCGGTAAAGATTTAATTGCATGATAGTTGAACGATGATGAATGGAGTGTGTCTGTGTGTGCGAGTGTCATGTATTTATAGTATGTATAAAAGTCGAATTCCAACATTCGATATGTGTATAGACAGAAAAATTAAGAAGGCGATTCTTCAATTTAATGTCGATTATGCCCTTGTGATAGATATTTCGTTAAAATTGGTTCAATTTTTGTAATGAGTGCTATTAATCTTTAGATTGGAAATCAAAAACTGCGGAAGACGTTGTTTATGCTTGGCAAGATTACCCGCGGCGCTGTGACGAATCGAAATTTCCAAGCGTCTGAAAATGTTTTCCACGTGCGACTACATAGATACAATTATTATGCTTGACTGCAATAGTAAAAAAACTAAAAATAAAAAGAGGAATAAGAACCATTTTGACGGTTGATGTTTTTAAAGTCAAAAGTATTTTGCAATTAGATCTGTGGTATTTAAAATGAGATATATGGTATTTAAAATGAAACGAAAATAAAATTCCATATTAGATCTACGGTATTTTAAATAAAATGAAAAACAAAAATATTCACATGACTTTCCAACTAAATAATAAAGTTTATAATGGAACCAACATTTGCGTAGCCAAGGTGATGATAATCGAGACACTTCTGTTTGCTAATTGTTCCTTTGGCATCCGCATTTCACAGATAAATGTGAAAATTCTGAGAGTTATACTGTTGATCGGGCTGCATTAATCTTGCAGGAACGCAGATCAAGGATACTTTTCAAACAAGTGGTTCCATACATCCTCTGATACTACATATCACAGGGGCGGCTCGTCGTTGTACGCAAAGGAAGCAGTGCTTCCCTTGCTAAATACTCCCTACTCAAGAAAATAAACTTAACAATACATATTGAAATACAAAACAAATCAAATATTCAACAAATCAAAACAAATATTCAACATCAATAAAAAAATTTACAAAACACAAAACATTCATCTCATACACGAGATTGCTCTAACAGCCAAAGTGCTTTAAAAGTAGCTTTACAGCAACGCGACGAGATATCTTGCGTTTGAGTGAAAACCTCAAGCATCTCGTACCATTGTAAGCCAAAACGCTCAGTTCATTGCAGCGTATTGAAATATGCCACACAGAACACTAAAGCGATCTTGCCTCAATGCACGTACCATGATGTGTGCATACATCCCACAGCAAGCATTACACAATTAATGGTCGTAAACACTTTGCAATGAATGTTCACAAACAGCAGCGCGGACGCTGCTTAACTCACCGCGTCTTCCTGGGTAGAGAAAATCAAAAAACCCCTTGCTTATTCGGCCGCTAAATGGCCGAGACATATTTGTGAATGGACGCAGCACGATTTGCAGCGTTCTCTGCTTGGTTTCTGTTTCGCTATAGAGCTTGGAGCTGGTTTGCTTTGGGCAAGTGAGTTTAGGATGTTATTTGTATGTATCTATACTGTAATAGATGCATTGGTTAGCATTGGATGTTATTTGTATGTTTCGTTTCTGTAATGGATTTATTACTGAGTTCAAGAGTTAAATGTTTGCTGCAGATTGAAATTCTTTTGATTTGTCTGTTTGCTTGTTTGTGCTGAAAGTGCGTATGTTAGTATTGGAATGATTAAAGAAAGATAGTTTAGTGCTAATGTTCGGCATACAACGTGAGGTTTTTTAAAACCCAAATCTTAGAGATATGAAGCTGATTTTATGGAAGAGGTATGAACGTATTTTTTTAACAAATGCTTAATAATGGTATAGTTGTGTGTTTTATTATTAGCTTGTTAATACATAGAATAAAAGAAATATTTGAGTATGCTCTATTAATATATGTATGCACAGAATAGATACAATGTCTTATGGGGTAAATCTAACCCCACCTTGTATGGGTGAAGAATTATTTTCACATTGTATGCCGAAGGTTTAACTCATTTTGTGTTGAAAATTGAATTTCATTTTAGAAAATCTACTGCCGTATATTTTTCTCTTAGACTATTTGAGGAGACAAAGGTACTTTATAGATTCGTCGTGACCAGGAACACTAATTTCAGTTTTTATTTAAAAAAAAATTTGTTCTAATTTGAAATGTCTTGGATTGTAATTTGTAATCTTGCACCATTTAAACATTAATGAGATTGATGGTGATCATAGTGAGTAGAAAAGTCACTGAATCAAACAATTGGAAATCGAATGAAACTTTTGATAAATTTGCTGCGCTGAAGTTTCTACTTGTTTATTCTTGAAAAATATGGAAAAATATATCTGCTTCCCCGAGTCTTAAAGACACGAGCCGCCACTGACATATCATCAGATCAGTGGCGGCTCGTCAGGGTGGGCCCGGCCCACCTGGCCCACCCTGACGAGCCGCCACTGAATTAAAGTAAAGTAGATATTTCTTGTTGGTATCCGCGTATACCTTATTATAGTGTTTTTGTGTCGAGCGGGCCCAGTGGCGGCTCGTCAGAGTGGGTCAGGCGGGCCGGGCCCACCCTGACGAGCCGCCACTGCATCAGATATGGTATTCCTTTTCTTAATTTTCGTGGACACATGAGGCTCATTCCACTCCGATTGTTCATGATGTTGCATCATTTTCTGCTCACTTGACTCTCAATGTGTCTGACACTTTGGTTTGAAAGTGACATATCTTGCACCTAGCTGATTTAAATGCTTAAGTTTTCATCATGCGGCTATTAGCAATCATATTCGCTTCAACGCTTTCGTTATTCACTCAAGAACTTAGTGGTCTGACTACCAGTTTCATCTCGCACTATGCATAGAAATCTACTTATTTCAAGAAATGCATCCACAGCGTGACATTTAAAGGAGTTGAAAGCATTGAATGCAGACGTAGGATTCGCGCCAAAAATACAGTCCTTGCAATCGACACCTTATCGATATAATCGAATCTCACTGCTCACATCAAGGCGTTTTCGCATTTGATTATTTCAAAGCCGGTGAATTAATGCAGCGGAATATTCCGCTTGAACACTTCTCCATTGATCCAATTGTCCTTTTCGCGTAATCGACATCCTCCGATATGCGCACATTGTTTTCCAACGGTAATGGATTTTGATGACCCGCGAACCAAAAAACATTCGTTGACGACAATCACAAAGCCAAATTGAACTTGAACATATCCGTGGGAATGCCGGTAAATTCGTACATTGTATGAAGGCTCAGGAACGCCCAGCATTATCCTGAAATCTGCGCAGAATCGAAAATCAGACAGTCGAAGAAATCGCCAGATCTACAAATTTCAACGAACATTTTCCGAGCAAGGCAGTAATTATCAAGACGGCTACAGTGTTAGGAGCGAACGTGAAAAGGGCACATTCAGGGGCTGAAAAGTTGAAAGCGCAAGGAATTGGCATAGCGTCTTTTGACTTGACTTTGAATTCAAAAAGTGGCAAAGACTATTTATTCAGTGGCACATCCGGTCTGGTGGAAGTATCGAATTTCCTTGCATTCAAAACGTTCGTCGCAAAACCGACCGCGAACGCCGTTTCGTCAAAATCATTCACTCTCGTGCTGTGTATTTCAGCCTTGGGTGATGCAGGGCTTTTTTCTTCACTTGTTAACATCCACGTTACATGATTGACTTTCGAATGAAGCGAATATAATGAATGGTTCCTTTATTACGCCGTTTCGATTCGAACCCGTATGTAATGGCCCGTAATTAGGAATCGAAACTTCGTCTGGTGGCATTCAATGCTCACGATTTCCTAGCATATATTTTTTTACTCTTTTTGATTTCTTAGCGTCAAATCGTCTTGTGTTCGAATTGAACATGCATATTCTTGAGACGAGGACATTTGTGAGAATTTCAGTTGAAATGATCATACGATTTCTTTGCAAGGTTTCTTTTCAATTCATGCTCACCTTACAGGAATTAATGGGCAGTTTCGTTGAGGAATTGACGATTGTTCAGTGAGATATGGACCGTTATGAAAATGTTTAATTTTCGGATGCTCACTAAAATGGAATGATCAGTGGAATTATTTCGATGTTGAGTTTTTGGAGACATTCGTCGAATGCAATAACGCAATCAATTCGAGAATATATTGTAATAAAGCAGCTTGCAAGCATAAGAGGAGGAATGAAGTTAACAAATTTCTTACTCATTTGTTTGCTTTTCATGGAAACTAAAAAAATATGGGGACCACAATAAATATTTGAAAGATTAGGTGCGGTTTGTACAAGATTTCTAGCGAAACAGAATGACGGTAGTCACATAAAATATACCTATATGTAGATATAGCTCCGGACATATAATTAGTAACATTTGTAGCTCAATGAAAAAACCGAATTTGTCAATAGCGCAGATGCAACGCTGGATTGATTTCGAGATTGAAACAGTAGAATGTAAACGTGTTGCACAAACGTTTCTTTTCCACTGTTTCAATGTGAATCCTGTTTGAATCTGGTTTTGTATATGCAGCTAATGAATCCTTCGATATAATTCGTTCCCTTTAGGTTAGTTTTTTATCTGATTCAATGGCACTTGAGGAAGGCTAAAGGTTAAAAGACAACAGGACAATAAAGTCCTGGAAAACCCAAAACTTCGAGCCGACCCTTAATTAGAAACACTGTATTTTACTATAAACAGGATGGCATGCAAATTCATTTTGATGAGTTTGAAGAAGACAGTTGCATTCGTTACAGTTTAACGTGATTTTCAAAGTTTTAAAAAGTGTTTTTAATTTCAGCAATGACGGAAATGGCTACGAGGTGTACTCCTGGAAGAATGAGTGGAAACTCATGTTTTGGAGCGACGAGGTAAAAATAAATCGCATTGGCTCAGATGACAGGAGATATAGAAGACGAATAAGAAGTAAAGAATTCGACCCTCACTATATTTCAACCGTTTTTAGGCACGGAGGTGACTCCAACAAAGTTTGAGAGTGTTGGTCGTAGTTTATTATTGGTACAGCGTAAAGAAGGAATGTCAACCCAGGAAAAGTTCTTCGACATCTTAGAAAATACCATGTTGCCATGGGCTGAAGAGAATCTTCCTATTATATGGGAGTTCCATCACTACAATGATCCCGAGCATACGGCATGATACGCAAGGAAGTTTCTGGAACACAACAGCGTCAATGATTAACAGCTCTCCTCAACTGGCAGTTTGAGATCCTTAAGAGCAGTGGAGACTATAATTCCCTGGGAAATGTGAGCCCATAAGGAGATTCAGTATGTCAGTGCTCAAATTAGTCCAGCTACCATCAGGGCTCTAATGCACCCTACAGTTTTTTTTTGCGTTGAGCTTAACATCTTACGATGACGTTTTGCCTGATTCATATCCTCTATGTTGCCACACAAGGCTCTTCACGAGTTTCTCTTCGCTTTACGATTGATTTCCCCTGCAACAGCCAAGTTATCCTTGTCATGAAAATAGCGAAGAACAAGGATCTTGATGATATTCTTGACAAGAATGCAAACTCATGGTTTCTCCAGACTGTCGGGTGTGATCAGTCTGTAACCATTGGTTTCAGAACCGATGGTTCTTGGATTAGTATCAGCTTCTACCCTGTATTAGACAGGTGCAAAAGCAAGGCAGCTGTTGCTGTTTTAGAATTGAGGAGGTTGCTTTTATCAATCAGGGTTGAGTTGAGGTCCTCCGTAGACGCTAGGGCTGCCTTACTCTCCTTCTCTGTTTCCACAATCACGAGATCTAGAAAGCCACCCGAATCGGAGGTAGTCCCGGCACTGACTCCATCAGCTGAGAAGGACTCCGCATCTGAATCTCATGCAGATGTACCGCAGAGAGAGAGAGAGAGAGAGAGAGAGAGAAAGAGAGAGAGAAAATGCAGAGAGATAGAGAGAGTTAGAAAGGGAGAGAGCGAGTTGGAAAGAGAGAGGACGTGAGAAAAGGAGAGAGAGACAGGGAGAGGGTGTATCACCCCTTACCAGGTGACTACTCTGATGTCAGAGCCCCTTGCTTTGGGTTGAGTTTGGTGGACCCAGAATCTTTCGACCCCGAACTCTTACCACTCCTATAGACACACAGAAAACATTTCTCGGCCCTGTGCCAAATAATGCCCCTGCGGGCCTCTAAAAGCGGTATCGTGTCCACATCCAATATGAGAAGAGCCTCCTCATGATTTCTCGCAGGCTCGCCAATTTCGGTCACTCTCCAATCATCCGTCGGAAGATCAAGGTTGGAAATCCTGATGATCTCAAAAATTCCCACTGGATCACTGTTAAAGCAGGGAATGCATGCCCTGTGTCTGGGACGATTGGGGGTCCCGTCCTTCAGCACTACCATCAGTTTAGCGCCTGGTGAAAAGTACCCCCCCTTCGGATATAGCCTTCTTGTAGAAGTCGGCCGAGCGTAGATCTTCACACGCTGAGGGGCACTGGAGGTGGCACTTGTTGACGGTCGGGTCACTTTCTCGCCACTTTGACTACAAGTAGGCTTCTGGGCTTTTCCCGGGCCAGGTTTGGTAACCAAAGTACTGTACCCACTTGAATCTGGGGCGGAGGATGAGCAGTAGAGCTGACTAGGCTATTATCTCAATTCCTTAGGAAAGTCAAATGGCATCCTTCGAATTAAAATTCTTCATGCCCCGAAAAGTAAAGGATAAAAGTCGGAACGGGATTCCCTATTTTGTGCTTAAAGATGTAATTTATAAAGTTAATGCCTGATAACTTCTCGATGAAAATAAATCTGTGTGACTTAGCATCCAGATAAGTTTACGCCTCAGTTTGAATTCGAAGCTAAATGTGAATCATGGTCGTATATAAGGGTCCGATTTAGTCCAACTGCGTGTGACATTAGGATAAAAATGAGTTGTAGTCCTGATCATTACACATAAACAATCAATTGGTTATGAAGTGAAATGACGATTTTTAATCCTCAATACAAAACTATAATAAAAATTTAGAGTAAATTACTTAAGCATATATATTTTGATCATGCTGGATTGACTAGGAGAAAATTTTCATAAGCCTGTAAGTTAGTACATAGTATTTTTATACTCTTACCTGGGCCATTTTTTTCTTAAAAAAAAGAATCGAATTATATGCAGTCCATATGCCAAAAATGATAGAAGTGGCTCAACATGAAAACTACGATGTCAGGGTAGTATCGGAGACGGCTGTTTGGCCTTCGACATAAGATCCAACCCAGTCAACTAACCAACGAACAAACCAAAACTAAAGCACATGGAAAATTACACTCGGTGGACCCCTAGGTGGTATCGCTGAAAGGATATGAGTGTATATAACACGGGGGGTCTGCTACAGTCAATTCGGCTTGCACCCGGGGCGCTTTGCACTCTCATAACGTCATGTTATTCAATAAATAAAACTATTATTAGTTTTCAAGCTACAGCGACAGAACGGTAAAAATGTTTTGAGCTCCGGCTAAAGCAAGGGTGAAGCAACATACTTATAGTGTATCTGCACAAAGTCATCGCAAGGATGGAAAGGATGAAAAGGAGGCAAATGCTTTAGTAGCAAGGCTCTAATGCAGTCCACAACAAAAATCAGATTTGCCCGTGCTGTAGTCAATGTCAAGATAATGGACCATTGTTGTTCCTTCCACGGTCGCTGAAATCCAATTCAATTCAATTTTCCTCTCGACTATCAGGACTCACTCGATGGGTTGACGGAGCTGTTGTAGAAAATGGGGAGTGCGAATCGAAGTAAATTCACTGATTATGGGCTACAGAGCGGTTATTATGCTGTGTCGTTAACGGTTATGAAGATTGCTCCGCTATGATAAGGCGAGAAATCAGTTGTAATGTGCCTGGAGAAAAGTGCAAGTGGTAGTGAACTATCGGGTGTTGAATAATTATAAAACGATGCTTTGACTGAACGTCAAAGATCAATATGATTATGAAAGTTGATGAAAATCCTGAAAAGGGCTTTTTTTTGTTATTATTTGTTGTTATTATTTTGTTATTCGTTATCTTATTTAGAAATATGTACAGATAAAGTGTAACTAAATTTTTCCATTGGCGAGTAAAAATTGAAATATGTTCGAGGAGTGGATAAAACTTTCTTGAAATCTGTATTCCATTCATGAAAGCAGCTTGAAAAGTATGGAGGCTTTCCGCAGCCATAACTTCAACTGTTCAACTTGATATTTTCGCGTAATCTGATACTCAGAACTTTTTTTGAAACGACAAACCACTTTTTCTATGTTCACACTCGGTCGACTAGTCACCCATAGATCAAAAAACCTATCTAGAATCTAAGAAAAATAAAGATCTTTCATCTGTTGTTTCGATCATGTAAATTATGGCATATGCATACATTCGATTCGGTAAAAGCTGAGGAGGACATGTGCTCAGGCCGAAGACATCGTTGATTTTCACACTGATTCAAAAATGGTGGTTGTTCTGCGACAGCTATTAAAAGATGGTCAGATTGGCTCAGATCCTTATCAGTGCTTTTCGATGAATAATATTTTAGAAGAGTTTATGATTCTGAGCTCGGAGCAAAATAATTCATCGATATAATGACTAGATAGATTTGAGAAAGATAAGACAAATTAGG
Source organism: Nemotelus nigrinus (assembly GCA_947369275.1). NCBI lineage: Eukaryota > Metazoa > Arthropoda > Insecta > Diptera > Stratiomyidae > Nemotelus > Nemotelus nigrinus. The sequence goes on from OX376372.1 coordinate 3,530,775, forward strand.
AGTGTGGACGGCAGATGATTGGCTTTTCACTGATTAGTGTCAATTGATTTTGCGTGGGGTGGTTTATGGTTATTGGCTGGAATTCCTGATATCGTCGTTTCTATAAAATATGTTTTCATGTCAGAGGCCCTATGAGGCCTTACGTATGATAGCTTAGAACAAAATTAGCCGTAAAATATTCGAGACTCCGGTCGTAAATGTCTTGCATCAGTTGAGCTTGAATATGACTATTAATTATATATGTACGGTAAAGCTCATAGACGATATGCGCCATGCATGTATGTCGGTTGGTATTTTCATGGCAGATGGATTATTCAATATAACCTATTAGAAATATTTATAATGGTCATCTAATTAGAAGAAGCCTCTAAAATATTGAGAATAGGCGCGCAAAATGGTTTGGACCAAATCGAAATGGTGGGGACATCCGCCGCTTATAATTAGATGACACTATGCATCTGATCCAAAATCTTTGATGTGAAATTGAAAGAGTTTGATACTTAAAGCCATTTACTAGAAATAATTTCATAGACATAAATACATAGGTCAGGTAACAACCAAACATAAATACATATGAACAAATCGATAACAATGAGATAGATGTACATTAAATTTAAAATACCAGATCGAGAATGATTCTCACATTTGTCTTATTTATAGAAGAAACGTTAGCCATCCACTTAGGAGGCATAGGCTGCCTACCACAAGTAGTGGCCGAGTACTTGCCGGCTGTTCCTTGAAAGTGCGATAGTATTGGGTGCCACAGAAAAGTGCTATTCCACTCAGTAAAAGTGACGAGGTCTGGAAGAAAAACAATATGTGGTGCTGTCAAACATTTCCAGTATATAGCTTACCAAAAACGGTTTCGAAGAAGTAAAGGGCGAAGCCATTATGGCAAGAGAATGGTAAAGATGCTGCGTGTTGCCACAATAAAAAATACGCTTCAGTTCGGGATCTTTGAGTAACGATTTTCCGGTGAGAAATGAGTTCTTGTAAGGAAGCTTCAGCATACGCTCTCCTCTGGCATAAGTTGATATTCCCAAAGCTAAGGTAGCACTAGCTGCTCCGACCGGTATTAGGAAACGGCTTTTCTTCAATGCTTGTGTTGCAGCTAAAATGGATGCTGGATTAACTTTCTGCACTCGTTGATTGGTTTGACCAGATTTTGTCGGTGCACCCATTGATGATGCCGAAGTAGCGGTTGTCGTTGTTGCCACTGAAGGCTGCTCGAACGATCTGTAGGACATTGTAAAAAAGTTGCAAGAATTTTACTATTCTCGAATAGTGGTCGGTTCACAGAACGGAAACTGAAAATTGCACACAATGCTGAGACGAGAATATTTTTAGACGTATGCACACATTTGCCGGTTTCAAATGGCGAAAATAAATTTGTTTATGATTCGAACTGTGTTTCTATTTATTGAAAACAATATTGTATGTGATTGTAAAATGACATAAGAACAAAAGTGAACTTTGTTGAATGTAAAAGTTGAAATTTATAATTTCAGCACATACTGTTGTTGATTGGAGCATATGTAATTTTGAATTAAAGTGAAACAGCTACTACAACCTCATTCTGTTGGACAAAAGGGTCTCGATTTGAATTCGACCATATATAATCTAAGGTATTCATTTAGCACCATACTTCAGAAAGACGTTGAGGAAACGATAAAAAGATTGCATAAAGCATGATTTTTTTTCAAATCACAATAAAGCAACAACAAAATCTTGCCTCAGTGTTCTCATTGAGCCGGATTTTGTGGCCGGCAGATCCGTTTGAGTGAAAGTTCATGGTTTCACAATAGACTGGAAAATTGAGGGAAATTGCTTGTAGCGGTTACACCAAGCAATCAATTTTCAGAGACTGACAGTTTGATGAAATTTAAACAAAAATTTTAAATCCTTAGCATTACAACGTTAGGTGAATATCTGCTGAATTACCGTTACACGGCATGAAAATGTTTTAATAGCATTAACTTGTAAAAAAATTATTGCGAAATCAAGAATTTCAGTAAATGCAGCAGCCTGCTTGGTGTAAATTGTTTTTTTTGTGAATCTCTAATCCTGATTTGATCTGAAATGAAAAAAACGCACCCATTATGGTTCGAGAAATTCAAGTTCGTATCAAATCGAGCTCCAAGATCCTTGATATATTTTAGGCAATCCAGTGGGACTGTGTTTATAATATAAAAAAGAGTAAAAGTCAACTTTGGGCGATTGAATTTTGTAAATTGGCATTTCCTAACATTTACTTCTAATCTATTTTGAATGCAATATCTACGGGCAATATCTAAGCTATTGCTTTGAAGGTTTTCAGGTCATCTGCAATAAGCAAAAACTAGACATAAAAGAGTATGTGCCATATATCATTGAGGAATAAAAAAAGAAGAAGGGACCTAAGTGCGAACCTTGTGGTCCTCCAGAAGGTGGAAAAATTGGATGCAAGTAGTGGTTATTAATTTTTATTATTAAAATATTCGTATTATCATTCTGCCAAGACGATTAAGTATCACCAACTCCAATGGTTAACTGTTATTTATCTGAAAGTATCCAATAGATCTGGTGAAATACTTAGATTTTCGATACAAATTCATAATATTTTTGATTCTAATTCATATTTTTCCAAACTAAATTCGTAAACTTTCGGTAACAATTCATAATTTTACTATGAAAGCTGTAGCAAATATATATTTTTAGGGATGGTGTGTAGTAATATACAGCTGAATTGGTTAGGGTTCTCAAATTTAATTGTCAACTGTTTGTCGCTATCGTAAGCCTTCTTACTCATCATATGGATGCTTGAGAAAAACCTCTGACTAAAAGTAAATAGCGTCTAGGTATAAGCGGGATATGATCTTTACACAATCGATACATACTACTAAAAGTGAAACAAAAATATTAAACTTAAAGAATATTAATTTTAAATGAATTTTAAATGATTCCATATACTTGTCTTGTTGACTCAATTAACGCATGAATTATTAATGGAATTAGTTAAAACACAAGTGAAATTTTTCGCTTACACTGATTGCTAGTTTGTTGCCAAGAAACAAATGATAATGCTTTTGGAAGTGGTCTATTAATTTATTTAATTAAAAAAAAATACTACATCACTTATCAGTGAAATGTTGAAGTAAGGATAACAGTAATATCAGCACTTTTCAGTACAACAGAAAAGGTGCCGTTTTTAGAATTAATCACTAAGTTGAGGTGAGGTGCTACAATATATCAAGCAGTTCGGATCCTGGTTCTTCTTCAACGCACCGGTTCTTTCTGAACCGGTGCGTTGTCTTGATGAAATCGAGCTCTAGCTCGCAGTTTGCCGCGTCTTTTTTCCTTAGTAGCCTCCAGCAATCTTTTTATTTAGTCTGCGTAGTAAAAGCCTGATATAGTGGGTCTTTTTTCCAAATATTCCACCTTCTCTGCCTAACTCGACACTTCGGCGCTGGTAAACAGGATCGCTTCTAGATCATCGATTGCTGTTTGGTTTCTGGATCAAAATGGTGGATCCATGTCTCGTCCATAATCACGAAACGTGGTGTTCATTTTCAGTGAATGTTCTTCAACTCTAAAAAGTGGGTCTATAATTAATACTTTGATAATAGGAAATATATTCATTTTTTCGTTTAAAATAACGAATCACAAATTTTTTTACACATTCCATGTGCATTTTTTTGCTTTTACGTCATATTAGCTGAATAATACACAGCTTTTTGTAAATTGAAGCAAAAAGAGTGTAAATTTACTAGTTTGCTATTCACCTTTGCGCTAAAGCCATAAAATAGCATCATTTTTGTGGGTAAAATTACACGATTTGGTCGTAAAAAAATATTCTTTTTACGCACTTTTGTAAATTTACATCTTTAACAGTAGGAAACCAGTTTCCTATTATTATAAGGGTAAAATTCAACCAAAATTTTTTTGAGTGCAGATTAAACTCCTTAGCCCAGCATGCAACGGTGGAATATGGAGAACAGAGTCCCATAGTATTTCCACCAAGTCGCTGTGTATGTCTTTGGCAGACATTTTTTCCAAGCACAGGCACTTAATGACAGCTCTAATTTTATTTTTATCCATTTTGATGTTCTCTCTTCGACGGTTCGTATTCAGATGAATGTACCTCTCAGAAATTGTAACCGATTTATGTTTTTTATGCTGATTTTGTGGCTATTTGAGGTAGTAAATTTTTGTTTTACTTTTATACGAACTGGAAATAGCCGATTACTACATCACTACTTTTCGATCAACCCTCATACTTTTACCATTTTAAGTTTGTTAGTATATTCTTACTGCGTTAAACACTATACAGTTCAAATGTTTCATTAATTTTGGTCCTAACTGACGAGGAAACGTCGTGCAGATTTCTCGCTGCCAGTTCTTGATAAGTGTTTTTGGATTGTCCATCACCTTTAGCTGTTTTTGTTAGCTGAAAATGCCTAAATAAAAAAATCAGTATTTATTAATTTCGATCTTTTTTATTGCTGCTCTTCTTTTTTTCACAGGAAACTACTTGATCTGCATATATTGCAAAAGAGTTTCAGCATGTGGATTTTGGCGACAACTAATGTAAGTTTGCCTTTGCTACCTTATCCGTATTACCTATGTATGCATAACTGTAATTTCCCGTAAGAATTTTTTAAGAGTCGTAAACCGTTATTTGGAAATACTAGATATTTCGATTGCAGTCTAAATTTTTCCAAATACAATGCAAAAATACATCCAAAAATAATGCTGTTAATGTGAATTCTAACGATTTCGACCAAACAATTTACCATAATGAAATCTGGTCGTCAGGGCTCCAATTTTGTGACATTGACGGTTTGCTTGTGCTATGTCATACCTATAGAAAACTTTTACGCGTTACTTTAATATCAAACAGAGGTCACATCGAAGGAGATTTGTAATAATATTTTTTTTGTAATTTATTTAGTTTAGTTAAAGTCTATTTTTATGTATATATTTTTGTGTCTATTTTTTATATAAATTTTTACGTACTTTTTCGAAAATATGATCATACTTTTGTATAGGAGAATCAATGAGAGCTAAGAATTTTGCCATTCTAAGTTATTATTACTACACTTAACAAGCATTGATTTCATCCCCAGTATTCTACTCTTGAAGCAATTTAAAAACGTACAAAGATAACCATGAGCGGATGGCGAGATCATAGCATAAACTAGTGCCTCGCTACTGCCTCCTCCGAACCGAATATTAGGAGATATTTATAAATGTGTTGGTAAGATAAGACAACAATTCATGTTGCTTTTATTTAAATGACGCATTGCCACGGAAAGAACAGCTTCTTTAAAATGCGCCTCGATTTGCGTTTTACTCATTATGCTCTCCGCAATAATAATACATTCTTCTTCATCCAAAAATGGCAGCAACTAAGCAAAAAGTTCTCATTTCGCATTTGCGGCGAGCCACTAAAGGCTCAAACCAGACCTTTCATTGAAATCAAGCTATGTATGTATATAAGCAATCTTGTGAAATGTTGTGTAGATCCTTTCAACGAAAGGCAACAAAGACACAAAAATCGTTTCGATCGGATTAAGTCCTTAGCCTTTTAATATCTAATTTATCCGATTTCGCTTGGAATCTAAGTAACAACAATCCTGCTTTACGTTTACTTGAAAAGTATGCCAGGAGGTCCTTATGTGATGATAAAAGCCTATTATTAAGTAAGTCAAATGGAAGAACGTGTTTGGAAGGACGTCATATCAAAAACTCGTTTCAACAGCCGGCACCACTTGAAGACTTCATTACAATCAATACTTTGCGTTCAGTAACAGCCACGATGAAACGAGTGTCTTGACGAACAAAAGGAACTTGAGCACAGAAAGAGTTAAGCACTCTCATGTACTCGTATGTAGTTTCTTTGAGTCAGTCAATCGGAAATCGACAATATGAGTTGCTACAATATGTTGCATTGTAATCAAGTGTATCGTGCTGCCGGTATTCAGTGAAATTATTTGACTATGCAATTCGAAATTTGGAAATACTCGAAATAAATCCGATTTTTCGAAACACTCGCATTTTTCTCGCTCGGATTCCCATCCTGATCGAAATGTGAAGAAATCAATTTCATTTTCAATTAAAATCGAGTGACTTGCAATCGTTTTCCACGATGATTTCGATTTTCACTGTTTGTTTCAGCACTTAGTAACGACTCATTTTCAATTAAGTTTTCATAATACGCGTTCATGACTCTGTTGCACAGTGGTTTTAGCAATAACGAGAGATCGAGGAAAAAGTGATTTGGTTTAAAAGTGAATCAAATAATTTGGACATATTTGCGGACTTCTTGCTTCTCTCGCTCTCGGGTTACTGGCATATTTGTGGATTTGGTCGCTTCAAGACCAGTCCGAGTACAGCTAAAGTTGGTCCAGCATCGGAGTCATGCGAAAAACAAGCTGCCAACGTCATTGAGCAAACCACATAATTTTCTCTCCATAGGGTACTATGAATAATGAATTTTTATTCAAAACACAGTAATATTTCGGTTGCGTATATATTAGCATTGCTATTATTATGGGCAATCAATTTACGAAATTTTTCTTTATTTAATTGGAAACTAATTTTTCAACTTATGAATTTTGATTGAGGAGAAAATTTCCAAATAGTCAAATTTTAATTCAATTTAGGTCCATTAGTGCTGTGATGTTTGGCCAAGTGGTAGCCTGTGATTTTATTAAAAACCGCTTAAAATTTAATCATTCAGCCTACATACGCATCTGTGAAATTGACAACATGCTGTTTTCGAACAGTCGTTTGTGCGGCTGTATGACATTTTGGCTGAAGGAAGGTTCAGGTGATCGGAGAATAGAAGCAGCAGCCAAGCAGTGCATATACAGTCTGTGTGTGATGGGCATTCATTTAAATAACACTTTGAGCTTTTAGTTGTTTACCTAGAAAAATTTGAAATTCTATTGGCGGCGTGATGTTAGGTTATTTAGCAATCCTGTGGAGCTGCTACTTTCGTCAGTTTATTTGGAGTGTGGGAAAATATTTTAGAATGCTCACGAATGAAGAATAGAGTTTATTTAGTGAAATGGTAATTTTGGAATATAGGCTACGGTGTTTTAGGTCTAGGCTGGCCAATTGTTTTCGTATTTATATTTAAATTATGCTAATAAGCTGTTGAATTTGAAATTAGAGAATTGGACAACTTTGGCGTCTTAAATACATATAAGCAAGTGACCCTTGGCTTCTAACTATTTTTTATTATTATTGTTTCGTTGGAAACTGTGATTGTTTTCTCCGAGGATTTAAATCGCTTTCGTTGAAAACCGAAGAAAAAGTTCTCCAATTGGAATATTTATAGGAATATTCAAATAAACGAATTCATCGATAACACCTAAATTAATGGAGTGATTGAAGTACCACCGGAGACGATCAGTCGTATTAGCATTAAAACCAGACGGCCAAGTAAGCGTCGTGCAGCACAAAGCATTATGAACTACAAACACAAAACAATTTGCATTAACGACATTGTGCAATTGAAATGAGCAACTAAACGGAAATCCATTATTACATCCAATTGTGACTTGACCATGTATCATGTAAGGCATTTTGCGATTTTAATTGGTATGCAGCAAATGCGCACGAAGCACTTAAATCAAGAACTTAGTGCGTTTAATGCGCATGCAATTGAACAATAAATCAGTGAAATTTCATCGAATTAATCCTAACTGAGCGGCATGCAGGTCATGCCTGAGGACACTTAATTTTTATTTCGATGATTGAAAAGAACGGGTCGTCCAAGCAAGCTTGAAGTTAATTTTAGAACTAGGTGCCTGCATATTTTGCACACCGAGTTAAATGCCTTTGCAAATTAATAGCGTCGAAAACGAAATGTTTGAAACATTCGAAATGAGGCACTTGTCGCTCCTTCAAGCTAATAGAACTAAATTGGGCCAAAAGACTCAGCTGAGACTTGAATACATTTCTCTAGTATTACAAGGTCTCTAGTCTGCAATTAATTCGACTTGAAATACTGCATCTAAAATATAATCACATATTTCCTAATGTAAATGACCTGATATTTATAGTCCTGGCAAGCACTGATTAACAACATTATAATTACTTAAGTAAGCAGTATTTACATTTCAAATTACCAGCAATGTAAAAGCTCAATTCACTCGAGCCCACTCAACTCAATTTTCCACATTTATCAAAAAAAATATTCAACGCGGACACGCATTTGCAAAATATTTTTGGCTAGAGAGTCAACTTGCTCGGCTGGCACGGCAATTGGGGTTTGTGTGTTTTTTCTTTAGGTTTCGTGTTCAATGGTCATTCATCAGACGCAGCAGGTCATCTTCCAAATGTTTGTTGATGCCGAATTGTACGGCAAGGAGACGACAAACACACTTATACACACATCCGACTAAATGGAAAAAATATTGATATTTCGGGGGAGTGATTCTAAACAACGTTATTATTAATAGTAGTAGGTTCTCCTAAATAAGATATCATAGGCTGAAGCACCTTTGGGCTTTGTTGATTTTGGAAATTGATTATGGTGAAATCTGCTCGACAGGATGTTATCGTTAAATAAATGCAAATGTAAATGTAACATTTTCATCATCATAATACGTAATTATATTCGATAAATAAGAAATGACATTGAGCAAAATCAATAAAAATGATAAATATGAGTAATTACATTTCTTGTTGAATTTTTGATGTTGTTGGCTAAAAAAAGGTGGAAACAATTGACACTCGCTCAGCTCTTACAAACCAGAGTAAACCATATTTACTAGAACTTAAAAAAACTAAAAAAAACTCCAAACTTACTACACGTGATCAACCATTTTATTGCAATAACACACTTGTATCTTGTAACTTTCCATTTCACAACTGAAAAGATTTCGAATTCCTCACTTGTTTGATGAAAACACGTAAAACTTACTGCCGTCTTTATTGCGTAGCGCCAAATCAGATAATCACTGATATGATGATTCAATGACATCAGATAAAAGTTTTACAGCGTCTTAATTTTCAAAAATTATTCGCATTAGATATTATCGAAAAACATTTAACAGTAGGCATTTTCGACCACAATGCAGCATGCAGCCATGTGTCACAAGTTTTGGTTTGAAACTTAGATCCGTATCTGGACGATAGCCTTCAAGATCCGTTTCGAAGATTGTGAACTAAATAGTGATGTAAAATCCTATGCGCTTTTAAGATTTATGGTTTTGACGCTAAATGTTTAAAGAGTTTGTTATCTGTGAGATTTAATGTTTCGAAAATTGATGCATTCGACGGAAAGTTTTGATATTATCTATATCATATTTTAAAGGTGAAAGATATTGCGATCAAGTGGTCTAGCGATATGGATTCGGTTAGGAGATCAGGTATTAGATACCGGGGTGAAATGAGTTATACGTAGTACGTAAGATTTGACGAAATATTGTTGGCTCTGAGTTAATACATTGTGCAATTATGATAAAAGCATTGCATAGAGCATCGTAAATAGATTCCTTAGTAATTAAAGATGGTTTAAAACTCTTCTCAAAACTTTTGGGCGTTAGTACTCGTTTAGTGTAGAGAGTGGATCACTGGTTTTGAGTTCGCATAGCTTTTTTTTAAATCAGAGGTGAACTGAGTTGTATCACTCTAAATTCATATTCGTACAATTTTTATCAATCATGAAATCGTGCCAAATAGCCCAAGCAGTTGTATCACTCCACATTCGCATTAATCACTCCACATTTGTATTCTTGTTGATTGTAAATTTGTGATTGTAGCTCTCTAGCAGCTTCAACCTCTAGATGCGGAAAAGGTTGTTGTACGATTACTCTTTTTACTAGTTGAAATTAAAATTACAAAATTAAAGTCTACTTTGGGAATGGTCGTCGAGAAACTTTCACATGTTCCCCCAAAAGATGCAAGATTATTGAAATTTTCACTGGTTAACAACACCACCTCTTGGGCATGGGCTTTAGGGCTGTTTTTGCATTACTTTAGTTCGTGCAGCTATACCTCCGAATTACTTTCACTCTGCCAGGATTTCAAAACTAGGTGAAACATCTTGACTCTCTTCCTAATCGTAGAGCCAAATGTGCAAATCAATGATGTCAACAGATTTCTGATTTTACGAGAAGATTAAATTTGAGTCCATCCAGAACCACTTAGAAAGAACAATCTATGAAAACGCTTTCAATCCATTTGGCAAAGTCGGGGTGAAGACTAAATGTACAAAATTCGTTCGAAATGTCAAAAAAAAACGACGATTGCTTCACCAACGTTATGGGGACAATGATCCCAACGTAATTCAGTGGCCGATGGAGAGTCCAGGTCGGAAACCATACTGGCGGTCGTTGATAATCTGGTTCGACTCAACATAGTTCATTAATTTCGAATTTACAAATTATTCAAATATCAGACAGAACCGAAACGACTGTAATTAGTCGGTTTTTAGAGGGAACAGAAGTCCCCCTCCCTTTATAGGAAAAGGCTGAACATGTGCTAGCTTGCATAGAGAAAAAAATATTCCAGTCGAATAGGGAGAGTAAAATAGTTTGCGTAGAGGTTTAGTTAAAATAGAGGCGCATCGCTTTAGTACGAAGGGCGAAATACAAATCAGATCTGGCAGATTTTGGAAACATCAAGCTTGGTGAGTATTTTTAACACCTTTCCTATGCGGAAAAAGGAAAACTCTTGCCTGAAAGTGCACAATGGAGGGCTAGGAGGATTCAACGATGAGAGTAGAGTAGCAAAAATCTCAGCAAAGAGGCTTACTTAGCAAATACGTTACCATCATGATAAAGAGGTGGCACAAAAGAACCGGAGATGTTGTTTTTAATCCTTTTAGCAAGTAATGAAAACCTTTGCCCCCTTCTGGCTTGCAACGACTTTCTGCTTAATGTTTGGGCCAAACTGGAATTTCACTGATTGGATAATGAATTCGCATATATTACGTGCAGCTTTGTAAACGTGTTTCAATTCCTCAGACGGAGATAGCTTGTAGGTTCAGAAAGCCCCCTCTTTAATATGAATGATCTCTTGACATTCGTAGCTAAACCATAAGGCGGTGCTTGATTTAGTACTCTTAAAGCCATGCGGAATAAAGGAAAAAATTCCAAACTATAAGATGTCGACTACGGTGGAAGTTATATATTCAACATTCTTTGCTGTAAAGTAATCGGACGAATCAAACTCTCTGATATATTTACTAAACAGTGTTCAGTAGGCTTTGCCATAATGTCAGCCTTGGTGGGAACTTAATTATTGCTAGTCAGAGAAGCGATGTTAAATTGGGCCGAGATGAAATTATAAATACTTGATATCCTTCTTTTCGTCAGCATAATATCGAACACAAACAGAGCGTATCTGCCTAACAGAAAAAGAGCGCATCATTAAAAGATCTACGAACATCCGACTTCACCGAAAAACCGATGGCCTCAACGTTCTCGACTACGCCAACTATTTCGTAAATGACACTTATTGTTGAGCCAACATGGAACCCGATTTGATTCTTCTCCTCTGCGAACGAAGCCAATTGCATCACTTTTCACTGTTGGTGAATATCCAACAATACTTTCACACATCCCCTGGAACTTTGCCACAACCAACCAGGTACTAGTTTATAGTCCAGGCAACCATATTTGTTTTTTCGTCCACTTCATTGCCTTTGCTAGTTTTTTTGGTCTCTTTAGGCTTGCGACAATGTTGGGTGCTTTATGACCTACCCACTAAAATTAAATCTATCAACATATCTGTACAGTATATATATTTTATCATTCAACATCGAAAATTTGGCTCATTTAAATATGCCTGTCCAGTAATCAATAGCTGCACCTGTTCCACGCATTCACCTATCATTTTGTTGTGTCTCCGCAACTTTCAGTTCCTGCATGCTTGCATCCAGTAATGTGCATCGATTCCAGCGCTTTTGTTATTATTATCAATCTAATCATTGCCTATTAGTACAATGATGAATGTCTCTACTGATTGTTGTTCACAATCGGATTCCTCGAGTGGAACACCTAGGCCAACGTCATCTGCACGAAGATAAATTAAACAAATTAATTAACGCCTAATCGTGCCTTTCCATCTGGGTGTAATTTTTTGGACGATCGTTAGCATTTCTTTTCGATTCATTTACATTCATGGAGATCGTGTACCGACTGTGCTATTTCGTTCGTATCGTTACGATAACAATACATAAAGTGATTGTTTGGCGCTCTTGCATTTACAAATGATCATCGAGATGGTTTCGATGCGATTAGGAAATTGAGAAGAACTGAGAGGAGATTAAGCGGGTGATAGTACGTTTTATCAATTGTTGGCTAGATCAGGATTTCGGCTAGTACAATTGATAGAGAAATTAAATTGTTAGTTCATTTGATACTTTTTGATGAATAAAAGAATTGAATTAAGAAATAAATCAAACTTTGGTTGCAGCACCTATTTGCATAAAATGGTCATGTAATCACTTATGGATTATTTTTAATTGAGGTATCAATAGGCGTTTGTTGACTTTTACCGTCATTGAGCCAGGTGACACAATTCATATACCACACACTGTTCAAATGAATGGTTGGCTGGTTGTAGATTCGATCTCGAGTACCTTTCTGGGCAGATGGCACAAGCTATCAGCAGGCCCGCTCAAATTTTCAATTGTCCAGTATCAGTGCGGACTCTGGCTGACTTTGGTCCGTGCCGCGTTCAATTTGATCCAGACGTGGTTCGGTCACCTCTAAAGGTGAGATGCCTCATGTTAATTGTTCCCGCTTCTCATGAGCACGACCAGCATCGTGTCTACGGGAAGGATGTGCCGAAAGATCGTGCCACAGATATCAGTACCATTCAATTGACCTAACGCTTATTCAAATCAACCGTCATAATGCGGGATCGATCTGCTCAATCAACAAGATGGTTTGCCACATTCGTCTAGAGTCGAGTTGAAACTTTGCCGACATTTTCTTAACGCACAGTTTCGACAACGACACCATTGGCTAGATGAAGATGACACGATCATGTTTTTATCTTGTTTTCAACGTAATTTATTGAAAAGATAGAAATCGGAATTTTGTTGGTCGAAAAAATGTTTTCGCGAAATTTTAAATCAATCGCGAGTGGTTAATGGCAAGATATTGAAGTTTGATAAGAGTTTTTTCTCTCGGGCAAGATAAGATCGCAAACACACACAGGAGGCACGCAATTTTCACTCTAGCTTGGCCTACAATCTCTAAAACGGATCTCGAAAACCGTAACCGAGATACGGATCAATATTACAGTCCTAAAGATGTCCAATACGCAACATGTTGCATTGCGGTCAAACAAATGCCCATTGATGAACGATTTTTGATAAGATCTAATGTGTCCGATTAAGAGAATCAAATATCGAGAAAAGTATCTGTTATTCAAATGATAGAAAGGCAGTATAAATTTGGAATTTTAACTGCCTTCGGAAAAGTTGTTTTCATTATTATGGACTTTGTTACAAAAGCACGCAACGCTGTAATTAAATTAATCCTATGCGAAGTCGATTAAGTCGTGCGGGCTGTTGGTGATTTGATCGAATGGTAGTCGAAGGTTTAGAAATTTTTTCGAAGGTAGTCTGAAACAACTTCAGTCATTGAAATCGAAAACAAGAGAAAATTAATAAAATGTACACTATAGTAAATTGATTGCTTAGGCAAAGTAGGCTGAAACTCTAGATCCAAACAGACACAATTATGTAAAATGGCAATGAGTAAGTAAAGTGATTTGAACTGGTTTCGGTGGCTCCAGTGTTTTAAAGGATCAATGAATTCTGAGGCATGTTACACATTAGAGTTTGCTATGACGTTTGTTACGTGAATAGAATTGGCTGAAAATTCAGTTTTTCTGAAAAAAATATGCATAAAACTATGTTAATCGACCTGTATTAGTTCATCCCGTCGTGTATTATGTCTATGTTGGACACAAAACAAACTAGAGCCAAAAACAGAGCAATAGTCGTATTCTCCTAAACTTGATAAATTGGACCGCATATTACCATTTGTTAATCTGCATAAAATAATAGATGAATATTTAAAAAAATAAATTAAATGAATATAAATCATCCTGTACAGAAAAGTCAGCTAATAATCCTCAGCTGATAATATTATTACAATGGCTAGTGCATTTTCTTTATAGATAAATGTAACAGTGTATAAAAGAAACAGAAAAAACAATAACTGGTGTGAATGATAAGTCGATGTGAAGCAGTGAGGAGGCACCAGATATCGCTAAAATCCTTATAAAGAAATTTGAAAACCAGCCAAGTATCACTAGGTCGTCTGGGAACCTGGATAAGTAATAGTTATGAAAGACTGAAAGAATATGAGTGTTATAACGAGTGATGAGGAAAGTGAAAATATTTGTTTTTGTTGTTTTTTTTTATAACATTTTAGTAAAGTAAAGTAAAGCAATTCCACGACAACGCTTGTACGGGTCTAGGGGTTGAAGATGGTAGAGAGCTTCATAACAATTTTTTTAGTCATTGTGGATACGAGTGTGGAGTTATTAGTTCCACGACTCACTTTACCCCTGATTTAAATCAGGTACCTATTCAGAGCTAGGTGAACCTTAAGCTTGGTGAGCGGACCCTCGTCCGAACCTGGATTCGAACCAGGGACCCCACACGCAAGAAGCCAGTGCTCTACCCACTAGGCTACTCAAGCTTCTTTATAACATTTTGAAGGTTCCTATTTCAGTATTTTTTGAAAGGAAGAGGAATAGAAAAAAAGAGTTCTTTCGTAATCACCCACTTAACTGAAGGCTCATTTCTTTCTTAAAAAAACCCGGCACAGTAGGGCATCTACATAGGACCGAAGTTTCTTTGCAATGGCTTTTCGATTGAGCAAACTGATGAAGGGCTGACGAAAAATTTGTTCAAGTAACACAGGAAGAAACGCCTAATCAAACAATACCACCCTGGAATAAGACCTTTTATTAGTGATTCTTTTTATCAGGAATGTCAGTTCAAAATAAGTTTCAGGATTCATTTATGGATTGAATAAAACTGATTGCAGTTTTCAAAACAAAAAATTTTACTGAAAGGCTATTTTATTCTCAAGAAAACCAATAGACAATGAAGAAAAGAGTAGATTACCTTCGAAATATCTATATACAGTCGAAAAGCCAAAAATATTTTTTTTACACAAATTTATAGTATTTATAGACAGTGCAGCCTAAATGATCATTTGTCGTAAATGGTCATTTAAGTGATGTGTGTCATATGCTAATTTGGACTAATTACCACTATATGACCAAATTATCAATCATTAATCATCGCTAATGATCATCAAATTTTCGTAATTCATTCTTAAATTATGTAGAGTTGCCCGATATAATACAAAATCTTTAATCATCGCTAATGATCATCAAATTTTCGTAATTCATTCTTAAATTATGTAGAGTTGCCCGATATAATACAAAATTCCCTTGTAAAAAGTCGCTTTTCGCATTGAAAACGAAGAAGAAGATAACTTCTTTGAGATGTCAAATTCAAATTCGAAATATTTGAAGAATTTTAATGTAGCTCTTGCGTTTGTACTCCAGCTTCATTAATTAGAACATAAAAGAGAGAAGCACTTTCAATTTCTTCATTTTTTAAAAACTAATTACTTTGAGTAACCGGCAGTCAGTGGCAGTATTCATCATGAACGCAAGGACTGTGTGTCAGCAGCTTTTAAATTACTATTTTAGGTATAAATGATCATTAGTAATTTAAGTAGTGTTTGTCTAGACTCTTACAGATAGATATGACGTCTAAGAAAAACATTACAAAAAAGATGGCCCATCTAGATCGTGTTTACCTCGTCTTGACCGATATTTCTGGAGTTCATCGGATTTGTTTACCTCGTCTGTCTGGACCGATATCGTGTGTTTACCGCGTCTTGACCGATATTTCTGCAGTTCATCGGATTTTCTTAGTGCATCCAATTCTCATCAGCAGCCACAATAATATGCGAAATAATGAAATGACAATCTCTTCAACCGTTTCGCATAAATCTCCATTTAATAAAGTCTTTAGATCTCGGTTTTCAAAATGTTCTTGATGTTCTTGAAAGTTCTTTGCCTTCCGCGGTCAAATTAACTTTTTTGAAACGTACAAACCAACCTTGAATAAGAATGCTATATCCTGCAGCAGTGAAGCGGGAAGTAAAACTTTTTGAAATAGAAAAAAAGAAAACAGCTTTTGGTGTTTTTTCGGTGCGAAATTCGTCATAATGGTAGCTCAAAAAGTGGCTCTGGACTTACGTCAATTAAATGAAACTAGCTGAATGTCAACATTTTATGTGTTTTTTGCTCAACCAAACATGAGTCTGCGAACATAAGCAAATCTCAAAACCGACCGGTTTCTGAGCAGAAAAGCCACTTTTTTACATCTGCAAACACGAGTGAACATTAGTGCATAAGCGCATAAGCGAACGTATGTCAAGTCATATCTCATCACCACTTTACATACGAACAGCTCATAGTAACAATTGAGCAAAAGGTTGCTCAATGTGCATGTCACCTTTCTGACTGTTCGGAAAACTATGATTTTTAACATATAATTTCCGTGGTTTACCTCGGCGCATATGCATCGCCGCGTACGCAGAATGGCTTCTTCTGTGGGGAGTCGCTGGTTCAAATCCACTTTCGGACTGCGCTCGGTTCGGTTCACCTCTTTAAATAGGTGTCTGAGTTAATTAGGGGTAAAAGTAGCAATGGAACTAAACACTCCACATTCGTATGCACATTAATTGTAAATTTGTGAATGAAGCTCTTTAACAGCTTCAACCCCTAGACTCAGCAAGGGTTGTCGTGGGATTACTTTACTTTGTTAAGAGTACAAAATTACTGCAAATGGTAATTTTTAATTACCATTTTATTTATTATTTATTTTAAAGTGCTAATAATACATACGATAATCAAAGTCAAATAATTCAACGATAGCAAACAGAGAAATTTGATTTTCATAGCATATATAGTTCCATAAATAATTAGAAGAGTTAAAATGCCATACCATTAGAACTTTTATAAAACACTTTATAGACAAGGAGCATCAATATAACTGTTATTTAGTAAGAATATTTTGTCAAAGCGAGCCCACCCTGCCTGAAAAGGACCTAAATTCAGTGAAGATATAATTGCAATGCAATTACTTGAAGACGTTTGAAACTTAAGTGTATCTGAGTTAGTTTTGTAGTAAGTGTCCTACTAAATTGACATGTAATCCAATTTTTCTTCCTACTAAAAGAGCCATCACAGCTTTTCGACTATAGATCTTCATAAATAACTATGGTTGTCCGTAAAAACAAGTCTTTGAAAATTAATCATTGGGCACTAACTTTTTTTATACCCAAACTAGGCTTTTTTTTCTTACATAGTATTGATAACTTTAATAGAAACTTGTGGGTAGTTGTTTATGAGCTGATGACTTTCCTATAAGATTTTTGGAACATGAGGCCATCTTTGAGGTGAGATTTGACGTGGGTCGAAACAATATTTGAGTTAGTCAAATATTCAGCTGATTTTGAAGCCCTTTTTAAAAGGGTGTCAACTCCAAACTCTGGTGAACTAAATTTAGGGTTGTAACTTGCGGTAGCCTGAGAAAAAGAAAACAAGCAGCTGAAGCCTAATGGATCACTAAATCGAATATTATCCCCATCTCAGTTTTCAGAGTATAAGTGTCCCTCCATTTTTTCCGAACTTCGACCATTCTAAAGTCTCTTTCTTCATTTGCTGCCACTAAACTGTGCGAAAGTGTTCCACACCATTCATACTGAGCTATGTTTTTTAGCTGTTGTAAATAAAAATCTTAAAATCCTTTCAAATCACATAAAAAGCAAATTCGTGACATGAAAAAATTTTGCCACTTGATAAGCATGAGAGCAGAAAAAAAAGTTCAACAACAAATGCAAGTTCTTACTGAAATGAAAAGTCTACAAAAAATTGCGAGTAAATACCAAAACTGACACAACCTATCGTGCTTGATGAAAACTCATTTTATGAAATAGTATTGCGAATCAATGCCATAAAAAATATATGAATAAAAATAAATTAAACAAATACTGCATCTTTAAAAAAGTATCAGTATGTTTCAAGCTTAGTTTAGTCTTCAGTCCGTGAGTAAAATTATTTTATTTAATTTCTGACGATTCTTTTACTTTTCGTGATCGTCCTCTAAAATAAAATAAACCATAATTTTGAAATTATCAACAGATGCTCCCTGTAGAAAGCACGGACGTAGAAATATATTATGCATGGCGGCTATTATCTCTAGTGTGGCCAGATAGAGACATTGAAGTTTTATGAATGAATCTGTAATGTAAATCATTGATCAGTGGATTGCTGAAACTATTTCAAATGCATATTTTAATTAAATGTATATAAGAAAACATTCAAACAAGTTTTAATATTTTAATATATAATTTTCATTTTCAACACATTGTTTAATTTTACACATCTATTAAACTATTTTAAAAACCCAATATATGAACATTGACAAGTTTCAGGATTCCGGAATTAAATTGATCCTGTATTCTAAAACGAGTTGAAATAATGTGTATTTTAAACTAGCAGATCGTCAATTTTGCAAATTAAGGCTATAATATATTTAACTTTCTATTGCCTGCTACATTTTATTTCTACTAATTATATCTACCAGCTTTTCAAACCACCCACCACCATCTAAATTAGAAGCCCAGCATAGAACCAATCGAAACTAGCTACTGCAACCTACGGTTAAGAAATAGTCTCATAGAAAAGCAAACCAGTACGGACCCAACAGATTCCAAGATTTCTTTCGAAATCTACGAAAAAAGCCTCTCGATCTGAACAATAACTTCATGCGGGGACACAGTATTTTATGGACGATAAAAAATCGTAAATTGACGAATTTTTTTTACCTCTTTCTCTTTGTCAATTCGTAATAATTGTATATGTGAATTTCCCAAAAATCAAATGAAATGAACTGAAATTAAAACGTAACTAGCATATGACATTTTGCCCGCTGTGCCCTGAAGATCATCTCTTTCGATTATCGAACCCGATCGAAATGATTGAGATGATAATGAAACGACAGGTGGTACGGCACTCGCACTACGGGACCTTATAGTGGAAATTCCAATTCCAGTTCGAAGAATAGCTTAATGGGGCAATTTTTGCAACTAAATTGGAGAAATTGCTGTTGGTAGGTCGTTTTGGAAGTTACACGGAGGCTGATTGTTATTTCTATTTAATTAATAGCTATGTGTTTTTCAAAGTTTGGCTTAACATTGGCGCGTTTGAATGACTGGCTGCCGCCGAATCGGAAGGTGAATGGACGTGTTAATTGGATAAGCTCACGTCAGTCGATTCAAAGATTACAAAGATTTTGGGGTGTTTGCGCATCCCGGAACGAATCAATGATGCATCAATTATTTTTCTTCAAAGACACAAAACTACACTCAGAAAAATGTCACTTTTTTTAGAATCACTTTAAATCAAAAGTTGATATCACTTTGAAATAAAAAGCGAACCTTTTTTTGAATCAAAAATGTTCAAATATGATTTGGCGCCATATACGTTTTCTTTTTAATTCAATGATGAAAAATTTTGATTTGAAAATAAAATTTTTATAATAAAGTGGAATTCGTACAAGGTTCGCTTTTTATTTCAAAGTGATATCAACTTTTGATTTAAAGTGATTCTAAAAAAAGTGACATTTTTCTGAGTGTAGACTAAAAGACTCAAGTCGAAGAAAAATTATGACAACTATATTTTTATTATATTAGCCGCACTTTCCGATAGTATAAAAACGATTGTTTATTAACATTCGGACTACCCTTCAAGCAGATGAACGAACTACAACCCGAGTCCTTAATTGCTACTAATGAGTTCATCAATAGATAAGAAGTAATGAAATGCCCTTTATTGACGTCTACAATTTAATAACACCCCCAGATTAAATTAGCCACCCCTTGATATTTCAAGTTGCATTTCTCAGACGAGGACTTATCACGAATACGCTTCCACAGCGGAACCACTCAATCGCATTACAGTGGAGACACTCAGTCGCTAAGAGACTGTCATGGATATCATTGCGGAAGGCAACAGATACGAGTACAATTCGGGTAATCTCTTCGATGCAGCCCTGCAGAACAGTAGGTTCCATATGGTAGCTGTAGATTTCATTAACATTGGTGGAAGTGTAAAGAGACAAGGATTATAGCACAATGCATGCATGGGGGGCTGCAAGCCGTCGAAACTCACCTTACTCGTATCGATAGGACCACCCTTGGCTCAAGAGCGTCAAAGGGGATATTCGAACAGTAATAGAGTTTATTAAGAGTCAATATAAACATTCCTTGGGGGTATGGGGGCATGTTGCCATGCTGCTGGATATTTCGTGGCTCACATTCTTTCTAGTCAATCAGCACAAGCTGAGACGGTGGTCGAATGTATATTGGCTGTGTGATTGTGAGCACATTGAACTGATATGGATGCTTTTGGAGTCTGGATGCTCCGTTTTCTGTTTATTGGGAGGATATTAGGAAGGATATTAGGAAGTATCATGTCGTGCAAATTCAATCGCTGTTAATTTGGAAATGTCATTTTAAGATGGAATTAAATTTAATTGGGAAGGGATGGACAGTTGGGTGTTTTAGCAACCAATCGTACAGACATCCTAATCTAAAAGTAATATTGAGTGTATTTCGTATGAAATGTTTTTCGATGAAATATTTTTAGAACTTTAAAGATATAGCTTGAATTTTTAGAATTTCAAATATACAGCTTCAAATATATAGCTTGATAGGAAAAAATTAAAAAATTCAAGTCATTCAAAAAATAATATAGAAGAAGGGTCAAGAATATAATTTAAGATTCCTTTGATGCGACATCCATATGAAGATTGACTCTAGGGTAGAATACTAAGAAAAACTGATTAAAAACCCAACACACGGCCTTAATCGACCTGAAAAAGTTGGGCTGGAATATCACGATTATTATACGATGCATTGGAGGATGAAGCGAGTGCTGTCACAAGTTATGACCTAGGTCGCTTTATTGATCTCCTGAACATCCAAGCAAGTTAGGAGGAGAAGATTGCCATTGAATCTGATGAGGTTCTAGACTGCACCGTAATCGATAAGCGTGAAGGTTCACCACTCCAAGGCGGCTTCGGCTGCTCTTCTCTCTCATTTGAGCAAACATGCAGAGAAGATAGTTCTAATCAAAGAACCATGGATCGTTAAGGACTGGGTTTGCCGATTACACATTGATGGATACAGCGTAACCCTCAAGCAGTCTATAAATGCCCGTATCCTTTCAAAGCTCACTGACAAGGACAATGTTGCTGTTGTGGTTGACGAGAAGCCGAAATAATTTTGGGTCGCTTTATACTACATGGCACACTATGAACGCTTGCTACCCACCAATAACTATTAAGAAGTTGCCCGCAGCCGTAAATACTCGGCGCATCCCACTATGATACAGATGAATCTCCATATGAATTCATCCTATCTAGTAACCTTACTTTAGCAAATATTGGCAGTGAACCTACGTTTAGGACCTCCAACAGAAGTGAGGCTTCACCATCTAACGGGTTGGAGAGATTTACAGGAGTGTTCACTCTCGGACCACATGTACGATATACCTTAGGACGATTGCAATATTTGGAGGTAGTCCCTTTATTAAAAGGGAAAAGAACAGATTAGGAGTGATTCCGGTCAGCTTGCTATGCTGTGCTGGACCATGTTCTGGTGGTGAAATCTCTAAATAACGCCGCTGCGAGATCCTACAACTCAACTATATCGCTGGGGAAATTTGTGTTATGGTTCCATTGGTGGAATCTCTTCGAAGCGAATGCAGGAAAGAGATTGTCTTGCCAAAAGAATCAACGATTGGTTGAACTACAAGGTTGAATTAAGGCTATTTAAAAATACCGTGCGTAAGGCGAAAAAAGCTTCATGGAAATTTATGTGTGAAAATATCGAAGCCATTTGCCTGGGAATAGTAAGAGCAGTCGTCCACTGCTTCTGGCTGCATACAAAGGTCCCATGGAAGTTGGACTCAAAGCATCTGCGACACTCTTAGAACGCTGATGGCCACTCACTTTCTTAGTATTGAGAAAAAATCTCCAAAATACCATTGAAGCTTTAAAGCTTTAAAGTCTAGCTTTAAAGTCTAGCACACACATAAGTCGTCCCGTTTAATCGTTTAGCCCATTCAACGTGATAGAACCAAAACCTAGTAGTAAATTTGCATGGAGTCGTATTTATAAATCAGCTATTAAAAATGGGATATTATACTTGTCTCTAGGTAGCTCGAGCATCAAGCAAGTAGGGAGTAGTTAGGGGCGTCCCCCAAGGCTGTGTTTGGTCTCCTTTATTTTACCTAAACTAGAGCCAATTGATGGCGTATGCAGATGACATCGCTATTGTCATGTCAGGGAAATTTATCTCAACCCTATTGGAGCGATTAAATCAACTCTTAGAAAATTTAACTATTGCTCTTCGACCTAAGCCTCAGTAAAAAAGTAAAATATTTGAAATCTATCGTGAACTGCAAGCTTCTATGCTTGTCAGACAAGGACATGCCTGGGCCATGTCAAAATCTTGGTGCAACCGTCTCTATCTCAGGAGTTTGAGACCTAAATAGCAAGTCGAGAGGAGTGGGCGAGAGGGTTATCTCTGGGAACAGATGGGATGGAAATATATATCAATGGCTTCGAATTAGGGGGTTGTGTTATATTTTTCACTGAACTTAACTTGAAGCTTTCATTCCGACTTCTGGGCCACTGCAGTGTCTTTTAGGCGGAGCTGTTGGCGATTCTCAAAGAGTCAATTGGCTCTCATATAATCACATAGTCGGAGTGAATATTTGCATATCCATTGACAGCCAAGCGACTGTACAGTTCTTTGCTAGATTAGACACCTCCTCAACAGTAGTCTTTGAATGACGTACGTCTCTTAATAAGATGTCAAGATCAGTGATGTCACCGCCGAAATATATTTCTGAAGTAGATATGGGGAAAATATGAAGTAAATTAAGGCCTTTTGTAGTAAAATTTCAAAATCAGTTTCCTTTAAATTAAAACCGCCATATACTGGTGAAATCTGTTTTCTAGCCCAAAAATAACAAAACTATCAGAAGATAAAAAAAATTCTACGATTTCAATAACAAATAAATTTTTCACTTCTATAGCAAATAACAGTAAATAAATCATTGTTTTTCAGATACATGTGTACATACATAAATTTCTTACTTCTCTACATAAGAACCTTCAAACAATTTAAACTAGCTGAAAAAATGTATCAAGTCATTTGAAGATTCATCTATTTTTTCATCGCATAATAGTTCTCTGGCGAACAAAACCGACCGATGATTAGCCGTCGTAGTCAAATATGTGAGAAAACTGGGTATAGTATTTTTGAGCGCCTTGTGTTTGACATAGCCATGACACCCGATAGCGTTCTGTGTGCCCAGCGCTTAAATCTTCTTCAATATTACATTCTCGATGCAATATGTAGTAGATTTAACAATTTGAGTAGTGAAGTAGCAAAAACGGCAAAGGCCGAAAAAATGTAGTAAATTTGCTACAAATGTAGTAAGGTGACAACACTGGTCAAGATATTCAATGATGCAGCTGTTTTTGTTGCCAAGACATAGGGGCACTAAGGGGACCTGTGAAGCGGACTAGCTTGCAAAGGCTGGCGCGCTTTTGCCGGAACTGCTCTGTAGTCTCCCGATTGACATTCTGGTGACTTCAATGTAACGGACTATCCGGCAAAAATACTTAAACGACGCTGTGTAGTCTTCGGTTGAAGAAACTTCCCGTGAGATCACTAATATTGTACAAAAACTTTTGACACTTTTCGCTCTAGGGAACTTCTCGATTTAGGAAAGAGCTTCCTTCTGAACAGCGGTGGCTGTCTTAACTGGACACAGTCTGCTCGGCAGACATGCAGTACGGCTGAGTGTCCCGTTGAACGACTTCTGCCGAAGGGGAAGAGAAAACATTTCTGCATCTCCAATGTGAATACCCGGTCCTCGCTGGAAGAAAGATGAAGTTCCTTGGTTCATACTTCTTTACTTGCTTAACCGAAGTGGCTTCACCCAGTCCATCAATGACTCAGGCTGGCTCTCCGCTTAATAAGGATTGTACACTTTGTAATGAGGTATCACAATGGACCACTGTGTTCCGGTGTGTGCCTTCTTTCGAGTCTTTTTGAAGGAGGCAGCTGCGGAACGTAACCTAGAATATTATTTTCTAATCTATAATTGAATATACATAAGTCTGATGTATTGACATTTAAACAAATAAATTATGGTTTTCCGCTTACATCAGAGTGAAGAATATTTTCAACCATGGCGAAAAGGTGGGTTTAATTTAGGAAAAACACACACAACTAAAACCATCTTTAATGTCAGAATTAAGTAAGCGCCAGTACAGCTGCATTTTTAATAATTTTCAAATGTAGAGCAAAACTACATCTGTTCTACACTTAGTTTTCAGGGGAATCAAAATCCCATGACTAGCAGCCATTAATTTGAAGTATGAATTAATTGAAACCAATTCAAGAAAGCTATTGCAAATACCCACACTGTTTTCTTGCCAGACCATGATCTAAAAACATTTTGCACATACTCTCTTTCAAGTCAAATGAATGAGAACATTTCGAAAATTAATTTTCCAATTTGTAAACATGTTTACGCATATCAACAGGAAAATTGCTTTCTTCTTTATCAAAATATTGTATCTGGGTATACGAACAAGACTGAGATAATTTTATCTCATGAATATCGAGAAGTAATTTAGGTCGTCATTCGTTGGCAGACTGACAGTTCTTGTGATTGACTTCACTTCAGCATCATCATCATCTTTTGAACTCTAATGTCATTATATCGAACACACTCTCCGAATCGTGTTCAGCGATTTCGTATCCGAAATGTTACATTATTCGAAAACTAGCGACGATATGTAGATCTGTCAGATTGCGCCTTGGTTACATTTGAAAAGCTATTCGGAAAGCAGACTACGCCAAGGGGAGAGACACTCGTACATATTCTATTGAGTACGATATGAACAACGAAGGAAGTTGATGATTCCGTGAAGGGTCGTTCAGATTAATGAATCGAAACAAACAAGGCAAACAAGACTAGAACAAGTACATATACAAGACGAATTGAATTAGAACCACTATCGTCATCGCAATCACCAAGAAGCTCATCAGCATCATCGCTATTTCAATCAGCAACCGAGAGATAATCGAGCAATCGCATAATAACTCATCAGGACAAGTGGAATGCGAATTAATTGAATAAAGAGATCATCATCTGTTGAATCGAGGCGAGGGCTCAGTAGAAAACAGAAAGTTGCATTTGGTGTATTTTTGGAGATAAGAATAGCACCTGATTTTAGTACTCGTTCTCAAGGAGGAAATGGCTGCAAACCTTTCAAGTTTGTAGGTCATTTAATTTCGAGCATTGATGACATTTTTCTGTCACTATGAAAAATACTAAAATAGAACAGAAAAGTGTGTTTGAATTTCAGAAAATTGTTGAGCAAACACTATTCTGATTTAAACCCAAAACCAAAAAAGATATTCTTATACGGCTTTGCTCTATTTAGATATTTAGATATAAGAATGCTACTATGAGAATATCATTAGCGTAAAAAACATTTCCAAAACATTTATATCTTCTAAATAACACTCTTCCATACGTAACGAATACACATGAGTTATGCTTCGAATATGTCGAAGAGCCTCTTGAATAGTGTTTGAGTGCTTAAACGTCACTCAATATCAAATCAAGGGCCCAGAAAACAATACCGTCTTAAGTTGATGAAATTACTAACAGACGGGAGATGACTAAGACGATGAATGGCAAAGCAACTGACTCCAGGATAAATGAATGCGTTTAAAAGACCACATTTTGTCCTAGAAAAGTCAAATCGCCCCGTAAACAAATCAAAAGAACGCCGGGGTAAGACCAAGATATTTTCAAAAGGTTTCGTATTCAAAAAACAAACAGGGAACGGAGTCTAATACAGTTTTTTCAGAAATGAAAACGGAAAAGGCAAAAAAAAATCCTAACAAAATCAGTCTCGACAAGACGTTAAGACAATGAAAAATCAAAAACTGAACAAAAGTGGGACGAATATTTCCACTCATTTGACAGATCCTTTTGTTGTCGTTTCAATGGAAATGGATATTTTCAATGCCGTTTTAGCTGTTGCTCTTGCTGTTCAATTCAGTTTGGAGTCGCAGGCATGTTCGAGTATTGCGTGAGCCATAAAAGGACTTCTTAATCGGCTCTTTGTTTTTGTGAATTGGCACAGCGTACATTGGCTTTTCGTATCGGCGAGCAGAGGGCATATTTGTGTGCCCCTTCGGGGGTCTTCAGGCTATTATTGTTTATGTTCATTTGTGGTTTCACTGAATCCAGCATCGAGCCCTGTCAACGGGACTAATCAAGGTTACTAGCAGAGCTCCCGGGGCTTCTGCGGCCATGGCTAATGGACCGTAGTTAATGCGCGATGTGAGAACTGTGAAAGGCCATTCAAATCAGACTAGGGTTCATTGAGCAGATACAACCGATTAAAAAGCGGCCACAGTGGCCTGCCGCTCAGATCTTTGACTGAACGGCTTTTGTGCTTTATTTTCCAAGATCGTGGATACGAGCTGCGCAAAATCGAAACGGTGATTTCTGATTATTTTCACCTTCCGTCAAATGGTGACGGGGCCAGCTATCAATACAAACCCAAGGATCCGTTCGCTTCGCATTTCGTAATTGACGTTCCGTGGGGAACTGTCAGCCGGTAAATGAACCACTGATGTCGTTTTGTTGGTTTTTCGGTTAGTTGTTAACAACGGCCAAATCGCAGCTAACCGCTATATTAATACAACGAAATTGAATTTGAATTTGGCGAATGGTTCGAAGATGCGACGAAAAAAGACCCAGCAGGATGTTGAATCGGCCCTCCCATTGAGACACCTCAGCACGCGCTAATAATAGTAGTTTGCGTTAAGAAGCTTACAAAGGCACGTTCGTTCTTTCGCTTTTGATGGACCTTTCACAATTTCGGCCGCTCATATGCCATCGTCGTCGTATTCATTTTTTTTAAACAGTTCAACAAGCGCTTGGTGTGGCTTAAGAGAGAACCAACATTGTTTGCTGCAGCAGCAGTAGTGCTTGCTCGTACAATTACTTACTAGAAATTGAATGAAAGCCTGCAAACGATTTTGCCGCTGTCGAATGCTTTCGATTCAACAACAAATCAGACTTGTGCAAATTATTTATTATTAATCTTGTGCGCAGGCCTTGTACCACGAAGATTGCTGTTGGTGGCGTTTTGTTTTGGTATTTCTTTGGCAATAATAACCACGAAATCTGTAAGACTCGGTGGCGGTTATGTCGTGCTGTGATGCGCTCTTAGAAGTTGGTAAGCTACAAAGGGTTCTTGTCGATTACTTGTCAAAACAATCAAAGTCTTCTTTGCATTAATGAATGTTATGTCCAATTAGTGAAAGGAAAATGTTAGGCTGTCTACATAGAAGTGTGTTGTGTATAGAGAAAATGTTTTGTGTTGCCTACAAACGAGTGATTTGCATGATTACAAATGTCTTTATTATCATTTGTGTGATGCGAGTAAAAGATGCAGAAATGAAAAGTTAAAGACTATTGAATGTTTACTTTTGATCAGCTTACAGTATGATATTACTGGTAATCAGGTCATTCCGATGGATTTCATTGTCTTTTAATATATCCATTTGAAATATATTAGAAATATATTTTTGGCAGGTTCATTTTAACACAGAGTTTGATGGGCAGGGCGGAATATGTTTTAAAATAAATTGCGCTAGAATCGCCAGGAAATCACCGCTTTGATAGAAGGTATCCAACAGAATAGGACTCAAGCGAATGATGATTAATTCATACCAGATGCTTTGCGCTTGCCCTTTTGGAGTAAAAAACTATAAACTGTGCTTTTTCCATGTTTCCACTCTGAAAGTCTAAGTGCTCTAAAGCAGTTTAGAAGTTAGTTTATTCTTAGAGACTATAAACGAATATTCTTATAATGGATAAAAACTACAACAATATAATTTACCTGAATGCGAATTATGCCAAACTACTTCTACTTACTTACTCATTCTGGAAAATAGTAGTTTATTAGCAAATGTGTGTACTTTGCAGAGCTGTGGAGTCAGGGTTATGGAATCTAAAGCTTTGTAGGGGAGTCGGAGTCAAAAAAGACATCCAAGTATGTAATAGATATCACGACTCCCTCCCCAGGACGGCTACAGCAATCAATGCTTAAAAAATACAGCTCGAGTGCAATCGTGTGAGCGATTATAACACTGAATTAGTGCAAATGCCCCCAAGACACCTTTTTTGCATGACTGCGTGCGACATAGAACAGCTGTCTGTAATAACTCCTATATATCCGGTGGTCAAGGATGAAATTTGTAGAAAAAAAGCAAAGCTTCATGATAACTAACAAATATAAGGAGTTATTTTATTCGTTACGATAAAACTCTGGCAGACGAGATTTGTCCAAGTTGCGGAAGAAGTAGTATAGTGGATCACACTTGCGCTAGAGCACCAAACACTCCCCATAAGCTTTTTTTGATGAATATTACTTTTGCTTCTTTCAGTGTATGTTGGTGATTCATTCTTGTCCAGCCACTGTGTTAAACGGTTGTCACAAGTGACAATTTGACTCAAAAATCTATCAAATTTGTATTGAAAAAGCAACATTAAGCAGGCTCCCAAATGCTTTGGTTTCTGATTTTCATTCAACTCATATGGAGCCCACTTATTCAACTTTTTCACTTTACCGATTTGAGTTAACTGTGTTCATATTGTTTGTTTACTAAGACCAAACTTCAGCGATAATTTGTAGGCGCTCTGGGATGGATCCGACTCAACGTTGATCTGTAGTTTATCATTATTGACGTTTAATTCTGGGCGACAACATGGCTTAATTGTGAGATCAAAGTTAACTATAAAAAATTTGGTGCACCAGTTTGATAGTGTCTACTGCTTAATAATACTAAAGCCAAATACATTTTTAATGTTTCGCGCGGTCTGAGATGCCGTAGTTCGACGTGAGAGCTCATACTTCATAATAGTGCTAATTTCTGACCGTTTCCTTTTCAACAAAAATGTTATTGTTTCTAAAAATTATAATATATTTTAGACTTAACAATGATTTCTTTACACAGGCAAAATGTATAACTTGCCCACAAAAAAAAAAACACAAATAATTAAGCCAAAGCCAAATAATAAGCAGCTAAAGTTGGAAATATTATTAGCAACAAATTTAATGCTTGCCAACCTGATATTTAATTTTGCTATTTAACATCAAACTGTCATTTTTACTCAAAACTGTTACTTCTATCTTGCTAAATATTAACTTAAAATGAATGCACTCCACTATTACGTAAACGCATATTGATTGGTGATGCATATTTATCTTCAACAACTATATATATTTTGCATACTATACAATATATGCGGTCACTAGCCCTAAGCCATTTTCAGTTTTGCATCATAGCCGACCGACATTCCGTTTTCCAGTAAGATTAGTATAAACAATTAAGTCGCGTGATGATTTCAGTATGTATCCTTCCGAAGGTAGTTCAATCAATGACTTTATGAAGATTTTGAAGACTTCACTTCGACTTCTGCTTGCATTGACGTGCTTAGCTTAGTGCTGGTTCTATTCGTTTGAAACCTAACACTGTTTTCACTGTTCAAAATCATTTTGCAATTACCTCATGAATCTATTCGGAATACCTTAATTATGTACCTTAATTCTCTTCGCTACTTATCGTATTGCTACATATTAATAGGACACTGAAGACACTAAAAACATAAATCTGAGAGTTTGCTTTTCTCGATCACTTGATTCACTCACTAACTCATGTACTCGATTCAGCTCACACATCACCAACATTCTCCATTCTCGAAATCTCATCATCAGCTTCCTGATTACCAACCATCGTGGCAGCACGCCTTAATCCGACTCCCCCGTGATTTGATCATAATAGCCAATCAGGTGGCGACAGCACTGCCAAATTGCGTAGTAAATTTTTGCGCGAAAGTTTGTATTCAAATAAATTGAATTATTATTATAAATTAAAATTCTACAAAATTATTTAAATCGGAATAGCAAGAATTTCTTGGGCAGAAAATTGGTTGTAGCTCCTACGATCGGTTTTGAAATCAGCGACCACGCGATTAACGAAACGCTATCTTGACGAAATATCTATCAACATAATCTACAAGGCATGATATATAAAACTATTGCATACAATTTGAATTTCCTGGGAAAATACGATTACCGCAAAGAGCCAGTTGCAGACTACAAAGTCCCACAAAGGTGAAAATGTGCAATGTGAGTCTGTAAAAACTGAGCCATGATTGTAGTTTTCATCTTTGAAGGTAAAAGCAGCTACTCATATACCTTTTCGTTGGCTCTATCCGCAATAGGTTTTATATTACTTTACCACTTGGTTATTGGAACTAGTTAATATTAGGATGAAATTATAGCATCAAAAAATCACTGACTTTGATTACTACTCCAATAATAGTAGCTGTTGTCTAATCGTTTGGCGCATACGCTGAGAAACTTCATCCTCACGACACTCTAAAAAATAAAATGAGTCTCGCAATGCAAGGAAGCAAACAGTTTGGCAGCTGAAAAACCGATTAACCAACCATTACTTTAGATTCCAATGAAACCTTATTAAACAAAATATGTAAAGTCCGCAGTGCATACGAACCTGAGCACTCATAAGGTGCAGTAGCGGTCCTCTTTCCCTGTGTAGTCCAATTCCAATTATCACTTTTCGGAGTGACAATTTCAACTTACTTGCATAAATATAGGTTTGTGTATAATAATACTTCAAGCTCGCTTGAACCGAAAGCAAAACAGCAAATGCTCACACGTTACTACTAAGGCTTTTGCGTTAAGCCCGCAATTATCAGGAAGCCACACGCCAATTGCCTTTCCACTCATCTTATATTACATTGCGAAATTCTTAAACAAGCATCAGCTTCTGCGACCATCATCAATCTTCACACAAATCACTCTCGTTTCATCCGAGCCTGCAACAGGGCGTTTCAAGGGCGTATCCGCATTATATAGCATTTAATTAATTCACGGTGTGCCTAGCGATGACCTGCGATTCCGCTACAAACGTATGCCATGCAATCGCCAAACACACCAAATTCACTAATTAATTTGTTTCAACCTCGAGTCCTTCCTAAGACAGTGAGCAGTTTGTAACTTCGACAACAGGTGAGGTTGCATGCTTGTCTGATGGTCTCGGCGATGCGATGCAGACCTCTGGCCCGCTCAGATGATACCTCCGGAATGCAATTAATTTACCTCTGAAGACAGAAATAAAAAAAAGATATGATATTTCTGGCATTTGTGGCAATACGATCCTTGTTGCAAAGTTATTATCAGTGCTCTGGTTGCCTATCGGTGTCAGGAGAACAATTTTTCGCCTCGGTCCGAAAGTTGCTTGCCTTTTGTCCTGCATCTCGTGGAAACGTTTGGTTCGTTTGTAATTAATTATTTCTACAAGAGTGATTCCTCAAAGGCATCTGGATTTCGATTCGATTTGGTTTTTGTGGCCAAGGGTCAACTGATGGGCGGCATTGTAGTTAAGGTTTTCTAACAAGTCGATTACAATAGCGATGGGAATAGTTTGACAAATGATGTTTTCATGAGCTCGCATAACAGAATAATGGAGATAGCTATTAGCTGTTTTCAGAAAATAGAATAGGACTGCATTTGGACTGTATGAAAATACAATTGGACAGATACATACATACATGTGTTTGTATGATTAATTCTCGAGTGGAATCTGAATAAGTCGTTGAATAGGTCGGATACACACATAGAACAGAAATAATTTTTGATTGAAATAAATTTTCAAATGAGTTCTTACAGCTTTCACTACTAAGATTGCGATCTTTTCCAACGAGTAAGATGCACATAGAAAAATTCAGATTCAACTAAAGATTGTTCGAAAGTTAAGGCTGATAGATCCTTCAAATATCGAAGCGCATGTCCTTCTGTAACACAATTTCACTTATCGTCTGCGTCAATTTACGAAATAAGCAATCTACTATTTGCAAACATCATTCTCTGCAATTTTCGTCTAAGTTCACATCATCGAAAGAATCTTTCCTCGTAGCACCTCGAATGTGCTAAATCTCCCAACAAGTCGTAAATAACCCGCCATGGCACACGACTGCCAACGACTTGTCTTGATGTTGAGAAAACCCCGCCGATCACGATGGCGACTCCGCTGTAGGCGCTCCTCGAAGATCACTCAAATGTCTTGGGAAACAAGCGTTTCGATTACCGACCGCAACGCAACAACAAGATAACGTGCAGGTGAACATGATGGCGACGGCGATACAAGCCACCAACTTGAAATTATTACCGATCCTGGGATTTTAGTGACAAACCTGATTAAATGCTTGTTTGGATGTCGTAGTGGACTTGTCACTCGATGGGTATCGTTCTCATCTCACTCTTGAGATGCTGCGACTGTGGCTGCGGCACATCTGATGTCGATACGATGCGACCATTGAAAAAGAAATCAGTTATTCTTGGGTGCCATTAAGGATTTGCTAGAAGATAGTTTTTCTAGCTTAATTTTTAAATTACGCCACTTTAGTAAAAAGAAATATCAAATAGCAACAGCAAATAGAGGCCGAAATCTTTTATTCATGGCGAAAATCTATAAATATTTGCTAAGTCTATAAAGCGAAGGAAACGTTAATTTTCTCCTAGATACCCAACAATCCGATTTCCACCTGGGACTTCGTATTATCATTCCGCTGGACATCATCCAAATGATTTTTTGATGTCGCCAAGAGAATTTCGATTGCGATGCGCGGCCAATCTTGATCCGATTTTCAGATAACGATTCTTTAAGTGTTCAGCGCCCAGTATTCTTGTAATTATGGTCCGAATCGAATGCGGTCGCTGCATGCCATAGAGGATCTTGTCCGAGCATCATCATAAGATCGCGTATTCATATGTAGTCTGCCAGCGTGTCCGGCAGAAGAAGCTTCAGTCATTTTAGCCCCCAAGATTGTTTCGGTAAAAAGATTGACAAAACCACTACGAGAGCAACAAGCGAGCTTCGACGTCGCAGTCGTCATCGTGCACTTTGGCGTCCGAAACAATCGTTTTTTGATGGCGCTTTGATTGAAGGCAAGCGCCGTCATTTATTACCTTGTACTACAGCACTTTTTACGAGACTTCGGGTCGGTGTTGTTGGAGAGTCAAGATTTTATCTGAGGCGGAGAGACGATCTTCATTGAACGACAGGCTAGGGAAAAAATGTCATTTCAATTTGATCGAGGATCTTTTTTTCTCGATAGTTGTCATCATCAATTGAACGTTGGACAGTTTTTGTGTTGTCGATAGAAGCATGTTGCATTAGAATCGTTTATGAGGATGATCGATCAAGGAGAAAAGCCGCAGAATGAATAAATTGAGGTGTATTTTAATTGTATTACACTGCGTGACGAGTATTTATCGAATATTCCTAAAGAAACAGGTTAAGTTAGTTACAATATTTGACATTCATCAAAAGAACTATGAAGCAGGTTTTAAATAACACAAGAGGAGCTCCAACATTTTAAAAGAAAGGGAAATTTTTGTGTGGTTCATTGTTCAGTGCGATATCATCAGTGCTTTCATAGATAATATAGCCAAATAACGTAAAAATCATACTTTATTTTATTTAAAATAATCTATATTTCGTTTTTACATTGCTCTATTGGCTTTTGCTTCAATTATCGATAAAAAAGACGTGGTTTTCAATATTGTTGACTGTTGACTTAAAAGCTTACATACATGCTACACAAATACTGCCAATGACTGTTCGTATTAGGGCGAATTATCACTGGATCTATGTTAAACCAAAACAGTGAGATGGCTGCAGAAAAGAATTATCAAAAACTATCGCAAGGAGCTAAATTAAAATCTAAACATACTTGCTATGCCGAGGCATCGAAAAAAAACAGGCTCTCAAGCTCCCCCAAAATGTCAAGATTCATTGGGATTTCAAAATCACAAGTAGATCGCCCAAAAGGAATACATGTGCAATTGAATATGCATTGCTTAGGGCTCTAAAACTTTCATTATCTACCCAACGAATATGACAATCCTTTGTCCAGATAATACTCCGGCTGCTTTTTTCTCTAGATTTTTGCTCTTCTCCCTTCCCAACCTTACTCAATTGCCTCAGTGTATTGGCGAAATCACTTCCTTCTTTCTTGTGTGCTACTCCTTCCATACTTTTTAATTACAATGTACACTCAGAAAAAAAATATGTAAAATTGGGAAAAAACGTAGTTATGTAATCTATTTTTCACTATGAATTGGCGCCATAGTGGTTTCGCTATGAACTAACTACTACATAGTAATACGTACTTTAGTTGTATTATCAACAATTTTCTCCATTGAATCAACATGGTAAGCTTGTAATCTTAAAATCACGAATAGGAAATCCAACAGCTAACTTGGATCATTATAACATGCCATCTCAAAGAACAATATAGCTGCATAGTGAAAATATTAACAACAACGTCATAAATGTACAATGTAGATTCTTGAAACAACAAAGCCACTCTCAAAATTACTCAGGAATTAGTTAAATTCAAAACACGTGTTTTATTTGTACAACGTACCTGCACTTCGGCTACATTGTCACTCATTAAATAATCATGCTAATTAAAATAAAAATGATAAAGGTGAGATGCATTTACCACTTTATTTCATATTCATACTTAAAGCTTATTACAAAAAAATGGTTCACATTCGTTTCGCTTGATAAGTATCAGGTCCTTAAGGTATGGAAAGCAATAAATAATATTTTTTGAAATTGATTCAGGATTAATTCAGGATAAATTAAAGTTAATTTTTAGTGCTTACATGGAAAATTGCTTATCAAAACTAGTGTCATACCAACATAAACTTATTATTCATTATAATAATACATTTTTAGAATGCATTTCATAAATTTTTTATGCGTATTTCTAATGATTTTCAATTTTTATCACTATCACTACACTTTCCGTAACTATTTCAGGATCAATTTGATCACACATTACCACCACTTATTATTTGATCATAATAATTGATAAACGATTTATCTCGTACCGGTAATAACCAATTTAAATGAATAAAATCGAAGTGAACCAGTAAAAACAAAACCGAACTATTTATCACTCCGAATGATTTGCTTTCACTGCACGCACCAGATCTTTTATGGGCCATTCAGACAACCGTCCATGCGTCCACGCGCCCATGCGATCTAGCGTGTTTTGCATACACGAGTCAATTTGATTTTGTTTATATAGGCAGATCTAAAGCGAAGGAGGTGGAGTATGCTGATTCATGTACAATAGATTTTATAATGACTTCTTTCGCTCAGTGACATGTGTGGATGATTCGTTGATGATCATTTAAATATATGTTTTGTGGATGATTATTTTATTATATGATGATGTGGATAATATTTTTTTTGCATCCTTACGCGCAGGACTATTACGAAAAAATTAGAATGCATACGAATATCTAGACACAAACAATTTTATATGAAGGTATATATAGTCATATGGATAAATATATACAATTGTCTGCTACCAATTTATTTGTTTGGAAGGAAGAAAAAAATGGGGAAAAATTGAGGAATGGGAATTAGTAATGTTTTAAAATTGATCACGACGATGTTCTCAAATATTAATTATTATAATTATTATAATTCAAATAATATGAAAATAAAAAAAACCATAGTTGCAAGCGTGTAATATCCATCCACTTATCATCTCGAAATGACAAAGAGCGAAAGTAAAACAATTAAGTCAATGGTATATCAATCACCGTATCCGACCACTTTCGCCTTAGCCCCGCCTTCAAAAAACTGGATTTGAGTTGACTTGACTCGTGTAATCGAAAAACGCATGGACGCGTGGACGCATGGGCGCTTGTCTGAATGGCCCATTATGCGTATTTGATGAATCTCGGAATGAATGTTGAAGGGATCTCGTAAACGATCAAACAAAAGATAAGAAATTGCAGCGCATCTTGTTAAATCAACAAATCGATTAGTTGGTTTGTATATGTAACTCAATAGCCGCATAGGAATATGTTATATTTACTACATTCGTGTTGAATTTACATTAATTATTTTAATTCTGAAAAATTGTTTGTATTTATGAAAGAAACTTCAACGAATATTCAAAGAGACTGAATGCTTATTATGAGCATTGCTTTAACATTGGTAATTCTTGATTTTACCATGCGTCTTTTTTCTGAGTGTAGTAACTGAGAAATTTCCGCCATGTTAGAAAACTGCAAAAATGTTCTCAATAAACAAGTCTGGTGACCGTACCAGCATATCCAACTACCTTCCCATATACATCGCTTGTACTGTGCTTCAACAAACTCCTCGAGCGCGTTTTGTATAACAAGCTATATCCCTTTATTCAACCCATCCTAGTAAAAAAGCAACATGGTTTTGTTAAAGAAAAGTCCACTCTTACAAACCTTTTGTCATTTTCAAACACAGGTGCATCTGCTTTGGATCAACAAGGACAAGTAGATGTTCTACATACTGATTTTTCCAAAGCTTTTGACTTCTGGACCGTTAATGTCTAGTAAATATCCTACCAATTCATGTTCTTCAACTCCTTTGTGTCGCATATCAGGAGTTCCGCCAGGATCCATTCTTGGTCCCTTAATGCTTTTGCTTTTTATGTATAAATGACCTTCCTTCATCGATAAATTCTGCTTGCCTTTTATATGCGGATAACTTCAAGATGTTTAGAGTGATTAATTCAAAATGACACATCTCAATTACAATCCATCAATACAAATTA
Source organism: Nemotelus nigrinus (assembly GCA_947369275.1). Classification (NCBI taxonomy): domain Eukaryota; kingdom Metazoa; phylum Arthropoda; class Insecta; order Diptera; family Stratiomyidae; genus Nemotelus; species Nemotelus nigrinus. Next base: position 3,567,654 of record OX376372.1, read on the forward strand.
CACAATCAATACAAATTACAATCTTAAGAAAATTCATTTGCTATTTTTTAGTTTCTCTCTGATACGCTCGATTACTTTGAAGATCTCGATGTTGTCGATGACTTCAAACTTAAATTTGATTAGCACATCATGCATATCATCGTCACATCATCACGATTATCTGATTTTATACTTAGGTCTTCAAAATCTTTTGTAAATATTTCAACTCCTGTGCATCTATTCCTATCGTCCGTTCGTAGTGTTCTTGAATACTATAATCAAGTGTGGTGTCTTTATTTTAGGTACACGTTTTGCCTTGGAATCCGTCCAACGTAAGTTTACACGTTGTTTGTTCAACATTCCTTATGTTGCATATGATGAAGGTGTAACATTTTCAAAAATTCCTTCTCTTGAATCACGCCGACTGTTCCTTGATGGATCCTTTTTCAAGCCTCATCGTCAACTTGCACTATGTGATCTCTTTTCCTTCAGTTTCAATTCGCGCATCAGATCGCTATAACAAATCCACAAATGTGTTAAGCGTCCCGTTCGCGCGTACCTCTGCCCACCAGTATTGCGAATATTTGGTCCAGCTTGATATCCTCAGCAGCCTTCATTTGGAGCTCTGGCGCTTTCAGGTCCTGCCTGAACGTATCTTTCAAATGATCCTGTTCGATCGTAAGTTTAGCTTTAAATCAATTAATAGTGCATACTTATGACATTATTTCATATTTTATGCATTGGGAAAGTACCACCAAGATAGGTGATGTAACAGCATATAATTTAATGTATGTAATGAACATTGTTGTTGTACACACTTATTTTATTAAACTACTTTTAGTTAGTTTTCACGAAAACCTGCGATATCTTTGGTACGTAGCTCAACTTATAAGACTACTGTTTGCAAACAAATACGCATACCTAATAACAAATACGAGACAAAAACAAGAAACGTTATTCTCATATTCGGTTCAGTTAGCCGGCAATAATTTATCCAGCACTCTACCAGCAATCAAACCTAAACCTCACAACACAGTCGACTGTACGAGTTGAGTCCCAGACTCTTAGCGACGAAAAAACTCAGCTTAAGTATGGCATAAATCAATATGTGAGGACCCAAATGATTACTCATAATCGTTCAGCTGTCACATTTTAATAATTTTGTGGTGCGATCAAGGTACAGCCCCCCAATGGCGCCCCAGGCAATATCTCATCAATAACAAACATTACACAGGACGACCAGTCAAGCCGTTTTGGTTCAACGGAGCAGTTCATAACCGTTTGTTTCGATTCGGTTTTATTGTGGTCCGGCGTGTAGGGTAAGAGTGCACTTAAATTGCCGATTTATGGTTCGATTGAATTTTATTGAATTTATCGTTATTCGAAGAAAATTCAAAGATTGCCCAAGGAATCCGCAAGGAAAATCGATGCAGTAAACAATGATCAGCTTCACCAGCACGGATAGTTGCTTCTTCTTTAGTTGTCTAATTGTTTGAATAAATTTCAAGGTTTGCAATGCCATTTGAAGAATTTTTGTTATTTTGGTTGCTCTCACGGGAGTCGAAAATGGCCTATCTTGCCCTAAACTCTCCATTTGTTCTTATTTCATGGCCACCTTTGTCTCCATTTTTTACTCTTCGGTTTTGAGAACCCGATATCATTTTTCACCCACAAAAACACAAATATTCTAGCCATTCTTTCTCGGTCTCGGACCTTCATCGCGGTACTTCCTCGATCTGAACTGGCCTGGCGTGGCTTGGCCCATTCGAAACGAACGGACGAAGGATTCAAGTTGCGTGCAATTTTGCCATCCCTCAACTGTCATCGCGTATTCGATGGACAACGGATGGTTCAACATAAAAGTGTATGGCTGGGTCGGTTGCCATCTCGACTGTGATAAAGAATTCACAGAACGAGAGAAAAATGCAATAAAGAAATTATTTATTGGAGCAAATTATTGATGAGATTTACTTTCCGAAAAATGAAATTTGTGTGGTATCGTTAATTGAATTGCAGATATGTACCTACGCTACGTATATGTTTGTGGACTGGCTCGGTATGGAAGCGATGCGATAGATGCGAGCGGAAATATACTGGAGAAGAAGTAGAAAACTAATAATAAAGTGGGCGACAGTCTGACGACATTGCGTTGGATTGATTGAAGATGTGCTTTGGAGAATGTTCAGGCGTTTTTCTTGAATTCCAGTCGGAATTAGACGCAATGTATTTTCAATGTCCGGTAAGTACATTCATTATTAATTTGCTCGCTGGTCCATAATCTGCAAAAAGTTTAAAGTCAAATATTTTGTTTTCCAAAAATTAAAAAAACACTTATCGATCTCACACACTTATGCTCTTAAATCTAAAAATTTTAAAAATTTGTCGTATTCAATGCCACACAACGTTCCCCGTATTGAATTTCTGAACATACCGACACGCAGAGGCGACACTATTCTCCACCTAACAGCGCCGCATCATGGCCATTCTTTTCGCCTGGCTTGTCAGATGGACAGCAGCTGTAACTGCCCGCCTTTTGATCGCTTCACTGCTAAAGGACCTCAAAACATAGAACACCCACATTAGATACGAACGAAGGAAGTCATTAATTATCACCAACGCTCGAGTTCACAGAACTGCTTTGATGACTCCAATGACAATAATAGAAGAAGGTCCTTAAAAATTAGGAAATTTCCATTAAGCAGACAATAAACGTGAAAAGGACAAAGACGACATGGCTCGTGCGGTCAATGAGGTCTAACGCTAAAAATGTCTTGTACGATCTGAGACTGTTGCCTCCTGAGGAGCCTTGTGTTGTTGAGACGGTCATTAAAATAGTATTTGACCGGTTTATGTGCAACACCTCAATTTGCTGTATCAAAATAAATGGGAAAGATTTTCAAAGTGACTTTGAATCGCATATTCTCCAATCGGATAGAGCTACGTTGGTTCATGCGACTGAATTTTTACAAGTTGCACTTACTTAGTTTAAACTTTGAACCTGTGCTATAATATCTATGAGCTAAGGAAATCTGTCATTCAGTTTGAAAAGCAGAGATTCGAACTTCACACATATTTCATGAGTCTCTGAATCCATTCACATTAAGTCAGCTCAATTGCATCCTGGAACACTTGCAAGGTGTGATCGTAAAATCTATTCCCTACAAAAATTTTCCTCAAGGGCAGGCCATTCAAGATATACAGTTGGTTTGTAAATCTATAGTTAACTTTTATTTATGATTCAGGTGTGGTGTTTGCTGCATTCCAAGCTGGATGTCGAAGTTATTTACAGCACCAATAAATGGCTTTAATGGACTTTGTGACTTATGGTCGTATTGAAATCATTCGTGTTACCATGTGGTGAATTTCCGCGTAGACAAGAAGAGTTTGCATTTTGAGTTGAAGCTTTATAGATAGCAATAGGTTCTCTATTTCTTAAAAATCTGGTTTCAGTATTGAACTAATTGAATTGTCTTCGTATGCTGTTGATTTTTCGTTGACTACAGCGAAAATTAAAAATGCACAAAAACTCGAAAAATATTCTTGACTCCAAATTTTTCCAAGATCAGTGTCATCGATTAAAATTCGGAAGTGGTTCATGCAAAGATTTTCGAAGTCTGCAAATTTGCTGGATCTGCATTGTCGTAAAACAACATTTCACAGTGTTCAACCGACTGAACTGTAGCAAAGTAAATTATTTTTAGAAAGGCAGTTAAATTATTAATAGTTATCGTTTCTGATGCTTGTAGTTTGAATTTAATAATAAAAATCCGTAGTTTCTCCTACTACAAAATTGTTTATTTTCGTAGATACGTATTTCGGGAGCTATTTACTCCCTTCTTCAGTACTTTAGCTACTAAATCATTTGCAAGGTTACATGGGCTTAAATACAAAATCGGTACAAAGATACAGGTAAAAATTATAAAAGTTACATTAAAAGTGGGAAAATACGTAACTCTGGTAAAAGTAATTAGAGAAATATTAAAAGTAGTTAGTGTAACACGCCCATTAAAAAGTAATTAGTGTAAAACGCTCATTAAAAAAGTAATTAGTGTGACACGCGATTTATCCATTTTTTGGCGAGCAGTTTTATTAATTTGGATGAACAATTTCCTTCGTCTGTGTTCATCAATTTTTCCGAATCCTTCCGCAATATTTCTAAACTCTCCCAGGCGTCCAAAGTATAGGGTTTGTTTACGTGTCGTAACAATTCCAGGTTTTCTTTCGTCACAGAATGTCCTTCTTCGATAATATGCATTGCCACCGCTGATCGAACCGTATTAATTCCTCGTCTTTCCCCGCTTGCTACTTCCTTTATGTGCTCCTGGAACCTCGTCGTGATGAGCCGTTTCGTCTGGCCAATGTAATATTTATCGCAATCACCGCAGCTTATTTGATATATACCGCTTTTTTCTCCGTCCGTTAGTGGGTCCTTCTCGCTTCCTAATCGTCTTTTCAGCGTAGCGTCTCTACTGGATCCGACAACTTTGATGTTGAACTTTTCGATAAATGATTTGATTTTGTAGAAATTACTGGACATCGGTATACTAATCCATTTTGTTTCTTCTCTGGCGTTGGCTTGTTCGAATAATGTTGTATGCTGGTTTTTCCATATTTGGTCTTCTTTCTTCCTCATTAGTTTTTTTATTGCTTCGATGCAGTACCCGTTCTTTGTTCAGACGAAACGGCTCATCACGACGAGGTTCCAGGAGCACATAAAGGAAGTAGCAAGCGGGGAAAGACGAGGAATTAATACGGTTCGATCAGCGGTGGCAATGCATATTATCGAAGAAGGACATTCTGTGACGAAAGAAAACCTGGAATTGTTACGACACGTAAACAAACCCTATACTTTGGACGCCTGGGAGAGTTTAGAAATATTGCGGAAGGATTCGGAAAAATTGATGAACACAGACGAAGGAAATTGTTCATCCAAATTAATAAAACTGCTCGCCAAAAAATGGATAAATCGCGTGTCACACTAATTACTTTTTTAATGAGCGTTTTACACTAATTACTTTTTAATGGGCGTGTTACACTAACTACTTTTAATATTTCTCTAATTACTTTTACCAGAGTTACGTATTTTCCCACTTTTAATGTAACTTTTATAATTTTTACCTGTATCTTTGTACCGATTTTGTATTTAAGCCCATGTAACCTTGCAAATGATTTAGTAGCTAAAGTACTGAAGAAGGGAGTAAATAGCTCCCGAAATACGTATCTACGAAAATAAACAATTTTGTAGTAGGAGAAACTACGGATTTTTATTATTAGTTAAATTATGATCTCAGGATAGTGCAATTTATAAATATCAGAGCATATACGAGGGTTGATCAATAAGGAATGATAATCGGTTATTTCCAGTTCGCATAGAATACCAAAAAAAAAACTTTTTTTACTACCACATACATATACTCACTAAGTCGGCATAAAAAAACATCTAAATAGGCCACGATTCCAGAGAGGTACATTCATTTGAATACGAAAAGTCGAAGAGAGAACATCAAAATGGAGAAAAACAAAATTAGAGCTGTCATTAAGTACCTCTGTTTGAAAAAATTGTCTACCAGAGACATACAGTGCGACATGGTGGAAACATTAGGGGACTCTGCTCCTCCATATTCCACCGTTGCACGCTGGGCCAAAGAGTTTAAGCTGGGAAGAACATCCACTGAAGATGAACACCGCGAAGGACTTCCATCCACATCCCTCATTGAAGACAACGTAAAAAAAATTGAAGATGTCGTGTTGGCAGATCGAAGAGTGACAATCAGTCATGTAGCTGAGGTCACAGGGATGTCATATGGTAGTGTTCGAAAAATCTTTGCCAACAAATTACATATGAAGAAGGTCTCTGCGCGTTGGGTACCGAGAATGTGAATGGACGAGCATAAGAAGAAACGAGTCGACATTTCAAGGATGAATCTCGAGAAGTTCCAGGCAGATCAAGAGTATTTTACCATGACCATGGATGAGACCTGGATTCACCATTTTGATCCAGAAACCAAAATGCAATCGATGACCAGGAAGCGACCCTCTTCACTGACGCCGAAGAAATTCAAAGTGTCGAGTTCAGCAGGAAAGGTTATGGCATCAGTTTTTTGGGACGCTGAAGCAATTATTATGATGGAATATTTGGAGAAGGGAGCCACTTTATCAGGCTCTTACTACGCCTACCAAATAAGAAGATTGCGAGAGGCAATGAAGGAAAAAAGATGCGGCAAACTGCGAGCCGGAGTTCTGTTTCATCAAGATAATGCACCGGCTCACAAGGCTGCAGTTGCGATGGATGCAATTAAAGAAACAGGATTTGAACTGCTTGAACACCCGCCTTATTCGCCAGATCTAACTTGCAGTGACTTCTTCCTCTTTCCTCGGCTCAAACTACACCTTTGCGGTAAGAAATTTGAATATGATAGCGAAGCGATGGCCGCTGTTCAGAAATTTTGGAACAGTCAATATCAATAATTTTTTTCTAAGGGTATCCTGGTTTTGGGGAAAATATCGACTAAATGTATTAACTTGTTAGGAGGTTATGTTGAAAAATAAATATATCTTTGTTTTCATAGAGTATTTAACAGAAACCAGGAATAATGTATTGTCAATTTTGTATTGACAATGCATTTTTCCTGGTTTCTGTTAAATACTCATCTGACACAAAGGCTCCAATAATGATAGGAATAACCGATCCTTCCTCAATCACTTGCTTCTTATTTTTGATGAATCTCCTGACGACACATAATGTTACATATATACACATGACACATATGGATGCCTCTTGTTCAATGGCTTCTATATCACTTATTTATGACAACTTGTTTTTTCTGATTACCTACTGAAAACAAAAAAAAAACTGTTTAAAATTCCATATCAAAATACAATCTGTACTACCTACAATATATGACACACCTAGTACCTAACTTATTGTACATTTTTACCGCATTGGAAATGCTAGCAATGAAAATGCTGACAATTACTTAGCAGCAATCATATGCCCAAAAGTCAAATCGAATACGTTTAACCTATTTATCAGATTAAGCGAACTTATTTTTTGAAGATTTAAACTATTGGGGTTTGGAAAATAGTAGATACATAACAATTATTTGGGACGTCAAAACATTTGTCTAGAAACTATCGGGCTGTTCTACAATTTTTTTATGTGATTCGACCCATAAAATGGGGTTGATAACAGTGCATTAATTTACTTTAAAGCTTCTGTTACGATACTTAAAGTCTATTCACTTGTCTGTTAGCTTTAAAAATTGATATCCTCCATACGCAGTAGATAGAGAGCTTCACGTTTGGGGAATCAGTTCTTGAATCAATATACTTTCCATTTTTGCTCAAAGTATTGCCAATTGGATCATTGCTCTAAATCTCTCATGAACAATTTTCTAAAAATTCCAACTAACATTTAACTTTCTTCTCTCTGAAAATTTATGGGCAAACTTCGACTCCTATTCAATTTTCATTCTATTCTTATTCTCGTTTAGTAAGTCATATATCTTCCGAATTCTCCCAAAAATAATTATCTAGCTTGCTTGCCAACAAAAAACAGAGAAATTCTCCACTCCTTTTGCATTTCGTATGAATGATTTACAATTCGTCAATAATTACTACAAAATCCCATTAAAACAACATGTTTCGAAACGTTCTTCACAATAGTTGCATTCACATCGCAAGAGATCTATCCTCCATACTGAATTTTCTCTTTTGAACAAATCCTCCGTTCAACAACGAACAGTTTTCCAACTTGACCTCAACTCGCCTGAAGTAAATTGTTTTACAACATTGCCTGTGACTGGCTGCTATTATCCTTGGCCAGACTGCATTCGATCGGTTGACAGACGAATTTATCTTGGAATTCAGCAGAAAGACTATCACACCGACTATGAGCCCACAAAATTGACTTTGAAGGCTACGGGATCGATCGTCCTAAAAGTTCTGAAGTCGGATTTCGGGGCGGTCATAAATTAAGCCGAACAAAAGAAAGTCACTGACTTTCTCGCTAGGATTAGGTCTGACAGCGTTTATGATCTTCGAGGTTTTGTTTGGAGAGACGAGTCCTTCTGAAAAGGTGTTTGCATCGGTTTTCGCTTGATTTGTTCCATTCGCGGCGCAGGTTCGAATTCGAAATGGACAACGACGAAGTTGTGCTCGAGAGTACCGTAAACAGATAACCTGTCATAAAATCATTGATTTCTTAACATCGTATGGCATCTGAAAGGCTCAGAGTATTTTGAACGGCTTGCAAACAGAAACGGTAGGCTGGATAAATATTTACCTTTTTAATAGTTTTATGCAAATGCATGATGGTTTCACCGGAAGTATGGGGCTGGCTGAAGAAGAATGCATCAGTATTAAACCAGAAGGATGGATGAATTGATGCGGCCTAATTTTGTGGTTTAGTTTGCTTGAAACTTATGTTAATAGTCGAATTCGAGTGCCAAGTGGCAAAATCCTAAGTTCTGAATATTGTCAAATCAAAATAATAATGTTAGAATAATTTCATATTTTAAATCACACGATCATAGTGCAACTACTTTATTTTCTTAACAGATATCATAATTAATAGCAAGTGACAAATTTTCTGTTCACCCATTTCTTTTTTTTGTTTGGAAAAAAAATAGACCTTTAGAAACCAAAGCAAACTGATAATAGACTTTTATTCATTCACATCGGCGCTAACGCGTACATAATTAAAAGTTTATTTGCGAGCATATCCGTGAAAAATTCAGAATTTCTTCGAAATAGATACAACTCTCATAAATTTTTCACAATACACATAAATAATGTATTTTCATTCATCTAATAATTTACACAGTCCCTAATAACGTTTTAGTTTTATATTTCTGGATTTCGCGCAATAAAATTTATCAAATGCTTCTGAATTTTTCTTGGAACTATTGAATAATTTAAACGGACCACGCATTATGCTAAACCACAATATACTGTCAGCGATCCTCATTCTTGCATGGTCTCACACTCATCGCAAAGTTCGTTATTCTTCTTCATTGGAATGGCGAATTCCGATACGAACCTGCCTAGAAAAATAAATATTGCCGAATGGATTTTCCAACGTTTTATAGTTTGACCAATTAGCGCTAATAATTTCGTGCCCATTCGTTCTGTGTGCTCTGGAAACCTGACCAGCCAAAAATCGATGTGACTATTCACAGAACTAGTCCGCCCACCTTAAGAAATTTACCAGATTTTTTGTTGTGAAATAATTCTTGAGCAAACATATTTCTTCTGCGTCATATCTCACTCTACGCGATAAATCAGTCAAGAGCTATTAGGTACAATAACTATCAATCACATTTATCTACGATATCCGAAGATGTTCAAATCTAATTATCAACAATCTCCGAAATTGAATGGCCGTGGTGTCATCGTATGGATACACTTCGTATCTGCCGAAACATCGTTCACAATTTTATTTAGAGTCCATAAATTTCCAATGGAGCTTTCATTTGCAAAATAATCCGAAAAAAAAACAGAACAATCAGCCAATTAATCTGCAGCCACATTGTGGCCGTGCAATGATGATCTGATCAGATCAGATCAGATCTCCGATTCGGAATAGCGTGCTGCGACCAGGCATGCTCGAGCTTGTGCCAAAGTGTTGACAACTGGCGATCTTGTGTGCCAATATCCTTAAAAATTGGTAGTTACCACTGATCTATGATCCTTTAATGCTTTCGTAGGATTTGTAAGCGTTCTATGCTTATGATGCGGTGAGATCTCAGAAATATCTCGGTACGGTTGATCTTCTTTTGATAAGTAGGTATCTTTGGGTCCAAACAGGTACTATCCATAAATTCTAAATAAATAAATTCACTGTCAAAGTAAATATGAAAGATGTTAGTGTGGATAGCTGAAAAGAGCGATTAATTCTCAATGATAAAACTTGAAAAATGGAATGAAATATTTTTGGTTAGCCTATAGAGCCGTAAAGTTTAGGTTTTTTTGCTTTTTGATTCTTTGAGAGAAAATAATACCTAATAAATATTGAGAAAAGTGCATTGGTTGCATTTTTAAAATAGCCATTAAAAATAATAATTTAGCTGGTGGTAACCGCTCTTATCTTGAAAAATCGAATTAAATAAATTATTGGCGATATTGAGCGCATATATATGTATATATATATATATATATATATATATATATATATATATATATATATATATATATATATATATATATATATATATATATATATATATATATATATATATATATATATATATATATATATTTATATATATATATATATATATATATATATATATATATATATATATATATATATATATATATATATATATATATATATATATATATATTTATATATATATATATATATATATATATATATATATATATATATATATATATATATATATATATATATATAAATATATATATCAGTCTTATATTCAGGCGAATTTCAGTCATTTTGTTTTATTGAAACGTCCTTACCAGTGTAAATATTCTTTGAAAATGATAAAAATAGATAGAGCTTTTCAATAAGAAACTGGTTTCCTACTATTAAAGATGTAAATTTACAAAAGTGCGTAAAAAGAATATTTTACGTCTTAAGTGTTTAAATTTTTTTACCACCAAATCGTGTAATTTTACCCTAAAAAGACGTAAATTTTTGACGAAAATGGATGAAATTTATGTAATAAAGGTTGCTTTTTAAGAGCTTTCTAAAATAATAAGCGTCATTGATTCGTGAATTTCAACAAAAATGTGTAAAAATTACAATGCAAGCACTGGTAAATTTCTACATCAAAAGTTATTTATTGTGACCAATTGTAAGAAATTCTTACTACTTAAGCGTGAATTTCATGATCTAAAGTTTAGCCACTTAAATCAGGGAAATGCTGTAATGTGAAATATTGCCCCAAATGAAATATAATTAACAAAAAACTGTTAATAGGTAACTTTAAAAGCCAAAAAAGTCGAGAGTCCTATCAAGTCAAGGAAGTAAAATATAAATATTTTTATTATCAAATACAAAAACGTTTTCCTTTCAGTTTATAGTTTATTTCAATTTGATATATATATACAAATACGCACATAAATTTATAACATAATTACTATTCTACAGTTCTAGAGAAAAAACTGCACTTTTCACTTAACTGCAACTATTCAAATGTTATCAATGATCAACAAACGTCATACTCGTTCAATCTTGCCAAATTACCGTTTTTCGTCACAATATTACACCAATAATAAGTCAAATTCGAGAAAATGGTGTAATTTTATGGCTTTGGCGCAAAGGTGAATAGCAAACTAGTAAATTTACACTCTTTTTGCCTCAATTTACAAAAAGCTGTGTATTATTCAGCTGATACCTATGACGTAAAAGCAAAAAATGCACATCGAATGTGTAAAAAAATTTGTGATTCGTTATTTTAAACGGGAAAATGAATATATTTCCTATTATCAAAGTATTAATTATAGACCCACTTTTTAGAGTGAACATAGCAATTCATCGAAAAATCGCCGTTTATCGTGAACGCTTCACTGGATTAAGCTGAAATTTTTAGTATACATTGGTGTATATGTGAAATAGGTCCAAGTCTCATTAAATGTTTTTTTTATGTATAATTCTTTGTTGCTGGCGGTCATTTAAGTGTTTTATAATTCTATCAACAAAAAGGTTTTCAAAAAGCCAAGCATTTTAGAATTTTGAACGTGTTTCAAACATGCGCATGATAACGTTTTGGAAGTTTTTAACCCAATGTGTGTGCTAGGTAAGGTACCCGCTAGAAGTGGTGGTCCAAAGAGTGGATCGCTGTTAACGTGATCACTGTAGTCATATGAACAAAATCGAATGTTTTACTTAAGTCTAACACATTTGGAATAAATTCCATCCCAATATCTCAATTATTCTGTGTTTTATTTGAATACAAAATTGATAAGCTTTTATTGAAAAACCCTGCAAGAAGCAACATAAACAGAAAAATAGGATAAAAACAAAATTCATTATGAATTTATTTCTTGGGTGGTTGTGTTTTTAAAGCTGTGTACATTTAAAACTGTTGACTTTGGTTAAATGCCGAAACTATATTAAATAAATAAAAATAATGTTGAAGAAATCCGATTTTGAGCTGAAAAAAAATGTGAAATTTCATTGTGCGATATACAAAAAGTAGTGGTTGGCTTCGAACCAACTTTTGGTAGCAATAAGTAGCCATGTAAGGATGGTGATATTTTAAAACATAAGCAAGTGAATTTGCTTGTTCTTCTTCTTGAAAATCATCTTTTCATCTTTTTAATTCATGAAAATATTTAATGTTGTCAACACAATCAAATAATGCAACAAAAATGTTCTAGAGTATACTATGATAGGGTGATTGACTCTTTCGGAATCGTACGCTGTAAAATGGGTTAGTTGCCCGCTTTTGCTGTAGAGCAACTAATGACCTAGAGCTTATTTTTTGCAATAGTTTACACCATACAGCAATCGATCTATCTCTCTATCTCTCTATCTCTCTCTTTCTCTCTCTCTCTGCTGAACCACCTGAACTATCCACCCCCAGTTTTTTAATATGTACAGTTGTATTTGACTTTATTAATGCTACATGTGAATGCATTCACCATATTCTTGAATTTACCGATTGGACGAATACTTTTTCAACTTCAAACCTTGATTTTTAAAATATATTATTTCACGCCGTCGAAACATATGTTCTTCAGATAAAATACAGAACATCTGTCTGAGATATGGCTTGATATATGCAATAAAAAATATTAATATGCAAAATCGTAGAAACAAACTTTATAAGCTGATGTAAGAAAATACTGACAAAAGTTCTGCTATTCAGGAAGAACATAAGGAAGTAGCTAAGTAATGTGAAGCAAAGTATCACGCTTACATTTAAAAAACTACCGAAAACATAATCTGCGTCCCGAAAAATGCTTTTTGGTTTTGTTAATTTGAAGTGAACAACCAACAGCTATCTATCGTCAACGTTCCTTAATAATATTACCTCTTCTACCCTTTAAGAAATACATTATTTCTTCGCAAAGGGGGGTGGTAGGCGCAGTAACGGAAATTTAAGAGCATTACGTTTTTATCTCAAATTCCAAAACTTTATTCAAAGGTTGTCTATGATAAACTTCCTCTTCTTATAGATTCGCATCTTATGGAGCAACAGAACACACACAGACACTAGAACTGTCAAATTTGCTTAACTAGCGCGAATTTGACAGTTCTAGTGTCGAACGTTTTGTACGAAATGGAGGAAGAATACAAAATTGATACAGTCTTCGCTGACTACAGCAAAGATTATAACAGAGTTGACCATTGTAATTTGGTTTCAAAGCTATATAAATTTGGGCTTCTATTCATTTCTGATCAATCTAAAGTCCTGGCCAGTACATCCCACTTACTTGGTTAAATCTAAATCTTATGCACTTTTTCTGTTATCTAAACTTGATTCATTTGATCGTGCGTGCAACGGGCAAAGGTTGAAAAATTTTAGGCGTTCATTGTAAGGACAGTAAGGGAAATTAAACTTATACAGAAGACGTACACAAAACGAAGAGACGACATATATGAACAGTATTCAAGTATAAGTTACCTACTAACGATGTGAATAGATGGACACAAGTTGAGATATTATGGGAGCCACGAGAACAACGAAGAAAATCCTGCCACTCTTGACGCTTTAGATAAAATGAAATAACCTTGCAGATCAAATTTCACACGAGGATCAAAGATAATACCAAGGTCCTTATGTTGGTCTGCATGCAGCATCATACTACCAGAAAGGTTATAATCATAGGTTTGTTCGTAAAGGACATAGCAAGACATTTAGGAATATTGGGGGAAAGAGAGTTAACAGTACCCTAATCACTCAAAGCGTAAGGTCTGCCTGAAAAAGCAGGAAGCCTTCATAAGAAGAAATAGTATGTTGAAGCTGAGGGTCATCCGAGTAGAGGAGGGAAACGGAATTGAAACAACTGGGATGATCATCGATGAACAATACGAACAACAGATGTAGGATGAAAAGTGAAAGAAACGGAACCAATGAAGACAACACAATAAGTACGGTTGACAATACCGAAAAAGAACCAGGAATGAAGGATCCCGGATATGCTGATAGATTACCGCAGCTTGTCCAACAACAGAGTATGGTCTACTTTGTCAAATGTCTTAGCAAAATCCGTGTAGATGATGTTAACTTGTTGTCCAGAATCCAACGAACCTGCAACGAAATTGACAAATTCGACGAAGTTTGTTGACATGGAACGGCCTTTAATTAATCAATGCTGCTCCCCGGAGATCAAATGGAATGAGTCGCTTGAGCAATTTCGGAAAACAGGAAAGAAGGGAAATAGGTCGGTGTTTGGAAACCATTTCAACACTCCCCGATTTAATGGTCGGAAAAACATTTGCGATTGTCCATAAAGAAGGAAAAACACCAGCGGACAAGCTTAGATTAAATAAAGTAGAAAGAGGAGCACTTAAAGATGAAGATAGGGACTTAACAAATACACACGGAGTACCACCAGAACCCTTGCTGGCTGAAGGATCCAAAATGGATATTTAACATTCTATTTCAGAGGGGGCGGTCATAATGAAATCAAAACGAGTAGCTGACGATGAATAGGTGTTGCTGTTGGGAAGATTAGATGGGCTTGATGATACAAAGATAGAGGAAAAGAAAGCAGCAAATGGCTCAAAAATATCTTAAGGAGAAAAGGAGATATTACCGTTAAACGAAAAGTTATCTCACAAGTGCTTTGAGGGAATTGATGTACGTGAAAAACGGTTTTGGGCTATTAGAAACGAGAGATGTCTCTATGTGCGCAAAATATCTCCACTTAACCGCTTCAATAGCTTTCTGGCCTTTATTTGGTGCTTATTTTCCCAGGACAATTTTTTTCATTTAAAAATTATTAATTTGGATTGATTTCCAACTTCATCTGCTGACAAAAAATGAAATGACTTTGAAATTGAATTTCTCTAGCGAAAACAGATGCCTTATTAGTCCTCAAAGTTAAATTTTTATGCCCAAAGCATCCAAAGCGTTCAAATTTTTTACACGAAACCTGCAGAAACCATCCAGAGCTATATTCAATATTTTGCTTGAAAAATGATTTCTCGTAGGTACTCAAGGTTCATGTCAATCAAGTCAATATTTTTGCTTGATTTAATTGAGATAAATGTACTTACAAAATAGAGACTGTGAAACGGAAAAGAAATTCAAGAGAAAACCAAATTTGTTGGTTATCTTGATGAATGAAATATTTATTGAAAAAGTAGGGTGAAAATAGGTAAATATTACGTTAATGATACACCCGTAAAACTCATATAAGGAATTGTTCTGTAAGCTATGCACCCATCTTGTCTAATTAACACAGTTCGTGTGCCGTTTTATTGTCTAAAATTGCATCTTCAACTATAGTCACCTACATGTACCAACGAACAATATTATTTTAAAAAAAATCTCCTTGATTTAGTTTATTTCTACAGAATGATAATTTCATTCACATGCCACTTAATAATTATTGCATGAAATTCTACATCTTAATCACGATTACTTAAATTCTCAAAAAAAAAACCAAAAGATTCGACCAAATTCTTTCATTTCATCTGAAATTATTTCATTTCCTCCCATTACCGAATCGAATGCTGGTGATCAATGAGAAATCGAAATTTTTCTTGCTCGAATATTTACTCATAAAACGCGAACAAATCGTAGATACTATCGTAGGTACTTATCACAACTCCAAGCGCTTCGAGAACATCCATGTCTACTCGACATTGCATAACACAGTAAACGATTTCTACATTTTTAATTCGCTCGATCGCATGGACCAGCATTATCTTCTCGGCGAAATAACAACAATAAAAACCAAGAGTGCTGCACTTAATGTAATTTATATGCGAGAACGTGAAAACTCCCGACGAAATCGAAAGAAAAAACGTCTAATTAAAAATATTAGCGAGATCCGAACAGGTACAGAAGGCATCGGTGCGATGGAATCTTTGCGCCGCCCGCTGTTCAAATCATAACAAAACAAGTTTTCACCTGTTGAGCAGAAATAGCCAGGAAACGAGTGTCCATCCAGAAGAGGAAGAAGGGCAAAGTTCTCGTGTGCCGTAGCCTGGACATTGTAAACGTTCGATGTGCGTTCGTTTGGCTGGCGAATCGGCGAGTTTTGCGAACAAGCCGTCCACTCTGCTTCGGCTCATTCATCTGATCACCGACCACCATGTTTAGATCCGGCGCTGAAATTACTCGGGCTGATTGGTGTGCTCTCCACCACTAAGCAGCTTGTGTTTTGGCTGGGACCGCCTCTTGGGGCCAAACAGGTATTAATGAAACACAAGCAGCCCTGCGACCGGTTTGAGTCGAATCGAAAGAAATCGGAATTTAATGAGGAGAATGGAGGGCGGAACGTATCGCTGTCGGTTGAATTACACCCGGATGGAAGGGAGCACGCAGTCGCTCTAACGTGAATGGGTCACAGAAGTCCTCCCATCGATGAATGGTCGTTTTGCTTGTTCCTGACAAGAATATTCCCTCTGCGGAGATACACGTGGGCGGGATGTAGTCCAAGAAGGAGATAGTCGTGAGAAAATACCGCACCGCAACCGGTTCTGAACGAGATGGCGCACGGAGGGTGGGTCGACTGCCTGGGATCATCACGCGACAGAGACAAACAAAGTGCTCTGCTTGCGTTGTCTCTACTGCTGTTAATCCGGTTTTGTTCTGCATGTCGGTGGCCGACCAATGACACAACGTTGTGCGCTGAGTCAAATTAGAATGGCCGTGCACGAGATGGAACGAGTCCGGATTCTACCTGAGTTCGTGCAGCGCTCGGCCCGTTCGACTTCGGGAATTGTGCGTTTGGCTCTGGTGGTTGCCCAGCCTGGTGTTGTCGGTATGGCGCGAAGAGGGTCGGGTCTCGGGCCTGCGCTGGTCGTGGTTTCGCAGTCGATTCCCTGTCGGAGGGACAGTATTAGGCCGTCAGCAGGCAGTCGAGTAGCACACACAGCACGGGACGCGACATGGGGTTGTAGGAAACCCTGCTGACGCAAAGGTCAAATCTGGATAGGGAATTAGGAGCCTGAACCTCTCAATAGTCTCTCAGCAGCATTCAGTCCTGCTGCGAGTGTCCGTATAGTTCGTATTGTAAAGTCCGCGGCGCCACCTCGAGTTCAGACTGTGTTTTATCGCGCGGTGTCGCGTTCCTCAAATTGAACAAGAAAATCGCAAGTGTTTTAATTAAGATTTAAAAACAAATCAGGATATCAGGAAAAGATTTTGCACCGGGGCGGTTTGTCGCGAGTGAAGAAAAAAGCAAATCGAAAGATAGAAATTAGTGAAAATATTGTAGAACGAAGGAAGATCGGCTATTTCGTTGTCCTTGTGCGGAACGTTGAGAAATTGTGCAACGAGTGCCGGAGGCGAATCGAATGTGCTGTGAACTGTGTTTTGTACTTACATTGAATCAAAGGGTTTGGTTATCAACGATTTACTATGCTAAGGGTTGAAGCCATACGAACAGTGTTACCTTAGTGAATGTTATTTGTGATTCGTAGTTTGACAGTATACATTGTCGCGGAACTTATTGACAGAAACTTAAATCAAAATGATGATGAACGCGTTCATGGATCCTACGGCATCTCATCATCATCTGGCATCGTATGGTTTGCGAATGTCGCCAACGACGCAGGCATCCGCAGCGCAGCAGCAGGCTTCACAATCGTCGCAGGACACGTCGTCGGCCGTAGCTCAGCAGCAAATGGACTCGAGTGGCTTGATGAGCGGTTCCATGGCGACGCTGGCGAATTCCAGTGACATGACGTCGTCTTCCTATCAGAACGCCACCGCAGGAGCGTACGGCCATATGGGTCACTTGAACAGTCAGTTGGGATCGTATTCGCCTCGCGACTTCCTGCTGCGTCGTGATCAGGACTACATGACGGCGGGAGCATCGGCGGCGGGAGTTGCACAAACTGCACCCGGGACAGACTCGATGCTCTTCCCGTCTATCCACCACGCACATCCAATGCACGACACGTCCAGCACTTTTGGCAACCACCCCTTTCACCACCATCATCACCAGCACCAGATGCGGATGGGCATTGCGGCCGCCGACTACACTCACCCGTACCACCCTCATGCCCATCATCAGGCGAATTTCCCGTCGGTCCATCATCACCACCATCCCATGTCGATGAACCACGGCGCGTCAGGTGCATTTTTCCGCTATATGCGCCACCAGCCCCCGAACACAATGAACATTAAGCAGGAAATGCAATGCCTGTGGGTCGATCCCGATCAAATCCACCCCGGGCCGCAAAGTCGTAAAACCTGTGGCAAGATCTTTCACTCGATGCACGAGATCGTCACGCATCTGACGGTGGATCACGTTGGCGGGCCAGAGTGCACAACTCACGCCTGCTTCTGGATGGGATGCACCCGGAACGGAAGGCCGTTTAAGGCCAAGTACAAGCTAGTGAATCATATTCGCGTGCATACCGGCGAAAAGCCGTTCGCGTGTCCGTTCAGCGGTTGCGGAAAAGTATTTGCACGAAGTGAGAATTTGAAAATTCACAAGAGAACGCATACAGGTGAGTTTCACGTTCTTGCTTTGTTATTTGTTGTTGAATGGAAATCGAGAGATGTGAATAATTACTAGTTGCAAATGGAATATTCAGACATTATTCCGAGTCAAAGAAAAATGCAAACTAGCTATCAATGCCGTCTGCGTGCTCAGCTAAATATAGATAAGAATTTATTTGTAGATATTATAAAACATTAAACGAGATTCGCGAAAAATCGACCGGTATCTCTGTGAAGGCGATACTGAATCAATATTGGACATCGAACTTGGGGATCAGAATTTTAAATTCAAATATGTTTATTTTGATGTAAACTGCATATTTTATATAAGCAGAGCCGGTATACCTATTTCATATAAGCCCAAATTTTCAGCGTGTCATACATAGTGAATATATTTTTGATAGCTTATTATTTTAGTGTGAAATACACACTCCTAGTCTATATGCAAATTTATGCAACTAACAATTATCTACAGTTTTTAGTGTAGTTTTAGTCAGTCGGAGGCTCGTAAAAATATAAGTATGTACAATAAATTATTGGTAGTTTATGCACAAACTGTATTTTTCAAATGGGGTCAAAGGTTGAAAATAGGGAGCAATTAGTTTTTGTTGTTATGAATTCATTTGCATTTCTTTTATGCCTTGAGAAGTTGTCAGTTGTGGTTGCTCTATCTTAAAAAGACACTCGTGAGAGAATCATTAGGCACTTCTTATGATTTATTAAATAACTAATATCAATATTTTAAAGTGTAATTCTCTCGTTGGAATTCGCAAAATTATGGTGGAATAAATTGTTTAAGTGATAGATTTTGAGTTGAGGCTGTATTCAAACCCACATACAGAAGTAGATCTAGGAAGCTTTAGTTATTTAGCTTACGAAACATTTTCTTCTGTAAAGCTGCTTTTGTTTGTTTTAGAAAAATGTATTGTAGTGTAGGCATATACATACCTAATGAGCTAGCAATAAAGTTAGCATAGACTACGATTCAATATTATGCATCGATTTCCTGCTTTATGAAGGTATATTTAGTATTGTTACTTAGAACAAACCTTAAAGTTCAGTTAAAAATACACAACTCTGAATTTAGTTAAGAAGATTTGCAGGCGGCTTCCTGAGAGCCAATATTCAGTGAATCTTCAATTAGGTTGTAACTATTGGATATTTAATGATATTTTCTCCATTAGACAAATATTTATTTCTGCTGAAAATATTTCCATAAATCGATAAACTACTCCAAATATTATTTCGCAATGAGCTCACAGTTTTTGAAAATGTGGTTGCATTTTTTAATGCATTATTAACAGGACGTACTTAATACAAAGCTAGAACAAAAAATAGGTGCCTACTAACTAGGAGAAAACACTGATGATTATACTATGCTCACATTGATGAAAATTCCAATGGTCCATCTAGTTACCTACTTGAGCTAGATTTTTTGTGCTAGTACGGAGATTCGGCAAATAAAACTGGAATAGAATTCACGGCAATAATTCGAAAAATATTTTGTCAAGTATGGTTTTACTTCTGTGTTATGGAAGTTTTTTTCACAAAAAAATATGATAAATGCAGTTTCAGAAAAGTCATCGCCATCATTAATTTTGCACCTTTGACAATCTATAAAAATAATTTTCACAAAAAGCAATATTGAATTAATTTTGTGAAATAATAAATATTGCATAAGCAAAATTTTTGCTTTGAATTTGAGTAAAATTTGTAGCTATAAAAAATTTGCGAAATTTGCGAAGGCGCTCGCACAACTCAATTTGAAAATTCAAACGCTTAGTGACATCAAATGGCACCTTTGTGCTGGAAAGAATGCCCGGACCATTCTAATTTGGCGAATTTGGAATGAGATGGAGACACGCTGCTGGAGCCATCTGCATTTTGTTAGCGAAAGGAAATTTTGACGCGAAAACCCTGGCACCGCTCCCGTGAAATTTGAAGCTAAATTTTAGCCTAGATAAATTCACGTGAAATTTTTTATGTCATGTGTCGAAAGAAAATCGTACTTAGTAGCAGGCTTTAAAAGGCAATTTCAAATAGAAACATGGCATAAAATGCCTATGTAACAGCATGGAATTTGAATGAAAATATATATTCTAAATAGAAATTATCCGCCTAATTTAACATATTTCTATTAACTGCTTGATGAACATAGTGTCACTTTTCGATCTTTTCCACCTTTCAGAACCAAAGATTTTAACTGAAAGATTATTTTTCCCTTAAAGCTGGTACTGAATTAATCGTGAAGCTAAATTTTGACACGTCTCCATTATCTGGTCAATCTTTCGAGCGAACATTTTGACAATGGGGAAAGCAGATACACTGCTCATTTTTGACGGATAAAATGTCATGAATTTCAATTTTTGATTGATTTTGTTATTGAAAAGACATTTTCCCAATTTAATTTTCAAATTCAAACTCCAAATGTCAGTTTTTAGCTTGAAGGAATGAACTGCACATACTAAATTGGCGTAAAATAATTGAAGAAATGTGTCAATGCCATCTTCATTTTCAAAGCGAAACCAACTTCCAAGCAATTTTTTACGCTAAGAACTGCTAAATTTTCGCCGAAACAAACTTCAGGTGAAATTTTCATACAAAATTTCATTTAAAATCGAAGGTAGTACGAACTATATACATAAAGAGCCTTACGAACTACATTTCAATTTCTTTTGAAAATGATCTATTACTTAAACTCATTGGCTTCCTGAAAAATTCCTGGCCAATTTACCTCCTCTTCAGGGTCTATCGGTCTGAAACTTAAGTTTCATTTGAAAATTTATTTCTATTAGCAATCGTTTGCTCTGATTTCATTTTAACAAAAAAAAAAAAAAATTTCACATTTATATTTATAAAGCTTTATTTTCTTATCACTCAAATTTTGGAATAATTTGGAATTAATTTTCTTCTGCATCAATTAGCATGCCTCGCTTTAAGTTTAAAAAAATTAAAGCCTATTCATTACGAACTAACATTGTAAAGCAATAAATAATAATTTTTAGTACGTAAAATTTTGAGTACATCAAATAATATATGATATTTTATCAAACGAAAATTTAATTTGAAATAATACGTTTTTGCATTTAAGATTTGCAGAGTGAACATTTCCTTCACAAAAAACTATTTTAAAATAATTGTCTAGGACATGAAAATATCTTGATCAATTGAATACAGACTGAAATGAAATAAAAACACGATCAGATGAAAATAAAAGTAGAGAATTTTCCGATTAAATATATAGAGTGTACGCAAAATTTGAATTAAATGGAAAACACCGTTTTTTGTCAATTTTATGTCTTTTTTTATTGAAACAAAATTTAAATAGTATAGGGTTATGTATGGAATTGCATATCGGTGAAATGTTCTCCACGGCTTTGCTGGCATATACGCACCCTTTTGTCGAAATTTCCATTGACCAGTTTGCATAAATGTGGCTGAATTTCGCTGATGCAACGTTGTATCTCCTTCTTCAATGGATGGGCGGATGTGGATTTGATGACATAGACCTTTGACTTCAAATAACCCCATAGGAAGAAATCCAACGGTGTTGATTTAGAGGGCAAATTCTGATCACCAAAACGACCAAGAAATGTCTCATGCAGCAATTGGATCGTTTCACGGGATGTATGGCATGTCGCACCGTCTTGTTGAAATCACTCGTCGTCCACATAAAAATCATCCAATTTAGGCAGGAAGTACTCGGTTATCATGTCGCGATATCGAGCACCAGTAACAGTAACTCATTTTCGAAAAAGTATGGTCCAATGACGCCTCCAGCCCAAAATCCGCACCAAACAGTGACACGTGGTGAATGCATTTACTTTTCAATAAGCACATGTGGGTTTTCTGAGCCCCAAATGCGTCAGTTTTCACGATTAACGAACCCATCAAGGTGAAAATGAGCTTCATCGCTAAGGATGATTTTGCTCGAAAAATCAGGATTCCCTTGTTTTTTTTTTTTTTTTTTAATATTGTTCAACAATGAATAGTCGCTGTTCTTCCGTATAGCGCTGTATTTTTACTAACCCTAAACTATCAGCTTTCAAATTGTTTTGTTTTTTTGGTTGCCATCATTTTACTGGACAAATGGCGACAAATTCACATCTTGCATCAG
Source organism: Nemotelus nigrinus (assembly GCA_947369275.1). Lineage (NCBI taxonomy): Eukaryota > Metazoa > Arthropoda > Insecta > Diptera > Stratiomyidae > Nemotelus > Nemotelus nigrinus. The sequence continues at coordinate 3,590,349 of OX376372.1, forward strand.
TTCACCCTATATTACCGTATAAAATATATAGTTTACACAAGACAGAACCGTAGAATCAATCTGTTAAGTAAAATACTTTCAAGGAATGTAGCTTCAAAAATAGTATAATATTTGCAGTTTACTGTTTCCAATTTCATAAAAATAATAGGGAAAAAATTAGTAAAAGATTCACAACGGATGCTTCTTTGCTAGTGGCTACTCTGAGATTGAAAATTTATTGAAAAGATCCTATTTATTTTTGGAAAAATTTATTTGAAAATTATAGAGTGAATATTTTATGATCTGAAAATAAAATAGAAAGAACTAGAAGCTACGCGTATTGTTCGTTAGCTCCTATAAAAATTCAAATCAATTGATTTCATTCATTTTATGGATATAATTATACTTATATACTGAAGATGGTTTATCTTTTAAGCAAATCTTATTATTTCAAATGGAAATTTATAAGTTTGATTTGAAAATTTTTGTATTTGTTGTAAGCTATCCCATAACCTTTAACTATCCCATTTAAAATCTACACAATTCCTATACTTTTCTTCGAAAACCAGACTTTTTAGCGGTTCTTATGCCCTAGAGTTTCAATGAGCTGCTCCAGGTTGAGCTATCTCAGCGAAGGTTGAGATATCTCAGCGAAATGTGTTTAATGGGCGATTCGGCTGCTCTAACTTGCCCGAAGTTGCTCTGATTTGTGTTTCATAAGCCTGCTCTAAGTTGGACTAGAGCAATTTAGAGCATGATTTTTGCTCGACCTTTTTTGATTGAACAAATTCGGGCAAGCAACCATCTGTTTGTGAACTGTCACGGAACTGACTTTCAAGAAAAAGTTGTGACTAAACTTTTTGACAGTTGTTCTACTCTAAATCTTTTTGATTTGCTCTTCTGCTTTTTCGGAATTATTAAACAGAGCTGATCATAACCTGAATCAGATAATCTTTGCTTCTATTCTTTGCCCACGGCTTCCAGCATCATTTACTAAAAAATGTATTTCTCGACGGAGTGTTTCCTGTTTAATGTGCGGTCACAGCTATGGTTGTGAAATTCTTTTGAAATCAAGGAAGCTATCCAAGCGCCTTTGGAATATGCGTATTTATTCGAAGAGTGATATATTTTGACCTATCGCAGATATTGATTTTGCAGATATCTGATTATCGTTGTGCTTTCCTGATAAAAAAAAAACTTGTTATGCTCTTTTTTTCGCATTTTTAAGTACATAGATAAGTTTCTTTTCGGATTTCGTAGCAAAAGTTGTATCTGGAAGCATTACCAACTAAAGAATCATCTATATGATGCTACTGCCTCTAAACTCAAAATTGCATCTTCAATTTCTGTTAATCGACTCTGGATGTGTAGAAACATTTTCACCAAACGCGGCCAAAAATAAACTGCAAAGTGTTTGTTGAGCTTTGGAAGTCAATAATCGCTCGATAGATCCTTAATACTTTTTTAAACTTTTAATTGTTGAAATTGTATAGCTGATGGCATTTATTTTCCATACCTATTATTTAAAGCTTTTTCCATTTTTGATGTTTAACATTCTTTTACTCGGGCCATAAAACGCAAAAGCTACTTGTTAGAAAATTGTATTATCAATTTTTTTTCATAGAATTTACGGTTGAATTTGTCGCTTCATAGCATTTCCCAAACTAAAGGACACTACTTCTACATCTTCGCTTTTAGACAATGAGTGAGTTTTTTTTGCTTTAAACTCCAAGCCAGTAATAATTTTCGTTTTATGGGCGAATTTATTCTCGCAAGAACACTCTTTATTCTCACAAGAACCCTCAAACGCACATTTCTTGCATGAAAAACAAACCACTGTTATTGAAAAAAAAAATCATTTTGATGCGAGTTTTTCTGGAAACTCGCAAAGAAACTGTTTTATTAAAGTTATACAGAGATAAGAAAATTCGTTGGGTGAGTTTTCTTCTTACAGTAATTTATATAATTGTAATTATATTGTATAAAATAAACTTATTTTTCCCCAACTTTCGGAAATCTGCAAATGCACACAACTTTTTATTTACATAAAGGCATACGAGCCAATGACAATAGAACCCTTTCCATTAACATTTTTGAATTGGAAACTGTCGAACAATTACCGAAGATTTATCTATTTAATTTGTTGAGACTACTGTTTAAACAATAAAATCGCGCTTGATGATACCGAAAAACACATAAACTTATTCGCTAACATCCAATATACAGATTCCATAAAAATTGTTTACATAAATATGAATCTTTTTTGTCAACTGAATATTTTTTCTAAGGACAAGTCTAAAATCTATTCTGCTAATACATTTATGTCTAAGTCGGATTGTGTTTGTCCGAGAATCAATAACAGAATGTTTTAAAATTTATATTTGTTATACTCTATATCCTGCTTTATTCTTTTATATTTTTGTTCAAAAATGAGGACAACGAAAATAAACTGTTTACTAATGCTATTCGTTCTTCAAAAAATGTATTTTGTCGTCTTTTTAATTGATTTGCAAATAAATAATTGCCGGTTGTATTTTCATCGGTATATAAAAGTGCTGAAATTAGCATTTTTGGTTTGAGATTGATGGCATCCATTACTATTGCAGTAAAGTTAATGTTTAAATATAGGTAACATGAAATAAGTTTGCTTCTAAAATATAAAATAGCACCGAATTTAATTTATTGGATTATTTTGCAAATATTCCATTGAAAGTAACTCAAAGTCCTTCAAAACCAGACATTTCCATTGAACTTGAAACGAAACATTTCCACATTACAATAATCCAACTAGACCCGTCAATTCACACTCTCGTATTTCATTATTAATTTTTTACTTACTCCTCTCCTTCCCCCTCGACATTTGAACATCATTTGCATATTTAATTTGCTTCTTGTCTCTCGCTCGAAATCGTGTTGTTCATTCGATGAGCGATAGCATCAAATTAAAAACTCGACACATCTTTAAACTATTCGAAGTTTTTGCTGGTGCACAAAACTACAAGAATTATTTGTTCATATGAGCCAAGAAATTCAAATGTGGATTGTTTTACAGATTCGGGAAAATATACATTCCTCGAAGTGCAAGAAACTTGAAGCATACATAGCTGCATAGTCCATGCACGCCCGTAAATACGTACATAAAAAATAACTTCAAAAAAATTCGATTTCGTGTTTTCCACCAAATCCCATTAAATATTCCACGCGAGCATTTAACTACCATCCACCTGAAAGTGCTCGATCAGATGAAAATCGACGAAAAAAGAACAGAAGCAGAACCAAAAAAGAAACCGAAAAAACATGAAAAGTAAAACAGCAGAAAAAATCGAAACGAACGACAAGAAAAAGATGATGGTGAAGCGAGTAAAAATGCACTCATGTACTTCTAATTATTTATGTATTATTTCAGCCATTAATTTTTAACATGTATACACTGCAATGATTTATGATTAATTTCGAATTATTTAGTGCAGTACAATGAAATTCGCAAGACGGGCTTGCGAGCCTCAAAACGGAAATTATAATGCTGTTCTGGCTGTACTCATGCTCGTATGTGTTTGCGCTCTAGCTGGCCACACGGAATCATTCGCAGGGCATGGCGTTTGGATGTTTGATAAGGAAATGGCGAGTGAAATGGCAGTGGCTATAGCTATGGCCAACACAAAGGCTTTCTTTGCATAATTTGCCACGCTGAATTAAGTTTGATCACGAATGGTTTGTTAATTTTTCTTCGTCTGAGCACACAAATCATAAATACAAAGTGTAATTGAGAGAATTAGTGAACGAATGATAGACGTGAACAATAGGTGCTAATGTAATAAGCTGCTCATCGCCAACTAGCTAGAATCAGATTGGATCATGAATTATGCAAAATGAATATTACAGATATTTAAAAGGATTTGCGTGTGATATGCTGCGTTTCACAGAAAGTGAAGGCACTTGTAAATTATGGTATGCATTTGAAGGACATTTTATGGCTGTGTTGACAGATGAGAGCAGGTAAGAGACTGGAAGATGGATTTTTATGAGACAGACTATAAACGTATAATCACCATATCGATCACTTATAAAATGGATTTGTTTGATATTTTCTGCTTGATGAAAAAGCACAGAAAACAGTTTGGTTCACCTCCATCTCTATATTGTTGCAGAGCATTGCCTTCACTCCTATGAAATCTTACAGGAAATATTATTTTCCCCGCGAGACATGTGAACGGGCTAATATGGACCATTAGTCTGTGATTAGTCCAATCACCAATTGGATTTTCTTTAGCGGACTAACTATTCAATATATCAGTGGCGGCATATTCCAAAATCATTGTTGGGTAACCGTTGGAAAAATGTCATTTTTCGCTGAACTGATAGGAACGAAACGAATGGGTGGTATTTAATTTTATAAGGCGTACAATTGCACGCCAGAATTTCAGTCGTACTTGACATTTTACTAAAAATATAATTCTTTATCACACCTATATGTTAAGATACTCTAAAATTTTCCACTACCAAAAAGAATAATATCTATCATATACAATTATTATAAAATACAATTTTTACAAAAAAATACACCACAGCCCTACTTTATACAACATTGCCACAAAGATTAAGCAAAGCAAATATAAAATTACTTCCTTGATCTCTAAAAAAGCACAAAACACAAAAAGCGACAGATCAATTCGACTTGATACTCTTGGTTTGCGTAGATACACGTGGCTTTTTAATACTGTTTAAGTAATTAGCAAAGTTGGGTACTGAAGAGCCAAAAGACACTAGAATTAATATTTTCATATCTTCCAAGTTGCTCGAAGGGTAAAGATTAGAAAAGTAAAGTAAAGTAATAATTAACATTTTGATTTCAGAGCGGTTTTGAAGAGTTTCATTCACAATGTATGCAGAGATGGTCAAGAAATATTTTAGGGATATTTTAAAAATTTAAATCCGTTGCTTCTGAGGAAACGCTGCGCCTACGTTATACCAACTTGCGCCTAGGTTATGCCAATGCTTTTCATTCAAAACAACGTAGTTTGAGTCCAGTCCAGATTGTCACCTCGAGAAGATAAAGGTTGGCTGAAAATCAAGCTAAAACTAGAATGGAAAAGGGAGTCTTTTGTTGGCCCTCTTTGATAATTTTGAATGTCACTAGCCAAGTCGCAATGCCGGAGACGTCTTTGTCAGAATCAAAAGTTGAACAATGCTAAGACAGCTGGGCCCAACATAAACATTAGGCACTAAAGCTATTTAGTGCTTTGCATTCAGCACTAAAGCTATTTAGTGCTTTGCATTAAGCACTAAAGCTATTTAGTGCTTTGCAATCCTGGCCTCCTTTGACAAACCTCGATACTTTGTTAGTATCAGGAAAAAAAATCTTTAAAAAATTCACATAACGCACTGTACTCTGTAGCACCCTCAGGAATAAAGTATAGCCAGAAACAGAATTTTCTTATATTACAGGTTTTTTTCTTCTATGCACATAGTTAGTTTCAACTCTTATGTTGGCTCTTAAAGAAGAAAAGTCGCGGGCTTGAATCCGAATTCGAACAGGATTTATTTGATAAGATTCAAATATTAAGAAATAAAATTCCAGGTATCTCTCTCGCCAACAATTGTTAAAATAATGAATTTGTCCAACAGTTTCGTTTTTACTTTGCTATTTGTCAGGGCTATAATGCATGGTATGAAGGGCTATAATACACGACTTTGCAAGCTATAATACAAAGCGCCCGCTCCTACCAATTTTCCGCGGTGCATTATGTGGTCACGCGCTCTGTTTAAAGTATGTAAATTATGGTCTCTGGCGTATTTCTCAGTGATTAGTTAGTTGAACACGGCTGGCCATAGCCACCACTACATCTACTGCTGCTAATCCTGGTTGCCCTATTGAAGATTTAATGGTGTTTCCCACAGAGCGATGTAATCACTGTCCCATGGCTTTGGTGAACCTGAGATTATTGCTTTAGGTATGTCCAAGACATTGCAGGGAGTTTGGAATCCAACCTTGTTTGTACAAATTCTAAGTTATGATGCTAAAATTTCAAAAAATTTACCTTCGAAAAGGGAAAATCTAGTCTAGTTTTCTAAGACTTATTGCTATGTCGTGTCCTGAAACTTTTTTTTTCGATTCAACTATCTAATTCTTCCCTCATTAAATATATTTATCATCATCGCCACTGAAACCGCGGGCCGGTTCTCACCTCTCTGAAAAAGTTTTTCCATCGGTCCCGATCGCTAGCCAATGGCATCGAATCAGGCACGCCTAAGCTCTGTCCTTCTTGGTCAATATCACCCCTCCAGCAGAAGCAAGGTCTCTCCCGCTGTTGTCTGACATAAAGCTTACCGCAAAAGCGTTTTTAGATTTTGGGATTTGAAAAACCTTGACAGACTGTCGTAGCCTAGCGGTATTTCTTCTTGAATATGATTATCTGCTGCTAGTACTCACATTCCAATACTTTGAGGATTTGATCACTAGAGGTGTTCTTCCTGTAGACGATATCGTCGTGTACTTTGTCTTTCCTTCATTTATGTGTACCCCCAACGTTTGTCCCGCACGTTCAATCTACGTGAAGGATTCTAGTATAGTTAGGTAGGATCTTCTAATCATGTCAATATTATCTGCGATTTGGAAAAAGTCTGACGTTATCAAAGTATTCAAATCAGGAGACAAATCGAACATAGGCAACAACCGTCCTAATTGGAATCTATTGACCATACTAAAGTTATTCGAATATTTAGATACTTACTAATTAACGCCTTTAATATAGACCTATAATAATAAATAACCAACATGATTTTTGCATAAAATAGTCTACTGCAACTAATCTTTCAACATACCATTATTATATTTTCATTTCATATAATTTATCGTTTTAAGCTCAAGCTATCTACATATACTGATTTTAGCAAGGCAATTGATAAAATTAATCTTAATATGTTGCTTAAATAACTCCTTAAAATCAGCATTCATGGAAAACTATGACCATTGGGTAACATTCAGCATCGATCTCTGGTTGTGAATTTTGTTGGGCACCTTTGATGTCCACTTATTACTACTACTCGCGTTCCACAGGAGTCACATTTGGGTCCCCTAATTTTCCTGATTTTTTTAAAGTTACGTTTTTTGCGCCTCTATTGAGAGCTGGTTAGAATATGCGGCACTGAAAACAACAAAAACTGGGACAGGATTGTTGTGGTTTTCGATGATATGACCAGCTCTCGATAGAGGCGCAAAAAAACGCAGCTTATATGATACAAACACTTTTTTTAAAGTCGTTCAATATCTCTTTTTCGCAGACGACTGCAATATATTTTCATCCATTGCTCCCTTTTTTATATATATCGGTTCTTCAGCCTTTTCAATGCCTGGAAAACAGGAGGCAGCCCCGATCACTCTCTTTTTGGATCCCATTGAGGATGTTGGATCTTATGGCTTTTTTTTTTAACCATAATTATCCAAAAACTTCCGATAGCTCAAGGCTGCATCTGTATCGAGTATATTTCAGGTTGCGAGCATATAGAAACGGACCTCTTCGTGGTCTAGATGTTTTGTGCGCGCTTAATAAACTCCACCGCTTTCAAGTACCCCGAAAAATTCCAGGTTTTATCAATTTTTTCTGGTTCTCTTAATCAGCAACAAAGTTTTAGTCTGCGTCAAATCAAATTCATAAATAAATGATTCATCATGATTCGAAACAATACAAAGAAAAACATATTCTCCTAACATATTCTCCTAAAAGACAATCCCTCACACCACGCAGGGAATTACAACCATCATTAACTTTACTACACCCACAGTAGCTTCGGTAATAATTGAAAGTCTTTAAGTTAACCTAGCCTTCGTCCTTTTTTCGAAACACTTGACCACATCTATTAATTTCTTGGGATCGTGTGCAATCAACTAGATGCCTTTTACCCGAATTCTCGCAAAAATCAATTGTCTACTATTCCATCCCATTTATTGCAATGTAATTTGGGTAAACTGACCAACGAACGGTCTGACTAGGAGTTTTCAATGTATTGACAAATAAGTGATACACTAACACAGATCACAAACTTGTTCACATAATTAGAATACGAGTCAGGATACGCCCTTGAAAAATATATTTAAAATCACTTTCATACCCAGAAGAGTCAATAGCAGGCATTCCGGGATCGAAGCATTTAGGTTTAAATTCATTGAAGAGAGCAGAGATTTCCCGAGCCCTTGATAGAAAAAATGAAAATCGCCTAATGACACGTGCTTCGAATCCACATCAAAATCGCTATAATCAATGACACTTTAGTATATACGCACGCCTTGAATCAACGACGTTTTGGTTTTCTTGTTCTCTGGAAACCACTTGACTCCATCGACATCAAGACACAAGTCAAGTTAAATGTTCGCTTCTCGTTTTCGAAGGACATTCATGAATTCGCTGAAGCATTGCTGTTGCTTTCGCACAATAATGAACGCTGTGATTAGCGCAGGAGAAGATGGGAGAGCTTAGCGGGCGCACGAGAAGGGATCAAGTCAAAAAGGGAAATCAAGTGATTGCTAAAAGAGATGTTTAAATATATCTTGAGCTGATGGATGATGAAGTTGGTTGTGGCTTTTCGGGGGATATTTTTTGCGAACTTGAGATAGGATTTTCACAGAATTGAAGCATGCTGAAATTGTTTCACTGAAAATATTTGCATTAAAATGTCGAAAGGATGTTTGGGAAAAGTAAATTACAACATTTCAAATATCTGGTGACAAGCTGGAATGAATTTTTGCTGCAGACAGAAACGGTATAGGAGTATGATGGGCTGCACGTGTACGTGCCAGAAACAGTAACGATTCGGATGAGGTAAGTTCTAATTTCGGAGAATACGTCTATGTATGGATTGGAGGTATTATTGGACGAAGAAGAACTCTTGAAAGCTGACCTTGGTAGTCTTGATGTTTTTGTCTCTTTGCTTTGTCATTATTAGGAAATGTTAGATTGCTTCATTTAGTTTGTACCTATTTGAAGAAAACTAGGCTCTATCTATTAATAGAGGCAAGGTCACGAATGTCGCATACCTTCTGCTCGCACACATACATCACCCCCCCAAACACATTAAACACTAACTCCGAAAATCATCAACAACAAGAGCCACAACAACAATAGATCCTGAATAGGTCTTAAATTGGGCACCACCAACAAAACAGGATCATCGGAAGGATAAGGATTTTCGCTAAATGTGCCCTGTCTTGTAGTTTGTAATACCAAACAGAGTTGCTGGCGACAACGGCATACAACAGAATGTATTTCCTCGTTGGCGACAAAAGAACGAAGAGAAAATCGCCGTTTGTCTGCTCGTCCTTGTCTACTTTGGATCGGCGAAAAAAGAAGAACTATAAACAAATCCCAAGGATGAACAATGAGCCTTGTTATCCTCTTGAATGGAACGAATCGTTTCAACGACCTTTTTTCGAACCAAACGTCTCCTGTTCTTTGCGATATTGTTCGAGCCAAAAACAAGATATCCTCATTTATGGCATTGCCATATATCTTATCCCCGGTTCGGACTGTGCTATGCTGCCACTGCCGCTCGTTTTTATTCGTTGTGCTTGGCGAAATTCAATTGTACGGTTACTGTTGTTGTCATCGTCCCCGTTGTTGGTCGCATTGCTGTTACTGTCTATGTAGTAACTAATGCAGAACACATACAGCTCAACGTTCAGAGAAATCGTACATAAGGAGCCGACCGTGCGAGAGGCGACACTATCGCAGAACGCAAGGATATGGGTGGAAATGTGTCATATCCAAAGAGGAAATAGGCAAAAAATGACTTGGTAATAGTTCAGGCCGAGCAGAAAAAAACATATTGAAATTTCTTAAAGTTGGACTTGAGACCAGACGGATTTTTTGCAAGTTTAGTTTTCGGCAAGGAAACTCTATTCTGAAAGGTATCCGTCCGGTGCGTCTTCGATGAGGTGGTAATACACGACATTGTCGGTCCGACAAGAAATTTCGTAGAAATATTGGCAATCAATCATTGAAGGTGACTAGCACCTGATTGGCATTCTTTTAATAGGCTAATGGAAAGAACAGTGAAAAATGATTCGGTGAATGTGTTTTGGGATAAAAAAAATCGATTAGTCATTTTGTAGATGGGATTGAGAGAGTAGGTAATCGAGACGCTGTCAAGATGTTGTGTCTGCGCTTTGATAGAAATCAAGGAACATGGGTTTGCTCATGGGTATGTAATATTTGACGAAGGAATATTTAGTTGAGACGTACTTATGAAGATGTATGGATGTAAACACAACCCTGAAGTACAATGTATTTGCAGTTAAATTAATTTCGGTTCTAGCGACAGAAATAAGATGGCTTTTGCATCTTTCTTAACCCCCAGCAAATTGAACAGCATGAACTGTTCTCACGAAATGTACCCTTTTTACTGGTCAACAGCGAGATGGTGTGATTCGAATACTTGTTAACAATATAAAATCTTTTCGCTCGTGGATTTCATTTCTTGTCCACCTACAGACTACCATAGAATCGAAATAATCCTCGACAGATTCAACAGATATAGCTTGAGCATTAATCTAAAAAAAAAGGTCCGAACATCGAATATATCGACAATATTTGACAAAATTATTTTGAAGCCAGTAGCTAACGCTCTATGTACCAACTCTTTCAGGAAACACTCAAGAGTGGTGGAATTATTTTGTGGCGGTAGCTATAAATCGATCTATAAAGGTATCCATTTTGCCACTTCTTCTGCGCAAGTTGACTAACGTGCTTAGTTTAGCCAACATGTTTCAATGAAGCTGAGTAAAGATACGTTGGATTAAGCGTTTGTTCTATACGTTAGCAAAGACAATTTCAATACGTTAGCAAAGACAATTAGCACACGCTAATTACTCTTATTTGAGTTCAGACTATTAAACTGACTAAATATTAATATACCTCCAATATCAATACATCCATCATATAACTGTGTCCTCTACGAATCACTAGCATCCTCGCGGAGCTCAAAAACAAACCAACAAGTTCAAGTTTCCCACAAAACTCGAGAGCCCATTATTAATTAACAAACAATAAATCATTTCAACGTTCTAAGGAAACGTGAAAACCAACAATACAAACATACACGTACTCTAAGGAAGGGTATCGGATGGATGGCTGGATATATGATCGTTTTGCGCGTGAATATCATGATCTCAAATTACGCGGTATGGTTTCTGTCAAAACAAATTCCATGCGCAATCTCTTTGCGCGACCGATTTACCATGAACAGATTAACAGAAGTTCTGTGTCCACATGAACAGCTCGAACAATGTCCATTCGATCCGATCATTTTGACACCCTGACTTGATCGCCGACCGGGATCGAGATCCGGAGCAATTCACAAAGTCGACGGTTCTTGGCATGGCTGGTAGCCAACTGAAAGCCGGTACGGTAACCAATGGTTTGTTATTGTCCGCATGAGATCCGTAGGAGCTGGGAGCAATTGATGATGGGTTTCCTATCGTAGGACATTTCCATCGATTGAGTGGTATGATGAATGCTAGTTTTTAGTGACCTCAATTCGCTTCAGTGAACTATGCTTTGTAGGAGTTAAGGTTTGTTGCCTCAAATGCGTATGTTATGAAGACCACCATGCATATCAAACAAACCAGTAGTAATCGAACCTCGGTAACCATTGAGTATTATGCGGTTACTATACTCACAACTAACTATTATCTTGCTGTTTTCCACTTTTGGTAGTTAATGGATAGTTCTTCAAATGCTATGGATTGCAATCATTCTAAAGCAGACATCGATAGTTTCCGAACTGCATACTAAATACTTACCGAACATAGTTGATTCTTGCCCATTTGCAGTGCGTTCATAAAATTTAATTTCATTTTCCAATATTCCCTCGTCGATGCACGTATCGCCGTCATCGTGCTGGCAACAAACTTCTTTTATTGATCTCATAATAAGCTAATAATCAGAAAAACCGAAGAGCTCTTATGAACAATAAACACCGAGTTAAGGTGAAAAGACTCCTGGAATGTCGTCAGTGTAAGCTATGATGAAGTCTATGGTGGTGGTTGGCGAGGTGATAGCCAAGTACTCTTCGCTTTCGTAGTGTGCTTCGTTGCTTGTTCGGTGGATGGTGGATAAAATATCGAACGTGGAGAATAGCAGAAACAAGTACCTACTTCACGTTAACTTGGTTGTGGCTGTTGCACTATCGAGTTAATCACTTTGGTTGAAAAAAAAAGCAGAACCGAATTGTGGTTATGGATATTTAAAAATGGGGATGAGATTGAGTGCGATTTTCTTTTGCATCGAACAGGTGAGCAGTGCTTAGGGCTTCAGGTTAACATTCGATTGTATGATATAATTACTGGTAGCGCATTAAGTGCAGGCAGTGGAGTACAGCAGTGTGGAGTGCTATGGATTTAAGACGGCTGCTTAGTAATGTTTTTTGAAAATTTGCTCAATGTTAGATGTTTTTCGGAAAATGTGAATATTTTTTTCGTTCTTTTCTTGATTTCGAACAAGTTGCAACAATGTAAGGTCTACAATTCGATATTGTATCAATTTGTTCTATGAAATACTTATACTGGAAAAAACTAAGAGATTTAGATCAACATTCAAATTTTTACACGTTCGTAACCCTGAATCTTGTTGAGAGCAGGTCTCTGAAGCGGATCGGATCATCTGTGTCGGTTCACAAAACTAGTTTCGGAAGGAGATCAAATGATAAATTTTCAAAGCCTTGCCAGCACAAAATCCACCAAACGCTTTATTTTAAGCAACTTATCAATGCGAATAAATGTGTAGGCCACTTCTGCTCCTGCAACTCTTTTTTGTTAATATATTTTTATAACGCGGATCAAACCCGTTAAAATGGCACATAAAGTAAGTATAGTGGCTATTTTTCCCAGGATTCCAGTTCAAAAAATGGTTGGTTGGCTGACTTTTGGAGCAGGCCGACATAAGGAGGGTAGGAAGGAGGGAACATTAGGAAGCTCCACGACTCACTTTGCACCTGATAATAACTCAGGTACTCCAACTACATGGAAGAGCTAAGGCAGTCTTTCATAAGCCATCCTAAACGTTTTTGGAATGTTGTAAATTCAAAAAGGTATCATGACGGATACCCTTGTTCTTTTATCTCTGACGGCATGGTCATTAATAACTCGCAAGCTATCAGTAACTTGCCTACAGATTATTTTCAACCTGCTTATGGAATACTCTTTTGCGACTTCGACTGCCACTATTCTAAAGCATATATCTCATCTTGAGAATAGTTTTCATCCTAGACCTGATGGATTACCGACCATAGTCGTTAAGCGGTGCGCTGATCCACTCTCTCACCACTGTTGGCTCACTTTTTTAATCTATCCATTTCTTCCGACATTTTTCCAAACTTTTGGAAATATTCGTCTATGATCAAATTCACAAAAAAGGCAGTAGAGATACCGTGCGCAATTATAGACCAATTGCCAAATTACCATGCATTGCCAAGCTTTTTGAAGCTATAGTTGCTGAGGTGCTATCTTTCCACTATAAGGCATTTATCTCGCCTTGCCAGCATGGCTTTATTAAAGGCAAATCTACCACTACTAATCTTTTAGAACTTGCAAATCTAGTCATCCCTGCGATTGAAGAAAGTAAACAAGTTGACTGCAATTAGACCGACCTCACAAAGGCTTTCGATAAGCTGGATCATAATATTCTTATATGTAAATTGCATCTTCTTGAATTCCCTAATAAGTCTATTGACTGGATTAAATCCTATCTCACAGATCGCAAACAGAACGTTCGATTTCGTGGCACTCTATCCACTGACATAATCTCCAATTCGGGTGTGCCACAAGGCAGCCACCTCGGTCCGATTCTTTTCGCTATTTATACTAACGATCTTATCACCTTCGCTCCCGGATCATTCATTCTACTCTACACTGATGACGCAAAGATTTTTAATATAATATCATCACTTGACGATTGTACAGTCCTGCAACGCAATGTGTCAAATTTTTCTAATTGGTGCGCTCTAAACCGTCTTTCACTAAATGTTGACAAATGTTCAGTTACTTTATCCCATAAATCAAGTCCCATTAATTTCAATTACTTTTTAAATGACACTCTATTAACCCATTCCAATAAAGTTCGTGATTTAGGTGTTCTGTTAAACTCAGCTTTTACTTTTAATGACCACAATGACTCTATAATAATAAAAGTCAACTGTGCACTGGACTAATTGGGCTTCTTAAAAAGACGGTCTAAAGAATTCAATGACATTCGGTTGACAAAAATCCTATTCTGCTCTCTGGTTCGCCCGATCCTAGAATATGGGTGCTGGATGTGCTCTCCATATTATAAGGAGCATATAGATCGCATTGAATCTGCTGAAAACAAATTCTTAATTTTTTTTTTAGTTCTTTCCGCCGGTCTGATACTTTTTGCTTACCTCCTTATGAAAGCCGCTTGCAATTATTGACCATGTATACTCTTGAAACTCGACGTCAAAATTCCAAAGCTCTATTCGCTGCGAAGTTACTCAGTGGAAACGTAAACTCTGAGTTTTTGTTATCAACACTGAACTTTCGTGTTTGTCACGGTGAGCGTAGACATTATAGCACCTTATCCATCCCATTTCATAATACCCAATTGTGGATTAAATGAGCCAACCTGCGCAGTTGCCCGAAGCTTTAACTCAGCGTATCAAATGTTCGACTTTAATCATTCAGTTGAAATTTTCAAGTGTCGGCTTATTTGAACGTTTACTTGTTCTTACTAATTTCATAAATGTATTTTACTGTACTAATTTACTAATGTAACCAATTCGTTGGTGAAACTGTCATTGAATAAATTAATAAACAAATAAAGAATCATAAAAACAGATCAACACGATTGCTCAAAATATTCTAAATACCATTTACACTCTCACCTCGTCAACGTTTGCCATGTCTCGGGGAGAGTGTAATTGAGACTTTATAATGCCGAAATCACACTCTCCCCGAACGTTTCGTCGAGCTACTTGGGGACATTAGTTCCCTCCATGTTTTGGCTTGTGAGGCTGGAGAATAGACGTGGCTCCTCAACATTTGCCGAGCGTGTAATTTCGGCATAAGAAGAGAATTTTGGTGAAAATTAGACCTCTAGGGCTATCTAAAAGAAATATATCGTTTGATCTAGTTAGCCTGGCGGGAACCCGAAATCGCAATAGACCAAGGAAATCAGGGGTTTACAAATTGCCGTTAATCAAATTATACAGAAATGCTACGTCATAGCATATCCGACAAATCTATATTGTTTAGTAACGCCTTGATCTCAGAATGAATATTTTCAACACAATTCAAACAAAGTTTAAAATCAGTGTACCTTAAAAATTCATCTTAAACTCTCTTTAATTGAGAAATGTGTATATTGTGACATGGATTCCAGAGAACGGAATCATATTCGAGCTTACTATGAACTATAGACGTGTACAACAATTTCAAAGTATTCTTATTATTAAACTCGCTAGAATTTCCTATAACAAAGCCAAGCAAGCTGCGAGCTTCGTTAGCAATGTTATTAATGTGATTAGCGACAAAAGATACAAAAATATTTTTATTCACATTCTACAATGTTTTTTTTTCATTCTTATGGTAGAATTTCAATGTGTCTCTTTGAAAAATCGCTTGGTTTTGGTGAAAAATAGTCCTCGAGAGTAGCTTTGACATATTCTACAGAATTCATCATGTTCATTCAAATGACTTTTATCACGGAACAAATAATAGTGAGAAAAAGCAATAGATGGAACGGAATTTGATGAATGAGTAGCTTTCGTCTAGAAATCAAAAATGGTCGCCTTCGCAAACACCTCGCAGCAGATGTTCTTGGTTGTTGTTTGAATGAGATTTAAAAGTTCGAAGTGGATTAACCTATTTACAACCTAACAAATATATGTCAAATCTTTGGACACAAACACCACCTTTAGGCTTTTACAAAAACCACCCGTAGGCTGGGCCATCGCGTTATTCCTGTTTTTCTAGCCACTGGTTTCTGTGCTTGGCATTCTTGTGGTCACAAATCAGTTCGAGAGAGGTTCATTCTGAAGTCATGAGAGTACAAAAAAGCACACGTTCACGCTCTCCAAAAGATTGACTCAGAAAGTTTGTGGAGGATACAGTTTACGGAATTTTCCGATGGCACGTAGATTACTTTTTACAGAAAGTTGATGCAGATAGTCTATCCTTTAATCCCGGACTTTAAATTCACACAGTAGAAAAACACGCGTTGTAACATGGGATGACCAAATGAAAGGAAGCGGTGTTATACTCACTTTTTTCGTCGAAACTTTTTAATAAGAATCAAAAGTTCTCAATATTCGTTTAACGGATTCTATCTGTTTTGATAACAAAATCAATATTTGGACAGCTTAGTTAAATGTGATATAAACTCTCAATCAGCCTAAAAGTCCAACTTTCAAAATTCATGCGTAGATATTTTTGACTTCAACCAGATAAACGTGAGGCCTGTTGGGCGGGCATAAGTTTCAAAAAATTCTAAAACAATCAATAAATGAATGGACCATACAAGCAGAAGTTTGTTCCATAACTGCATGGATTTACTAATTTAGACGGATAAAAACAGAATAATAACTTTATATTGTTCTAGGAAAGTGCGTATTCGTTCAAAAACTGGGATGCATAACATTTTTATAGTTGAAAGTTAATAAAAATTGAGTAGTTTTAAAACTGAAAATTTTAAATGAAAGACCGGTGCATCTTTTAAAAGCTAGGTATACTTCAATGTCTTGACAGATATCGATATTCAGCTTCTAAAAAAAATTGGTTTATCATTTAATATCTTTGGTAAAAATAAATCTTAAAGGATCTTGTTTTAGCTCTGTTGACTTTAAAACACATGAACTTTGAAGTCATATATTTTGGTGCCATAGGTACCCGGTTATTTTTAACTCCTATTAATATTTGGTTGCTTCATGTTCTTGTAGTTTAGATATACATATAGTCTTCTTTCAAATTGTTTTAGTCTTCTTTCTCTCTGTATGTAACCCAATTCATTTTCAAACTAATACCGGTTCAACTCTTCACGCCCTTACTTAATCAGTACCATGCAATAAGCTACTAGCATTACCATCAGTTGCCACCACAAAGAACCTCCTTTACTTTTCTGCCCGCTCAACAATCACTTAAATGAAAACCATGCACCTGAACTACAACGTACTTACACTGCAATATAAATGCAATTTCTCACCGTTACTTTATATGTAGGTAAACGTTTTTAGAAAAGTTACTGCATTTCCAAGAGCCGTCGCTCTTATTTCGCCTGAACTTTCGCAGTGTTCCCGATGAAAGTGTCGTTTGGTTGCGTTGGTACCGTTGAAAAGGCAAATCTAGCAGTTGCTGAACTGACGTTCCTCTACGTGTGGATGTGCAGGAGCCTGGCGAAGCGACAATAAAACACTATCAAGGTGAATTTCTTTGTGTCACTGTTATTGCATTAATTTGAGAACACTTTTGCTGGTGATTTTGTAGAGCTTTATGTAGTGCATACTAAAAAGGATATAAATAAACGAGTTGACAGTGCTGATTGATTTTTTTTTAATGAAAACACTTTTTGATGAGTTTTTGTGGATGTTATATTTGGCTGCCTGATTTACGAAAAGTGAACTATGGGCTGTTTCATTATGGACCTTTGGTTGATGGAAACAGAGGATGTGAATTTTCGGGTCTTGTTTTAATGGGAGTTTTTGTTTTTATATTGATGTTGCTGATTGCAATTTTTGTGTATCCAGAGATTTTATTAAATGCCATATCCATAGGAAACATTGTAGAACGGTTGTAGGTTGTTGTCTGTTGTGGTTAACAGGTACTATGTAAAGTGCGAAATGTTTTCGTGTGTAAGAAACTATGTACTGAAACATTCGACTTGCTTTACTGACCAGGATTTAGTATCATTTGCGAGCTCGTTAACGACAAAAACATTCGTAAAATATAACTCTTTTATGAATTAATTACGATGCATTTGGTTTGCTGGGTAGGTACTATACAATTCAAAGAAATGGCTTGGTAAACTGTCCATCTGTCAGTCATGTCTGTCCATCTGTCAAATAAAGCAGATTGCAGATCGAATAATTTTTAAATTAAATCAGGACTTTTTAAAAAGTCTTCACACTCGATTCGTAAGTAATTGAACGTAATTGTTTTTCATTTTATGCATAAAATCAATAAATCGATCACTGTGCAATTGAAATAGGTATAATAGGTACACGCGTCTCTCAACTACAGTCTATTACCCTTTCCGATATTTCAAATCAAAAAAAATTTACATGCGATGACTTTAATTCATTCAGATACAAAATACATTTTTTCTCTCAAATCTTTACAAATCTTATTATTATCTAACATGAAATCCATTTAGTCAAATACAACCTCTCAATCATCGACAAGTCAAAAGAAATAAAGCGATCTTCGTATGGGACATGTTCGTAAGAGTAGGAACGTAGAGACATTGTGTTCAGCAGTGCTGTGCAGTTGTAGGCGCAGAAAACAAACATAATATACAAAAAAAAAAACTCCGATCTGATCTGATAGATAGTGCTGCCACATTAAACAAACATCGTCAGAGCACAAAATACAAATCCATTTATCGATTGTGTCGATCAGTTTTACGGTAACAGTTTTTTTCCTGTGTCCTCTCAGGTTGGTTTTCGTTCGAGTCATTTTTGATTCTTTTCTAGACTTGTACAACTGACGTTGTGACTTTCGGTATTGAACCTTTTTCGGATCTTGTCATCTCCAGGGAATTGTTTCTTTTCTTGTTTTTAAACGGTTCTGGGCAGGAACAACAACAAAGCTTGAAAATATCTGGCGATATTTTTCACTTGTTTTACTCGAATTATTGCAAAGAATGCAATCTCTTCGTTCTTTGATACATATAGATAGGGATATATGTACCTACGCAAGCCTGAGCTGGATGATCTCGAGCCGATTTTCGGGCTTATTTAAAACAGATCTCATGAAAATGATAAATAATGTTAAATCTACAAAGACATCGTAGAAGTGCAGAAAAAACGCGATGAGTTCAAAATCAAATCCAAGCAAATAACCAAATCGAATCGGCAGACCAGTTGTTCGAGCAGTTTTTCTCCAACAAAAAGGTAGCTGAATGCGAAAGATATTATTAATACTCGTCGATTCAACAAGAATCGCTAATCCAAAATAATATGCGACTGATCGTGTGTTTTCCAAAGAACGATCTGTCTCGGTGGCGGCGGTCAGTTGATTTCGACGATGACTGAAGTGAAGAGACGAAAAAACAACACTGATTGTTTTGGGGGAAGAGGATCGGACAGCGATCTTGTTGCATGAAGAGAATGTAGCAAAAAGACAATCGCAATGGCAGATACTTAATAAATTTCCGAGACGATTTTTGACATATCTTATTTACGAATCGTTTTGAATGAAATTTGTGCCGTTCGATGTTGTTCGTTCAAAGGTGAAATTTGGTCATGATGACAACTGACTTTTGATCGTAGGTATTGGTATAATTGTTGCAAATCTAGAAACTCAAGAACCTGTGATGCAGTTATCTGAGCCTGAAAGAGTTTGATTGTGAAGAACTTTAATCATAATGTCGATTTGAGTATGTGACGGATTTGGCAATTGACAACTTAACATCGTAAAGAAGTTAATAGCACGTAAGGCTGGTAACAGGTTTTCTACAACCTCCTGGTCAAATTGAAATCGGTGCTTTTTGTAGTCTTTTGTTGCTTGGCAATCTGACGCAAACTTGAAGGAATAAGCCAGTAAAGCTTATTGTTGCCAGAATATCGTACCCTACAACTTTCACTTTAAGTAGTAACAGACGTGCAAATATACTTTTGTAATTTTCCGCGAGAAATCATTTCAGATCACTAGCTGTTGATCATAAAGATACTTGTTCGAATCGAAAACGTAATGAACGACTGCCCGTTTTAGTAGGAGTGACCTTGTTAATATCATTATTATCTTTGTCATATTTTTTATCGAATCATTCCATGTAGATTGAAAATCGAATCCCGTGTAATAACGCCACGTAATCAATCGATTGACTTTTGATATGGATATAACGGTGGCATTTCAATTAATGTTGTTAGTAGGATTGTCGATAGTTATATGCCTTTAAAGTGCGAAATTAATTCAAGCATAGTACGACTAGGTGTTTAGTTTTGGAGTCTCTATCTACAAAAAAGGTTATACCAAAATGTAATGTTTCCGTCTCGAGATCTGAGTTATACACAAAACCTTCATTTCTACTTCTTTTGATCTGCTGCCAAAAATATGTAAATGAGATACTCAAAATCAAAGCATTGATTGGTAAAAATAATGGAATGAATATCATGGACGAAAGAAATTATCGAGATCCATACTGGTTAAACGAGAAATGCCAACAAGCAGCAAATAAACTAAAACGAAGCAGATGATATTTAGCGTCATATACTCAGATGAATAGAGGTCATTAGGAAACTCTTGAAAAGTTAATAAAGCATTAGAAAAACCTATACTAAAAGTAAATAAAAAATCCATGCAAAAATTATAAACGTTTGGCAAGAGGTCGAAGAGAATCTATGGAAAAATCACATGGAGAGGCATCACGCACATTATTTGCAATTAAAACTTGACGTAGGAACGAAGGCATGCGATTTGTTGAAGGTGTAATCTCGTATATATTCTCAACAATGGAAAAAGTATAACAAACTTCCAATGGATGGTGTAGGTGGACTTTAAGGAGTCCAAATACTCCACTTGAAGTGCTTTTAGCAGCACAGTACTCTTTTTGGTCCTGCTGGAAGCCTGCTTATATTTCGCCCATCCATCCACTAATCGATTCACCCGGGTGGCGATTGCGGGTATTTCACGCTTTTATTGCTTTGATAAAGTACTGAGACAAGTTGTTTACAATAGGTTTCATCCCTTCCGTAATCCTGAGCGGCATATGTTCATCAAAGATAGATCTTCTATTTCTAATCTCAATACATTCACTAACATGGCTAATTCTGGTTTAGACCAACAGAAACATGTTAATGTGGTATCGGTTTCTTTTTCGTATAAACCTTGAAGGCTATGGGGTGTCTGGCCTTCTTTTGTTCTGATGGCTATCTTATATTTCTGGTCGTACGTGTCCTGTGACTCTGTGTGTATCCATCTATTCTCTATTCTACCCTCTTTCTTTAGTTCCTCAGGATTTGATGCTTAATCCTTTATTATTTCTAGTATTTATCGACGGTCTTCGTTCCTTTATTTGATTTCCCTGTTATTATCCTAATTGTTGCTAAAAGTTCTTTGGTTTTATTTACATGCAGTATTATTTTATTGTATCATCATTATTTTTTTCCTGTTTTTTTTTCAGCTACGATTATGCATTGCCATTCTGCCCTACTAACCATAAAGGTTCTATCTACATTTTTGTAATTTTTAAGTTAACACCGGATTCAAAAACTACATACTCAATTACAGCATTCTACAAAATATGAAAAACCTATCTTTTGTGGAAGTATGTTAAAAGCAATAGCGCAAAATCGGGCAGCATTCTACCATGGTTATATTTAAATCAACAATTGCAAAACTCAGAAACACTGTGACTTCCTAAAATTAACGGCGGAAACCCTGAGAAATATTTTACGCTGTATTCAGTTGGGGCTTCCGCTAGATTCAAACAGATGCGCTAAACACCATTTAAATTCAAAAATACTTTAAGCCTCTACAATAGTTTTCGAAAATTTCTCCACCATTAGCATCAGCATACAAATTGAACACATTTGGTTGGATGCAAAATTAAGTTAGCCTAAGTTTGAAGAAGTCAGAGTCCAAAAAATCAAAAAAAGAAGGCGATCTGATCTGAAATTGATGGATAACGGAATTGAAAAACATCACATTGACACTTTCATTTGTTGCTACATGTAAATAGACACATTGAACAATTCTCTCATTCCACGTATAAAAAAGCTAATCATTCACTGGAATACGACAACAAATAAATTATCCAATCCGTCCTAAATATTCTCATTTTGCCGATTCGTGAGGCGACATTTATATTCGACTCGGTATTCTTTTAATGGGCGGGATTGTCCGTAAACAATGATTTATGATCGACACTAGTTCGGCCAGATTCAGTATTTTTTTCAGCACTTGTACCTACCAGACTCTTCAAGAAATTCATTTTCCTTATTCTTTAACACGTTTTGTACGACCGTCGTCAACATAATCATAGTCTATAGTTTCGTATAGATAGTCTTCGACATTTCTTCTAGTTTGGTTCTCAATCGATTTTTTCCAGTCGTTTGTTATGAAAAAATGAAGAAATGAAGCGAGTCATTTATACACAGACAAATGTACAAAGTCAGTCGAAGCTTGATTTGATTTCTTGTGCGTTTTTCATTTCATTCATTTAAAATTGAAATTATGGGCGGATTATTGAGAATTTTCGGTATTTCTATGGAAATTCGATGAATTGTTAAATAACCGAAACGATGAAAAGCAACTAATCGGAAATATTCGATAATATTATTTATGGAACTTTTATTTTCATCGTGATGAAGCTTTTTGCTTGGTGTCGTGTAGCAGGTATCCGCACCTATAAGTGGCGAGATGAGTTTTTCGAGGATTATGTTTTGGTGGAATGATGTTTTACATTTTTGTTATGTCTGAGAGGTCTTGATTTGACCTTGGTGCAGGTTATTACTAAGTCTTATTCGCCGTTAGATGTTTAATTGTGTTTGGACTGAATAGATTGGGACGAAACCGAATGAATATTCGATAATACCTGTTAAGATTCTATTGCTGCAAACCAGGTTAAGCCGGTAATGAAATATTATGTCAGATAGATTATTCATGTTCACAGCCTAATCAAATTTGAATCGTTAATTGCAATAAAGTATTCAAAAATCATGCCGCACTCGGTGTCCCTTAAAATCTAATATAAAAATGGCGTTACGGATTTACTGTAACATATGTGATTACAGATGGTCCATATTGCTACAAAATATCATAAACAAAAAATGTTTGCACCCTCCCTTTTTAACGTACCCTATTTAGTGCAGTGTGAATCAACAACAAACGGGGTCGCTTACCACTACAACACATCACTATTAAGCGTGAAGAAACGCAAATCATAATATACGTGAGTGTTGAATACCGCACATTGGAAAATGAGCGGGGATTAAAATTTATGATGGGGTTGGTGATGATGACGGGTAACAATCTTCCTGTGATCACATCGATGACGACTAAATGAACTATCAAGGGTCGTTAGAGCCGTGAGTGCCGTGATCGTAAACGATGAATGATGGTAGCCCTCAGAGGTATATTGCAAAATATTTACAAAACTTCGTTTTGCCCAGATTTAGTAGTGCGAGGGGACTGTAATATTTCGTAAAGGGATTGAATATGATCCTTTTGGGTAGTTGTTTGGTATTGAGAATCTGAAATCATAATCATGAGATGAATGTATGTGTCAGTGAGCGATGCTAATTTGGACAACATCTATGTATAAAATTGGTACTCAGGACTTACCTTTTGCGTCTTAAGTAGCCGGCTAGCTGTAATCGAATATTTATGATAAATACTGCTTCAATTAGTCAACTCAAAACTTCATATCAGGGCGGATGTATAAAGGTATATTGTGATTTATGTAGTTTGAAAGAGAGATATCTTAAAAAAATAAATGTGTACGTTGGACTGTAGTCGGGGAAATGTCTAATCGCAATACAGTCTACTAGCTGATACTACTGGATCGTAGAAGAAATAGGTTTTGTTGTTCAATAGTCTACGATAGACGCAAGATTCTCTACGTGAAAGTTGCTCTCAATTTCAGGTGGATTGTTTGGATGGCTCACTCGAAAAATCTTGTTCTTAGTAGATTACGATGCATCCTTGAAAAAGAGCTTCTTTTTGGATGTTTAAGACATGGCTATCGTGAAATCTTAGCACAAAAAATAGAAAAACGCTTGTATATACCCGATTCTTGAAAATAATCTCAACAATCGGCTTACATGCCATTTTCCCGCATTCCTTAATTGCTGGAAAGATTTGATGGAGATCGCGTTTAGTGTGCTGTTTGCAACCAAATTTTCAATATACAGCACAAGTAGCGTTTTTTGCGCTTATGCCGAGAGCTGGTTAGGTTAGTAGTATTGAAAATCAGAACTATCCATTCTCAGTGGTTGTTTTTTGCTACTGAATGTAACTATCCTAACCAGCTCTCGATAGAGGCGCAAAAAACGCGACTATAGTTTCATTAACGATTGCTCCACGTCGGTATATTTGATAGAATTCGTCGATTTTGTGGCTCTTGTTCTAGATAATGGGCATTAAATTGATTTGATTTATATTAATTTTTCAAAAGCTTTCGGCAAAGTCAACCTTTCGATGGTTGTTTCGGATTTTGTAGTCCCTTATTTTCCTGCTTTTCATCTTATATCTTCAATTGTACTTCTAAAGTTGGTATTTATGTTTTTTCTCCTTAACCTTTTTATCTCACTTCTGATGTATCGCAAGATTCCATTCTTGGTACTTTATTGTTCGGTCTTTAAGTTCTAAATTATCCCTCTATGATACCTATTTTAAGCTGTTCTATGAAATACTTCTGTCAAACATTGTATATTACTGCAATCATATCTAGCAGTCCTAAACACTTAGTGTACAATTCAAATGTATCCAAATGTCCTTCTTTATTAAAGATAACTTTTTGGCTTTTATTACTCTCCCTCACCTAATATTTTGCTTTACGTAGGTCAGCAAGTATAAATACATATCTTGGAGATTTTTTTTTGACACCAATTTAAAATTTGGATTTTATATCTAGTGATCACAAAGTTGCAAGCTTCATGATTTGCCGTTCATGTTGTTTTTTGCATATCTCCATCTGAACATCACATGATAATAAAATTTTGAAAGTTTTTAAACCTAAGTGGGCACTAAATCGCTAAAATTAGGCAAAGAAATTTTGTAAAATTTCGAATTGCGATAACTTCTGACAGAGGCGAAATTTACAGGGCATATTGATGTTGTAAATTGTAAGAAGTATATCTACATGATTTTTGATGATTATGCTGGTCTATAATCAAATCAAAATAAAATACATGATTCAAGATCAAAATGTATCGATATTAAGAGCAGACTATCTGTTTACGCAATTGACCGCACCATATTGGATATGCTAATTTAAAACTGTGATATCTTCCAAGTTACCCTTAATTTTAAAATTTTTTTTTTATTCTACATTAGATTAATTGGCGAAAAAATTTACTTAACTTTTGTTTCAATATATTAAGACTTAAAAACGTAGCACTCGCTAGAAAAATGCGCTTGAAATTGATAAATTTTTCATTCGAGGAACATATTTTTCGTTTCAATTGCCATATATTTTCCGTAGAATCAAAATTCATTGCAAACGAGGAATGAAGGATTTTAAGTTCTCGTGAGCTTCTTAATTTTATGAAGGGAAAGGGGAAAAACTGATCAAATTCTTCTGAGTTTAAATCGTCACTGATACAATCGATATTAAGTAAACGGCGTATTCGATTGATCTTCTGAGATCTTTAGTGTCATTTAAAAAAATATGACTTGCTCTATTGTGAATGCACTTCGAGGTAACGTCCCCCAAAGTACAAAAATGTAATTTTTCAGAAGAACGCTTTAAGAAAAATACCAATTTTTGTATATATTTTCTTTTTTGTCTCAAATCCAAATTTATCACATTCGAAAGTTAACTGTGATAAATAGTCGATTAGCTACATATACCGTAACCTTCTAAACAGGTCTCCCGCGGGTCTCTCCCCTCTAATCCCTTTATATTGAACGACTTAAGTGCCCGTGCTTTCGTTCTGAACATTAGGTCCTTGTTTTAAAATGCCTCGGTTTTCGAATAAGTTACTTACATGAAAAATTCCAAAGCCGTAAAGCTCAAAACTATATTTGGGTACTCCTGATTGTCGGAAAATTGTAAAACCAACGCCATTTCAATTAAAACTCGCTATGGGTCAAGAAAAACAAAATTGACAAAAGAATTTAAAAGTCTAGTCTGACCTTAAGTAAGATCAGATTTGGTTGGATTAATATGCTATGTCTCTCTTGGAAGACGCTCAATAAAATAAAGTAAAGCGCTATAGCTTTTGACGTAGTCATCAGTATGAATCGAAATTCACACAGTTTTTGTTGCAAAATTAAGACACGGCAATTTTAGTTAGGAATACTTCCATTTACTTTTTAGACAAAAAATTATCCTGTAATGGAAATAAGGCAGAAATGTTTAACTATCTTAAATTCGGAATTTTCGTGGGCGGTAACCCTAAAAATCTTTCTGTCCCTAGAAATTCTGATGTATCCACTGAATTTAAGCAAAATTCACAGGGCAGATTGCTCTTAACGTAAAGCAAATCTCAGAAAACTTTTAATCGCGGTGCCAGCAAAGCGCTTCTAGCACCTGTATATTGCAAGCATTTTCATGATAAATACCCTGTAAAACTTTAAAAATCTATATTGCACTATAACTTTCGATTCAGTTATTGAATCAGAATGAAATCGATGGTGGTGACGATTTGGCCACTTTCGCTCTGGCATTAAAATTTTCATATGCCACTTATTTTTGATACAATTATCTGTTGTTTTCCTTCACACAAAATGATGAGCATTATACTATTTGGCAATATTGAAATTCAAGAAATAGCTTTGTTTATTGAACCAGGAAACAGGATATTGCTCTCCTATAGTTTTTATTATTATTGTTCTTGAAAAATTTACAGAATGTTACAAAACTAGGCTGTTTGAAGACATTGATTTTTGTTTACCTCAGCTTCACAGCTAGGACTTTTTCTGTACATTTCTTACATTTCTTTCATAACTGTACATTTCAATTGTTCAATGCTTTTGTCTGTAACGTGCCGTCGTTTTCTGTGCGAATAAGAAGAAAACCGCAATTATTGTAAACTTTTTCATTCTCAAGCTTTTACCTTCCAAAAATATTACAATGTATCTATTCAAAAAACTGTCCTCCTTTGAACTGCAATCGTTCGATGTTCATTTATTTTTCTGACTTTATTTATCAGACCTATGATTTTTTTCAGTTTAGAAGAATCATTAAAATTGTCTATAAAAACTCATACTATAATAGATGATTTTCAATCCTGAATTTCAAATGGTTTTTCACTATACATAAGATAGCATAATAATGTAAAAGACGTTGTTTTGCTAATACATTTATTTTTTCCTTCCAGGTATGTTTCATGTCCTAATCATCTCTTTGATCGTAAGTACTATTTCCTATTTATTACATATTCTGAATTGCGACCAATCGAAGTTATCAAACATCTATTTTTCACCCGAATGAGGCGAGCATTACAGATTCATTATTTGCGGTGTTATTTATAGTATTATCGTGATGTTGTTTCCTTCCTTTCACTTGAATGATGTTTTTTCAATAAATATAGTCCATAACCTAATGCATCTTAAATGACGTCTTATTTTTCGTTTGTCGTTTCTTCGCCATTGTTACTGTTACTCTTCTTACTGCTGCAGCAGGCTGGTCAGGAGGGAGCGACAGCAACAGCAACAACAACAACAAAACGAAATATAAGAAATATCTTATAGCACTTAGTACCCCGCAGAGTACTTGGGAACGATGTACAATTACAAACAATCATCGAAGTCGGACGAAATGTGTGTGTATGTATGGATTGAATGTTCGTATGATACGTAATCCTGGTGCGAAGTGGGGACTTTACACACGTTGTGCTCCAATCTATGATACTTGGATGTTTGGGTGTGTGTTTCAATGAGAAATGTCTACATTTCTGAAATTTTGTTTTGAGCTCGAAATCGAAATGACGTGAACATACATATCTCTCGTTGTTGATTTAATGTGAAATATGAAAATTATCAGACAGTGTCATGTGAGGATAATTTTGAATTTGCCTCCAAAAATAATTTGGAGGATGTGGACTGCGGTCTAATTCCTCTTCCAAATGGCTACTTTCTCAAAACAAAATTATGTTTTGTAGGCTTCATCTAGTCAGATTTATGTATCGAGTTCTAAAAATCAGTATTCTTTATCATTGAGAAGGAATGCGAAATATGCACTTTACTCAAATCAAATGAACAAAAAGTCCCTCTGTTACAAATTTACAACCATACCTATTTGCTTCAGAAAACGAAATTTTTCAACACAGTCTGTATTCATACATCTAGTATGCGCAGTATCAGTCGATAGACAGTACATATACTAGATATAGACAGTACATATTATTGCAAGGTGACTGTAGAGGTTACACTGCGTACATGTAAATGAAGAGGAAAGAAAACAAATTCGTCATTGTGTCATGTCACCTTATATTCTCTTTTGGAAGGAGCTGTCACTGCAAATGACAGCACTCTGATCTTTTCTTCGATTTAACAACGATTTTCTCCTCAGTCATGCCTTTTATAAGCTCCTTCATTTATTCCACTCGATAAACGTGTAGACTTAGACAGACACAAGTCGACGTTCGATAGATACTAAACGCAGGGAAATCTGGAAAATGAAAGAAAATAGATCTGTCATTTGTTAAGAAAACAAACAAAGGAAATTTCATACAAGGAAACTGCCACGGCATCTGGTTTATTGGAGAAATAATTATAAATATACGCGTGCAGAAGGATAGTTTAATGGAACTTTAGTTGAAGTTTAGCAATTGGGGCTACAATTGTTCTGGTACTCGGTGTCAATTTGAAACAGTTTTGGGCTGCTTGCATAAAAAATTCAATCATTAGCATCACTGAATCCTGCAATGAAAGCGAGTACAAGACGATAGATATTTTGCAACAGAAGTTTCTAAAACCTTTTTTATTTATTTAGAATTTGTTTCCCCCACATTCCGGTGCATGTTAAAGGAAATAAATAAAAAATATACTTTCACTCTCCTCCTCTAAATAATGTTACTTTTTGAACAGCACTTGAAACTGATCTCATACGCTCCCACACTTTCCTCCAAAATCAGACTAAATTCGAATTAACACTAAGCACTAAAATAACAAACACAGCCCGATAGCGAATTTCATTTGAAATTGCCCCACGGTTATTCTATCGCCACCACCAAAAATCCAAGCCCCGACAACTCCTCTTCAGTACTATACAGCTAACGATCTGGTTTGCATATTCTCGTCTTAACAAGCTTCGTTCCGTGTTAAGCCGGGCGACCAGTACCAGGCCGGTTCATTATGATGATCGTCTGCGTCACCATCATCAGTTTTGAAACAAACAAGAAATCGTATGAGAAAAAACTGAAGCTGATTTAAAGGTTACTCAAATATATGAAACGCGGTACAGGTAAGTGATCTATTCGCGTTACCGAACCACACCGGCGAACCACACTTGATCTTTATAAATGGATCGCCAGCGTCCATCGGTCGTGATCAGAGACGTCCTCGGAACTCTATGGATCATTTTCTAATTATAAACGGTAAAGATCTATAATTTGGTTTGAGACGTTTGATTAAGACATTAAATGTAAGCGGAGACTTGATTGTGTTTGAATAACAAATTGATTCGAATGTAGATCGAATCGATTCGAGAATTTTGCTCGCGTTATCCTACGAAGATGAGAATCACGATCGATGATCCGAGCAAATTGATGGAGATTGATGAGCCGATGCCTGCTTGGCTTGAAACGTTTGAGCCAAATCAGGTGTAATGTTACGCAGCACAATGTGCTGCTCCGGAGTGCTTGTTATCAGTGTTGCAATTGACCTTTTTCTGATTACATAATCGCCGAAGTAGAACAGGCGGCCTACCTCAAAAACCACTCGTCCGGCCGCCGTACGAGATTATCGAAAACTCAAAACTGACCTTGGCTTATCTGCAAACCTCGATCCTTTGTGGTTTGATGGCGAAAATCGAAGCCGACAATCGGCTAATCCGGGTCGAATTGGTGCTTGAAATCCTCAAGCCAAGGAGCGAAGGATCCTCGAAAGACGATGATCCTCGATTTGCCGGGTCGGGCCAATAGAGAGGTAAGTAGCTTGCGAATACAAGATGGTTTGACTGACAAACACACAGGCCCTATTGAAAAGGTGTCTTCCTGTCTGTTGATCTGCTCTTATCTGAAGTGGCCTTTGTTGGGGTGATTATCAAGCACCGGTTTTCAGGTCGTTATAGACTTTACGATCGCACAAATACGTAACAGAAAGGGTCTTTTGTGCGGAGAGAGAAAGAACTACTACTGATCTTCAGCTGATCCCCGGATTGATCTGTCGCTTTCGCTGCTTGCGTACGAGAGAGGCCATCTCGATTCCAAACTCTCTTTTTTATGCGCATCTTTTCACTTGGACCGTCTCGAAAGAAAAGCGAAAATAGAACGACAAGGTGTGCCAAATCCACTGTAATTATTGGATCTGTAGCGCTTCGGACCGATATTTTTTCGTCTGTTTGCACTCTATTACTGGGTGGCAAAACATTCGCAGCATGATCACTTGCAGATCGATGTTGATCATCTTGGTCTTCGCCGATGTACCGATTTTAGATCTGTCGGGACCGGTAGTGTCGTTAATGTGTTTCACAGCGGTGTATCACTTAAAACTATGCTTCATGTCGTATTTATTTAACTTCGTTTCATTTGACAAATCGTTAAGTCGAAATGGGGAAATGTGCTTAAGCAGGAAAATCATAAGTGAACTGTAGGCAGTTTATTAAGTGACTGGCTGAATTGATTGTCATTTGTGTTGGAACAATATTTTCATAGGCGATGAAAAGAGTGTTGTGTTACGTCGCTTCATCCTAAAGATATCAAATACTTGCCACTGTAAATGCTTTTGCTTTATTTATAAACATCAAATCTGCCCGCATGCAGTCATTTCATTTATTCGATCTCTTGCTCTCGCTGAAAATCTCTTGTCACGAAGACAAAAAAATTGCACATGAAAAATATGGTTTTACGCATATCAATAAGCTATCATAACCAATTTGTAAGATTAAACGATTTTCAATTCAAGAAACATAACGAAACGAAAGACATGCAAAACGAGCAAGAAATTCGCATTTGTGAGGCAGCTAAAGGAACGCTTTCGGAATAATGAAAGATAATGGGGAAGGAGATGAAACCTTTGTAGCACACCGTTCCAACGGACTGATACGTGGTATATCGTGCTGGAGTCTGTCCATCGCATATGCATTATCAACATTATTTTGTTTTTTTTTTGTTGAATTGCATAATAAAGGAAGGACGATGAATACAAGAGACATTCGAATTCTCATAACGTTTGGGTCGATGTGACAGATGAAAAGTTCGTATTGAAATTGCTTTTCTTAGTAAAGCGCGTGTGATGCTTGTGTTTGATGTAGTATTTGCGAATAATTTGGATAATTTGGATAAAAAAGTGGATAGTATGACAATTCTGCTGAATATGGGCAATACGAAAGATACTAGAATATCGCGACCGAAAAAGTCGAAAAAGATTAACTCTAACTGAAATCTTCATCAGCGACTTGACGATTGCTCCTAATACAAGTGAAATCAATCCAACTCGCACTCTAAACTTTTGAATTTACTAGAATACACCATATAGACACGATACTTTTGTTCCTGAGTATTTGAGTTTGATGGAAGCAGGTAACGTCATCCTCGATTGATGTCTGAAAATCTCTGAAATTACAGAGCAGGTTAGACTAAGCTATGGAAAGCTAAAGTAACTTTCAAAAAACAAATGGGAGAACAACTCACTCTCTCGCATAAAGGAGCATAAATGTAGCATATGGATGGCACAAAGTAGTAATAGTTGTATAGTAATTCCCAAGGCAGAGTTATCTGTCCTTCTTAAGACCATTCACATATAACAAAGAAAAGCAACAGTCTAACGGTCAGAATTATGGTACCATCAGATAACCAAGCGGTTCTCAAGACTATTAATCGTAATCACATAAGTTCATCTAAATTGGCTTCTTCTGGGGAGAGAAGCCTTAAATGAAATAATAACATAGGACTGTCTGGAACTGATATGAACCTCTGGGTATGAAGGGCAACCATGAAACGAGAAAGCTTATGCCAAAGATAAACATGGGGCTGAGATTGTCTACATTGGTCACATTGGTGCTTTACGAAGGCCGGCATTGATAAGGATATCCAAATATGGACTACAAAAAAAGAGTTTAAATCAGCTTCGATAACAAAAAAGCAAAAGAAGCAGTGGGATGACTTTATGCAGATACTGTGAATGCACTGCAGAGCCATAATTTATTTACAGCTGGCGCTATATGCTTCGGTGATTTAAGAATAGTGATAAATTACAGCTCCTAACACAATAATGCTTAGCGAAAAATTTATAGGAATAGGTGGTATGCTTTATAGCACTCAACGTCAAGCATAATGAGCCCCGATAAAAAGCAAAACTGTGCATCTTCCCGAACCAGGATATGAACCAGGAACCCTAAATCCCATAATTTATGGGAACCGTCGCAATGAAGCAAAAACAAATTTTACTTATGATCCTTGTCACTATATTTTATAGGTCAGAGTATTTACATAGCGCATGCGACCACGAATGCTACGCTATGATATATATGGGAGTATGCACGATGTTAATTTTTCTAAATATCATATTATAGTACTGAAAGCTACTTTTTATACCTCAGGCTATTATATATAGAGTGCTATATATGTCATATATGATATATAGAAAGCGGTATGTTACAGACGAATACACGCTTTATGTTTTCCTGCAGTGCAAGAAATAACAAAATTTTCATCTATAAAAATGACCAAGTTCATAAAAAGCCTGAGTATGTTATAAGAAATAACGCTCGGGAGGCACAATAGATCCCAGAAATTGCAGTGCTACGGGCCACCTGGGCCAAATTCAATCATTCACTCAAGCTATAGAAGCAGCCTAGTAATCATGACAGGAGCTAAAATATCAGTAACAGTCGAGTCTAGTTGAGTAGTTTCTGTACAGTATTTGTCACACTTGGACCAAAACGATCCGAGAGAAGAGGCTATTGCACGAGTGGGCTTTGACTACATAACTCTGGACATTTTTCGCCTTCCTGGTAGAAATGAATGGAATGATGGTTTTAATCTGGTTTTTATATGCTGCGGTATAAACACAGATAAGCTGAATCTAAGACTGTTCACTAAGCCATTATAGTATCTACTAGACAATACCGTGAGTACCGACCAAACTAGCGATCAGCAAAATACCTTAAGAATATTAAGAAGTTCTTAGCTTAAAAATTATTTTTTTCGATCGCATGATAGTCTTGGGTCTCCAAGGGCATGCGTTGCACCAGGCAGCTGTTAAGTTCAACCACCAATGCTCTTCGCTGTGTTGTGGCAGTTCTGCTTCATAGGATGGCACGTGGGGCACAGGAGGCAAAGGCTCTACGATTTTTGTTGGAACTGGGGCTCAAACGTTTAAGAGGAAATCACCCTCTATCTTATGTGCAAGCATCCAGTACTAGCGAGGAGAAGAATGACCTCACTCAGAGCACCATTTCTCTCATCCTTTATTGACTAAAAGAGAATTGTGTAGTTTGTTAAACTAACTAGATAGTCTGCAAAGTAAGAGGGGCTAACAGAGTAATATTCGTGGTGTCACAACGGGTCGCTTTCGGTAGGACTCTTTGATTGACTGTCACTAGGTCTAATCTAACCTAACCTAAAACCTCCTGAATGGCAAGTGCTTGTTACTCTGACAAATAAATGCAAAATCCTGGCAGTGATTATTATAATGTTTCGTTTGGATTGCATAATAATCAGAACTGTGCAGAACTGTCTTCAATACAGATGGATGGGTATAAGCATTTTCCAAACTGGGTTATCTATGAAAATTTAAAGAACTACCAAAATGAAAATTATTTTGGCTTTAACTGGTGAAAGCGTTCTTTAATGATAAAAAACTGTAATCTTTCCCGTCTCGTTTCTCTAACTGTCTATTTTTGACGGAATCAATTTATTCGCTGCATCTTTATGTTGCTGATAAGGTTTAAGGTTGAGTTTGACAGTCAGCCTGACTTTTATTTCTCAATCCAGTTTCGCAAAAGATTAAGTCATTAACCATCTGTGTTGATGCGGTGAAAGTAAAGGCAAATCTTTCTTTGTAATTTTCAGTCAGAATCGAATTTTGAGTTGCTTATGCGGAAAAGATTGAGAAACTCTGGGCAATCTGTGGCCAAAATGAATGCCCTCTACATTACCTGTGACAAATCACCAAGACAAAAATTTTAATAAGAACAATCAATTGAATCGAATGCGAAAATCATTTCTGCAAATATCTAGCATAGATTGCGCCATCTTATTCAAATGCATCTAATTAGATCCACCTTCTTTTATATTTAATTATCTAATTTTAAACTGATTTGCATTCGCAAATAAATTATCAACGATAAATTATCATCATAGTCGCTTTGTGCCCGATTCGCCGGTACGGGTTTTTGCCGAACACTACTATGTTTGGCTCTGTCTAACGTACGTCAGCAAGCTTTACACTCGTTGGCTTAGAGAAGATATAGTTACCAGTTACCAGCATACATACACTCACATTCGAAAATCGCGCCAAAAGCTAAATAAAATTCCATGTCATCCACATACGCATCTTCGAGCAGATGGAATCCAGTTTCGGAAATCATCGGTGTCCTTAGATCTTCATGAATGGTTAGTTGGCTACAAGTTATTTTCTTCGTTTCGTCTCTTCCTCTTTGAATTAAGCCAGTCAATCTAATCATTTGCGCGGGAATGAAACCAAAAGCTTCAAGTTTGTAGTTACACATATGCAAATATGTAAGTAGGTAACTAGTATGCACATACATCCATATGTAGCTGTGAGGCAGACAGCGCATTGCACATATGACACAGAATCGTGGTAGACAACGCGGGATCACGTTTGTTTCGTCAAATTTCGCTAGAGGGTGCGATTAAAGCGGATTAGCACGGTGTCTACATGCCACCTTTTTGAATTTATCGAACTGCAAACAATTCGAAGTGACAGTTTAATTTAATGGTTTGTAGCTAGATACTATGGGAAAACTGAAGAAAACGTTTGCTAAATGGACAGTTGGGAATGTTTTTGATTCGGACGCGATTTTTGATATAGAAGTATATTCTATGCATATATAGGTACATTATATGACCACGCACATGCCACGGTGCGTGGTCATATAAAAATGAGTACAATATACTATTTTGTTTCAAGATTTAGTCAACTAATTAGCTAAGTGTAATTTGCAAACGGCTGATAAGTCAACTGAGAGAAGCTTAATTGGGATTAGGTCAAAACTTGCAGGCTGTTTTGTGCTGCATTGACCTCTTTAGGGCGCCACAATCAATTCTTCTGCTTGATTTTACCTTTAAAATCTCACCACAATATCGAGAATTCAGGCTCAAAATTCATCAATTAATACTACAAGTCAGAACCTGGCTTTTTTCAAATTAAAACAGCTCCAACGACCCGGTTCACATTCCCATGCCATTCTTCCTTCTGCTTCGTCGTGCCATGCACCAAATCGATTCGTGACAAGGACAGTACGTACACTGCACAACAGACCTTCGTCGTTGATCGCGTCCACATTTCATTTATTATACTTATATGACTGCTACAAACATTGCTATTCAAATTAATTGCATGTTTGAGAAATTTGTTCGAGCTCTTCACATCGTAACGAATCAGAAGATACAGATAGTAACAACAGTTACCAACAGAACATTGTACATGCAACTATAAATAGACACACGATTTGTTTGTAATACCTGTATAGCGTTCATCGTTGTTGTTTCCGAAGAAGTTGAGTGAAAAAATGGAAATAAGCAAAAACAAAAATTCCAACAACAAAAACAACACAAGATCAACCGAGAACATAACAAATCAGAATAGTACGCGAGTATGGATAAGAACAAGGTGGAGATATAAATGTCAGGTGAATTTTAAAGAAACAAAAAATTGAATCTCATTATAAATACGCTCCAGTACGAGATGGGCAAAATGTGCAGAAGAAAAGAGAGGTTTTTCTACGGCGAAAAGACGCCATCAAGCGTGGGTCATGGAGGAGTCGAGATTGAACTCGAATGCAGAGAAAACTTGAAGTTCGTACTGGTATGTGTGCGTTCAGATTTTGAAATGGCATAGGATACCCCACAACGCCCTGAGCTGTTTTTGGTGCGGTCGCGTTCATTGAATCATTTAGGCATTTATTTAAATTGTAGGTGGAATTGCATAGTGTTATTTATTGAAATAGCAATCTGGAAGAAATTTCGTTCAGACTTGGAAACAATTGGAAAGAAAGTCGTCCAAGAAACGCATTGTCCATTTGGCTCAGATGTTAATAAGACCCCTGTAGTAAGATAGGGTTTTAAAAGTATGTTTTATTCTGTTTAGAACTGATCAGAGTGACATGACGAATGTGGTTTGGGCGTACAAGCGGTGTTGATTAATCTGGCTGTGCGCAGAGGACGAAACTCGTTCTAGAAATTTTGGCAGAATTTATCATAGTTACCTGATAATGAAATAAATCATACCTTTTGTTATTTCGTGTAGCACAAAGTATGAGACAAGAGGTTAGTCTACAGTTTGGCATCCATTGAAGAACAAAAAACGTTACCCAGCGCTTTATCGTCAGCATGATTATCTGTCAAGATATTGATACTAATTAAATAAACAACTTATTTACTTAATTTTCTGCTTATTCTTAATTCTATAATTTTTTACTTATTTCTATCCTGTTTCCATTTAGTTTTTCTTAGGAAACATTTTCAAAGCTCACAATGCAGCTCATAAAAAATGAGATAAATGTAACATAGTGCCTTTTGCTCCAAGATCTTATCATATCAAACAGTTCAGCAGCGGTAGAATCAACGCAGAGATTACCTATTCCCTTAAAAACCATTAGGAAATTTTCACCCGTGTTTCAAGCTCATATTTACTCTTTCATGTATTTTGGATATCTTTGAAATTGATTCTTATATGTAAGTATCCGGGTTGCTTAGAAGGTAAAATATTCATAAAAGTGGTTAATTGGAATGAACAAAAATTTTGGCACATCTATCGACCTCTGGCGACTAACGACGTGTCGTTTTTTAAACTTTTGATGGAACCATAAAATCGCGTGCGAGTGGTATCCTCAATGTAGTCGTTTCCGTAGGGATTTTTATTCATGATAATATCCAAAATCTTCTTCAAAAATTTACTGTTTAAAATCATTGATTTTCTGTAGAGGTGTAGGCTATGACTTCACTTTTCTTTTCATTTTTTTTACAAATATTTGATTAAAACAGCAAGCAATTGTTTTTGACAGAGATAAAAGAATCGGACTTACTTGAAGAATGGTACCGGAATCCCATCAATTTTTAGCAATAGATTCAGTAATTTGCTGCTCACAATAAACTCAAATAACAGTTTTGAATCATTAATTTGATTTAAAACTGTTACTACAAATCGTCTAGTGATACTCAGCCGAAGGAAAAAAGGTGGGATAAACGATTTATGGGGCGTTTCACGTGAAGCGGACGACGAAAAAAAGTCGAGGCTCTGGATTTCGTTCATATTGCGCATAATGGTACTTCTAGAAGACAAGAACGCGCATACACAACTTTTGGTTTCTATGAGCTTATTCAAATCCAATCATAGTTCATGCCGAACATTGCGTTATCCTAGATGTCAGTAGTTCCAGACAAGTAATATTAACAAATAGTAATATTTATTGATATCAATGTAGCCGAAGCATATCATATTTTTTGTGAAATTTTGTTGAAGTATATCGATAACAATTGTCGCGTTCCATTTTTACTTTACTTCGAAGTACTTGGCAGCAGATCACAAATTTAGTGACTTTTATGGGAACAATAGAAAGATTTGCATGTAAATTAAAAAGATAATTTCATAATAAGAAACCTATCAACTAGTATAATTAACAATAAATGAAAAAAATTGAAAAATAAAAGATATAAAGGAACAAACAGCGTTCAGATTTTAAAAGAGTGGGATGTAGTTTATAACGCTAGACGATGCTAGGCTCCCAGACGATGCAAGCAAACTCTAATTTTGTAGCTTTAATCTGACTTAATTTTTGAAAATGGGATAAAACCACAAATAAAAGGGAGTGAAATAGCGGTTCGGACATAAAATTGTAAATTTTGTTCAGTAAATTCTTAATTGTGCTAACTAAAAACATCCGTTAGGGACAGAGTAATTCAATACTTTTACCACTAGCTCTCAATCGAGAATCATCAAATCATTGCTCAAATCACAGCCCAAATCTGACGTCTTAAGCTTAGTATTGACTTCGGTTTCACGTGAAATTTCGTATGAAAATGTAGGTTTTGTTTGAAAGTTTGTTTCGGCGAAAATTTAGCATAAAATTTAGCGAAAGTAATACTCACTTCGAAGCGTGAAAAAGTTGCTTTCGCTTTGAACATGCAGATGGCATTGACATATCTCCGATCATTTTACGTCAGTTTGGTATCTGCAGCTCATTCTTTCAAGCTAAATGGTGGTATTCCATGTCAATAAGCGTTTGAATTTGGAAATTGAATTGTACCGATGTCTTTTCAATTACCAGATGATGCAGACTTGTCAAAATTTATCTTCACGATTAAGTCAATACCAGCCTTTACTTGGAGAGTACTTCTTCTTCTTCTCCTTTTTACATTTCAAAGTCGTTATCTTAACTGCAACTCCGTGCTTTTTCAAGGATATTTGTCGAATCAGTTGAAAAATACGTTGATTGAATATTTGTACCGATGCACGAAAAGTATTGAAAGAAAATTTTATTAGAAAACTAAGCAATAGTAAAAAGTGCTTAGGTTTATTTGTAAAAAAACATTGGACACTGTAGATCATAACACTCATTTCAAAACAATGTGAAATGTAGGTTTCAAAGAAGAAGCTTTTAAATTAACTGAATCCTATCTAACAGGAAGAAAGGATCCACTTGTATGCCTGTATGCACCATATGAGCTCCAAATATCCGAAACCGCGCTCGGAGACGCATCTCCAAACATTTATCTTCGCTGGATGTTTAACATTGCGCTGAATAATATTAGTACTGCGGGTGACTCAAGTTACTTCGTCGGAAAAAAACAATCTTTGTCCAATGACGAATCATATTTTCGGTAGCTCATTCTTTGCGTTTTTCGGTATGTTTCTCAGAGAGCAGATGTTCTGATGTCTTGGGACGGAAAGATACGTTTGCTTCTTTCAAACGCCGTTCAATAGTCTTGAGGCTGACCTATATTCGTCTCTTAGCGAGAAGAGTTTGAGCTTGGCGTGTTCGCAGGGAAGAATCCAACTAAAATAGCCGAAGAATCGGCTTATCCTGATTGCTCGTAGTCGCTAGCATCAAGACCTATTCGGAAAAGTCATCATCATTTTGCTACACTTTTTACCACTGGTTCCGCTTCCCAGCAAACTTCTTCGATTTTAATCACCAGCTGCGGAATAAGATAGTATTGGCCTTCAGGGACAAACATAAAAATACCGCTTCGTTGCGCTTTTAATACTTTGCAGTCATTTTGGCTTATTTGCTTTCACTACAATGTTGGGACCGACATTAGCCTAGTATACAAACCGGATCGACTTGGACTGACTTGGCGTCAAACGGATTGAAATAGAATTCAAAGTAGGTTTTCGGTGCAACTGGCTCATAATAAAAATACTTCCGGTGTGAAGAATTTGTGACCGACTATAGTCATTTTTAAATTTGTTGTATCGTGGCGCATTTTATCTTTGAGTCCGATTCAAACGGCCTTTTTAAGCTTCCCCGCAAGAGAGACGTTGCCAAAAGTTTAAAAAAGGATTCGATATCCATCTATTTTACATGTATAGATAGAGATTTTAATGGTGGAATTCCAAAGCTATGTCGGGGTAAAACGTTGAAATTTATTTAAGTTAAGTGACCGTAGTTTCCGACTAAAGAAGTTACCCCAAGCGGTGAGGACTGGACGTTTTCAATCAACTAATATATAATAGTTCCGATAGGTTAAGCATACTGTACAGCATATTATAAAGCTGTAAACAAGCTGTCGTTAAACATTTCAAATCTTACTCCTTTGCACCGTTTTAAGAATTCATTTTGTCATGACCTAATTGAAACATTACGAAAACTTTAAGTAAATTGTAGCATTTTATGGTAAAAATTAAAGTAAGTCAATTATAACATCTCAAAAAGTAAGTTAAACAGATTTTTAGCCATAGCATTTAAACTGTATTACAGCATAAACTCTAGCTTATTATGAAAAAACCAAATAGCCTGCTGCTTTTTGCAATAATTTTCTGGCTAGATTTTATCAGCAATTATTTGAAATGCATATGTAGCAATCCTCAAAATTATATTAAATCATTACAAATAGCTATATTCTGCCCAATTTCATCTTTCAGTAGTAATTAAGTGACATAGATCCGTTCACCATAGTCTAAAATTTATTCTATCCAATTAATTTTCCTGTAAAGCATCACGATAAGAGTATAATGTGAGCGTCCATAATATTACCGTAATTTTGGCCCAAAAGGCCAAACATATATTTCATCAATAAAAAAACACGCTTCCGTTGAACATAAAAATATATCTCAGACTTATTTAAACCGATCAAAGGATACACATTTTTCGAGGACTGAAGACTTTAAAAGTCAAGACATTTATAATTGAATTGAAGAAGAAAATAGTTTGTAGGTGCCTCCTGTATCTAACGTCAGATAAAATGAAAGTCACAAGAAAACATTTTCCCATTTAACCGTTACGAAATTTCAGATCATTGATTTCCTGAATACATGCAGTATATGCTTGTAGAAGTACAAATGTGTAATTTATCCCTTTTTCCATTTCTCTTGCACCTTTATGACGTAGAAGACATAATATCTGTTTAGAGAAACACTAATCCTGCGACTCCTTTTTCATACACTCTTTTCCATTACTTTCATTCGGAATTATTTAAAAAACTGGTCAACAAATAAGCCAGGCGGCAAATCGTTTGTATTTTGAAGAGAAGGGTCAGAGATCAAAAGACATAAATAGCATTTGATGGCTATATAAATATTGTGATAATAACAATCGGATTTGTTCATATTTTCTGAAATGCTCGCGTATTATTATTATTGTTTGCGTTATTACACGATCTGTTCGCACATGCTCAGTAAACCGTGAAAATCTTAAAATTTATTATGCAGACTTATTCGATTTAATGTCACGTTGTGTCGTCGTGTGGGTGAAAAGAGAGTGACTAACTGGCTGTAGGGTATAATTTGTCAAGAAATTTTATAGGTATGGCTATCCAGGATGATAATTATTCGCAAATAAATTGGATTTGGAAATTTTTTCCACAGAATATGTGAGTGGTTCGTATAAGAATAAAGCAAAATGGTCGATGAAATTGTTTGGAGGATCAAGTGTGCAGACTTTTGATAATTTGCATTGAAGACTGAAGAATCATCCAGTGTATTTCTCTAATTCTTTAAACTGACTCTTTAAAAGATTCCTCACAAGTTGTAAATTCAAAAAAAAAAAATTAAGTTCCATCAAAAAATATGTTTCCTAACCGCTGTATGTCCATTAAAACATTACACATACGAGCATAGTTACTATGTTGGTGACATTAAGCCAGAAAGACAAAATTTTTCAAAAATGTTGCTCCCGTTAAAATTTGCTTTTAATTTATCTTTGGTGTCGAGAAATACTGAACGCCAAAACTATGAGACAAGCTGGGCACCGTGTAAATAAAACTCATTTCCGAAATTTACAATTCAAATTAAGCGCTTCCCACTTTATATCTGTTCTTTGCGGTAGTTATGCATACAATCTTTGAATTGACGTAACTATCGCTCTTCTTTGAAAAACTTTTACGCATACTTTCCTTGTATTCTCTTTTGCACACACACGAAATCCAAATGTCGAAAGGAACATACATCATTGCCCGTAGATTTTCCACACTTCTAGTGAATCTAACTTGCAAACAAATGTACATATTCAAATGGCTTTAAGTCCTAAAGTACCTCGCCAGCAAATCCACTTTTTAATATAGTTTGTTTTTCGTATGCAAGGGTGACGTTTTGCGTGCGGCTTAGTGACAAAAAATGGCCGAACCTGATCAGGGCAAGCAAGCAAGCAGGCAAACAGGCAGCTAGACAAGCATGGCGAGGGTAGCATGCTTATAATGTTCAACGTTCAGGGAAGAGACAGCACCCTCTCTCTATCGGTGACTATATGTTTCTGTTGTTGATGTACGTAAGCTGTGAACCGTTTTTTTTTTATTAATATTTATGTACTCTCTACGCTAAGGCACACACCCCTTGATAAGTTTTGGCTGAAATCGGATTCCGAGTCCGGGTGCTTTCTGGTTGGAATATATATGCGATAGGGATGTATGGATAGGGATGCGTGCAAATACACACATACATACATCCATACATACCAAGCGTATTCGAGTAAGAGCTGTAGTATCAGAAACTTGACAAGTGACAATGGCAACATAAATGGAAAACAGCCAAGGAAATGAA
Source organism: Nemotelus nigrinus (assembly GCA_947369275.1). Classification (NCBI taxonomy): domain Eukaryota; kingdom Metazoa; phylum Arthropoda; class Insecta; order Diptera; family Stratiomyidae; genus Nemotelus; species Nemotelus nigrinus. Next base: position 3,632,758 of record OX376372.1, read on the forward strand.
TTCCGCATCACAGACAAGCTACAGTCGGTATTTGCCAGGAACCCCAGATAAGGCCAATGACAAACACGGCGGTTTCAGCGAAGCGTTTCCCGAGAGGAAAATCGAGTCGGTTTAGTCGTGCGTTCATTTAGCATTGTGATGACACACACCGCGATTTGGACGCCTCTCGGTTTTGCAGTGCAAAACTAAACCGACACGGTTTTCCTCTCGGGAAACGCCTCGCTCGAACCGCCGTGTTTGTCATTGGCCTAAAGCAATAACAAACGCCGATGCCAAAATAGGCACGCACTGCTGTGCTGTGAGGACTTATAAATTTCGGACTCGATCTGGTAACTCCTGAACCATACACTCCAGGTCTCCCCTGACAATTTGAAAACATCCACCTGCCTACCGTCCAATCCCAGACTCCCGATCCGTTACTGCCGAAGAAAGGATACATGAGCGAATCGACCGGGAAAGGAGATAGCGGGAATTGGGTAAGGGTCCGAGGACATGTTTTCAGATTTGTACTACTACTGGCTGTATTGACGTTTTCACTTGGGAGCTTTCCATTTCGTTTGGGGTTGCTATAAAAATAACCATCCGTTTGCCATTCACCGTTACCCTTCTCCCCACAGGATACTATGTCTGTGGCTGGCAGGCAGCGTTTGGGAGCTGGGATTGCGAAGGAAGCTTGAACATACGGTTTTCACTTGTTCAAAAGGTTTGTCGTATGTCGTTGTCTGTTTGTGACGTGTGTTGCATTGCATCCACCCCTTGGGCCCAAACCAGCGATTAGTCTTCGGTTGGGGATGAAATATTTTGCGAGTGATCTGTGGGAGTTTTGGGCTATCTGTTTGCAGTGCTTGTATGCGTTTAACTATTGTCGATATCTTACGGGCACGCGCTCCCCGAAAAATCTGTCCGTACAGAGAAATCAGGATTTTGGTAGTGTGCGTTACTTTGGTATGTTTTTTGAGTGCGTTCATTTTGTGAGATACTAGTAAATTTCATATCTATAGAGGACAAGATTGTTCGGAGTGTTTTCCTTGAAATTTTCAAATCAATTCCCCAAAACAGTAGTATTTCTGTTTGTGTACATAGTTAGTTTGGTTTGGTTTGGTGTGTGTTTGCTTTTTTGCTTAGTGGTGAAAATAGAGAGAGCGAGTGTTTGTGGGATGAATGCGTGAAATTGGTGAAAGGGATGCCTTTGATTGTAACGTAACGGAATTTCGGGGAGGAAAGATACATACATAAATACGTATCTATCGAATCAAACAATAGAATGGGTCGTGGTAGTGGAAATGTTTTTTATGTAGTTACACGTCAGGAATTAGAAAAAAGTTTCGATATTGTAAATAACAGATATTGCGGTGTTGGACATAAATCCCTGCCGTTGATAAAAAAAATGGGTCGGTTGGTTGTTTTCCTTGTGGTTTTCTGCTGTTGAATATTTGGATTACAGATTTCGGATTTAATAATCAACCAATTTGTGGTAGTGGCTTGAGGTGAACCTGAATGAAAACTGATATCGTAGGTGACTTCATTTTGAAGGATAAACACTTAGGTCTTGGATTTGATCGAAACGATAAGAAAAGATTATACTTATTTAAATCCAACATTTTAACAAAGCGTTCCACTTCTTGACACAAGTTATTCTGATGCGAAAAACGGGACAAAACGAAGCTAATAAAAAAGCTAACAATACACGCACAAAAGCAAAAATAGAGTTGATAAAAAATTGTACTTCAAAGCTGTTTTTAGAAGCATTATTTTCCTATCAAAGCCATTGTAATGAATTGTCTGTTTATGCAGTAATTTGTAATGAGCTGTTTCAACTGCTTTTGTTGCCTTTATACTCTGACCTTGCAGCACATCAAGCTATTGATGCTGTTTTCCAGCTGATTAATAAGCTTATGCGGTTAATCGCTAGTTTTTCAGGTTTCAAGTTTTTTATATTCATGTACTGGTTCGTCTGCGCTGGTACTTTTTTGGGCAATTGAATGCTAAAAGTTTCCAGTAAATTTGATTTCATGCTAATAATCTTTTATAAGAGTAACGTTGATCGGTGAATCGCAATTGAAACAGCCATATTAACCAATACGATAAAGGATTTTTAAATTGAATTGGAAGTGTCCCGTGCTTTGTGACAAGCATTTATAACGCAAGAGAAAAAACCGACGATTGAAAATTTCCATAATTTTTTTGAAAATTTTTATTTTTATCAATTGTCATGTGAATGACGTCCGTTTGTAGGTCTACTTAACCGGTTAAATTTATAAATCTTCATTTATTGAGTATGCCGTTTATCGCTCAAAAGTTAAATCAGTAACGTAGAAAATAGCTTGTTATTTCTATTTTTATTTCTATTTATATCTAAACTACAAAGACATTTTTTCTAGTATTGTCTGAGTGATTCTTTTTGAAATGAAAGTGTTGTCTATCAAAAGTGGCGGAAATACCAGCTTTTATTCATCCAGATGAAGCTTATTTCGTACATTTTTCATGGTTGGTTTGAAGTGAGTGAGATTTCATACATTCAACTCAGCTGCAGTGTTAATATGTGCCGATAATAGACTATTTTACAGATTTCCTGTGCAGCAACTGATGTCATCCAGCGCTGAAATTTCACATTTTCTTTACATACATTTCTACTTTGATCTTGCGCTTCTTTTGATGTTTCGTTGTTAAGTCTAATTGAAAAAGTGATTCTTTCATTCTTCCACGTTAATATTGCTTTAAGAATGTTCTAAAATGACGTATATTTTTACTCATAGCCGTCATATTATATTAATAAAGAAATTTTCTTTTAATTTTCGTAGGAGTATCGTTAACAAATTCCACCAGTGTCTTGGGTGGTAATTACAGAATTTTGAAATTTTAATCCTGAGATCATTGATGGATAATGCAAATTTGTGTCGTTGGATTTATTTTCACTTCGTTTTTTTTTGCAAAAAATGTACCTTCCGTAGGTTCACTTAGCCAATCAAAAAAAAATGTTAGTATTAAAGTACTCTGAAAATATTAATGGGCTAACCAATCGCACTAAAACTTTCGTTGATTATCCTTGAAAGTCAACACCAATTTCACTGAAAAAAATCCACATGGCGCCCAGAGCCATGTAACATAGCGCATTATTTATGGCCCCATACGCTATGTACATAGTACTCTGAGCTATGCAATACGGCTCCCAGCGCCATAATGTCAGAATCTACATAGCGCGTGGTCCTATGTAACATGGCGCAGCATTTATGGTTCCACACGCTATGTACATAGTGCCCTGAGCTATGCAGTATGGCTCCCAGCGCCATAATTACATGGCACAAAAATTATGGCCCCACACGCTATATTACATAGTGCCATGATCCATGTAATATAGCTCATGACACTCCAATTATAACTCGCAGCCATGCTGTGTGAGGGAAGGTATAAATGTCAGCAAGTGACATTAGAGCTTGGGTCTACATAATTGACTCATTTTGAACTGAAGTACTGGCTGCAATATTTTCGATACTTCGACCGGTGAATTTTCACACTGGAGCAGGAACATTCAATAGTGAGTATGTTGACTCGAATTTATCGAATTTATATTTGGTAGAATTTATATTTGGTGGAATTGATATTTGGTGGAATTTATATTTGGTGGAATTTATATTTGGTGCGCTAAAAAACACATAGCGCCAGACGCCATAGTTTATAGATTTCTGGCACCATGTACATAGTCGATTTCAGTCGATTTCAGTCGATTTGTGATAAAATATAGCGCCACACGCCATAGTACATAGGAGCAGATGCTATGCGTATAGCCCTCCACGCCATGTACTATAGTCCTCCACGCCATGTACCATAGTCCTCCACGCTATGTACCATAGTCCTCGACGCCATATACTATAGTTCTCCACGCCATATACTATAGTCCTCCACGCCATATACTATAGTCCTCTACGCCATATACTATAGTCCTCCACGCCATATACTGTAGTCCTCCACGCCATATACTATAGTCCTCCACGCCATATACTATAGTCCTCCACGCCATATACTATAATGCTCAACGCCATGTACTATAGTCCTCCACGCCATGTACTATAGTCCTCCACGCCATGTAATATAGTCCTCAAAGGCATATACATGGCATGGAGGACTATAGTACATGGCGTGGAGGACTGTGTATGGCGTGGAGGGCTATAAGCATAGCGTCTGCTCCTATGTACTTTTCGCCATGTATTATGGCGTGTGGCGCTATATTTTATCACTATCCCTAAATCGACTATGTACATGGCGCCAGAAGTCTATAAATTATGGCGCCTGGCGCCATGTGTTTTTTCAGTGTTGTCAGAGCACAAAGTAAATGGTCTCTTCTATCGTTTTTTTCCTTCTGTTTTTGGTGCTACAACCTGTTCCTGGCTTTTAATCTTTTCAATGCCTCGCCTCCAAAATTTACGACTTTCTGACCGCATGCTCCAGTCTTTGTCCATCGAGCTGCTGAGTTTTCAAACTGGTCTTCGCCCTTCAGTTTTCCTTTCAAACACTCTTGTAGGTATTTGGCTTTCCTCCATACGAAATACGTGGCCAGGCAATTGCAAATCTTGTTGCTTGCTTATTTCGTATAATGTATGCTTGCTTCGCCATCAGTACTCACCACTTTTAGCTCCAATAATAGGTGCGTTTTTTTGCTCCGATACAGAGCAGAATAGAACTATGCCGCAAAAACAACGATCTAGTATAAAACAGCAGTGCATTCGCTAAGACTGACACAGGTTGCTGTATTCGATGTGGTAGCACAAAGCAGCTGAAAATAAAGGGAGAATATAATAACGAGTATAAACTACCACAATCGATAGAAAATAGAAAAAAAAACTAACAGAAAATTACCTCTTTTAACTTTCTAAAACTGGCTTTTTCTAATTTCCTAACTTCCAAAACATTCAACATAACCTTGGAAAAACCAAAGCCACCTCTCACAATAAAAGACAACTTCGCATGAGCTTTTCTTTTTTCTATCAGCACATTCTATAGTTCAGCACGTGAACTACCAATGAGGAATAGAATTTCTGTACTAGTGAATTCACTGGGACAGGAGTGTTGTTGTTTTCAATGCGTATACTCTGTTCTCTGCTGGATAGAGGAGCAAAAAAACACGCCTAATATTCCAGAGCACTCTCCTTTCGAAAGTATTCAGCTTTTTTTTCAAAAGTTTGTGGGAAGGTATAATTTTCACAGCCGCAGTGTTTACAGAGGTCTAATTACTGACTTGTAAACTTGGAGCATTGCTTTAGTTTGGTGGATTTGACGATCACCAGGGTAAAGTGAAAAGCCTTGCTCACGAATCAACCTTTCATGTTTACTTTGCGGATGTAAATGATCGTGGTAAAATGTTGATATCATCCAGATATGCATCTATTTGCCTGGATTTGTTTGCGGATGAAGTGTTCAAGTACCATTTTAATGTTTGTACTTGCAAAAAAAAAACATCTCGAGAATATAGTCCCAAAATTTGAAGTCGAACCGAGCAAAACTCCCGAAGTTATTGATTACTTAGTCGCATCTCCTCTATCATTGTAGCTCCGACAGCTCGGAGTATCGTGATAATATTCTCAAAACCACTTTTTAAAAGTCCGTGTTCACTGCCATTTAAAAACCACATTGCTGATTCATTTCAAACTTGGTACACACTTTCAACATGTAAAATATTTCCCCCCAACGATAAGTTTTAGATTTTTTTTTTACATTAAGGGGATTTTCCACTTACAAAAAGGCCAAATTTTTCGTGCAAAATAACAATTTTCACTTCAAATGACCACCAAAAATTTCAAAACGAGGAAAATAATAGTCAGAGAAGGTTGGGGGGAGGAATTGATGATATTTGTGATTAAAGTTTAATTTTCTTCGATTTCAAATAATTTCCAGCTGAGATACAATGAACACCGCAAATCGTCTTTTCCGAAAAGCCTGCTTGAAAAACCTTTGTCACTGGTTTGTTTGTCTATATTTTCGCATATACAAATTACAGAATGTTATTGAAGCGACGCATAATAAAAAGCAAAAGGTTTAAATAAATTTCTAAAAAAAATATGAAATGAGGTTTTTTTTTTGTTAGCATATAGCTAAAATATTTTTGTCCTGATGGTTGGTAAAACTGTTATAGGCTCTTGTGTCAATTTTTAACGCGATCTGTCCCGTAGTTTCTTTGTTATTGCTTTGCAAACGATTCCCGAATGATTTGTTGTGGTGGAAGGAAGGTTGCGGTCAAGAGAACTAAAAAGTAAATTAATTTCAATGTAGGTTGCTGCATGTACTTTTTCGCGGAAATGTAACTTTTCTCTGTTATTAAGCATTCGATAACGAATGCTTTGTACACTGAAAAAACACATGGCGCCAGACGCCATAATTTATAGACTTCTGGCGCCATGTACATAGTCGATTTAGGGATTGTGATAAAATATAGCGCCACACGCCATAATACATGGCGAAAAGTACATAGGCCCACACGCCATGTACTATAGTCCTCCACGCCATGTACAAGGGGTGGCGGACTATATTACATGGCGTGGAGAACTATAGTGCATGGCGTGGAGGACTATACTGTATGGCGTGGAGGACTATAGTACATAGCGTCTGCTCCTATGTACTATGGCGTGTGGCGCTATATTTTATCACAAATCGACCGAAATTGACTAAGTACATGGTGCCAGAAGTCTACAAATTATGGCGTCTGGCGCTATGTGTTTTTTCAGTGCATCTGAAGATGATCCAGTTTGCATCCAACAAAAGGCCACGAACCTTCTCAAGTTCGGAGCATCTGGAGGTAGAGCACTTAATGTTAGGTGATAGAATTCTATCAACGAAATTCCTGAGGGATTAATGACATCAAAGATCATATCCTCTCCTATATTCAAGAAGCTTGCTGATATTTATACATCTCCTCACACAGCATGGCTGCGAGTTATAATTGTAGTGCCATGAGCCATATTACATGGCTCATGGCACTATGTAATATGGCGTGTGGGGCCATAATTTCTGCGCCATGTAATTATGGCGCTGGGAGCTATACTGCATGGCTCAGGGTACTATGTACATAGCGTGTGGCACCATAAATGCTGCGCCATATAACATGGGACGACGCGCTATGTAGATTCTGACATTATGGCGCTGGGAGCCATATTGCATGGCTCAGAGTACTATGTACATGGCGTATGGGGCCATAAATAATGCGCTATGTTACATGGCTCTGGGCGCTATGTAGATTTTTTTCAGTGTAAATATGCAATTACTTAGCTTAGTGCTAGCACAAGCTCAATTTGATAAAATGTGAAAAACAATCTAATAATACTAAAAAGTGAAAATTTATTGAAATAAGTATTCGGTCCTGATGGATAATACCATATGAGAATAGCCAATGTTGTTCCATGAAAAAGTCTCGTGCACTCAGAATTTCTGCTACTAGGTCAGTTGGTCAACGCACAATATTATTTGAGTATTTTGAATCGTTTGCGGGAGAAAATTCGTCGAAAAAGGTCTGAATTATGGAACTGTGACTTTTTCTTGTTTCCAAAAAATTAAATTGTGAAGAAAATTCGCATAGGAAAATGAAAGCCATGCCAAAATCGGCCTACCAAACTTGTTTTGAAGATTGGAGAATACGTTGGTATCAATTGCCTCCGATAGTGATTATTTTGAAGGGTATTAAACATTGAAAAATGTTGCTGTTTTATTTGCACACTCTGGTTAAATTTGGAACAGAAGGTCAAGACTTACAAGCTAGCTTGGTAAATCTCACACTGCATTTTGCCTCTTTTATCGATGACATACATTCTGCTTAGGACGCCACATTGGATGAGTTTTACTGGAATTTCATCGATGGTCAGGGCATTGTTGTTTTCCTGGCTTTTGATGGCTAGCTAAAATTCTTCCTGTATCTGAATCGACGGACTGTACTGTCTTCTGCCAACAGTACAGAGAACACTTGTTCTTGAGAGCCGTGATCAGGATTGTGGAGCTCTTGAATCATTTCATCTTTATCTTTACAGATAATTGTCTTCGAGTTGCAAGCTTCTCCTAAAACTTTCCTCTACTTTGTACGTTCATCCCATTTTGTTGTTTGCTAGGTTGTCTGTTGTTAGGTCTGCATTGGATCTCGTATCCAAGTACATGCTCTCGCACTGTCTTGATAGCTTACTCATGCTCTAATGTTCTTACAACATGCTCTCACCCAAAGAACTTGTGAACGATGATTTAAACGCTTTAATAGTACTGACTTCTATATAAAAGGCAAAGAGCGTTCAGAACAACCGAAAAAGTTTTAAAATGCAGATTTGCAATCATTAATGCATGAAAATTCAGCTCAACTTTTGGAACGATTGGCAGAAGTATTTCATCTTGCTTAGCCTATAATTTCCAAACGCATTGGAAAATATGTAGAAGGAATGAAAAATGACTTCAAATGAATTCCAGGAAAGATACATTCAAAGGCAAAAAACCACTTGTGAAATTTTGCATTCCAGGCAGAAAAGATCAGATTTTTACATTGAAACGTAACAGAAAAATCATAGGCAGATGGTCCAGGCCAGCCTTCAACATCAAGAAAGAAAGGTTTTTCTGTGTATTTTGTGGAAGAGTAGAGAAGCTGTTTATTATGAATTGCTTAAACCTGGTGCCACAATTACTGTTTATATATACCGATAAAAATTGATAAAAAAAACTTCATCCTTCCCATTTTGCCGTATTTTCCAGTCCATGCAACATGGACTTTCAGAACAGTATTTGCACTCTTACGAAAAGTGAAAAATTAGTTTGAAGTATGGCTGGCCACAAAAAAACGAAAAGTTCTCTTGGAATGGAATTCATTTGTTGTCAGAAACATGGGAAAAGTCATAGTTAACAATAGATAAAGCATTGATTATCAAGGTAATTTTTTTTGTTATGGAATTAAACACTTAAATTTTTCGATCTATTCCACATTATTAACCAAAGTACCTATTATATTCAGAAACTTGAGTGTCCTAGTGGGTAGGGCACTGGCTTTTTGCGTGTGGAGTTTCTGGTTCGAGTCCAGATTCGAACGAAAGACCGCACACCGAGCTTTGAGTTCATCTAGCTCTGAATGGTAGTGGTTTTAGACATTAAATAAATAAATAAATAAATGGTACCTGAGTTAATCATGGGTAAAGTGAGTCGTGGAACTATTCATTCCACATTCGTATACACATTGATTGTAGATTTGTGATGAAGCTCTCTACCAGCTTCAACTCCTAGACCCAATAAGGGTTGTTGTTAGATTGATTTAATTTTACCTATTAGAATCAATATTGTTTAACGAATCAAAATGAATAAACACCAGATGGATCGAAGTATCGAATCGTGTTTACTAACGGGACTTATTTTTATCTCATTGGACTTTGGAACAAGCAAAACTGCTATTGGTGGTGTGAAACAAATATGCAAGAGATTCATGGGACCCAATCACATCTACAAACTTAAACCGTTTGATGTTATATTTTAGTAGATGAAATCATCCAGCATCTGTTTGGAAAATTAGGCCACGACTCGTGTAAAAACTAACAACCAGTCAATATTTCATCAAAGAGTTGCGTGTGTCATGCACTAAAAGATCTCAAGAGCTGCACCATAAATGACTACTTCTTCATAACTTTCCACTTCATTCGGATCCCATTATGTGAAAATAAGTTGAATTGAGTTTTGAAAGGAATCAAAACTCAATAAAAATGAAATATGGATTTCCTTTCAATCACAGTCCCGTCGTAAAAACCCTCCTAAAAAAATCAAGCTTGGTACTTTCTTCAGTCTGAATACTAATTTCTTTAAAGTCATTATGTTTATATAATTACTATTCGGTCAATAACTATAACAAATGAATGGCAATCCAAAGTGATTTCCAATTCTCATTTGTCTTCGAAACGTTGTACAGAAGATTTGACTGCCACCAAACCTTTTTCATCCAGTACAAGCCTTAGGAGTAGGGCAACAAAAACCACCATACTTAGATATACAGCCATCGAATGTGTAGTCACATTTATATATACATACGTACTACTCAAAACAACACGGTCCAACTCTTTGTCGAAATGGGAGTGTACAATAATTGATAATTTCAATAACAATAAAAATCACCTCTAGGCAATTCAGTGGAGTAGAGGAAAAACTAGACATCGCACAACCAAGCCCATCAGGCGCAGCAGACACGGACAGTCAGTTCGACTCAATCGAAAATATCAATCAAAATATGCATAATCAATCAATTCTTCAGGTTGACTGGTGCTGGAACTGCTCATGTTTTTGTCTTTAGCCGTAATCACAGGCCAGGATAGTTACGCAGACTATGGTTCGGAATTTATGGGTCTGTGGATCGAAAAGTGATTTCCCAAACTTAGCCTGCACTCAGAAAGAGGCCAGGAAGGGGGCGGTTGTGCGTTCAGGTCGGTTGGTAAATCGACCATTGTCTTGTTCTGATCGAAAACTGTTCACTTTTTCAATTGCGAAATTTGAAATGAAAACGCGGCCATCAAAACTGTCTCTCTCTATAGTTCACTCTCTCCGGCGTCGGTTTGGAAATCAATTTTTTTTTCAAGAAATCGCGACATGCACAAATTCCGATGAAGATAGATACACATGTAAGCATGCATGTACAAATGATGTCTAGTTAAATTAAACTCGTACTAGGCGCCCCGAGTCTGGTGTCCTGAGACTCGAGACACAGCCAAGACAGACTACTACGAAACAATTTGTTATGTCACTCATTAATTATTGGGCATTCTATAATGTCACAATTAGATTAACCTGTTCTGCTTTGATTTTACTCTTGCATTCGATATTGCCGTTTGTTTGCTGCCAGCTATCTGCTAGCTATTCGATGATTACCAGACCAGTGATGGTGGAGCCCAGATATGAACAGTACCACGTTAAAACAAAAAACTCAGCTTCGGGGCTCCAGCAGACTAAGCGATCACGGGAACACGAATAAAGATGAGGAGTGTGAGACCCAGGAATGACTGGCATTTTCGGTATCTGCGGAATGTTGTATAAATCCGCAAGGGAATAAGATGAGGCATCTGTTTTACCTTCGTGGATGTTGCTGGGTTTCTACCTTGCTCGTGTCCGCGTCATTCGACCAGGCAAAGTAGCTGTCAAAATTTTAATAAGAAGTCATTTCTTGGTTTATTTTTGGATTCAGTTTTTTGTTCTTAGTACATGATTGATAAATCAAAGTGTTGTCCATCTTTAGGTTCTCAATGATACTATTTGGCTTTCGGGCAATGCAGGTTTGAGCTTTGGCAGTCAGCCAGCTGCTTATTGCAATCAACTATGTATTACGAGTGTGTCATATGGGTAGTATTTACAAATATTTAACGTGATCCGCGCCAAACTCGCGTATCCTTTTTATGTTCGTAGTGTGTACGGTACACATCTTACGCATTGTCGGATTCTCGAGACCCATATCAGTTTACACTTAATTTGAGGTCGTCGTGTCGTTCGGAAATCTGTTTTTCAGCGCAGTAAGTAGAAGCAGTTGCAGACGATTCGATTTCGTAGGCAGTTAGTTCTTTTCTTTGTAATAGTCATTTGTTCAATACCGCTTTGAATTTCTTGATAGCGAACGAACGGATGGCGAGATAGGTTTTTAAGAAAATCGCTTTGGAATCGTTCTTAATATCTGTATTAAATCGGCATAGAATAAGCGTTGAGCGATGAATGCATGAATTTGTATTGTTCAAGAGATTGTTGTATGTAACACGATCGCTATGAGAAAAACCGCAATATGGAAACGAATGTAATATAGGATTTATTGGAAAATGTAGGTAAGTTTACGTTTGTGTGAGGTAGGAAATTTCGGAAAATTGGCATTGATTTTGACTGATTTGTATGGAGAATCCTTTCTTGTATACATTGTTGAGGAATCGAGCCAATAACAATAATTTTGATTCTTAATTTTCTTAGGTTGTTTGAAATTGAGGTTTGAGCAGCAATTACAAAAAATTGTCAAATATCATTCATATTCGTAAGTTCCTCATTTTAAGGATTTTTTTTATTTGAATGGCTGTTGTTTGAAATCGTCGGTCATAAAACCAGCATCGTAGGGCTAATGTATGCATCCGACACGGCTAAGGTTAAATCAGTGTCTTTTCCTGATGATTGTATTATCCACCGCTGGCTCTTAGATTCGATGACTGCCATGACATATAAATTGAGTTTTGGATTCTTATTTGTATATATCTACAAGTTATCTACAGCCAGCTGCTTTAGAACGGTCAAAATAAATCACTGCTAATCATTGAATGATTCGAAGAGGCTCGCGATATCACTGGAAAAAAAACACGGCAAATTCGCCAATTTAGTAGTTCAACGGTTAACCAACGAGCTGCCATCAGAACTTATAGAACAGATATCACAAGCCTAAGCAAGTACCGAAAATCGTTGGATCTCCCAGACTAGAAAAGTTCCAAGTACAGGCAATATCCTGATCTAGGACTGAAAAAGTGACAAATGAAAAACATCAAATTTCTATCAACCTATGCTAAGGCAACTGCTGTGCTAATTCCTAAAGTAAGTAAAGATTCTAGAAGCTACAGCAGTTTCAGACCTACAAGTTTTGGTAAATGAACTCAAAAGCGTTTGAACAATTTTTTTCAAGCAAATGCAGCCCTTGCGCACATCTTATTTGGTTTCAGAGGTGGCCACTCATTAGAACACCGAATTACCTGCGTCGCGAAGGACTACCGAGTATTTTTTACTAAATACAGTATTTGTTTACATGGTTGCCCAGATGGACGCATGACGGCTTCTTGCATAAAATAAAAAAAAAAAACAAAATCTTTGAGAATATGATATCTTTCTGACCGGTATTTTCTAGTAAAAATAACTGGCGGCAAGTCTTCAAGTCAGCAAACAGTGGATTGATTTCTTCAGGGCTCTTGTTGAAGTCCGATGTAATGTATAATTTATTATTTATGAAACTCGGATTGTTTATTTTTGCTGTTTCTGCAACAACAGAAAAAGAAAGTGGTGAAATTTCCTATGTTGGCAAAAAGCGTTTGCAAGAAGGCAATCTATCTTAATATGACGGTAAATTTTAAAGTCTTTATTAAAGCCACCTTTCTGACGAAATTCAAGTGTATAAATTGCTCTAGCTACTCTCTAATAAACTGAAATTTACAGCTGAGCTTACTCTATGTAATCTTCACCGTGTAGATTATATTATATTCAATAACTTTGTATGGTATTCCATTCTGGGGAGAAGATACCAAGTAATCTTCTTGAACAGAAATGACTGCGGGCACCCAGATGCCTGTAGTTGGAGCTGGTATTTATCTGCATAAGCCTCTTCTCTCAGAGAGCACGTTTCTGTTTTCAAACAGAGATACTACCCACAGAGATACTACCCTCTACCTTGAGAGCTGCCTACTTTGCCATTGAAGCAAAATAGAAAGGAAAACGTATCACTATTCGCAGTGACAGTCAAGTTGCGTTGCTGGCGCTACAAGACTCTTGATCAATTTGAAAAACGGCCAAACGCACAGAGCACGATTAAACTCTATCGCCAGATTCAATAAAGTGCATGTCCTCTTAGTAACTGGGGCACGGTGATGTTGAGTGAAATAAAACTGCCGAAGCGATTGCAAAGCAATGTTCAGCGATTCAGCTACAGAGCCTTGAACCCAGGTGTGACGACCACATCCGCATATATCATTTTTCGGAATATGATAGTTAATGTTCTCAAAGAGAAATAGAGGTCTTCTGATGCGGCCAGGCAAACTAAGATCCTCAACAAGAGTAGGAAAGTTTACAGAGGCATGACAGGCGTACTGACTGGACACAACTGTCTAGGAGGACACATGTACCAAATAGGAGTTGCACAGGATGAACTCTGGCAATTCTACCTTAAAGTGCTGACTCTGCGGAGTATTGTATTTGTGAAAGTGTTCCCATGTCTCAGATAGCAACGAATTGTTTGAGATGTGGCAGGTACGCAGAAAATAGCCTCTTTTCTTCTATCATTGATCCTAGGTTTCGTAAAGAGATCTGGAAAACTATGGTAGGTGGTAGGCATGAATCTTTTGGCCAGGTGCGTGTCCTCCAACTCACACACACACACCATCCTGGAGTGTATTTCTTCAGAATATTACAAATATGCCAAAGTAAGATTTTCGAACATTATTTCATTTTTGTAAAATAATCAGCCGAAATTCTTAGCCAGAAGCTCATTATAAGAGTTATATGTACAGCAACTCTTCTAATTTGATCCTTTTTTCAGCTGCCGGTGCTCAATCTGCCCAATTCCACAAGCTTCAGCTTTAAGTTGTGTACTTTCAACAAAAATAAAAACTTTGGACGGATTAAATAATTTACCCACATTGGGCGCAGTTTTGAGCCACTGATATTTCTGCAATTTGGGACTCTAATTGTGTGTCAAAGTGAATAAAGACTAAAGTGAATCAATTAGACAAAAATTATGCAGTCAAACATTTCATAAGAAATCCCATATCAGTTGCTTTGTTATTTTAGTTTATCGAATTACCGTATTTTTGATAACGATTTAAATAAAGGAAAAAGAGGTTCACGCTCAGAGTATATTGATATGACGAATTTCTCAAGACCATCGTTGCTTTACTTTCTTGGGGAAGGCGTTTTCGGTTAAAACTTCTTCAGCAGGCTTGCTGTCACTGCTTGGAAAGTCTGGAAAACATGATGTGTCTTTGAAAGCTATTTTACTGTTAAATGTATTAAAACTAATCAAAGTCTGTAGAAATCCATATATATATTACGTACCCACTTTTATATTAATAACTGAAACTGATGAACACTGTCTTTGGCATCTTGCCTTTCAAAATTATGTCTAAATATCCTATAAACTAATCTTTAGTGTGAAATAAGGTTTAATCCTAGAATCATCATCAACAACAGCGAAACTACCAGTGGTTCAGTCATTAGCATTTACTTAGGCCTCTTTATGATTTCTTTAGTATTCTAGCGTACGCTATCGCTTCACGAAAATAAGGGCCTGCTTTGGCATCTCCTTTTTTAGTCCCTGTAAATTTTAAGTCCCTGTAAAACCGCATCTTTTTTTTTCATATGAGCTAAGTGCCTGTCTCACCACAACTTATTGAGCCTGATTTCATCAGTAACCTCACGGTCCCGACACTATATCGCTAGTGCTTTGTAGTTGCATAGGCGAAAGACCACCAAAACTTATGTCAGGGGACAAATGTCTACCGGATGATCTTCCTATCAAACGCGGCAAAAAATTCGCAATTTTTCTTGTTAAGAACTCAGAATTTCGTTGAAAAAATGAAAACTGGACAGTCAGTCTCGTGCAGAAGGGTCAGTCTTGTGGTCTTATACATAAGGATTTTGGACTTGGAAAGACGTGAGCGGAGTAATTTAAGAAAGAATGCGTCGACAAAATGGACACAGAAAGTAGATATACAAATAGAAACATAAACGTGAGCATAGTCACTCCCGCGTATACTCGAAGACACTATTTTTTGAACCTATAGTATCACTTAATTGAAGTCCTCTGCATGCCTCTATCTGTCTAAGCTCTCATTATTAGTACGCAACATTTATTCCTATACTTATACACATGCTCATCAAATCAAATGTATTCACGCTCAAATACATATCTATGTACCTTACTTAACATTTAATCCTATCAGAAAACCTCCTCAAAATATTTACAAAACACCAACTTATTATCATCCCAAAATCAGAAAACAATACAAATAAACCCTTCGATTACTTCTTTCATGAAAATATTTTCACCTTTTGAACTCGAATCAAAGGGAAATTCTCTTTATTTTTTTGCTCCCTCGAACAATCCATACAATAGCAAAATAGCAAATATTTTACAGCGCATGCAAACAAAACGGTGAGCAGTAAGGGCACTTTACCTTCTCCTGTTTGAATACTGAGCCCTGAGTCAAGGAGATACTTTACGCTCCTATAAATACATTTTTGTTCACTACTAGTTCTCAATGTTCACGCTACTATACTACCCATGCACACAATAAGCTGGTTTTCGGCGAGTCACTCCGACTTGGCGCTGAAGTACCAAAGTACCAAAGTTGGCCAATTTATTTATACTTAAAGGCAAATGGAGTGACGAAAATTTCATATTTATGAGAATCACATCATCTATGAAGGCAGTATATGGTTGTGTGCCTTTTGTTTTCGATGCATGAATGTGTGAAATGAAGCGTGATATTGTGTGAAGAGCAGAGATACAAAATGGGGATGAAGTTGCCCTGAAGACTCAGATGGCTTGGTTGGGTACCAGTGTGGAATGTCATATTCGGAGGGTTTCTGGTCTTTTTGAACAGTGTAGAAAAGTATTGTAGTGAAAATATTAAGGAAAGTGGCAATATTATTCATGGGGTGGAATTTCCAATGGAATTATGACTTTTATTTGTTTGTTTTCGTGTTTGTAAAGTAGAAGGTTAGAATAGTAGCTAGAGAAAAAATGTAAGCGTTGTTCCTCTATCGTAGTTTCAATTACGTTCCAATCAATCAAGCAAGTTTGCTGCTTCTTGCTAGAATCGGGACATACATTATCTTTTGAGTCTGGTTTGGTATATGTTCTAGGTACCATCTGCACTTCATAAATTGCAATATTGAATAGCTACAAAAAAAATATTGTTTACATTACATTATATAGGATTTTTATGCACCACTCTGAAGTTGTTTAGAGTCAATTTTTAGTCACAACAGTATCCATGGAAGGAAAGGAATCACTGTTCCGCTTTTTTTTCCGAATTTATGTCCAACTTTCAATAGGGCATGGTTATTTCACAAGCCTCATTTTTTCCAATGAACTTCGAATTTATTATCAATATCATTTTATCATTTGTTTTCCCAATGGGAATACACAAACAATCAAAATCCTAAACTTCCATAAAAAAATTGTATCTCGGTCGACTAAGTCCGAAGACCATCATATTGGAATCAAATTCACTCGTCCTTTTGTTATGGCAGTTCTGTCCTCTACGGTGGTGACCTTTCTGTTTACACATTCAATAATGAAAATCATTTTGGGGTTTTCTCTTCAATGATTCTTCATTTCACGTAATTTTCAACGATTCTGAAAGGCCGAGGGGCTGAACTTTGCAAGAAATTGATGGTAGCGGCGTTGACGTCGCCGATGCGGTTCACAGCAAATTTTTTCTTCTTATTCGTCTACTTTTCGTTCTTTTCTTCGCGAGAACAAAGACTCATATCGAAACTCAAGGATCATCAACAGAGTTCTTATCCTTCTGATATTGGAGGAAACGTGTGGATTGGGGGTACGAACGATGAACGACGGACGGCGTATTGTAAATGAAGTGATTAATGATTAGTAGTTATTTTTCGATTTTGCATTGTTGCGGAAAAATGTGATACAGATGAATTGCGATGATTACCTGGAAATGAGAGGTATCCTCGTTAGATGAGATAGGAATGGTGCAGTGTTAATAGGGACTCGGAAGATGAGGAAATGAACGATTCGCAAATGAACGGTGAATGTATCAATTGTTGGTTTGATGATGAGGGGATGAGTGTCAAAATATTGATGACAGGGTCGATGATTTAGAGAATTTGAATTGAACCGTTAGACATTTTGAATGCTGATTTGAATCATTGTGTGAAAAATTACCACGCTGCTTATGATTCCGGTCTACGGGACACCAACTTAAACAGTCACTTACATTGAGATACACTTCAAATTGCCCGCAATAAAATCTTGAGCACTCACTTGATATTGTATCCCCACAATTACCAAACAATCCTTTGACAGACTTCGATGCAATTTCCAAAACAAACATCTCCATTAACTCTCATTAAATTGATTGATAGTGGTGCCAGCAGTAAAAATCACCATAAATAATAAGTCAGCCAGCCGGAGTATGGACCAAGGAGACCCCAAAAGCCTTGTTTGTCCTTCTTGCGATCGAGAACACTATAAAACCTACAGACAAGATGCAATTTCATGTGCGGTAATAAAATTTCTTCGGATCGCATTCTTCATCTCGAATGCCGATCCACACCAACGGTACTGAAATGACCAGACCATGTCGTCCCTGCTACACACACGCTCGATGCAACTAAAGAAATGTGGAGCGAATCGAGAACCTTACCTGAACCCACATAGTACCCTTCAATCCGAAAATCCTGAGACGAGATCGGAGACAAAGGTGCAGACGACGACAACGTCGAATAACACAAATTCAAAGAGAAAGAATGAAAAGCGAATAAAACTTCAATATATTTATGACTAATTTTAAATTATATTATGGGTGTTCGGTCACATGGATGGTTTTTAAGGGTATCGTTGGGTCGACTCCAAAAAGGTGATCAATTTAAATGCCGTACATCAAAAATGATTGTTTTTTGTTCACAACGGCTGGCCTTACACGTTTTCGAAGCAGGCGACGAACGACACGAAGATGGAAGAAACTGAAAAGACAGACTGCAGTGGAGCACTGAAAAAATAGAATAGACATTATATTGGTAGCATAAATTTTTAAACGATATGACTTCTAAACAGGTAGGAATACGAAAAAACATGTGTCTGATCGTTATATTGTAGAACGCTAGAGTCTCGGTGTTCTCTTATTTGATTAACTGAAAAGACAATATGAACATGACACGGGATCACAATGTGATAGGATTTATGCCGTCGACACAGACGCAGTGGTCCGAGTCAGAGCACGAATCGGGAATGTCCCACGATATTATTGATAGACGGCAATGAATGTGGATTTGATATTTGAAATTTTTAATGGATTTCATATTCTCATATTCTGGGATCGATGTCATGAAATAGAATTTGGTTTGATTCTTGAACACAAGTCAATAAAATAATAGACCCTCTCTGTCGCAAAGCTGAAACTTATTCTACTTATAGGGTTTGATACATGCTAGTGTGGCAACAATTTTTTTACACCAACTATGGTGGCCACAAATTATATCCAGTACAAACTGCATTCAGTAAACATAATCAAAGAATTTCTAAAGATCTTGTCGCGAAATCAAAATAGAAAAGGAGTAAAACGCGTGCCTGGCGTCATACCAATCGTGTGTTGGGCTAAACCTTCGCCTCTCTCCACCGACAACAAATAATCATTTTCCAATTGAATTTATTATTTAGTTGAAATTTATGAATTGAGCCGACTACGGCTCCATCCAAATCATCAAACAATAATCATCTCTTTCCCTGATAACAATCACGCAATCTGGCGCTCGGCCGGTATTCCGTCGCGGACCACAATGTTGGTCATTACACGTTGATTTTACGTTAATGATTACGCGACACGTTCGGTTTTGGACATTTTTTCCATCTCTATTCTCGAATCTTAAGGCCTTTCATTTAATATGGGGAGCTTGTGGGGACCCGTGTTCGAAATCTGATCAATGACCAAGATAGAGAAGAAAATTCTGAGTTGAAATTTATTATTGGCGCCCGACAAAAAACTCTGGCGGTCGCGTCGCGTACGCCGACTTATACCTCAAAACTTAATCGAACAATATGTAGTGTAGATGGCATGTGTGTTGTTGACGTTAAAATTCAAATTGATTTGAGTCGAAGACCAACAATCAGATATTAGGTTACAGATTGGATAGATTCTTTAATGGCGACAATCATTAGAGGCTGATTGAAAGATAGAATCGCATGATAGGTTGGCCTAATGACGACAGAAATTATCGACAATTAGCGATGAGGTTGTGTGATGAGTTTAAAGCTTGATTGCTATCGGGTAGATGTTGGGTTTGCAAAACATCTAATTTACTAGAACCTGAGCGAAAGCCCGCTCGTGTTAAACATATTGATGGCTAGCATTTGCTGGCAAGATCTTTCTGAAAAATAGATACCCTTGGTTGCTAGGTATCCGTTCTCTGGACCACCTTGATCCAGCAATCAGGCAGCGTAGAAAAATCAGTGTTTTTTCTGAACTTTGCATATATCTGAACAACAAATTACGCTCGTCAACAATTATCATCGGTTGCAGCTTAAATGTGCCTTCTGTACAATAAGACTCCTCTTTTCTCCGCATTGAGTCTATCAAAAACCTTCTGCCTCTCTTCCTGGCTTCCTAGTATTTAATGCTTTTACTGCTTCCAACCTTTTTCACATTTGCAATCTCTTTGCAATGTTTTTTCTTCAGCTTACACCAACCCGTCGATTCCTGCTTTTGACTGCTTTTCTTTTGATTTCCCTCCTTGTCTCTCCTCTGTCGCGACTAAGGTTGAATTGCTTCTGTCCTTACTTGACTCTAATTGTTCTAATGGTCCGGATGGCATTCTCAATTTTTTCGTAAAAATTTTGCGTCTTCGCTTAGTGTCTCTTTATCCATCATATTATTCAATGTTAGTCTCTGTGGTGGTAAATTTTTCTCCTACTGGAAGCTCTCAAATTTTTTTCCCATTTTCAAATCGGGTGAACGTAACCTTACTTTGAACTCTCGCCTTATTTCCATTCTTCCTTGCTTTTCAAAAATTTTGGAACGTCTTGTTTTCAATTAAATCTATAATGCTTTCAGCTGTGTCTTTGCAGTGCAACAACACGATTTTTTTCACATGTAACTACTTCTATAATTGACAGCAACATTCAAGTTGATGTCATCTATATTGATTTTGCTAAAGTTTTTGGCACTATTGATCATTTGCTGCTTCTTGTCAAACGAAAACATTACGGTATAAACGAAATTAATGTCTTGCCCCGCGAAAAATAAATATCATGCCCGCGAAAAATGAATGTTTTGCCCCGCAAAAAAATGAATGTCTTGCCCCGCGAAAAACGAAATAAATGTTTTGCCCCGCGAAAAATGAATCGTCCTCACGTTTCTCCCCTTCTTCTGGTGTACCTCAAGGCTCCATCTTTGGACCAATTTTATTCAATCTATTCAACAATGATCTTCTTTTTGCTTTTAAGTTATTTTGTCTTCACTATGCTGATGACTTAAAAATATCCGGGTGATCAAATATACTGATAATTCTATGCTGTTTCAGAAAATTTAAATACTTATTCTCGTTGTTGTAACTTGAATTGTATGTCCCTAAAATTTTTCCTAGAGTTTTCCCATGACCTTTCGTCTAAAGCTTCATGTCTTTATCTGTAGGTTTTTTGTGATATTAGCCTCTCTTCTGTTGAACATTTCACTGATCCTGGAGTTACCTTTGATTGTAAGCTGAAATTTGACATTCATGTCATAACCATCACTAGAAAGACTCATTCTTAATTTGTAATTTTTTTTATTGTATTCAATTTGATGGGGCAGTTTGCCTGTTGAATTGTGTAAATAAATAAATCACTCAATCTCAAACTTGGGGTCGCGAGATCTTAAAACCTAAAGTTAGCGTTCAAATATTATATTACATTTGATTGAAATATTAATATACAATAGCCTAGTAAATACCAATGTTGTCAATGAGGCCTACTGGTAAAATATTCGCTAGCCCTGGCGATATGATCGCCGGAAATTAGCAACGGTTTCCCAAAAGTCAAAAGTCAAGCCACGTTCACACCCTAATCGGAGACAACTGATCATAAATCTTTCGAAAAACCAATTTTATTTGTCCCGTCACCTTGAGAAATATCAATCCCACTTGGTCACCATCACCACCACTTGCCGAACTCAACAGTTCACCACGTCTCAAACGCTAGTTCCTCTGTTTGCGAATCGTCCATGAGCCATGCACATTGTCCAAAAACAGTCGTCACAGTTTTTCGGAATTCGTTCCAACTCCTAGAAACACACATATAAATTTTGTATATTTTTTTGTCCTGCATGTTGGTTCCTTAAATCGGTGCTGCATTCCCTTGGGCTCGTGCAAAACAAAAGAACACTATCATAGCCTCGGCATCATGTACATGGAACGCGAGAAAGGAAACCCAGAAAATGATTTATGACATCGAAAGAAACACAGATTTGAATAGTTCGTTGAGTATATATGCGAGGACCCAAAGATGCCAAAGATTTTTTTTAGCAAAATAGCCACAACAGGGCTCGAGCGAGCTGTGGAGGACTTTCGGAAACAGTATGGTCTTGTGTTTGCAATTGCTCGTTATAAAACAGCATCAACTAGCTAACGTGATGAACAATCGTAAAATATGGTGTGGACTTAGCATTAGTAGCCATAAAATCATAAAACTCGAAAATTGTCTGACATTGAACATTTTTATGTGCCCAATCGCTTCTTTAACACAGAAATCACATTCACAGGAGTTGCGAACAATGAAAACAGAAATAACTTTTGGTTGACTTTACGCGAACAAAATCAGAGTAGTAACTTGGTCTAAAGGCTATTAGTTTAATTGCTGCAACATCGTAGTAAGTAAGTTTATTGATAATTTTTTTTAAACCATATCGAACGAGACTATACATACTGCTTCAGAGTTTTATAATCAAATTGATTTGTATTTCCATTTCAGGCGAAAAACCTTTCAAATGCGAACACGAAGGTTGTGATCGACGCTTTGCGAATTCATCGGACCGAAAGAAACACTCGCACGTGCATACATCAGACAAACCGTATAATTGTCGTGTTAATGGCTGTGACAAATCGTATACTCATCCTTCGTCGCTGAGGAAACATATGAAGGTAAGTGTTGTGCTGTTAATTGACTTGTTGAAGTTTTACTTGATAAGCGCAATATTTGGGAGCTTTGATTAATTGACTTTTCAATTAGGTACTAGTCGCGCTTGTTGAATGGACATTAATCATGAATTTTCAAACTGAACTTGAAAAATGTTTCTTTCATTGATGTCAGTGACCATTTGGTGTCTCTATTGAATTATTAAATAGTATTTGCAACAATCAATTGCTATTAGTAAAATGTTTGTCTGCTGAAAAGAGCTTTTAACAATGTCGTTAGGCTGCCGAACAGGAAGAGATTTCCTTTAAATTTAACAGGCGGAACAATCATGTTATCTTTATTTATGTTTTTTAAGCTATCTTCTTGACTTCCTTCTTCTCAACCTTTTCGTGGGTCTATGGAAAATGAGATAATGATTAATCACTAGATAGGGAACCTTGTACTTATTTCTCCCTTTTTTTGCTATAAGTGCATCTATTGTTTCTTTGTTCTAACATATATTTGCTTTTGTACTATTCCTGGTCGTCTCAATTCATCATTGGCTCGGCTTTCCCAACATTCTCCATATTGTGTATTATGCGAAAATCAAGTGTTTCAGCATTCTTAGCATTAAATCGATGCTAATGGGGCTTCAATTTCAAAGATTATTCAGAGCTTTATGAAGAAAAGATATCGGCGGTGGTCAGTTCTTATGTTTACGTACGCAATCAAATGTATGAATTTTTGAAATATTTTCTTCTGGCATTGTTTTGCTCATAAAATTGTGCGATATGCAGATGTACCATCTATTTTGCAAAATGGCCAGTTTACAAGGTCGCTTAAATGTTTCTGGTGTAAGTAAGTTCAGATACGTTTAAGATCAGTTTGTTAGAATTTCGTCACTTAACGAGTAGGAGGTTTATTTGGATCACTAAAAAAACAACTTTTGATTTCTTCTTGACACCAACAACGTCTCTCGACCAAAAATCTTTATAATTTACATAACTCACACACAAATCCGTCAGATATTTCAAGTATCATCTTTGGGGATGAAGATTTGAATACACTTATATATATACTTATTAAGTGATGGCTTGATTTGGATATGTTAAACTTACAAGTAACGTAAAAAAGCATCTTTGAAACGTAGAATGTTTTTCAGATAAATTTAATGAAAATCAAATGCCTAAAAAGAACATGCATATGCAAATTACAATCAATTATATCAGCTTCATAAACTTTCATGCTCTTATGGAAGATTAAAGGATACATTTTTTCTAAAATAAAGAACGAGTCCTGGATGCTTGCTCCACATATGACAACAAAATCGTTCCTTGTGAGCTCAACAGTAAAATAGGGTAGTCTCCATCATTCTATACAGACAGAATGTTGACCAAAGAACCGTGCAGTTACCAGCGGCTCAAGCTCGTTCGGAGTACCTGGCTATCCATAAAGCTTCCTGAATATGTCCCGATGAAAACACTCTGAAACAAATAGATCATGTGCTGATAAAACGCCGTCGCATTATCCTGAAGACAGACTACAATCGAATCTGGTTTCCCGAATCTTGTTGAGCTTTTATTTTAGTATGTCAAACGAAGGAAATTTAAAAGCTCAAAGTTCATTGGAGGTTCGCGAAACCAGATTCGATTGTAGTCTGTAGTCAGCAAAACAATATGCATCGACAAAATACACCGTACAACAACACCGATTGAAAACACCCGAAACACTTATCTCTCGACTATAGATACCGCAATCACTGATGACCTAAGGAACGTTGGAGTTCAAGCTTAAGTGAAAGGCTTCTAGCAAAAGCTCAAAGATACCGTTATTGGAGCTAATACAAACATATTACTGAAGGCAGACTGCAATCCAATTCCATATCGCTAAATTCCAATGAGCTTTAAGCTTTTAAATCTACATTGCATCACACACCAGGGTAAAAGCTCAACGAAATTTGCGAAACAAAGCTTAATTGGAGTCTGTCTCCAGTATTAGGGCCTCAGAACAGAGAGATTTAAAGGCGGCTTTAGATATGCGGTGTTTGTCAAACACCTCCTATTCGCCAAATACCGAACACCTAGTCAAGTCATTTGGCTTGGTGCTTGCGGAATGACAAGCACAGTGAATTAGATATTCGGGGATTGCCGAATGTTTGCCAAAACTGGAACATGTACGAGCTGCTCGTCGTTGTTCCCTCCCGCAATTTTTTTGTGAAAAAACGAAATATTTGCTGCATCTCTGAGCATTAATAATTAATTATATTTATATCTTTAAACATGGATTTAAATATGGATGTTGATTCAGCAGATTCAGCTGACATTATATGTAATTATAAATACCGAATGTGTAAAGCGGGGATCCGAACATACCCAAACACGGTGCTCGTCTACTTTGATGTTTGTTGAAAGTTCGACAAACTACGGGAATAGCGAGCACCCGAATGTTTGTGCTTGGCCTAGGGCAAGCACTAGGCGAGCAACCCAACCACACATGTGAAGTTTGCCAAACTAGGTGCTCGGTATTTGACAAACACCGCATATCTAAAGCCGCCTTAAGGAAATGAAATAAGCGTATACATATACGAAATTTAGTGAATCAATTTTACTACAAAGATAAAATCTATAATTAGAACAAATCGAGATATTCCCCACCTCAGATATTCCCTCTGGTGTCTCCGCTACCTAAGATCCACGAGCTTTTGGATATAACGTATCAAATGGCCTACTTTCTCTATCTTCCTGTTCACGGAGTAAAAGTCTGTCAAATTTGCTCATAGTGCCCATAGTTTTCCTCCACTATTACTAACGCTCTGATTTAGGCAAATTGTTTCATTTTTCACTGCTGTTTTCATTTCCTTATATCTCTCTTCTGCGATTACGGCCCATTCCCAGAAACAATTAGAACGACTGGTCTGATTATGACTGCTCGCACCTTCTGAGTGTAAGAACGCAAGCAACAGTTCTAAAGAACACAAGCACCCGTGCAAACTTATCAGACTCCCCAACTATTGGAGAAACGAGTTCAATGCGCCAAAAAAACCAGGAAGGAAAAACTGAAAAAAACAACTCAGAAGAGAGATATATATAAGAAAATGAAAAGAACAGTGAGAATTGAAGAAGTTGAGCGTTAGTAGTAGTGAAAGAAAACTATGAGCACTATGGGCTATTTTGACAAATTTTTCCTCCGCGAACAGGAAGATAGAGATAGAGCTAGTAGCGCATGTGTCTGCGAATTTGACAAGTTACAACCAAAAATTCCTACAACTTAGGTAGCGGAGAAACCAAACGGAATATTTGAGATAGTAATTCTCTCGATTTGTTCTATTTATAGACTTTATCTTTGTAGTAAAATTGCTTCACTAAATTTCGTATATGTATGCACTTGTTTCATTTCCTTAAATCTCTCTGTTCTGAGCTCATCAACTCTATTTATGCAACAGACGCAGAAGGTTTACCAACAATTGAGTGCTATAAGGCAGTACACAACTCGCTGCTCTACCTACAAGGAAAAAAATGGTAGCCAGTCAAGGATATTAAAGGGACACTGCATTGATGAAATGCTGAACAACGAGCAAGACAATCAGTTAGTGGTCTCGTTAGCTGATGACAGACGACAGCTACCTCCACCATCCATCTAAAAGACCGCCCGTAGGATCCAATGGTTCCAGTCACTGGGTGCTGATGGAATACCAGCCAAACTAGCTATATTTGGAGTAGACAGACTACTTCATGCCATTCAGCAACTAATGCTGAAGGTGTTGTACAGTGAAACTATATCTAAAGGTTCGCATCTTAAGCTGATCTGTCCCATATACAAGACAAAATGAATTACAGAAGACAGCCATCATAGGAGTATCACGTTGCTGAGTATCGCCGGCGTGTTCCGCTATCCTGCTAAGTTGGGTTGCCCCATTCAGTCAGAAAGTAATTGAGCCACATCAACGAGACTTCGTTTCAGGAAAATTAGTAACATATCAGATTTTCTCTCTGCAGCAGCTGAAGAAAAAACTCTTAAACTACGACCTGGACCCATTTCTTGACTGACTGTGACGCGTATGCTAGCACAGTCAGAGTAAAAATGTACACATCCATGAGAGAGTTTGTTACAAAAAGAAAAACAAAAACAGATGTGATTGACAAGGCTGATCGTGACCTATGTGCCAAACATAGGCGTGCCGTGACCTAAAATCTGGCAGGGGCCAGGGACCAAAAGGTTCAAGACGTACTGTTCATACAACTAACATAATTTATTAATACATTACATATTTGTTAATTTATTCTTTGTTATTTGCTTATGCATAATGCATTATCAAATAAACTTCATGTCTGTGAATATGTATGAGCTACAACGACATGCATATAATGTGAACGGTAGGTACGAACTACACACGAATTATTTATGATCGCTAAAAAATGAACGTTTGTACAAATTATATGGGAATAGAATGGAAATAGTTAGAAATATAAGACTATTTTTTCGTTGAGAAGGTAAATATATTTCAACTTATACTTGAAGAAGAGGATATCTAAGTTTCCAAATATATTTGAAGAAATTGGAATATATTAAGCTTAAAAGGAAAAAATTGACCTCTTGCTTCAAACTTTTGTTACCTATTAAACCTAGAGAAAGCATAAATAATTTGGCAAGATGGAATAGTGCTGTAACTTACTCTGTTCGAGCCATTTGGTTTGCAGGGATATCTTCGTAGCCCTTACTGCGTGTCCAAGGCTAGATGAAACAGCAAAACCTTTGAAACTAGTGCGTTTTGCTGTTTTCCGTTTTCGCGATCCTCTGGGAAATGTGAGATCGAGACAGTTCTTCTCTGCGAATAATTTAATTTTTTCCCAAACTTCATACAAGTCTTCTCGCTCACTTAGTAGTGTTTAACTGTTCCATTTACAAGATCTATCCTATCCCTAAGAGTTACATTTTTAGTTTGGAAATATGTGCTTAACAAGTTCGTTATAAAAAGAACATAGTGAAAGATGAAAAGATTTATGACAAACTTAGGATTACTGATTGAATGACAGATCCCCAATGAATAAACTGAGTCGTTGTATTTTCCCTCATTCATTTCTTTTTCTTAAGCCTCTTTCATAGTCCCATAGCTATCGACCACATATTTGCAATTGTAAAATCTCATTGACTAACGATTCGAGCTTAAACTTCTCATTCTGCGCCTTGAATTTAGACCAACTGCCTCTTTAAGCTGCTTCAACAATTCGTGTTGTGATGGCTTCGCAAAGTGTAGTTAAAGGGATTTGATGGCATTGAAAAAGGATGTACACGTTTCGATTGTGAAAAATGTGTCCATCACAACAAGGATAATTTTATGAGCTAGACAGTGTACAAATGTGGCTGCAAGGTGTTTCATTTTAATTTAGATTTGTACACCACTTTTTTGTCCTGACATGACACTAGGACCATCATAAGACTGTCCAACAACAGGCAATTCACTAAGTCCGTCGCTGGCTAACGCTGAAAATTATATCTGCTAAATACGAGGCATTTCTAGCTCCTGAACAGTTTACAAAGCTTAAGATCCTTTCTTCGACTGCTAGTTCTTTAGTAAATCTGACAACCACGGAGAGTGATTCCTTTTTGTGGACCCTTGCTTCATCTGCCATAATGGATATCAGTCCGCACTCTTTTATTTCAGCTGTATTATCCTCGCGAACGATTTCAGCAAATATTTTTATTAATTCATTTTGTGTTTAGCCACAACAGCAGTTCGCAACCTTGTTTTTAAAATTATTTGCAAAAGTTGAATCATGCTTCGCGAATAATGTAAAAAATTCCAAAAAAAAAATCACTGTTATCACTGGCACCACTGTCATCATGTCCTCTGAAAGCACATCATTGGCGACTGAGACACGTCGTAAGGTCCATAGCCTTTTCCAAATAATTTTGGTTCATCTTGACAATATTCCAAGACTGTTCAAGCACCATATCACTTACTGTCATCAAAGTACTATTCGAGTTTTCACATTGTGCATGAATTTTACCATCCGGATAATTTATCCGGATCGCGAAGTTTGGTCGAACTGAAATTTTGGTGTATTTTTGGCCACAATGGAAATTCTATGGAAAATTTCGCATTGTGATAGCTTCACACCGAGTCATCAGACCATCCCAAAATTTACAAGACTCATCAATGGGTATAAAAAAATAAGTTTCTGTAGTTTTTAAATAATGTATGGGCAACCTTGTAGCTACCATAAGTACGTAAACACAAATCTTTCACACGATTTTTAGAATAAAATGCAAACGATTGATGAATTTGATACTATATTTATACAGTCAAATCTAAACTTGTAAAATTCCCAATCGGTATATACTGGTCTTGAGTAGATACAGGTATGAAAAAAGTTTAATGAATATGATAAGAGCCATGTGATGGTTGTGTCACTATGGAAAAACACTCGGTGAAATTGAAGTGCTATGCCTTTTAACTTCTGATGCAGTTATCAGATTATAATACAATTCACACACATTTAACCTGAGTGTAAACCAAGTAGGTCATAGATAGTGTGGGAACACATAACACAACCCACAATCACATATCCACACAGCACTATACAATACACCAAAATTCATTTATATGGTAGGTTAAGAAAAATGTTAATAAAAATATTGAAAAATAAGAATCAATAATATATTTTGTAAAAAACTGTCAAGACGTGTTTCTCTTGATAACATTAAAATTAAATTTTCAGTTACTTCCAAATTAGAATTTACTTCTAAAATAGCATAAAAGTGGCAGCAATACCATTTTTATTCTCCAAATGACTTCGAAAATCGTATTCTACGTTAATACCATTTTAATACTCAGACTATGTTTTGTAAAAAACATAATTGCATAAAGCGCCAGTTTATAAAAGTGTTCTTATCTAAATACCTGTATATTGCCTACTAGGAATGAACAGATAATCTTAATGAAAAAAGGATGATTGGCGAAGCGCTTTTCGTCTTTTTCTTAACGTATAACTTGTCGAAATTAAATATTCTCGTCCATATCACGAAATAAGTCCCATAACATCGTAATAAATACCACAAATAACACAGTCTTGAAGTTATAAGTAATGAAAGTTGGTATAGGATTACACTACTGCACTACACAACTCTTGCTGTAACCACAAAAATCTAACATCTAAACTTAAGTGTCTGCTGTTGGAAATATTTATTTTTCTGGGAGGGGCCAACCTAGGGTCTGGGGGGGTCCCGGCCCCCTCTGGCCCCCCCTACGGCGCGCCTATGGTGCCAAACCAGATTAATGCAACTGAATCTTTTCGAGACTATTCAACATCAACAACGGCCTATGACAAGTGAACTGAATGCCCATTCCTGCCTTTTAATCAACCTGGACTTTGCGAAAATTAACCAGTGATGCTGCATTGAACATAAGAAGATTATCCTGTTATTGACTTATGCTGACGACGTTGTCATTATGGGCCGAAACGAAGGAGTTTTGAAAATATCGTTCATGAAAATCGAGCAGGCGGTGAACAAGACCTGTACAAAAATGAAGGGAAAACACTGCAAATCGCCATACATGTTGATTGCAGCGGAAAACAAAACCTTCAATAGGACATCAAAAAGCACTCGCCTCAAAAAAGTCGATGAAAGCAGCCATCAGCAAATTAGAATATTAACTACTACGGCACAAAAATCCTCGAATTCAGTCTATCAAAGCTATACCACTCAAATCTCTCCAAATAGTTGAAACACCAGCTGCACAAGACCATAGTATTGCCACTCTTCTGGTATTTGTCGGAAACGTGGGTTGTTAGTAACAAAAACTGTGGAATCTTATTCGCTTTCGAGAGAAGGATCTGCGATGAATATTTGAGCCCAAATGGGGTAATGGACGCTTCCGTCGCCTGCAAAACTACGAAATATGTATGTGATATCCTGACCCTGAAGACGGTGGTAATGTCAGACTCAATAGGCTGCAGTAGAGTAGTTATCGAGATTTAATTCTGTCAGTGTTATCCAGTGCTGGCAATTTCGATCTTTCTGAAATGTCCCATTCCTGCATTTATTCGCCCATTAATTCTTTAGTGTTTTGCCTATGCTCTATACCACTGTTGGCAGTTTTCTTATTCCTTTCATAACTTTTCCCTGAAAATGCTCTGAAACGTGATCTCCTGACCATATTAATTTCCTACTTAGATTATCATGATACTAATTTATGTTATATCAGTGGAATCAATCGTATGCACTAGCATGAATTAATTCATATTTTTAACTTCTATGAGCAGTATTTTCAATGATTTTCTTCTGGGCATATTGACGGCAACCATTTTTTCCCCGATATAAGTGGGTTGAAAATTAAGACGTCTTTTCGGAAATATATTTTAGTATTACATTTTCCGTAATTTTATCTAATAATAAGGAAAAAGATGGTTCAAGGGATTTTTTTAGAAAAACGTTATTTAGGTGCCCTAATATCAACTGTTAGGCCTAACTTTTTCAGCTCAATGTACGCACATATAGCGAATCTTGGTTATTCGAAATCACAGGCATTTTCTCTGATGTGCAATTTTTACTCCACTGAAGTCGGTCGATCCTTCGAATCGTTTAACTTTCTAAGTTTATCAAAAATCGTTTATTTCTCAAATTTACATTTCCAACTGAATGTGGGGGCTTTTAACAATAAAACGTTTATTTCTATATGCAGTGAAAAATGAACCAATCAGCGGAATTCTATTTATGATGGTTTGGTTTTATTCTCTATAATACGTATATTTTCTGCTCCATTTGTAGAGAGAGCCCCCGTATTTTCAAAAAGTTTTCTCCAAAAAAATTTTCGTGATCTAATCCAGCTTTTTTCTTCCTTTCTTGACAGGTTCACGGCAGTCTGGATGAGAAATCGCCATCACACGCGTACGATAGTGAAGGTGAAGAATCGAGTTCATCCAGCATAGTAACCGGTGGGGCTCAAACACCACCAACCAGTCGACTCACCAGCGAAGGAATGAAATCGTCACCGCTCTCAATCAAGTCTGAATCAGGTCATCATCATGGTCCTCATCATACTCTCGCTACAAGCTCGAAATCACCTTCATTGTTAGTTGCACCTGCTTCCTACCTGCCACCACCACTTGGTCCAGCTTCGTTCGCAACATCGGCTCATCACGGCTCTTCGGCGGGTGTGCCGCCTGCAGCAGTCTCTCCTGGTAGTACAACGACAAATACGGCTACGATGCTGGTCACTGGTCATCACAATCATCATTTGCTCTACCATCCGTCACAGCACCACCCAAGTTCGGAGTGGTATCACTCGGCCGCACCACCCACAGGCGATTCAATGAATCACCACTTGAATCATTTCAGCCATCACCATCATTTGATGCATCATGGTGCTGCGACAGCGTATTGAAGTTAGGCTTTAGTTTAGTACCTTGTTAAATTAGTTGGAAATTTTGAAAATTGTTTGGTTGAAACTAACCTGTTATTTATGATTGGCCTGGTATATAAATATCGATTCAGTGTTCGAAAGTGGTCATAATGTGGTCGTCAGGATGATTCGTTGTACCCGAAAATTGATGTTTGTCTGTAGCCAAAAATGCAATTGTGAAAAGAAAATCCCAATTAGTTCTAGTAAATTTTATTTCTGAACAAATCAAAGAAACTATCCATCTTCGCCTACTGAAATCAGTCCTCTTTGTCTGATAAGTTTTATTTTGTTTAAGCTATAGCATACATACACTAAGCTGTCAAAATGAAATAGATAATCCTTCTTTCAATTATCGTTATCTCTCCCCCGAGGATACTCTGATCAAAAAAATATTGCATACGAAATGCAATGAATTATCGCGTCATGTATGCTAAATGCTAATTCTAACTACCCAAAAAAGCTAACAGATCGGATTTTCAACACATTACATGACATCTTTCACAGTCCCCAGCTGATTGGAACAATCACATACAACCAACGAACCGCGCACCTTAGCCATCTTGTCCAAATCCGCACACAAAAAATCTCTTGAATCGTACATAGCCAAATTGTGCCTGTGCTTGACATTTCTATTCTTGTAAATATTCTAAAATAACACAAACAGTCTAGTAGATTATGTATGCAATATGAAAAAAAATTCTTACAAAACAAAGGCAAATCAGATACTTAAAATCCAAAGCAACCACAAGCTGAGAAATATTGTTACGAAAGCGAAAAATAAATATGAGTCTCCTTGAAAGATAAAAATAAAAGTTATAACTGTATAAATGTATAGAAAAAAATCTGCGTATCCAAAAATAAATCTATTGACTCATAATATGACACAAAGAAAATATTTTACCTAGGTACTTCACAATCAACGACAAAATTGAATACAATAAAAATCTCTATGAAATGTTTCAAATTAAGCTGCCGATTCTCTAATTTCAGTTTCGATTTCGTATGCATGTATCTAAAAAACCAAGTAGTAGTAGTAGTCGTAAATATGTATTGTTAACTGAAAAATGTGTATAGAGATTAGAACGAAGCGAATAAAAAAAAAAATAAAAAAAAACTAAAAACAGAAAAAAACACTATATGGCTTGTAAAATTGAAACAACAAACAACCTTAGTACCGACTAATTGAAGATAATGAATATTATTTAATTTATTTCAAATGAACAAATCACTTTATATATTTACACAGCTTATGTATTTTAATTATATGTATCTGTAAAATGAATAATATTGTAAAAAGCAAATTATTTAGAGCTATAGATGGAGGAGAGAAACCAGAACTTAAGTGTGATAATGGAAATAAAATTTATTTGGAAATGAATCTATGGATGTTTTTAGTGTGTTTTAGAGAGAAAGAAGAAACCTGATCAGCTCTGCAATTTTTTTTTTTTTTTGGTTCATTAGTGTTCTTGAACAACGTGCTCGAAAGTTTTAGGGTTTGTGAAAAAATACTTTTGGCTACATTTTACTTTGGCCGTTAGTTTTGACAATAAACCGCGCAGGGTTAAAAGAACGTTTATTCATGGTCGTTATGACAGAACTAAACCTACCTTTTCAAAAGCGTTGCAATATTAACTATGGCACATGTTATGGCGAGGGAGCTGATGTTGATTTAGACACCGTACAAGACTTTCAGTCAGAGCTAAAAATGCTATGTGATGGCCATGATACTTTAAATATTAATAATCTTGATAAGAAACGACTGTTTTTTTATGGTAACACCAAAAAATAACTATGGCTGAAATACGAAAAATGTATAAATGGAAAACGTTCGAAGAAACGCGTGACAGTTGCAGTCCTGTTTAGTCTAGCCGGCGACGAAAAGAAATATTTGCTGGTTATAGGAAAAGCCAAAAGACTAAGGGTAGTTCGGGCATAGCTCGACAGACTTTCACAAAATGTTGGATGACGGGTGCTATTTTTTAAGAGTTAAAAAAATCATAATCTTTTCTGATCCTGATAGTTTTCACAGTATTGCAAATCTGGAAAAAATCAAGCTTAAAAATTGTGTACCTAATTGCAGCTCCATTTTACAACCCTTAGATCAGCGGATTATACAAAACATAAAAGTAAATTACCGCATATATATGATGAACCACATACTGTGTGCTCCGGACAATTCTGACCGTACTTCAGAGGTAGAAAAATCAGTTTGTATATTTGAAGCTCTCTGCTGGTTGCGATCTCCTGTGAACAAAGTATCTTCATTTACAATGTGTAAATGTTACATTACAAATCTGACGTTTGGAAGCAGAATCGAATGAGATGAGAAATCAAATGTTCCAAAAGACATTCAAAATTTGGTAGAAGTCAATTTCTCTCCCGGAAGAATGGGAAGATGTCTTTTTTGAACCAGTTTCAACTAAAGAAGCCATAAACGCTTTCGTTAGCTCAGGTATTGAACTCGTATCGCAGTATTCCCACGCTGAAGATGAAGTTCGTCAGCAGAATATTAATTCCATTATCACCATAATCAAGCAAATACGAAACATTTAAGCTCTCCAAAGCAACATACCTCAAGTTTCGCAAAAACTTCTTTTGAGTTAGGCTGGTACATCTTATGAGCGCAAAGCGGCACACTTCTGTATTTGATTATTTCAAATCTTTAAGCTGAACATATTTTCCAGTCAAAAGTATAACATTTGTACAAAATGTAAGTGAAAAATGTGACCTATCACCACGGGGTATGTGAGGTATGTGTCACTAAAAAGAGGACCATCTAGAAACCCACTAAGTCCCGAGTCACGACCCGGCTAAGCACTGCTTCGACCCGGTCGTTCTGACTCACCTATTGATAGCCAAGAACTTCAAGAACCCTCCCCCGCTTTATGCGCAATACTTTCGCCAGCTCTCCTCGTTTCACAGCATTGCATCCACGATCGTCTCAGGCGTTACCAGGTCGATCGTGGACTCAATGATGCGCCTCAAACTTACGAAGCGACTGCACATAAAGAATGTGCATCGAGCTCATCATCATCGAGCTCAGTCACACAGTACCAGCAGTACGGTGTGACCACCTTATCCATTCTGCTCAGGTATTTCCTGAAGTAACCGTGCCCTGTCAAGAATCCTGTCACATGCAATGCGGATATTATCTCAATACGTCAGCTTGGTGTCCAGGGTCACTGCCAGATACCTGACCGACTTGCTGGTCTGGACCCCGACGCTTCCTCCGCTTCGTCAGCATGACAATCTCTGTCTTTTAGACTGCCAGCTGGAAGCCATGCTCAGTCATCTACCTGACTATCCTTCTCATAACTTCGTTATGTCTAATCGAAATCGGCAGATCTAGCATTTCCAGGCACAGCAGATCATCGTACATGATGTACCAGAGGTCAGGTCCTAAGATCAACCCCTGTGCTGCACCTGAGGCCTTCCCTCAAGGGCTCGAAGGATGTCCGTCCACCTCGCTGAGTAGAAGGCGTTTTGCACGTGAAGCGTTACCAGCAGTACGACCGGTTTGGCTTGATGACATACCTCTTTCGCTCTTGCTACAGCCCCAGCAACCTCTGAGATGGCATCGATTGTTGAATGCCCTTTTCGGAAGCCG
This sequence comes from Nemotelus nigrinus, assembly GCA_947369275.1. Taxonomy (NCBI): domain Eukaryota; kingdom Metazoa; phylum Arthropoda; class Insecta; order Diptera; family Stratiomyidae; genus Nemotelus; species Nemotelus nigrinus. The sequence continues at coordinate 3,668,311 of OX376372.1, forward strand.
TGCTGCTTGCAAGAAAGATCACTAGCGGATCTCACTGCTGACAGCAGCTGCGACTTTAGTAACAGTTCGAGCCCAAGTTACCCTTCCACTTGTCTACCAGTACCAGTCGAGCTACTTTCCACCACAACGGCAAACATGAATTATACAAATCCAATAATAGACGCGGTTAACTATCCGCAACGACTTTAAGTGCCTCGACCGGCACTCTATCAGGCCCCGGGGTCTTCCGGTTCTTCATCCTGGACACTGCACTGCTTAGCTCCTCGTCTGTAAAAAGAGGAACATCCGTCTGGTTGACGAATATGTATCTATCAATCCTTGGCGGATGCGTCGGGAACAGCGAACCAACCTCTTTGTGAGGATGTCAGCTCAGACTCTTGGGCAGACGGCTACAAATTGCACACCTAGCACTCTCATGGATGCGATATCCATGGAGGGTATCATAGGACTTCGCGCTTTGTGAATATTATGTCTTCAATGTAACTTAAATATAAAACTAAATCACTTGAACACAACCTACTCTTGCCCACCTGCAACCCAACTTCCAATTTCAATTGCTACAAGATAATATTTAGCTCAGAGGAAGAGGTCAATTCAGGAAAAAACGATGGAGCTCGTGAATTGAATCAATTTATTAAGCTCGCGTAGCTATATCTAAACAATATAACTGTAATTCGATTAAGTGCTCCAAGCAATAAGAAATTTCAAGTGAATGCTATTCATGAACGCTTATAGCAATGACATGATAGTTTTGTAGTTTCTTAAGTAGAAGAGTATCAGAAAAACTGTAAAAAATATTCACAAGGGCATCCACTCCAAAATGTTTGGTTTTGCTGCTATAAATTTTGCTGAATCCAGTCTGGTCAAATAAGACCTTACCCATAAATACTTCGCTGGTTACACACCACCACCAACATAAAGATTTTAAGGAGGTAACCGTTCAAATCATCATTTACACTCGAAAAATAAAACTAAACTAACACATTCTTTATCGGAAAAATCTCGACAATCTTACAATACTTTATCATCCATATTTTGTTCAAACACATTAAAATAATCAACACACCGCATGGACTTGTTTGTTGTGTTCTTTCGATCAAAACACTCACGAAAATTTGACCATAAATTAAAAATGAATATTCCAAACGATTCCCAATTCAACTGACAACTGGTTATCTGCTCTTTTGGGCGGCAGTCTGTATTTTGATAGATACATATCTTTGCCGTATGTAGATATGGACTGTGTCCGCAAAAGTCGAAAAACGTAAAATTTATGCGAAAACGGACAAATGGTTGCGATTCATTCAGTTTTCTTCTCTCGACAAAATGACCAAACCAATTTGCCGATGCCCAATTCAAGTTCATTCATTTTGAATGGTAAACAGATCGCAATGGTGGAATGGCTGTACATTTTGTTGTTTAATTTGTTCGAATCATATTCTTGGAAATTATCGAAGATGTAAAATAATGTTTTCAGACATGATAATTTGGGAAAGGGATCAAGAAGAAATTTAAGCATTACTCGGGAATACTTTTTATGGTAGTCATTTATGAAGTATGTAGGTACCTATATTTAAAGTCATAGGCCTGATATTTAGGTAGTTAATAATGTTAAAATACAATACGCCAGTATTTAATGTACTCATATCATATTGCACTTGGAAGCTGGCTAGTTTCTGTTCATGTCCACGAAATTTCAACTTGTTCCAGTCATTTTCTCGTTTCGCTGCAGTTTCCTCCTTCACATGTAGTCATTTCGACCTTTCCTCCCAACGCCGCTCGATGTGCAATATTGCAGCGAAAGACAATCTGAGTTTTTTGTAAGGTGGAGCGCTGGAGCATGTGGTATGGCGACCAACAACTTCACTTTATGGGAACCTGAACGAGGTTTGAGTTTCATCTGGAGCGGACTGAGCCGAGTCATTCAACGAAAATATGCCCACACTACACTTACCACACTTGATCAGACCCACTTGACTCGAACAGGCCCTGCTTCTCGTCGTCATCGTCGGACTCAAATGTAGCTGGCTGGCTGGCCAATGGACCTGCAGCTGGCGAAATCAAGCTCCAAAATCGAAACATTATTTTATGAAGGCCGACGTAGTAACTCGGCGACGTTGAATCAGCTGATTGTAAATTCTGATAAGACAATGTTTATGGCTGCAGTTCGATTGGTTCGCGTTCGGATCCGAATTCGAATCTGAATCCGGGCCCATTAAAGTAAATTATGGCATCCGTGATATTGGGGGTTAGTGTCCAGTCTATAATCCAGTTAGTTGTTGGCTGGAACTGGGAGGACTATGCCTCGTACAACTCGCAAAACACAGAATGGAGACTGGCAACGCAGACAATGATGGTAGTGATTGTGGTGGCGGCGGTGGCGATGAGTAGTGGTGAATGGGCACTTTATGCAAAAAGAAAACCATTATTTATTCGAGTTCGAGCTTGAGTTCGTTCATGTTTCCAAGTCCGGAAGATTGCAGACTGATTGCACAGGTAACTGCTCTTACTTGGCTCATACGTACACAATGTCTTCTTGTACGCGAAATTACCTGCGAATCGCGAAGATTCGCTCTGCTACACCGTGAAACACTATATGGAGTCGATAAATCACTTGGCAGCGATGCACACAATCTAAGGACCAGTTCCATCATAATTCAAAGATCGTGAGATGATTTTCTCGTATTGAAGCACGTTCGTTTATTTTCGAAGAACAAATTTGCTATCACGCATCTGTTTGAGTTTTTTTATAGGGTTTATGTGTGCAGTTATTGCATGTACCGTACCCTGTACTGGCAGAGTAGTTGAACGCTTCCTAGCAAATTGTTTAACAATTCGAGGATTTGCTCGGTAGATAGGTTTGCAACGCATACACAATGTTATTGGATGTTGGATTACGTATTGTAAAGGATCAGCTCTAAGAAACAATAAGTAGGAATATTTCGCTAACACGTTCCTTCGATTCTGTTGGGGATTGAAATTAAAAAGTTATGCTGTAAACTTCAACTGTATAGTTGAAGCTGGTTATTTGAAATTGTCATATGATCTAACGTGCAAATCTAACAAAGAAGAGGAATTCCAAATAGCTCTGTCAGATCGTGCTGAATGCGTGAAATCAGCAGTGTCTTAGTGAAATAACTCAACTAAGTAAAGAGCCTTAAAACCTTAATATTATGCTTTAAACCTCTTTATTTAAGTGAGTATCCCGAATTGTCGCTTTATTTTGTTTCTATTAGTGAAAACTTTTGTTGAATTTGATTCGTAAAAAGAATCTGATTCCTTTGCTTTGTAAATAGAAAAAAATACTCTATGAAGCCCTCAGGACGGAGAACTTGGTGAGCTAGGGCAATTCTGCTCGAAAATATCAATATCAATGCTAGCGATGATATCAAGAACAGATATAACTTAGCTCAAGAGTTTTCAAGAAGGCTATGTCAATATAGTTGGCGAAAACATAATTAACGATCCTACAACTTTTTTCGATTTTGTGACCACCAAAGGAAAAGCGTCCGGTTATTCTAAATCGATGCAAAAAAAAAACAACTGAGTTTCCACAACAAAACAAAATGACCCACAAAATATATGTGACTTGTTTGCCGGCCATTTTGATGAGGTTTTTTGTCCGCTCAGCGGCTCACCTAATATGCCACCTTCAAAAGCTATAAGCTATAAGAGAGCTTCGCATTACAAAAGCTAGAAGAGAGCTAGACATAAAAAAGGCCCTCCAAACTGCATAATTGTGAGTTTAGAAACGATTACTTCACCCCTGCATATAATTTTCAACAAATCGGTGCTATATGGTGTATTTCCTTGTTTTCAGAAGTCTTCCCATTTTACGCCGATTCTTAAAAGTCAAACTTACAATTGTTGTTGATCGTTTTTTAAACAAGCAGCAACATGGCTTCAAAAAAGGTAGGTCCACTTTAACCAACCTAAAATCATAATGATATCGAACGTGCTTTGCAATATGGAAAAAGGACGTCGGGTTGTATTATATACACTGACTTCAGCAAAGCTTTTGAAAGTGTCGACCATAATGTTTTGAAATTTAAGCTGCTAAATTTAAGCTAAAAATTTGGAATATCAGAAAACTTGCTAAATTGGTTGGATTGTTAGTTACGAAATCAAACACACCATGTAAAATTTCCAGGTTCTCTCTCAAAAAAAAAAAAAATTTCCGTCTCTTCTGGGGTACAGCAAAGCAGCCACCTAGGGTCACTCCTGTTTAATATTTTTATCTCGGATCTATTGGAGTTGTGATCGGATATTCCACACCTTTTTTATGCGGACTACACTCAAAAAAATTTGGATGAACGCTTACAATAGTAGGAAACTGGTTTCCTACTATTAAAGATGTAAATTTACAAAAGTTCGTACAAAGAATATTTTACGTCTTAAATGTGTATTTTTTTTACGAGCAAATTGTGTAATTTTACCCTAAAAAGACGTAAATTTTGGACGAATACGCATGAAATTTATGTAGCAAAGGCTACTTTTTACGAGTCTTTTAGGATAATATTTACTACACCATTTATTTGTGAATATCCTTAAAATTTTCTACAAAATGTATAATGAAGACTGTTTTATCAAACAAATGACATCAAAAACTATTTCGAACTATTTTAGGAAGTATACAGTACTTAAGCAGGAATTTCAGCAAGCCTCTAGCTAAGTTTCAATTTCAATAAAATCGCAATTGAAAAAGTTTTATGATCCAAAAGCCACACACTTGAGATAGGGAAGTGCTATAACATACACTACTACTCCAAAATTAAATATCATTATCAAAAGACTGTAAATAGGTAACTTTAAATGTGGAATATAAAAACTTGTTGCAATTTCTTTAAGTTTATAATTTATTTTAAGTTTATATATGCACATATGTACATTAATTTATAACACTTATACCTACACCTAATTATACATTAACTTCGTTTTAAACATTTACTAACATTAACTGTAGCTTATAGCTACACTTCTACACTTACTACACGAAAAGAAAAGACTACACTTTGCACTTAACTGCTGCTATTCAAATGTAAGTAACGATTGCGAAATATCAGACTCGTGAAGTCACAATGTTACATCAATAATAAGTGAAATTCGAGCAAATGGTACAATTTTACAGCTTTTGTGTAAATGTGAGCAGCGAAGTAGTAAATTTACACTCTTTTTGCTAAGGTTTACAAAACACTATTTATTATTCAGCTGATATGACGTAAAAGCAAAAAATACACATCCAATGTATAAAAAAAATTGTGATTCGTTATTTTAAACAGAAAAATGAATATATTTCTTATTATCAAAGAATTAATTTTAGACCCACTTTTTAGAGTGTATCTCAAGATGTACCACACTGTTCAGTCAAAATCTGATTAAAAGCTCCAAATTAAACTTCTTCTTAATATTGACAAATGCCATTCCATAAGCATTTCCCGTAAGTAATCAGCTGCTGAGTATGTAGATAGTGTTATGACCCTCGATGTCGTACTGCATCTTCAATATAACAAAGTACTTGCAAGAGCCAGCAAGCAGCTGAGATTCATTAAGAGGCGCGCAAAAGAATTTAAGAACATATGGGCCACAAAAACTCGGTACATACCTTTAATTCGTCCATTACTCGAATCTGGGTGCATCGTCTGAAATCCTACATTCAATATCCATAACGATTAGACTGGAATCTATCCAAAAGCAGTTTGTTCTTTTCGCCCTGAGAGACCTATACCGTCCCCGTGATTTTGAAAGCCTTTCATCCTACAGTTACAGGCTAAGTCTTTTGAATCTGACAACACTTTCTTCAAGGAGAACGTTATTATGCTCATGTTTCGTTTTTGATGTGATTAGGGGCTTGATTAACGCTGAATTTATTTGCAATTACGTAACGCTCATTTTATTTTAGTTTAGCTTAAGAAAAATGTAAATTGTTATTTTTTTTATGTATACGCCGTGTATGGTTTGAAATAAAAATACCCCCATAATATTTTCCCTTTCATTGATCTAATCATACGGGTGAGAACAATGGAGTATAGTATTAGCTTACCTTTCATGACAATCCGACAAATATACTCGAAGTTACACCCATATTTATAAACTACGGAGGGTCTCGGAGCGATCCAGAGTGGTTTTCAAACTTTGAACGCGTTTCTTTCAGATTTCTCAGAAACGGCCTAATCGATCAGCCTCGAACTACCACACAAGCTTTATAAACATATTTTTAGTGATTAGTCGAAGGTTTTCCTCGTCAATAAATATTTTTGTTTTTATAAACAATTTAAGCGCAAAAAGTTTACCGAAAACCGGAATTTATTTTTGAGCAATCGCCATAACTACTATTTTGTTTATTCTATATTACACCATATTTTAACAAAATATTTTTTGGTTTTTCTTTTGAGATGATATATCGTGTTCGTGTTCATCGAAAAACGCCTTCTTTAGAGGAGCTTCTGAGGGTCGGTCTTAGCACCTATAGAAACAATTTTTTTTTTTGCAAATAAAAAATATCGAAACAAGGCTAAAAGCTACTTCAACATCTGCTTAAATTTTTACGTCAATCAATCAAAATATTTTTCCAGGAGAAATTCTTGAAAAATCGTTATTTTACGTTTAACTCCTTAAAGACAAAATAGGTTTGCTCTGCGTATATGGAATATTATGTGTCATGTAGAGTTAATTTTCGTTTGCGTTCAAATAAAGTAAAATAAAACAAACTGTTCGCGTACCTGAATCTATTATAATATATTAAAATAGATTCCCAGCAAGTCGTTTTTGTACTCTTGCTGCAAGTCAAATTTTGCCACAAAAAGAAGCCAGCTGCAAAGAAACTGTTTATTGCTAAAAAGAAGTAACTAAATGGCGAAGCACAAAAATGTACCATTGTGGAAAATTCTATGCAATTTTTATGTGTTCATAATTTTACTGCGATCATTGGGAAGTTTCGATTCAACTTTTTTTTTATCAAATCTCCGTACTTGGCTTAATTTTATGGATTTATTCGGTCATTTTCATCGCATTCTGATGACGTTTTGGATGAGATCATCACATCTTTATGACTTTTTTGACAGCCAACTATCAAACTTCCGAGTAAGTTTGCCATAGAACTATAAATCAATTTCAATTTACTTTGGATGCGTTAAATAAGTCCTGAACGCTTATATTGACAACCATTTTTAGATACGAAAATTCAATTCCCGCTGCTATCAGATATTGTTTGGTTATTTACAAAAAATCTTAAAGACAAACACACTAAAACTGTAAACTAATCTAAATCACACAAATATTGCCTCTGCTTACGCCCCATACGATTTCCTCGCAATGTATATCTGCTCCACTGAAAACATCACAATTAAGGAAGTCATTTACAAATCCATAAATTCTTCGATGTCGATTAGAAGTATAACAAGCTAGCTACGGGTGGCATACTATCGCCATCACATTTTAATCCAACTCGGAAATTTCTCCATACCGTTCCAAACTATTTCTTGCGTTACAATTTCGAACTCTCGAAATAGGCAACAATTTCCAAAATCACGACCGACGTAAGCAGCCAAGAGTAGACATTTTCAGGTGCCAAAACGTCTGATATTGCTCCGGATCGACACTCAGCATATCAACGATTCTGATATCCTCCCGAAATTCAAAACAGATCGACATTGGGGATAGTGGGTCTGCCTTATGACTCTCAACAGTGCAAGAAATTAACGGTGCAATCTAGCCTCATATTTCACACCTAATGCCATCTATTTACAAATACTCGTGAGCTCGTGGCAAATAAATCAACAGGGCCCCGAGCCTTACGTAAATAATCAAAGGGTCGCTCAAGTATGGCCAGGCAAGTACCGTTGCTTGATTCTAAACACACTTTGCACATTCACCCTGAGTGTAGGATGCAGTGCATATGCGTGCGCGAGTGCATCTGGGATGTCATGATCGCTGGCAGTGTCTCAGTATGATTCCAATAGGTAAACACTCCACTACGAGCAAATATCTTCGACACCTCATTACTCCAGATGGGAAAGCCAAGTTGCTTCCATGTCCAATTACGATTAGCCACCTTCGTACCGATAACCAGCTTAAGGTAAGTGGCCACAGGGCTCGACTAAGTGCCCTACTCTGTTCGTTTTGTGCTAGTGCAACGTCCAGTCTACTTCAACCACATCAACACGTGATATGGCGCACATGCACCAACAGTTGCAGTAGTTAGTGAGGAGGAGCGCAGTCTGGCCGTGTATCCTCTCGAACTGAATCAATATCTCATTTTCCGTGCTGTGTCAAGCGAGTCAAGTTTACATTTCAGTTTAGCATAAATCTATCAGCAAGAGTGTTTGTTTTGGGATTTCCCAGTTTATAACAACTCGCAGCTAAATACTGTTCGTAACATAATCAACTTAGTATTTACTACTACAGTGCACGGAGTTCGATTATGAACTATTTGGATAAACTTTAAGGGACAGGGTGAATGGGAGTTTGATTTTAATTAACAAACAGTAGCCCAGATTGATAGAAATTTTTAACTGTGCTTTGTACTTTGAAACAATAACAAAGCAATTTTGATATAAAGTACGTCTCTTTAGATCAAGCAAATTTGAGCAAAATACCAATTATACTTGAGCTTTCACAACAAGCCCAATAGGTTCCTGTTCCCAATCTATCAAAACACCCTGTTATAGAAGTCAAGCATAAAGAAAACACTGAACATGATACAATTCACCTAGCAATTAGCAGCTAATATTCAGAAGTCTGTCGATACGAACTTGTTTATTTGAGAATTGGTTTTTAGCTATCGCTGCTATCGATGATGCCAGATAAGAATATTTACTCATTCAAATCCTGACCGTACTATGCATGCGGAAGCGTATTTATGCAGATTATAGCATTTGGCTACATGTAGTATGAAAATTCTGGATAGCACAAAAGAATTCTATGCACGCAATAGATACATCCTTTAACCTAATTACGTTGTGCTCTCGAACGACCTTATCATATCCGAATCGAAATGAAATTTTTGTAGATGATATAAATAAACGGGAAAATTAATTTCCCTGAAAATAGTTTATTTAAGCGAGAAGTGATGGCAAACAAGAAGAGCGCGTCGGAAATTTATGAAGCTAACCATAAAGTTAGTGTTGAATAGATGAAATGTTGTGTACTCGCAAAGAGTGCTAAGGGCAATATGAAATCTCAAGACTGCGAGCTTTCAATACTTTCGCAGTAATTTCTGAAATAAATCAGATTTTTTTGATGGAACGATGAAGAATTGATGTAGTTCAGAAATTAGAATCCGTCATAAATACGTGAATAATGCTACTGGTCTGTAGTTTCTCATTCAAGAATTATGTCAGCTATCTGACTCTACTGGGCTGTGTTGTGTTTCGTGTATGCGTTGGGTGAGCCATTTTTAGAGCTTTTAGCTGGTTAAAATGCAGATTCCAATGAAGTACGAAATTAAATAATTTGAAATAGCACTCGATTTAAAGCTACCCGGGGGAAAAAACCAAAATTCAACTGTAGTCATAGCGTTATGCTATACGAAAATCAATCACAAATTGGTGAAATGCATTAATTGTTTCACTGAGGTGCATAAAGTTTAATTGAAGCGAAATATATCAAAGAAGAAACTCCCTCTGTAGGAGTAACGTCTAATATTATTTGTAGGCTGGTATATATTTATCACATATGATTCCAAGCGCGAAGTGCAACTTTAATAGCAGTTAAGTAATTATTTTTCAGAGTTTCATACTGCACATTTCATTTTGAAACCCATTTTCTTTGTATATAACCAGCAGTTTCTAGTAAGGTATATTCGAAGCAGAGAGAAACTAACATATGTATATGTAGTACAGACTTAGATGTGACAGTAAAATTATTCGAGAGATCTCGAGTTAAAACAGGGCTGTGAAGCTACAAATCGTATCGACGAATAACGTCATTACACTATTTGGTTCGACCAAAACTGCGATGACGAAAAAAATAACACTTACATATAATAAATTTAAACCAATTTTCCACAGAGACGTTGCTTCATAGACGCGTTCTAGACATTTTACGTTTTGAGTACGCTTCCATGCAGGTTTACCGTCACACTCAATTATACTGTGTCCAACGCCGCGTCAGCAACACGCTCTCGCCGCACCATGATTGCTGCAAGTAGCCCGTTGGCAAGAATGCTTGCAACTAGGCGAGCACTGCATCTCATTTTTCAAAATTATAATGCGGATATTAAATTTTTTTGTCTTAAGGTAATGATGAAAAAAATGGGTTATTCAAGCTTTCTTTGAATTATTATTGCTTCCTTTAAAGTTGATAACAATCTGTTAGCAGGAGACATTTAATCTATTTGTATTTTTTGTGTGTCCGGTGCAATCAAATTCCACTACTGAAGGAAATACGTTTCCTCATTCCATAAAAAGATTAGAATTTTTAATCATCTTCCAATAATTCGCGAGCAGGCATAGAAAATATGTCAAATGCACTCTTTTTAATATAAGAAGATGTCACCTTCTTATATATGGAGGTATCTATAATGAAAAGGGAGGATATATTATTTGCAAGCCTTAAAGTGAACAGACACTAGCCGCAGCGTATCATCTCCTTGTACGCTACGCTCACGAATCTATCAAGCGGCGCTTTGATGGCCAGTGGGTCTTAAAGTATCCTCGTGCAAAATATCGATCCGATAAATCAATTTTCCAAATACTCGACTGTTTAAGCTAGCCTAATTTTCTAACTAGGAATTGTTCAATCTAAATCGGCTGCCAATAAAGGACTCAAAGTGCCAATTTTCAAAGAACATATTTGTTAGATCATCTGCTAGATGCAGTTCCAAGCAGTTGCAGAGTACCATCGCTGAAGCGATCGGGAGCGTGATATCATACGCATAGCGTTACTAGGAGGAGTCCTGGCAATTGCCCTGCGTACAGAAAAGTGAAGAATCAGCCTTACTATTCTAGTTTCATTGACGCTCTGATTATGAGACATGGCGGAAATCAACTGAAGAAGTTCATCGTTTGCCGCTAAGAACGCGCATACAGGGCCCGGGGAAACATTTTTAGCAGTAACTTTTTCCGATAAATTCATTAGTCTAATTATAAAATGAATAAACAAATATCATTAAAAAATAAAAATACAAGCACAAAATTAAAATACCATAAAAAATAAAATTAAGTTTAATAAGATTAGATAGTGCAGAATGCCGGACTACGCTACTGTCTTTCAGTAAGAAGTACCATATATGCTATACGAATGGCAGGTGAGTCCATTAGCGGAACATCAACCAAACCAACTACGATTTGCGTCGACAGGAGGGCAGCCATTCTCGCTCTTGCGTCTTACATATATTCTTTGAAAACTGTTACGCTTGCAGATTGGCTCTGAATGAAAAGGCAAGGCATATTCCTATCCGGATTATGTAGGTGCCAAGGCATAGTGGGGTCAAAGGCAACAAAAAAGCCGATGAATTGGCGAGGAGAGGTTCAGGAGCTAGTAATAGCCCTGCGTTACTGTAGTACCACGGTGAATTGCTGACACCACCAGCAAACTAGATGCCGCCATATGGGCCAAACTAAAGTCCGAGTGGGAAAACAGGATGGACTGCAGGATGGCCAGGACATTATGGCCATCAGCTGATCCAAGCAAAAGCAGGAAACTGCTCATGCTCAGCAGAAACTGCTTGAGAGCGGCGGTCGGTTTGCCTTACCGCATCTCATGCGAACAGCATGAGATGCATGAGCGAAGAGGACACCATCGAGCACACTCTCTGCGATTATGCGGTCCTAAATAATAGACGGTTTGATAAACGTCCACTCTAAGGCCAGTATTGTAGGTTATACTTGAAAAGAAAGATTGGACAGACTGGACAGATTGAACCATCTCAAGCAAATAACAGAAACGATGACCCCACACTACAGAGTAATACTTAATGACAGGGTGAACTAGGGAAAGAAAGAGACGCACATAAGTGGCAATGTCAGAGGAATTGTGGCAAACACGTATAACAATGAATGTAATTATCAAGCTTATTGCTCCAATCGACGGTAACATCGAGGTCAGTAAAATAATCCACAGCTGAAAGAGTGATGCTACAGGTAGTGTAAAGGAACTCAAAATCAAAAGGTTTCAATATTAAATACAAGGAAAATAAAATGTTGTCAATCGTTTTGAAGAACAAGATAATAACACGAAAGATATTCATATCAGCGTACATTGGACAAAGATAAACAATCACACTAAGAAGATCATTGACGAAGAGCTTAAGGGGTTATTCTACTGTTAAACGGGTAAAAAGCAGTATCATTTTAAAAGTGTTGTAAAAAAAAAAACTATTAGAGATATCAATTTGAAATTTTGCATGCATCTTTATTAACAAAAAGAGTATAAAATCGTATAGTTGAATTTTTCAAAAAAACAAAATGGCGGCTTCTGTATGCAATTGATGGAGCGCACGCTGACGGCCAGAGTCGATTGCGCGGCACATTGCACAGGTCGTCCAGGTGATCTGCAATCAATTTAACGATGAAATTCTATTAGTTTAGCTAAAAACACACAAAGTGAACCTAAATTGAGCCATAAATATTAAATTTTCGCGATTTGACAAGTGTTGGAAAATAGCAAACTCGATTTTGGACGTATATTTCGATGAAAAAAGTGCTCCCAAATAACCAGATTTCAATTTTTATGGCTCAATTTAGGTTCACTTTGTGTGTTTGTAGGTAAACTAATAGAATATTATCGTTAAATTGATTGCAGATCACCTGGACGACCTGGGCAATGTGCCGCGCAATCGACTCTGGCCGTCAGCGCGCGCTCCATCAATTGCATACAGAAGCCGCCATTTTGTTTTTTTGAAAAATTCAACTATGCGATTTTATACTCCTTTTGTTAATAAAGATGCATGCAAAATTTCAAATTGATATCTTTAATAGTTTTTTTTTTACAACACTTTTAAAATGATACTGCTTTTTACCCGTTTAACAGTAGAATAACCCCTTAATAAGCAAAGCTCCAACAATAGATCTTCTAAGTACACCGCAAGAAGGAAAAAAGGGGATGATGAAGAAAACGTAGCAACTACGATTCAATACAAATAACGATATCCAATTGAGTAGGGGCTCAGATATACCAGAATGCTCTAATTTACGTGGGAGGAGCTCATGGTTGACTGAGTCAAAGGCCTATCTAAAGCAGAAGCAACTATATGGGAAAATAATTAGGCTAGTGGCAGTACTCCGGTCTTTTTAAAAATCGCACTATTCAGTACGAAAAACATGGTGAAGGACGACATATACGAATAAGTTTTAGAAAAATATGTAAGGATTGAAATAGCCTGATAGTTAGTAACTAGATTTCAATCACCAGACTTATGAGTAAACGAAATGCTTGACACTTTCAAAGAAACTTTGAAAATATCATTACACATGCTGATGTTAAAAAGGATGGGCAGGAGAAAACACAGAGAAGTTGGAAGTTTATTTACGAAAATGTTCGGAATTCTATCAGGGCCCGGAGAACAGCTGGAGTCAAGCGTTGATATAATAGAGTAAATTTCTAGAGAATTGGTCATAAATAAAGAAGGACAAGAGGAAAAATAACAAGAAAGATCGTAGTAGCCAGAAGAAGTAAGATTAGAATATACAGAGCAAAATAAGCCAGCCACCATATTTCTTGTGGAGCAGATACAAAAAAATTATATCAAAAGAAAGGGAATCGGGTATAGCAGAAGAAGATTTTAAATCACGGACATATAACCAGAGCATTTTAGGATTTTAGGAAAATGAAAAGAAAATAATAGAATGCATAATCATCGCCTGACCCGAACTGAAAATTTTTCAGACGAGAAGCGTTTTTATCACCCAAAGGATGCATGACTCCTACGGTGAGCTACAGAGCATCTTGACATTTGTTTGCCAAATATAGTTCTTATCAATATTCAAGCATTAATTTGCAAGGATAAGTTAACTACAAAGTTTGTAAAATCATCGTCAATACTGTAGCAACTAAGACGATCCTAAGAGCAGTTCTGATGGAGACCTGGGTACTTAGCAACGTTAGACGATACATGAGATTTTGAATGAGGTCCTCATCGAATTCTAGGAGGTCATAAATCTGGAAGTGGAAAATGATGTCGTCATTAATACCATAGCTTCCACCAGTAGCATTAGACTTTTGCTTTAAATATATTTCCAAGATTTCTAATCTCTACTACTACGGTGATATGCTCATCAGCATTTCCTTTTTCATCCAAGGATGAAAAGGCATTCATGGTGATGAGCTTCACCCATATATTTATAAAGGCCAGCATCAATGGATACTCTTAGAATTCGGGCATCTTAATAGAAAATAAAAAAAAAAAAAAAAACTATAGAGGAACTATCATTTATCTTTGAACAGAATTTGCATTTTTCATTATTTAAAAAAAATGGATCGATGCTTTCCTTACTTTCACCGACCCTACATCAGCAGACACATAATTCAATGCATCGAAGACTGTTGCTTAATCGATTGACGATTGGTTCCATCATTGGTAAAAACGAATTATGGGCAAATCTGATCAATTTATATTACTGCCAATTTACCATATTCTGCCTTCTACTCCACTAGCGTAGGTTAGTAGAGGCTCGGTAAAAACGTGGAGACAAAACAGTCACAGGAACCTGCGCATACACCGGCCCGAGGCACTACATGCACCACGACATGATCTCTTCGATTCGAACACACTTAAGTGTAAGTATGTATGATACAGTAATATCTGTTCGATTTGTTTAAAATCATTTTCGATCTGAACGATTGCATCCATAAATAAAAGTAATACACTTGGAATTACGAAAAAAAAACGAGCACGTAAACAGGTGCAGTAGATTGAGGAAACATTCCTTAACCATAAGTATCAGCCAGCCAACTACAGTCAGTACGTTACGTACCTACTTACATAGTCGTCGTGAATGTCTTAGCTGAAGCATAGTTTATCTAGTTCATGTGGCAGATTTACGTTGCGAAGTGAGCGTCAGTTGACTATTAAGTTAATTTCGACATTTTTACGTTTCCTTAATCAAATGGAATTTATTTGCTGCTGGCGGTTATTATGACTCCGTAGCTATTATTGGGTGAATAGCTGAAATGTTAAATTGTTAGATTGTTAAATTGTTTGGTACTTGCATTGATTTATTGGTCCGAAATAAGTCTGATCTATGAGTATTTCGTTGTACGAATCAAAATGAGATTTCAAAATGTTTTGAATTAGATTTAATTTAAGAGGAAGTTAAATACTTTTGTGTGGAAATGCAATTCAAATGGTATTTGCCTGAACAATCTTGCTTACATGTGTTTATTGCGAGCTTGAAACGTTTTTTATACATCGTGTTAAGCAAATAAATCCCATTAAAAACTTTGCGTGTATTGAGACTCGAGTAGTTAGTTTGATTGTTTGCAAGTGTGAATCGATGAGGATCAGAATTTACTTCCCCTTCAATGGAGTCGCAATTCCACCCATATTTAAAACCATCCGTGCAAGCATAATTGGGCCATATTATATTATTTTATATTTTTCATTGTTCAATCCATGTGAAGATTCTAACCAGAGCCTGATCACGTTCCAACTATCCATTCGCTTCAGTACCGGTGACAACTCTGCAATTGGTTCAGCATTAAAAAGACTTTAATTTCGCTTACAAGTATTCCAATATCTATTAGATACATCTATTAGTGAGAATTTGTAGACATGATATCTAATAATAAGCAAGCAATTTGTGTGCTCTCGTTTAAAAGAGGGCCAGGAAACCCATTTGTAAACATATCTAACACAGTAGCCAAATGACTGTCACCTCTTCTACACAATTTAGTGTTATCGCAACCATTTAATACGATCATTTCCACTTCGACAACTTCTAATCAAATACACTGTCCTAGTAGCGACAAACTTATGTCACATTAAGATAGCATTGGTTCTACAACATTCTGTGTATGTGAAGCGATAAACTGCAGTCGCTACACCAATTTATGTGTGTTATCGGCTAAGAAAACTGAAACAGGTGAATTAATTTCTTCGTCATGTCCGATTGTGTCACCTGCGTGCGTGGGACACAGGCCGGAGCCCTTACCTGCCATGGCTTACTTTTACTTACCTACTTGCATATCTCCAACTTCTTGCAACCGAAACCGACTTGGCAGCGGACTTATCTCGATGGTTTTCTGGAAGTGTGACTGGAATTTTAATTGGTATTGAGGAAGAGATAAGGCGAAATGTTAGGTCTTTCTCAAAAAATCGACATCGATTTTTCGGTCAGATTGTGAATAATGGTGAGAATTTAACGATATTTATGGGAAAGGATGTCAATTTGATAAAATGATTTTAGATAAATGAGTGAAATGTGTTAAACAAATTGCGCAAAAAAAATTGTTAGAGTGATATGGGTGATTGATACTAGTAGGCTCGGAGCGGTAGCATTGAAGCAGATATGATTTAATAGCAAATGAATAATTTTTAATAAATGGTGTAAATATTCAAAATAAACTATCCACTCTGCAAAATTTTCATCATGTGAACGATTCGTTTGAAATGGTTTAAGCTCCGAAACTTCACTGAAATCCTGAGCACTAAAGAAGAGATGCCAAAATTCAGCCAAATGAAACTTTCAACTCCAGTATCATTTTTTCTTTCCAGTATCTCCTTACATTGATAGACAAATTCGTACGCAAATAGTCAATAGCATGAAGTCCAAGAAAATAAGGCAACGATTTGTCTAAGCATATGAATTTTCTTCTATCCTTGAGCGTGAACGCTATCATCTGCTATCACAATTGTGTAGGCGGTGTTTACGCAGCCTCCAATTCACTACATTCGCTTTCGTCCTTTCAGCCTATGCCACCAACGTCATCGTCATCGCTCCATAGATGACATCTCCCTCCGGAACATTGTCGAACCGGCACGGCGATTAGGGAGATCTGCATCGGACACATTGTAGACACAGCCAGTAGAAACATTATACCTGTCGCTAGCACACCAGACCATCATCATTCTTCAGATACGTTCACAAACGCAATCATATCCACCCTCCTTTGGACTTTGTAGTCGCACTTCAAAGCTATTGTTTCCTTGATAAATACATCAAAACCGAAACATCTCCGCGAGTTAATCGAGGCCTGGATCGAGGCTGAGCGCTCAGTAACAAGTAAAAAGAGTGTATCTAAGCCAGAATCTCTTCATTTAGTGTTATCTGAACATGCTAAAGTGAAGTTAACACCACTTCGACACTTCGATTAGATGCTGAAAGAGCTGAGAATGAGTCGACTCGATGAACAAGCAACTCGTGTGTATTTCAGATGTTTGGTGTACAATAGTCGCGGATTTTTGTCTCAGACCAAGCATTTCTCGCTAAACATTTTGTATTCAACATTCTTTTCCGGCGTACAGTGATACGCGAAAATAAATACCTAAGTGCTAGTCTAACTTTGGTTTTGGGTTTTCACATCAAATTACTTAATACGTATCGACTTGGGGCCATTTGGTGGATTTTTTAAGACAAATTGCAAAAAATCTATGCTTTGAAGTGTAATTGTTAACCAAAAGTGGCTATTAGAGCAAACCATCCTATGTTAAATTTTAGCTAAAGTTCACTGTTCGAAGATTCTTTCATTGATATATATTTCGATTCAACAATTCTCGTGAAATTACGATTTTATACGCGTTTAATATCGCGTTGACACAACCACCTTGAACACTATGGCTATTTAGTGCTTCATCTTGTTTCGCACGAACCACGTTACGAAAAGAAAAAATCGCCCAGTTATGTCAAGATGTTCTTCGGATTCCTTGGAACTTCTCTACCGTTGGCTCGCTTAGTCGAAAGATTTGCAATCTTTTGCTGCAGACCTGGTCGGTCGATCGGTCGGTCACATGCCAGTCGAAAACAAGGAAAACGATTTCCGAAACGAAAGAACAAACTTTTGGTTCATCGAAATCGTACTGGTATGGTAGTTTCGTAGTAGAGGACGTAATATTTTAATATCGTGCACGTTATTGATCCTTATGTCAGATAAGTTCGAAGTCCGTGAAATTCCTCGGAATTCAGATATTGCAGTCAGCATTCATATGCATGAAATTCAAACATATTCCTTGTGGAAACGGTATTATATGAAGTTATTATGGATTTAGAATTTGATTAAATTTATTTAAATCAATATTTTCGAATAATTATAAGATTTGTATAAAAATCGATTTGTTACATCCTATTGAATCTGTTGATCATTGGCTGAAAGAACGAATAATCACCAATGGTACTTACAATGAAAAACGTCGCAAGAGCTAGTACTTTGGTCTTAACCTGTTACGGTAGAGAAATCTAGAGATGCCAGTTTTACGCCGTCACTTTCAAGTTCGATATCTTTAGCATTTCTTTGGGATCCTTGTGTACACCAATAGCTCTACTGAAGGCAGAATCAGCCCTTGTGTCTCTTTCGCCCATAGACTTTTCGAGGTGGATCTTCCTCACCAGTTTAATAAACTATGAAATTTTCAGAAAATTTTCTTGCGAGGTGCTTAGTATAGTCATATAGGAAAAACAAGTTAAAAAGCTAATGTTGTGCTTAACCTAAATTAAATAAAACTTAAAAACCAAGATTCATTACTTTTCGTTACAAACTAACTATCAGGGATGCGACCAGAGGATTATTGGAAGTTGCACATTTGTTGAGGAGTTTTTGGGTCAAGTGTTTAGAGATATCCCGTACTCTCTTGAGCTCCGCTGAAGCGCGCAGCCAATTAGTTGAGTAATAAAAGGGTTTGTTAGGGATGATTTTCAAACATTTGTTTTGTAATTTTTCGCAGACTTTTGATATGTGATATTGCACAATTACTCCATACAGGGACCTACAGAGAATGATTGACTGCATTGCACCCTTAAAAACAAGCAGTTTGTTCGCTGTTGAGAGCCTGGATTTCCTATCAATAAGTGGATAGAAGTAGCAAATGCTCTTGTTGCTTCGACATGGGCATGAAAAGTATGTTTCTGGTCGAGTTGGATGCCCAGATATTTTGTCTTTTTTCCAGGATATAGTGGAACCCAAGATATTTACCTGTGTATTTGGCAAGTGTCCAAATGCTCGCTTTTTAGTGAAATATATTGCCTGAGTCTTATCTAAATTAATTTTTATTTTCCATTTGACGCAGAGATTAATTGACAGCTGTTGTTGCAGGGTGTTAATTATCACATCTAGATATGGCGGTATCGTCCGCGTACATGGCGATGTGGCATTGTTGAGTTTTTTCTAAGTCGGACATACAAGTGTTGTAGAGAGTTAAAGTTGACCCCACTGGAACTCCGGCTGGTAATACGTATATATCGGAGAAGGTTTTGGATTTAAGTGAGAAGGTCCTGGCCGAAAGAAAGGATTGGATAATCTTGCACAAGTACACAGGAACAGAAGATTTTGTAAGCTCATAAATGAGTCCACCATGCCAAACAGTATCGAATGCTTTTTCGGTGTCTAATGCAACTAAGCCTATCGATATTTTATCATTGAAGCTATTTTGCACATATTTTATTACTCTACATAGTTGATGCGTTGTCGAAAGCTTGGGTTGAAAACCGAATTGAAAATCAGGTATTGTTACAGACAACTCAATGGATAATCGGAT
The DNA here is from genome assembly GCA_947369275.1 of Nemotelus nigrinus. Classification (NCBI taxonomy): domain Eukaryota; kingdom Metazoa; phylum Arthropoda; class Insecta; order Diptera; family Stratiomyidae; genus Nemotelus; species Nemotelus nigrinus. Next base: position 3,687,935 of record OX376372.1, read on the forward strand.
TCTGGAGAGCATACTTTTCTCAAATATTTTGCTTAATGACGGCAACAAGCTTATTGGGCGATAGCTCCTGGGGTGCTTAGGATTTTTACCAGGTTTTAATATTGGCACAACGCACAAAGTTTTGCTGGCCGAAGGAAAGTGTCCTTATTTTAGGCAGACATTGAAGATATAAGGAAGCATGACAATTGCCTTGCCATGGAGATTCTTGAGTATAATATTGGGTAATCAGTCGATACCGGGGGAGGATTTTAATTTTAAAACTTTCAAAATGGAACGAATTTCGGATGGTTTACAGAAAGAATTTGGATGAAAATCATATGGTTGGTCATTCAGATTGGATATTTCACTGCTGATTCCATCGGAAAAGCCATAGTTTTGAGAGTGTAGCGGAGTGTATGTGCGTCGTGAAATTTAGAGGCTATAAGGTCAGCTTTTTCTTTCTCGGAGTAGGCAATTGATCCATCATCGCACTGCAATGGGGAAGTGTCCCTTACTCAGCATAAGGTCGATTGTAGAAGGGTTTCCCCCTAGGCTATCGGGAATGTGAAAAAGTACGTTATTGCTCATCGCTAGTTCAAATAGAATGTTTCCAGCCTTGTTTGATCTAATACAGTTCCAATGGCGATGGCGCGCGTTAAAATCGCCGCAAATTATTGTTTGAGAATTGCAGTTGAGTAACATTTTAATATCGTCTTTAAATAATGAGAGTTTATGAGCGTTCAGCAAACTAATTTAAACTAGAGTCCAAATTTAGATTATGTTGGGAAACCACAAAAGTATTCTAGCCAGTTTCTGATGAGGTAGATGAAAAAAGCATATCCTTATTGGATTACTTTTTTTTATAGCTCTAAGAATATTTCATAGACTGCTTATTTATGTTCAAAGATACTTGCATTACAATTTCTCTGACTTACCTTCGGAAGGTAAATTTTTAAGGTAAGAATAAAGAAATGAAATTGAAGATCTATGCCACTAAACATTCCTAGAAGCATAAGTAGTAGTTGCTTCTCCAAATTGTTACCAGTCAGAGCCGGTATTGCCAAAGAAGAAAACTAATATTATTTTTCATTCCGATTTAGATTCCTTTCCAAAATAATTCTCAATTAATTCTACACATATTTTTTGTGTGTCGCATTCAAATGAAACCTATTAAGATAATTCTGATGGTTTATTATAAGGAAAAAAAATTGAATGCTTAGTTCTAAGGAGAAAAAAAAATGCTTCAAAAGTAGAAGAAAATAAATATGCTTCGGTTGGCGTAAATGAATAGTAAAGTTGCGAACAGAAGGCAGAAGTTATTGTAAAATTGGTGAAACTATCGATAAGCCACATTCATATGTTCAAAGAGTGCTTCAAAACAGTGAGTCAACGAGGAATCACGCAGCTAAACATCGATTTGGGCTTCCAAAACTATTAATTGAACGAAAAAAATGTGTTATTTCAGCAGAAGTAAAACCTAATCTGAGAATAAGCGCTCTGTAAATAGCAGCAAACATTACGATCAAAGAAACAAACAATTTAAGGGGGCGGCAGGTCACTCCAAACCCCATACAATGTTGTTTTTGCAATTTTGTTTTATCTTTGAATCAGCATAATTATGCTACTGCTCAATTTTCCTTGAAACGCAACGCTATTATTACCGAGAAAATTTTCCTCAGAAAAAGTTACGTGAGTGCAAAAATCATGATTTTTCAGGAAACGACATCTAAGCTGGAAATGCTTTTTGACGTCGTCTTCTAATGCTTGTCATATATTGAAAATGCAATGCAATGCAAACATGCCACGCCTAACTAAATTTTACCTACCTTTTCCATTCAAAATTTATATTTTTTACACATTCACTCATATGGTAGTTATGCGGAATGGCTCAAAATGTTCACAACATGTCAATATACAATCAACCGTTCAAATTTGAAAATCTTGTTTTTTAAAAAGAAAATTGCGACTAGCCGCCTCGTTAACACTTAGAAAGCTGGATATTATGGTGGTATAACTTTCACTAAGGAGCATATTGATCAAATAATGTCTTTTTGGTGTAAATGGGCGGGGTATTGTCAAGAGAAAATCAGGTGCAGAGTAGGATAAAGAGAACTTACTTCCTACATTAAAACATGGCGAAGTTGTTATAGTTTGCGGGAGTGTGACAATTTCTGAAGTAGGGACTTTAAAGTTTGTCGATTCTTCAATGGATGAGCATGCTTACCTTAAGGAATCGTTATATCTTCCAACAGGATACTGAGCACAAGTATTGTGTGCGTGTTATGAAACAATGTCTGATGTATAATGTATTCTACTTAAAACATTTAAATTTGCAGTTAAAATGCAGCCAAGGTTTGTAATTCTACTACCAAATGTATGCTTTTTGCTTCATAGAAGAACCAGCTCGTAATCATAACCTAATATAACCTAACCTAACCTAGATAGCTTCCTAAAATCGTGTACTTTCCTGTAAGAACACACTTTATATAAGCAACCTAATCAATTGCATACTGTGCATACGCGTTTGAACACTGAGTGGAGGAGCTTACTTTGAAATTAAAATTGACATACTTACGTATACCAGTACAATATTCATCACATCTATGCTACCGCACGAAATAAAAACAAAATTGCATCGCATCATCGTCATTGAACAATTCAAAACTATCCCTTTCCCAACTCATAACCGCCAACGTGTCACATAATCCAATATAATTTATTGAAATTAAGACATAAATATTCCCTTAAACACCACTTGTAACTCGAATACCTAATGTCCTCGTATTAGTCTTGAGAATTTACAGCCCGAGTTCTCGGAAAGCGCAGCTCCCTCAAAGAAAGGATTCACCCTTGAATGTTTCCCGATCGTTTTATGATCACACAAACAGAACGACATCAAATTCGATCTAAGATAAAAAATATATAATTAATGACTCCTTTCACAATTATGAGAACAACAATACAACCTGCTCAGTCGCATCATCTTGAACAACAAACTGGTCTCAGTTTCACTATTCTATTCGTTACGATGACATTGTCCTTGCAGGTACCATAAACGCTCCGTATAGGTCTTGTCCATTTTTCTTCGGTTTTTGATCATTTTGTGTAATCATCAAAATTCAATGATACATTTTACGATGCCATTTATCTCAAGAAAATATATTCTAGGCAATATTTCTTTCAGTTTCAGTTTTTTGTATCTACGTATCGCATCCACACGCAGATCATCACATAGAAATCGAGGCACAGGTTGATTTCGGTCGAGATAATCTCGAAAAATAAGTGTTTGATGATTGAACACGTTTCGGTCGATTGGAATCCTTTCAACTTGATCAGCTCCGCTTTGGTTCTCCTCGGGCAAAGTTTCGTCCGACCAAGCGGCAGCAAAAACAACGATTATAGTCAAAGATAATTCGACAGTTTTCTAATGTAGGAGACAATTCGGCGGCGGAGATTTCTATCTGTAAGGTTGGAATCGTAATGATCGGATAAAGCATTGGAGTTATTTGTAAAATGATGGTTATGTTCCAATGGGTTCGATATTTTGCATAAAATATTAATTAGTTTAATTTCATGCTCTTGCGACTAGGTCTGGATGGAGGTATGTATTTTATTTGACGTTACGACGAAGATAATCGAAACGATGGGGTCGAATGTTATCGTCCGGCCAATTTGTTAAGAATTTGTTAGAGATCGTGATAACGATCGTAAAGTGATCAGATATTCAAATACAGCCGTAAAAATGTAAAATCTGCAGTGATAAGATCATACCTTAATTGTGGTAGGTAATGGGGCTGAAAAGATGAAATGTTCATATTTCGGGACTATGATTTTAATTGTTGAAATATTATCTGGCTGTGCAGTATCTATCTGCAAGGCGACAAATATTTTAAAAAATTTAATGGCACTTTCGAAATATTAATTTATATTACTTTCGAAATATTTGAATAATAAATCGATTTAAAATGTGATGATTTCGATAAATTAAAAATTAGTTAGCCGCTGGCATTTGAGGGATATTTCGAGCCTGTTGTATGCTTGACCACGGATGAAAATAGCAGCTTGGTTATTTCCAACCACGGCTTTTTATCTCAAGCCAACACCTATTTATGTATTTGATTTGAAAATTAATTTATATCCCTATCAAAGTTGGCCAATACTTGGCCAATACACTGAGAAAACACATGGCGCCAGACGCCATAATTTATAGACTTCTGGCGCCATGTACATAGTCGATTTAGGGATTGTGATAAAATATAGCGCCACACGCCATAATACATGGCGAAAAGTACATAGCCTACACGCCATGTACATGGCGTGGCGGACTATACTACATGGCGTGGAGGACTATAGCACATGGCGTGGAGAACTATAGTGCATGGCGTGGAGGACTATAGTACATGGCGTGGAGGGCTATAAGCATAGCGTCTGCTCCTATGTACTATGGCGTGTGGCGCTATATTTTATCACAAATCGACCATGTACATGGCGCCAGAAGTCTATAAATTATGGCGTCTGGCGCTATGTGTTTTTTCAGTGCATCTGATGTGGAAAATACATATTTGCCGAGCCCGATTGTGGGGACGGTCCAGACAAGTGACTTTAACAGGTCCAGACAAGCGACTTTAACAGGTCCAGACAAGCGACTTTAACAGGTCCAGACAAGCGACTTTAACAGGTCCAGACAAGCGACTTTAACAGGTCCAGACAAGCGACTTTAACAGGTCCAGACAAGCGACTTTAACAGGTCCCGCCGGCGCTCGTGCGACTTCTGATCGGAGTGGGTTTTGAGCACGAGTCAACGCGATTTCGTGACGAGCTGTCAAATGCCGTCCACATGTTGGCGGTCTCGTCTGACTTCGGCTCGCTGGGCCTCGGCTAATATGTATTTTCTACATGAAAATGATCCAGCCTACAAAAGGCCAAAAGCCATCTACCTTCTGAGCATCTGAAGGTAGAGCAGTTGATGATAGGTGATGGAATTCACCTATCATCAGCTGCATCAAAGACCTCAAGAAGCTTGCTGATATTTATGCATCTCCTCACACAGCATGACTGCGAGTTATAATTGTAGTGCCATGAGCCATATTACATGGCTCATGGCACTATGTAATGTGGCGTGTGGGGCCATAATTTCTGCGCCATGTAATTATGGCGCTGGGAGCTATACTGCATGGCTCAGGGTACTATGTACATGGCGTATGGCACCATAAATGCTGCTCCATATTGCATGGCTCAGAGTACTATGTACATGGCGTATGGGGCCATAAATAATGCGCTATGTTACATGGCTCTGGGCGCTATGTGGATTTTTTTCAGTGTACTATGGACTTAGTCATTATTCAGTCCTTTAATTTATTATTGTAATTTGCCAATGTTAAAACGCAAGATGTTGCCAAAAGTTTCTATTTACTTCAATCGGACTCTCGTATCTGAATTTTAATTTTTTTGAACACATTCATTTTATGTAACCATAGGCACCAAAGCCTAGCCTACGATAAACGAGGATTCAATTGTATTTTTTATGTAGCCAATTGTCTACAACGTGTATTGATGATGCTTTCAATGTGCTGTAATGTAAAGCAAAATGTTCCTTTGTAGAATGTCGAGACCTTGAAAGCCTGAAGCTTGGTTCGAACAGGCCTAGAGCTGATTATGAAAGTAGGATTGAGCATGATGAAAGCAGCACGCTGAGAAATGACCGAAATAAATATATTAACATCTTAATATTGTTATAGCAACAGCAATGGCACTAAAACATAATTCTAACAGTTCCATATTTTATGTTATGAAGTTACAATATTATATTTGCAGTTTAAATTTATATATTAAGGCTGTTAGCTTTTTATGTTAAGAACATCTGTAAACATATTTCGACAAAATGTTTTAACATCTTATATGCCAATATAAATGTATTAACCAAGGGTGGTGAAATTGATGGTGAAACAGCAAAGTACAATGCTAGTATTGACAATACTAGCATTGTACTTTGTTATACTAGCATTATACTTTGTAATACTAGCATTGTACTTTGTTGTTTCACCATGGATTTCACCACCCTTAGTGAATAGCTTGGAAGCAAAAATCATGCCAAGGTCCTTGAAACTAGCAACAGCATTGAGCGGAGAGCCAAGGACAGAGTAGGAGAGGTGCAAAGGGGATGTTTTGTGGGTGAAAGATTTGATGACACTTCATAACATTCAAGAAAAGGGAATTCGTTGCGCACCAGGTAGCCAAAGCATCCAAATCTTTCTGCAATATGGAACAGTCACTAACGGATTCAATCATTCTGAAAATGTTAAGATCATCAGCGTACAAAAGGCAGGGTGAGTTAAAGAGGAAATAAAGATCGTTAGTAAAAAACAATAATGGACCAAGAATGGATTCTTGCGCAACTCCTGGTGTAGGGAAAAATGGTGTGGAAGAGCAAGAGTTAACAGTAACGACACAAGAGCGATCACAAACGTAGGAAGAGAGCCAAGAGAAAAGGACACCAGAGCGACCAAACCCTGTTAACTTAGACAGAAGAATATCATGGTTCACAAAATCGAAAGCCTTGGCAAAGTCTGTATATAGGACACCTACCTGCCGTTGCTGGTCGGTTGCGGAAACAACGGTGTTTGTAAATGACAATAAGTTTGTAACTGTTGATTTACTTTTGATGAACCCATGCTGTTCGCTGGCCAGCAAGGGCTGGATAAAAGAGTACACTCTATTGTAAACAGCTCTACTAAAACATGGCAAAACAGATACGGGACGGTAATTAGTAATCGAAGAAATATCACCAGCTTTGTGAATTAGGAAATATGTTGGAGGGTTTCCAAAGGGATGGATAGGTACCGGTTGAGGTGCTAAGGTTAACAATTATTGACAGAGGAACACACAAAGAAGATAAAAGTGATTTGGTGAAAAAATTCGGAATGCCATCAGCACTGATGCTAATGGTAAGGGACACAACATTAACGATTCGACTTCCAAATGATTAGTAAAAAAAAAGTAGAAAGGGTACAATCAGGCGTGGGAAATATGGTTGATGGCGAGGAGCTACTGTGAACACATAAGTCTATAAAAGTTCTGACGGTTGTTGCCAATTGTTAGTACCTTTTGTAGTCCTTGAATTGAGAATATTTTGCATATTTCATTATCTTAACGTGATTTCCTGCTGGAAGGTAGCGAGGAGCTCAATTAATCACTGAAACGATGACCTTAAACAGGTTTGGTAATTTGCGAAAACTTGCATTTCGGTTAAACTTTTACTCATAAACCTGTATAAAAATAGATCATGGCTGGTTCCGTAAATTTAAACATATGGCGAGTCCACCAGACGCCGCTTGTATTAAAGCACCACTGAAAAGAAAATCTATAGATGAGCAGATGTGCTCCCCGAAAAGAAAGCCCTTATGAAAGCTTTCATAAGAAAAACAAGTTACCATGTTTGCGTGACTACGTGTTATAAGGTGAAAATATCGACAGCTTCTAATTACTCTTGCTTGCCTTTATGATGTATATCGGACTAGTGACAAAATAAACCGATTTACTTTCCTGTTTGATAGAACAGCAAATAGTGCTCGTTGATTGTACCTAAATTGTTTCTGACTTCAGTGCTCATATGGCAGGAGTCGACATAATGGACGGCCTTTTACAGCGATATTGTGTAAGGCGAAAATGCAGGCAACGGTACATACGATTTTTTTTATCAGTTTTTAGTTATGCTTCTAATTAATACCTGGTTTTTATACAAATACACCAAATTAAAACAAGGTAGCAATGACAAATAATTGCCCGTTGGCTGATTTTTGAACCGAATTGGCAGACACATTGTGTTGCTATTAAATTGCACATCACATCACGCACACAATGAATCCCATCCCCCATTAAAATAAGAGGATGAACAAAGCAAACTATTTTACTAAACTATTTTATTTTACACTCTGCTCAAAATGTATAGTCGCCTTTTTCCCTGAATATATGACTAATAAATATAACAATAAATGGATAACATCGAGAAAACCGATCTTTTTGCTATCAATATTTGCATGGTGGTATGGTAAAATTTTCAGAGAAAACAATTGAATTTCAAAACTATAATTCACTTTTTCACTAAGTTAATGGCATTCACTATTTAGAAATATTTTGTCAATCATGCACTTAAGGGCTAAGTGGCAGAGAATCAAAAGCTGTTGCAATTTGAAAAAAAATATGTTAATATCTTCTACAAATATATTTATGGAAATGCTTACCCACTTTGGAACATTTACAAAAATCTATTAGTTCCTATCCAGCCTAACTCGAACTTCTATAACAGATCAACAAACTTCTTCCGAATTCTTTCAAATGTGCAAGCAACGATAGTGCCCTTAGAGCGATATTGAAAAACGTATGCCAGTTAATAGCCCCGATTTACTGGCCCCTTTAAATATTCATACAATTACATTTACCAGATAGGACTCGAGGGAGCATATCCTTTCGTTTGTTTTTTAAACCTCCTCTTGTAATCCTGTAGAGCAGTATATCGTTTTTCTGGCGACACAGTGAATAAGTGCTGCTATTCGAGAAATCTAGCGGCAATGGAGAAAACATACCTAGGGTGTATCAGGAAGCCAGTAGAACATAAGTCAGGCGCAAGTACAAGGACATTGGCGCCAAACGACCAAAGTGATGCATTAAATCCGCATTATTAGATTTTGCTCGTCAATCACTCTGGGATTTAGATTTGATACTATGTGTGTATTTGGTTATTCGGGGGCAACTAGCTGCATGAGAGACACGAGACACGACATTGATACATCCCCTCGATGTGTAGATGAAGCCTAGTTTGATTTTCCTACGATTTTCATCATTCACTTGGCCGGGGCGTTTGTGAAACGTATGCTGAGGGATGTTTGCCGGGTAAACAAATTCATTAGAGCGAGTTTATTTGTGCGGTTTAGACGAGAAAATCATTCATAATGTTGTTTGAGAGGGTGAAAAGGATTCGGTGCTAACTGATTCGATGTGATGTGATTTAATTTTGGGCCATGAATGTGGTGTAAATCAATTTTATTCGTTTAGTTTTGATTTGAAAACGCTGGTTTATGCATTAACTTTTTTTTGTTGCTGATGAAATTTCCTCTCGAGCAAGCACTGCTGTATTGTTAGTAATATGACTATTCATAGCAATCAGTATACAAGTATTCCAAATTTATCGTTTAGTAAAATTTTCTACATAATAAATGATGCAATGCCTCTCGTGTTTTTGTCCACACAAAAAGCACTTCGACTACTTTCATAACTCTAGTACATGCTTGCAGCCGGCCACATTCTATACTGACAACTAGCCTCCCGAAGAATCTCATAAGACTCAGATCGCACAAAATCAATTGGCTAATTAAAAAATCAATTTTGATTTTCAGTAGCGCAAATGCTTGAAAGGTTCTTTATGTTCCCGCAGTGAACTGTTCTGATGTGCAATTAATCTCCCGGTTAATAAAAATCTGCCTGGGAAATTGATGAATGAGAAAAATTACTGCAGAATATTTTTAAAAAAATGTTGCATTGAATTAAGATTGAACTGAGGTGAGGCGAGGTAATTGAAAAACACACACATTACAACGATTGATAGCTTCAGTATCGGACTTTGGACTGTTTGATGGGTTGGTGTAGATTTTCGGTGGCAGTTCCTTGTGAAAGTTCATTGTATCACAAGCTCGTTGTTTCATTTGAATAGCGAAGACTTAATGTGCTGAAAATTAATTGAGCGTTTCTAAAGATCAGCTCCCTGTTCAGATCAGTTACATCCAATTCATTTCCATCGGGCAATGCTATCAAGCATTTAGTGCACAAGTCCCATAACACCGCTCCTTGTAAGCTTCTTCATTAAGCGATCATTACGATTCTTGATGTCTCGCCACACACAACCGATCCAGCCACGTCGAAATGGTAGTCTCGTAAATCATTTCTCGTAAACGCCTTCTACACAATCCATCCGAGATTTATTCTAATGATTTCTTTTTATTATTCGGGTGAGTTCGCCTTGTAAAATCCATCACGCCGTCAATCAGCTAAACAAACATTCGATTCGAGTGTGCGAACGAGTCTAATCCATCTTGCCTACATTCGTAGTAGTAGTAGTCGCGGCGGCCTGTAAACGTCGAGAGTCACGCATGAGAGTGCCCGACTTTGATGAGCTTCATCTAATAACCTTCAAATTGATTAATTGGCAACGATTTAATTAAAAAACCGAACCGTACATACAGTAGTTGGGGGTTGAGCAGAAAAAATTAAACTCCGACACTCAGACCTATTACTCTTCGATACGGAACGAGTGAGCGATCCTTCGTGTTCGAGGAGCTGACGATGGTAAAACAGCCGTTGCTGTTTGTGCATTAAGGATACTATGCAGATGGGATTAGGCTAAGACCATTTAATGAAGCATATCATGAGATTGGAATTTGATGGCGTCGGGCAGACTGCAAATCAAAGTTGCAAAATAGGATGAATTCATAGTTTTGTATTCGATTTGGTACGTATTTTAAAATATAGGGAATCTTTCACGTTTTATTTGGGTGACTTTCGATGGGGTTCAGTAAGTGAGATTAGCATGTGATGAAACTTGAATCATTTTGGAATACAAATTAAGTCATCATTGAAGATTAGTTGCTGTGTCGATTGTCGACCGGAATACTTAATCTACTCATGCTTTTTGTAACCATCACTATCCTGCAACTACTGAGGCTTACACCAATCACGAGGCTAGTGACTGACAAGGACTTTTTTCTTTTTCTTTCACTAAATAATATTCTATGGATTTTCGACACATTTTGTCCAGCTCTTGCCATTCAATCAACATTTGTCTCTCAAATTTGACAAATATTTTGTATATTTCAACGTAGCACTAATATATGCTAATATATTGACTGGTGCCGATGTTTCACAGGAAAAGGCCAGAACATGCTCGATTGAGAACTGTGGCATTTTCTATATCGTATCTTGTGTACAACTTTGATTTGGTTCATAAAAATTGAATCAAATTGCTAAAATAAAGTTGAATCCAATCCATTAGAAGCAACGTTGAGGGTCATCAAGGACAGCGGGATAAAAACGGTCAAACTAGAAGTAATATTACCTTCCAACGATAAAGCTTCAGGGTGGTGGTTAGTTGATTTTAAATAGTGGATATTTGGATTAATAGGTAAAAAATCTACACTTTTTAACTGAAGATAATAATATTTATGGAATATCAAGGAACATTAATTTCAAAGGAAAACTAATTTTTTGCTCTATTTTTGTTCAGGTTTTCAATTATTATCACAAATTGGGGCGAATAATGCGTCAAATGTTTAGTTAGTCTTCAGTTTCCATGTAAAAAAAATTTGCATAAAATTTACTGAATACCGAATGCTGAAATATTTAACACCGTTGAAATCCTCGATTTCTGAACACCCTACAGTCATGAGTTGTACGCTATCTACCAGGAAGCAGATATACTCGTAATCCAAAAAATAAAGCTCAGTATACTGCCTTACTAAGCATAAATATCCTATCTGCATTTTTCTCATTTTTGAGCTAACACTAGGTTCAAAAAGTAATACTCTATTACATTATTCTACAAAATTCGAAAAAGCTATCTTTTGTGGAAGTATGTTAAAATCAATATTGAAAAATGCACCCTCCATATAAGTATCTCTAGTGCAAATCAAAACACAAATCATTGAATAACTCGAAAGTACTAAAATGTAGATAGATAGTAGGGCAGTATATTCCGGTGGGCTGAACACCAAGGTTGGATGAGCAAAGAAGATCCCGCTCGGAAAACCTTTGCGGTAGATTTTACGGCCGATGACAATGGGGGGACTTTGTTTGCACTTTGTATATAGAGATGACGTTGACAAGGACGCTCGGACCTTAGGGGTGCCTAATTGGATGTAAATAGCTCGCGATCGGAATCAGTTGAATAGTTTATTGAAAGAGGTCAGTTATAGCGCCGATGATGATAACGAAATTTCCGAAATCACCTAGTCAGCCAAAGATTGTGGTGGCTTGCAAATGTAAAAAAAACACCTTATTACACCACAAATAGCAGCACAAGTAAATATGGAAACGTTTAAGCTCTCTAGTATTTCAATGACCAAACGAAGATGCCAAAAACCAGGTCTTCCTGGTCCAGTAGCTTCCAGGCAACGATTATTATGTGCTGGAAATAAAAAGTAGAGATTAGAATAGACTAATTAAGGCCGGCGATACATGTAAAATTTAATAAATTAACATCTTAAAAATAAACGTACTGAATGATTACTGTATGGACCTGGAATCGCTGATTAGTTGGTAAGTCGCTGTAATCGTAGAGTTTCTGTGTGTCAAAACTACGCGTTTTTCTCGAAACGACTTTTTTTTTAAAATTGGCGGGCAAGATAACTCAAAAATTTCTCTATCAACTCTTACTAAGCTTGGCACACGTTTTCTCTATAGTATAAGCTTCTAGATGAACCTCAATAATGTCAAAAAATTTTTCAAAATTTAGTGTTTTCGACCGAAAAACTATCGATAAAAGGGTGAAAACCCCTTCTTTTTATATGAGGCGTGCTAATTCACGATTTTTTTTCCTTTTTTGTTGTTTTCTTGGTTCAACTAGAAGATACATGTTTTATAAACACACTCCAACCTATTTTGTCGGTTTCAAATTGTGCTGCTAAAAATGCCGCCGATCCTTTCGTATGAATCATTTATACATTATATTTTATATGAATGGCGCCATTGTAAATCAATGCTCATATATTTATATAAAATATAATGTATAAATGATTCATTATTATTTCATTGATATGTACAATTGAATTGAATGTTATATCAAAATAAAATTTATATCACTAAAGCTTCGCAAAATATGACCTAATATTCGGACTAAAGGCATTCTGTATGATTGAAATTTTCTATAATCTGGCGTTAGGTGGCGGTAGATGCGAACCGGGCGCAGGCCGTTACGCTTCGAAACTGTAACTGGTCTAGCTCCTTAACGACTTCTATGCCCATTATGAAACTTGGCAAGGATTATTTACACACTATTAGCTATTTTTAGAAAATAAATTTAAAAAAAAATTGAATATTCGAACTTGAAATTCAAATTTCAAAAGTTTAAATATATTTTTTTCCAAAAAAAAAACTATTTTTGAATACTCAAAAATGCATTTAATAAGCCCAATATATAAGGCATTAATTCGAGTGCTTTATTTATTTTACTGCTACTTTTTAAAACTGGATAATGTGATTCAAAATAGCGTATACCTGCCGGTTAGTCAAATTTTTAAAGCCCTCTAGGTCGCTAACCAGACTTAATACTGTAAAAACATTTTACATCTGGATCGAGAACATATATAGGTATAACATAATCAAATATAACTAAAATCGAAAACCTCAAAATTTTTTACCTGTCCGCTTCACGTGGAATGCCCCTATGCCAGCTCCTAGTATCTAATTTAAACGAGTTTCAAAGTCAAAGGACTAAACATCCAAGTTGTGCACAGCTATTTTTCACCACCAACAAATCCTACATATTTTGGTTCGATTAGTCTACCAGAACTTATCGTTTTAAAATGTTATTTAAATAACATTCAATATTTGTGTAAAAATTAAGAATTGAACGATTCGAATACTTACATTTTCAAAAATCAAGTAAAATTCAATCATTAGCATACAGAATGATGTCAGATCTCTTCATCAACTATCTTTCAAAATCATAAATATATCAAACACATTTATTATGACTTCAAACATGTCAAAACCATTTCGTTCGGTTTTCAAATCATCACTTTCACTCACCTCTTCCACCCTCCGTTACATACACACGGCAATACGCATTCATCCTTCGAACGCACGCTCAATATGAATTATTTACTCAACTAAGATACAATAGCGCGATGACTTCCTTTGCCCGACTTAAAATCAATTAAAATCATTGCATAAATCAAAATAGGATTTTCCGTAGTCTCCTTGCACGCACTCACCACATTCACTCGCTAGCGTTTCATATTTTTTTAATGGCAAGGACTTTTCGCGAGAATCAAGCAAGGAAACTGGCAGTAAAATTGTGCTGGTCTCGGGCATTGTTGGCTCATTGACTCGTTGATTCCGGATGCAAACGAACAGGGGTGATATCACCATCATCATCACCAGTTTCAGTAGATACTCCCACAATCCTGGTGAAAGTGAAAAGATAATGAATTTTTGTTGGCGAACGCGCCAAGTGCCCTCGTAGCCACCCGAAATTTTTAATGCGGTAGAATTTATGAAGTGTGGTGTCTCGTGACCGGCACGTGTCTAACACTATTTTACCGAGAGTGTGCCTCTGGGGATTTCCGGGATCTTGGTGGCGCTGCATCGACTTTTCGTGGTTGACATACTTAAATACTTTAGTGTTATTCATATGATTTGGAAAATTGTGAAGTATTGGGTTGGTATTATCTATTGTAATCGTTGTAATCGATTATCATCGCTGGATAAGTAAATATTTAATTGACCTGTTGACATACAAACATGCTAAAAATACTTAGTAGTGGAACGTATGGTTTGATTTAAAGCAGGGTGATGTAAAGTAGCTTTACTGGATTTAAATATACAATCTATTTCTTGGAGCGCTTCTTGACTTTAAAATATCATAATATTTTCTGAGGGACTATATGGGTTTCGAAAGGATTTATGCTTCAGATATTAAGATAAAATATACTTGAATTATGTATAAAAATGAATATGATCGACTTTTACAAAAATCTACAATTGAAACAATCTTGAATTTCGCTCAATAATTTTCCGAACGACTGAGTTTTAATTACCTTAACTTTTTTCTGATGCACATACAAGCCCAGTCTAATATTTTATTCAACATGTGAAGCCTACAGTATCATATCAATCATCGAAAAATGAAAAATTCATGGACTCCCGAAAAATTATGAACTTCCAAGAAGGGTCCGATCACAATTTGATTGATGGACTGTAATCGTGACAGTAACATGTCTACAAATACAAACGCCGAAACTAAATTTATATGATTGCTTATGAATAGCTATCCAAGTATGGTCAACCAAACATGCAGATACAAGTTTGTCTTTAATTACCGATTGACTTCATGAAGAAGATACTCGTAGTAAGATATTTTGCAGTCGGCGGTGTTAATTAGGTATTTGGGAGGATAGTGCGATACGATATTCCTACTTGTAAAGTTTTTGTATTAAAGAGAAATCAGCTGACTAGTTCTCAATCATAAACGGTTTTATAAGTGGGTGTAGTGCTGATTTTTTTCTCGTACCGGTAAATAGTAGTTTATCTCATAAATATTTTAAATCGGTAAATAATGTTGTTTTCTGATAATAGACTTGCCTTACCAAGTTATTAGAACTCATTTAGTCCGGTCATAAAAAATTAAACAAATGAAATCGAATGAAAAGATCCCATAATACATAGGTACATACATATATCAAACGAATGTGGCGCCATCAAGTAAATTAAATGCATTCGTTTACACCTCCCACTGCCTATTCAGAGCTTATGAAAATTAAAATATTTCTTCACATTTCGATATCCACGTCCACGATGAATTCGATTTATTCAAAAAATGACAAAATATAATTCAATACCATTCGTTCTGCCATCGAATTGTCAGCAGAGCTGATACACCTGCCTCCTACGCCGCTGCGCCAATTTCATTCACCACAGTGCTTGTAATAGACTGTGCCGAAAACTTTCGTTCCACTGCTGCTCGTCCGTAGGACATTAGACCCATTTCTTATGGTTCTGATTCAAATGAAAAGTAACAAATAAAAAACACATATGAAAATCATATCAAGAGGTCGAGCTCAATTTCCCATGAAATATCGCAGCAGGTGATCTGATCACAAGTTGCACTATATGTTCTCTCTGTCGACCATTGTATCTGGCTGATAATAAAAATATCAAAACATGTTGGAATAATGTTGAAACGGAAAAAATGAAAAACGAAAGATAAAATGTGACAAATCTTGAGAATGAAGAAGGACACGGGCCAGTCAGTTCAATGGGAGTTGCTGTCTCATAAGTGCTTGGGTAGAAAGCAATGCCATGGACAAATATGAATCTTCTTCGTGATGGCAAAATGTTTATTGGATATCCAGGACACTAGGCATGATGTGGTGATGGGGCGGTGGACACTTGGAGGACGCTGTGCATCCCAGTGTCATCTGCCATCCGTTTTCAAAAGTCATTTTGCACAGTTATGCTCCTTTTAAATATGGACGACTCTCATGGACGTATTTCTTGAGAGTCTTCTTGTAGTTTAATGTCATTTTCAGTCTAAGTTGTTATGTCATGGAATATCTGGGGCAAAGTAGCGTACGAATAGGATTTGCGGAAAATATATATTTATATCGACTCGCTATCTATATAATAAATATGCTTTCAAAGACTAGTTTCTTTGCTGAAGAAAAAGGAAATTCTCCCTGAAACTTCGACTAGCCCAATTGTATTTTAAAAAGTAAAGTCTATCTGCTCATTGAAAAGACTCAGGTCGCATGTATGACAAAGTATGATTAATTAATTAGCATTTTAATTGTTTTTGTTTTGTATTTTCAATTTATAATTCATATTTGTTTTAAAAAGATATCTTGCCCGGTGACTTCGCATTCTTTTACTAAAACTTTTTGTTTTTTTGCATAGACATGACTCTTTGATTTTTGCAAGATATATAACTGTTTCAGTATGCCAGTCAATTGTGCGTCACTTTAGAGCACTATGCCCGTATGGCCATTTGTTTTAATCGCGTAATATTTTTTTGATACTCGTTTTATTGTGAATTTCCTACGGATTAATTTATGGTATTAATCATTTATTATAGTTTTAATTGCTTTTTCATAGGCCAATTTATCAGTGTGCAGGGTGCAACAAAACAGATTAAGTGGTTAAGGGACGTCTTAGAAGTAGGCTGATGCACATAGATTCCTTCTGTTTCCGTGATGACCCCATTTCAATAGCCAACATGATTCAGATCGGAGCAAACCGCGGATTTGCTCTGCTAAGGTATTTTGAGAGCAATTGATCTCTGCTCAGAGAGTTTTTTTATGACGGTCCACCAACACTTGTTCCCAAAGAAAGCAAACTTCGTTCCTGGGCCAGACAGTTGAAGGGATCCAGTCGCAAGAAGATATGAAGATATGCTTTTAGGTCCATCGGAACAGCAAAAAAACGTACAGCTGATGAGAGCAGTAATCTAACAATCACTAAGACGTTTTCATCGAAGGCATGATGTTGCCTTGATGATCTCAGATCGCACTTTGAGGAGGACTTGACATTTAATTTGTACAAGATGTCTCTCGACGCAACTTTCTTCAGCAGCGACAAAGCGAATTTTCACCTCGATGCAGCTATCAGTAAGCAAAGCTTCTGCTATTAGACTGACCAAAATGGCAGAATTATTAGCGAAAGACCACTTGATTGCCATATCAGATCGCTACACTGCTATGTCAAAATAAGTGATAAGCCTGTACTTCTTCGAGAATGCATGCGCCACCAGGGGGTTTCTCAGGAATTTTTCATGGAGGGGGTGTTCAGAATTTTAGGAGGGGTGTCCCTTTGGAACAAAAGACACAAAGGTCCCGTTGTGTAGAAAAATTGTCCGTGTTATGGGGGGTGTATGCACTTTCCAGGGGGAGTATTAGGGGGGTGTTAGGGGGGTGTAAGAAAATCCCTGTGCGCCACCATTAACGTAAATTCCGAATATTTTATGGCAATATGCAGCTCAGAATGGAAGCGATTTTTAAAGAAGAAAAATTGAGAGCTTTGAGTGCAACAAGACTTAGATTGGTCTGCATGGTCATCATATTTTAGCATATAGCTGTAGTAAAGAGTGTTTAAGCGTCACTTTCACATCCTGCCAGAACTAAAGAAACTGATTATTGAATTGATGTTATACTCCACAATTTGAGCTAACGAGCTGTACAAAGCTTCAAAAGTCTCTTTAGCAGTATGTTGTTTACTACCACGATCTTGAGGAAATTATTTTCAAATCTTAATAACTGTTAAATCGTTGTACTGCTAAATTGAATATTGAAGATTATTTTATCTGATTGTACTCCAACTACTTTTTATAAATCCTCAAACCTTTTTTTCTGTGTTCTACCACCCTCTGTATATTTCCTGTGGCAGCAAGCTAAAAGATTAGAAGTAAGATAAAAGGCTGTAATAACAATTGCGGCAATCTCCTCGAGAATAATTTTTTAGTTATATTCTCTTTTTAAGGAAGGCAGAGCTGCAGGCAGAAGGCAATTTGTGGTAGGAGGCACTATATATAGCGGGATAGATGGATGTATAGAAAGATGGTATAAATGATCATATGATCATATCACGTATGGATAGATGGTATAAATGATCAATATCGGTGGCTTTAAACTGCGCCCAGCGTGGGTAAGGTTTTAATCTGCCCAAAATATTCTTATTTGGTGAAGCTCTTAAATTGAGAGCTGATGGTTGTGTATTGAAGTGGTAGGACATGGGCTGCTAACATCTCTGGTCGGTAGTTTGAGTTCTGCCATGTTCGCACTCTAAGCTATAAGTTAAAATAGCCCTGAATTCACATTGATTGTAAATTTGTGAATGAAACTCTCTAACAGCTTCAAACCCTATACTGGACAAAAAGTTGTTGTGGGATTACTTTACTTTATATTTGCGTTAACTAGAATATCAACAACTTCAAATGCTTGCTTTTCTTCGAATGACTCCTCTGCCATTACCTATACCCACTACTGTTTCTCTGGACCATAGATTGCTTCCGCTCTTAGTCAAATCAGGAGTTGCATGCGGCAAAAAATGATCATGATCAAGAAATGATCAAATAATCACACTCGTAACACATTGATTGCGAATGAAATATCTACCGATTTCAGCCCTAATGACTAAATGGTTACGATGAAGTAACTTTGTCTTAAGCCGCGTTCACATAGGACCCAGCTCCCAGCTTCCAAGCGTTGGCGATGGATTGGCCTTAGGACTTCGTTGTAGTGTGAACGGTTGGTCTAGTTAGCTGTCATTAATACCGAGTAGTGTGCTGAGCTAGGCTGTGTTTTTGTTTTGTATATTATCGAATATAGTGTACGGTATCGAAATGCGTTCTACTACCATAAATGCGTTCTACTTTACAGCACCAGTTTAATCGCTGTCATTCACTAGGTGTACAATGGCACTCGACCCGAACCGCATCCAATGCCTTGGCTCCAGGCCATTGGTCTCAATCTGTTCTTGTGTAGACGACAGGGCCAACGCCAATCGTTGACGACCAATGTTAGACCGAATTGTCATTGGCCATTCGTTGGCTCTATGTGTACCCGGCTTTATAGGTTTTATGGTTTTCTAGAGTTGTTGGGTTTATTGAGACAATATGATGCACATGACATGTATAATATATGTGAGACCTGGCTTCATGCTAAACATTTTCTTGATGCTACTTTTTAGTTTAGACAGAAAGCTACTGGTGGGTATAAGCGGTAGATACATTGAGTAACATAATATTTGCTTATAAGATACTGGGAAGTGGTAGAAAATATCAATCAACGTTTTTCAGTGCCAATCACGATCAGAAATCACTGATGTTATTATTTTTTTATCAATTTTTCTGGGGTATGGAAAATAAAACATCTCTAATAAAAAAAATTATGTGTTTTTGGCGTGACGATATTGTGTGTGACACTTTTAAAATAACTTACACTAAATTACACTAAAATTTAAGATTACAGAAAAATATACGACGCCAGATATCGCTGCCAGCTCTCGCGTGAATACAACACTACGGTCAAGCCTTCATACTTGACAAGGCTTGCAATTGAAATCCATTCGCAAAACCCCCACCACAAAATCCAATAGCTGAGATGTTTTTCAAACCAAAAAAATATACGAAATCTTCCTGGTTTCTACTAGGCTTCTAACAGTCTGGAATTCACTATTTTAGAAAAAAAAATTTAAAATACGTAAATGATATATTTGGTCCTGTCACCTATCTGACAAAAAACAGGCATTGTTCGGAATTGAAAACTGACTTCAACCATCAAATCTTCGGAAATTTGACTGACCTCATAAAAATGCCTTTGGTACGATTTGCTGTGGGTAAGATATTTGCTTTATGAGGATACCAGATGAACAAAAGTAGTCACCCACTTACTTAGTTAAACTTTCGAACTGTCAAAATTGTTGTGCTACTACTTAGCAATTTTTCTCGCCGCGGAAAAAGAAAAATTATCTTCTAGATGGACCAAAAGGCAATTTTTGCTATTTTCTAATCTAGGGCGCAACTCCGGTGCACTCTGATGCAATTTAATATATTTATAAATTATTCTAAAATCAAAAATACCAAAACTTCTTTCCGGAGAAATGAAAACTGCAAACATCTGCCCAGCTTCTAGGAGTTCATTTAAAGCTACTATGCAGAGCAACTAAAACTGTCAATGTCAAATGATACCACACTTAGAATGTTGCATTCAGGACACGCGTCCACTTGAGCTCTTTAGTCCAAAGCTACTAATATATCGAATATATCGATTCACATTCAAAATTATCTCATTATTTTGAACCGAAGTTCCCGCGGACTTGGACAAATTGCCCGACGAAAAATACAAGTTGCCCAAAATAAAATAGTAATATTTCCTCTCACATGCTTATACGATTTATCGAAAGATTTATATTAATATTAAATCTTTAGGCTCGACTCTCTCCTCGACAGGTATAAATGCAAGTAAATCGCAACTTGCGGTATAAGAAATGATAGTTATAAGTTTTGATTGCAAAAACAAACGTCAATCAGATATTCTCTCATGGAATCGTTAAACGGTATCACAAGATGATGTGAATGTACTGCAATTTCAGAAATTAGAGGGTAACGAATGAGATCAACAATCGATTTTCTTACCTAATGTGTATATATGGAATTACTGTACATGAGTTTAAGTGATTTATGCACAATCGCTGTTAAATCTCTGCAAATGATTATTGTTATTATCAATCCTTCAACAGATTTATTACTTCACCATAAACAACTTTTTCAGCTGGTCGCACACAACACCATACCTCCGTTGAAAAGCCAGCGGCTTTAACTCTTTGATCATCATATAAAATCATTTTGCAGAAAATTACGTTAGTTATTGCAATTAAAATTCATTATGATGACGAAAAAGTTCTTTATCATTTTAGGCAAAGCTCTCAAGTAGATATCTATCAACACAACACGCCAGTACAGTATTGCATTATTTGTTTGAAAAAAACACGTCGGGAATGCTACACTGTCGCTGCCTGATACAATATTCCTCTCGGGAAACTTGACGAACATCATAAATCAAAGGATTGAGTTGGCACACTGAGAGTCCCGAGGTTTCCGTCATCATTATGTCGCAGCAAACCTACCGCATCGGATACCAATCCATTCAAAGGAGTCACTCACTTGCCGCCTGTCCATTTTTTACACACTTCACCATGTCCAGATTGAGCTCAGAACTCGGTGAATCGAAGTTGAAAATGTATCGGACAAATAAGCTTGTTAGGGTTGCTTTGAATGATGGAAGCGGATTGGACTATCAGTGTTTTAAGTATCCAGAGCAAGCAGACCAAATTTACAAGTACTTTTTCTGAGAGCAATTCATTCAATTCACTTCTTGATTGATTAGAATCTGGTTAGCTAGTTCGAATCTTATTAAATCAAAATGAAAATAATCATTTTCGCATCCGCAATAGAGTGTGGATTGAGATCAACGGTATGCAAACTGAATTTGATTAAAATCAATGATTTTATCTGATCCAGAGAAATAAATTTAATAAACTCGAGGGCCTCAATCACTATCCTTTCGATGCTTTTGAAGCGATTGCTCGCTTCAAAAATATCGATCTAACCAATGCCAATGCTTCCCTCAAATCCCATTGTTACGGTGAAGAAAAAACTTTTGCGCATCCACCCCAATCTGTTGAATAATTGATGTCATGCAATCGGTAGGAATTCTTACAAACAATTCGTTTTTTCCCGCCAAACACTTTTTACACACTATCCGCAATTTAATTACTTTTTGATTCGCGAATTTGAAATTGCCGCATTTACAACAAGAGGACGGCTGCGGCGTCTATAGTGAAATTGGAAGCGAAAACAATGGGCGCAGGGACACGTAAAATTTCGATTCAATCTATTCAATCTGGGCAAAACAAATTAAACTTTTGTCGTCTCGTCTCCGGGATTGCGACAAACGCCACATAATTAGGTTCGCGACTTCTTTACCCGCTGAGATGGAACCGGCGCGGCACTAGAGAGGAATTTCAGCAATTAGCACCTTTTCGGTGACAAATGGAATTGTGTGTTTCTTCTGGCAATTAACAGATAGCGTGTGGAATCGTTGTTAAGTGGAGTACGAGTAAATGGTGTGGTGGAAGTGTGCCGTCGTTTTAAGGCTAAACAATTTAAATGAGTGGTGCAGTTGGAGTTAAGTAAACGGATGATTTTTGCACAGCAGTAAGTTTTGATGGTAACAGAGATTATTGAGGACGATCTGCAAATTTTGATAAGCTCAATGATAGTACCTCGCAGGGACGGCTCGTCATTGGACGTAAAAGAATGCAGTACTTCCCTTGCTAAAAATTCCTTGATCTAGTAAAAATATAGTTTAAGAATATATACTGAAATTCAAAACAAATTATTTGACTTATAAAGGTTATTGGGTCTCGATCGTTTTTCGGAATAAGCCTCCGAAAGCAGAATCAAATTGGAATTGTTTTTGCGGGATGATACTGATTTATAGACAAAAAGGCAACCATGATCACAAATCAATAGCCTTTATGAGTAAATTATGTCGATGGATAAAGGTCGGAGATGTTAAAATTTGTCAAAACTAACGTAAGTAAAAATTAATAATTTCCAACTGCAAGTGGTCACATCAGTCAAGTATGCACTGTGAGCTGCATACTTTCGAAACCACTTTGTCAAAAAAAAATGTCAATAAAATTTTTCAATTTTAATCATCCCGCAAAAACCATTCCTATTTAAATTATTGGATTTTATTCAAAAATTCAAGCATCGCGTACCCTTCTAAGCCAGAATGTACAGCTGTATTGAAATATGTGAAACAAAAACCTAAGTGATCTTGCCGCATTGCACAGAATTGTTTGTGCAATAACGCAATAGTATTTCCAGCGTTTTATTTTCATTTTCTGTTTGGCTACAGAAACTGGAGCTGGTTTGATTTGGACGCCTAAGTTTAAAATGTAATTTGTAAGTATGATTACTCTAATACATTTGTTATTTAACATAGGATGTTATTTGCATGTTTAATCTATGTAATGGATTTATTACTTAGTTCTGGCATTTAACGTTTAACGTAGATTTATTTGTCTGTTTGCTCCATTTGTGCTCATAGTGCATAAGTTCGAATTCGAAGGATTAAAGAAAGATAGTTGTTTTCAAAATAAATAGAACAAGAAATATTGAATTCATTTTGGCTTCAAAATTGTTGCGATGTTGACATAGAAGATTTTCTGCGGCAATAATTTTCACCCAGATCATTTGAAGAGCAAAAGGTACTTCATAGATTTGTGATGACTGGGACTAATCATTTCACATTTCACGTTCAAAAGAAAATTAAATTCTTCCTATACTTTGAAACAGTCTCCGCAATTTTAACAATTATGAGATTAATGAGTGATCATAGTAAGTAGGAATATAATTGAATCAAAGTCATAAGCTTATGCTGGTAGCTCCAGTAAAATTAGGAGTAAGATTTTTAGTGATATGTATTTTTGGCTACAGAGGAGACATTGTCATTGGTTCAAGTCCATAAAGAAATACGACGTTATTTATTACTTTTCTTAAGGCCAGAGACAGGTGAAAAAATGCTGAAATCGATGAAATTTTCGTAATTGAGTTTTTGATTTGAACACTTCTTTGAAAGATTTACTTTCCATTTCACCCGGCTGGAACCGACTGGAGCGAAAAGCAATATTTTCATGCCTCTCAGAAAATATTGTAAATGTATTGTAAATTGTGGAT
This sequence comes from Nemotelus nigrinus, assembly GCA_947369275.1. NCBI lineage: Eukaryota > Metazoa > Arthropoda > Insecta > Diptera > Stratiomyidae > Nemotelus > Nemotelus nigrinus. The sequence goes on from OX376372.1 coordinate 3,711,918, forward strand.
TTAGCTTTGGTAGGGGAAGGGTTTTCCAAACCTGTGTGCCACGCTCCGACCATTATGCTGATAGATAATTCACTGTTCTCAGAAATGGCAAATCCAAAATAAACAAAATGCTAGGTTACATAATTGAAAAAAGGAGTATTTGATTCATTTCTCTAAAATACTGTATGCAAGCTTGAAAGAACTTATCAAAAAATACAGAACACCAAAATTTACTCTTGATAAAACCAGTGAATCTTATCATTGAACTTTGTGGATCCTATTGCCTTGCTATTAAAAGGAATATGCAGCGTGTTCCAGAAATAAAAAGCTGCACTCAATAATTGCCCATCCACTGACACGAAACCAAATCATTCATTTTGCCCAAAGAGAGCGAATTCTTGGTTCCTTTGACAGAAGGCAAAACCAGAAAAGAAGTAGCCCAACTCACACAGAGAAATGACTGTCAGGTTAAATTCCACTGTAGTGGATTATATAAAAGAATTGAATGAACGGCACTCAGATGAAGACTTACTGCAAAGGTAAAAAAATTTTATTTAATTTTATATTTTACTCATACTCTGTTTAAGTTATCTTGTTTGTGCCTTTCATTTTATATCTTATTTTTCAAAGGTCAATACTCAAAACATTAAAAAAAAGTCCTCATTCCTTAGTTTGGTGCAAAGCATTCAAACATTTTTGATCTCCAAAGCAGGCTGGAGCTGGGAGTTGTGCATGCCGATGATGAGTTCGATATGAGCATAAAGTGATGGACATGAAGCATACATTTAAGCGAACAGAGGCACCTATGATGGCTGACCGTATAGCAACCCAAGCTGGCCAGGAATAAATGACCAAAAGAGTGAGCGAGGTGCTACAAGACATCAAAGAAAGCAAAAAAGAGAGCTGAGAAAAGATAAGAAAGTATCAAAAAGGAAGGCACTTCTTGCAAAGCTGGTAGATTTTACAAAAGCAGTAAATTCAAAAGGTTCTATTTTTTAACAACAAACATTTTCCGTATTAATTCTTCTGAATTATTTATGTTATTGTTTCAATTTTAAGGTCTGTATGGCATACCTAGCATCACACATGATGAAGAACGTGAAGAAAAGGTCGAAGAAGGTCTTCTTGATTTTTATTTACCGTGAACTTTGAGTTTTTGATGAAGAATATGAAAATATCGAAGGAAATGTGAGCCGACTATTTTTTTCTCGAAACTACCATTTTTGGTCTTTGTAAAACCACCTAATCAGCAAATTTTCAAAATACGATCACCATATTTTAACCGAATTCTTATCATACTATAGGAAACAATAATGCAAGTTGCATTATTATGCGTTCGAGAGGAGGTTTTGTGTGGACTTAGGTGTAATCCATCATCATGCCGGTGAGTTTGAATTGCTCTTGATATTCTTGTAGGCAACAAGTCAGTACAAGATAGGAGGATCACTCGCCTGATAGTCACAACGCGTCTTGTATCCAGCTAGACGTCCAATGATCCTTGATGGAAGTGCTAACAACCCCGAAGGGACGGCTTTGATTCAGGAGCGTCCCTGGGTGGTCGGGGTTTGCGCTAGGTCGCCGCATCATTCGGAGTCGGTTCAGATAAGTATCTAAATCTGGGTCAAAAAGCATCTGATTCTTTGTGAGCATTATTTTCCAGATAGCAGTTCGTACCGGGTTATTGACCTGACGCGTTTCGGCGGTGTTTTCGAGTGATGTCTAAAGCCAAACCGGCTGTGTCGGGACCCAGGCCGCCCGACTGTGGGACCGTGGCGGATGCTATTAACAGGTGAGTTGGTTTGTGTATCTATATGATGTTGCCAAGAAAGCAACCCGCGATCAGCGCGTCTTGTGCAGCCCCAGCCGTAGCTGGAGGTATCGCGATTCGTCTCCGTTCGATGGAGAGGGTTGGCTACGATGCTGCCCCCATTTACTTATGTTTACTTATTCTATCCGTTTACCTTAACCATCTAACTATGCCGTGAGCATCTGACGGGTACAAAACACAGGTCGGATGCGACGGCAATACGCTATTTAAGAGTGGTGGTGGTGGTGGTGGTACATATTTCCTGCTCAGTGGAGTGGTGGATTGCCCGTCATGGCTCAGCCTTCCCCGGGGAAGGCTGTATTTTTTTTTTTTTTAATGTGCCAGCGCACCCCCTTGTTACAACGTAACAGTGTGCCTTGGATGAATATCCCTCTTAAACTTCTGAAAATATTGATGATATTACAAAAATTAGAGCCTTTCTTGTTTATATTCTTATATAAACCATTCAACTTGCATTTATCTTTAAGGCCTAAAGGAACCAAAAGCATATGGTTCCAGATTTGTGTGTCCCAAACTGTTGCGTACGAAGAGTCCCAGCATGACCATTGAAATAGTGCTATATCTCGGGTATGGGTTTGTACATAAGTAAGATTTTAGCAAAAATCTTTTTGATAAGATTGCTACTTTAAAAAAAGTTTTTTTTACCTGAAAAAGTATTTTTACTTGTAACTGGCCTTCAGTATGTAGTTGACACAGGCTTGTGTATAGCAATATAAAGTTATATCTTACAGAGTGAAGTGAGATGAACATCACTGTGCAATATGCTTCTCGGATCAGAGAAATATGAAAAAACGGTAGCACATAAAAAGCACTAGTAAAACTGATTTTCTAAGCAAATCCGAAGAAATGTGTAGATTTCACTTTATAATGAATATGGTTGAAATTTTCACTAAATAATTTTCTTACACTCACGACCAGATCATGACACAAGCACATAGCTGGCAAAAAGGGGACCTGAAAACCAACAAAAATAAACCGAAATGGGAAAATTTGCCTCCATCCAAAAGGCCGCAACCCTGAAGCCAATAGCATTTAACCTTTGATGGTATTGGTGGCACTCTGCTCACAAGCTCCGGCGCAAAACATTGGCCAAAGTTCCTGCCTTAATAAAATCAGCATTAGGTTTCCTTTTGTTGGTTTTCAGCTCCACTTTTCGCTATGCTACGTGCTTTGTCAGCCCGTACCTGAGAGCTATTTCTGGTCCTTTACGGATAAAAGTCGTTTTTTTTTTGTATATGACGGATAAAACACAAGTAGCGTTTTATTGCAGCCCCCCTTGTTTGAAAGATGACCATCCCAAGTCTGAAGAAAATAAGCTAATACTTGGCTAATTTCAAAGCTAAACTAGTCTGTAAAAGAAAAAGTGGCTTTTGACGATTATAAATATACATTGTTCTAAAGGATTCTAAATATTTCTAAAATGAAATGCAATGTCCCTTGGAATGTTGAAATACTAATAAAAGGAAATCGACGGCTTATCTATTAAGGGCAGATTAGCCATTTGAACGATTGATCGCATCATATTAGAAATAGAATCTAAAAACTGTGATATATTCAAATGTAGTTATAATTTTTTAAAAAAAGTTTTACTTTACTTTAGTTGTCAAAACAGTTTACATCATTTTTCTTTGAATACGTTTAGCATTAATTTTTCATAAGTCGCTAGATTCTAGTGTTTGATATTGATATTTTTTCATTCAAGGAACATTTTTTCAGTCTCTATGGCTTCAATTACAATATTTTCTTTTCCTGTAAATTCATTATTCTTTACTGTAAATGCTGAATTCTTTACTGTAAATGCTTTCATTTTAATAGTTTCATTAAAAAAAAACATTGCTCTATTGAAAATACGCTCCGAGATATTGCTCCTTGAATAAAAAAAAAAGCAGTATTGCTCTAAAGCGCTAAAATTTAGCGATTACTAAATCATTAATACTTAATAGATATATTCAAACCAAAATGATGTCAATTTGTTCATAACCAACGTATAGTAGAATAGAAAAAAAATTGTAATTACTTTCAAAGATATCACAGTTTTAAGAAAACATCTTCAATATGGTACGTTCGATCTCGCAAACGTCTAGTCTGTCCCTAATGCGTTAAAGTAGATTTAAGTTAGCTATCAAAGCAATTGTTTACGAAAATAATTTATTTAAAATCTCTTAACAACAAACCACCTTATGTTGCATCACCCACTGACCGATCTCTAAAATGTCTTCCCCATTAGTACAAACATTCCAATCGTCAGGATCATCACTACCATTACAACTAAGAGCGCCCTAAACTTTCATTCCCCAATTTACATATTTGTTTTAACGGAGCGCACAGCGTGGGCTATTCAAGATTGTTTTTGCCTATTTACTGGCGAAGGCCGTGATCCCACACTAAGAGTCCACACCACATATTATAAACGAACATACCTCCAAACTCCTATGCGGACAGTACCATCCTTGCACTTATTACTCGTATGCCTGCCTATAATCTGCAGAAGTAGCAGTTCATAGGCCGCCTGCAGGAATGATAGCGAGTTGGAGGAGTGGAGTGTCGCGTGTGTTGTCCCGTCGGCCAAAGAAGTGTGGTAACGGTCGTTTTATGGCGGATTGCGTGTTCACAACACAACAGCCCCGTGACATGACAAATGATATCTCCGACATGTCCATTTATAATCCGCACTAGTAATGGAGAAACTGAAAACAGAAAATCTACTTTGGGATAATATTCAAATTCTATGCAGTCTCGGTTTAAGCGAATACGGACGCGAGTAGGAATGCAGATGAAAGACGAATGTCTGAAACAAAAACCAAAAAAAATATACGAAAACTCTAAAAAACCGAACACATTTATTACAAAATGACTGCCCCGTCCGCCACGGTACCATTCATTATTTTACTAAGGCTTCATGTGAGAACTGTGACTGTGTTCGTTTCGTATCGCGTTTTACCACGTTCTCCTTTAATGGCCATTTGATGTGTTTTTACGGGCAGCCCATTTGCATATCGTCACCATCAGCTTTGTTTCGTTTTACTATGAATTTCAATCAGAATGTACGAGTAGGTATAAGAAACTGCTTTCGCGAAATATTTATCATTTTTCACATATCTCACTCGGCTCAAAAGAGTGTAGGTACAGGTACGTTACGTGTGTCCCAACGGACGCCATCATATTTTTGGGGCTGACCAGATCTAAGTATTTTGCCTAAGAAATTTCCGTCTACGTACTGCTATATATTTTCCGCAATTATAAGCGCTAACACGCAAATCTGCATCAGTACGTAGTCTAAATTTGTTCGAAAATAATTTATCAAAATTCTATCCCGCAGAGATGATTTGCTGAAATCGACGTTGATAATAAAATTTCTCACGGCGTCGCGTCATTCGACTTGGTCGCCATCTTGAATTTCGTAGACTTAATGAATCGTTAATGATCTGTAGTAACTTATAGGTTTTTTGAGGTTAAGTGCCTTTTAAGTATTATTGCCTGGCTTAATACGCATCTAATGTCGAGATTAAATTACTGTCGCTATTTGCGCACATTAAATCGACCACAATTCGACAGTAGACGTACACATTACATGTAGACTTGTGTGCATATGGTTTGTTGGCTTCAGAAACAGAGTCGCTGGACAACATCCGTGCCTTGTTACATTCGCTGGCAATTAAATATATAAGTGGAATGTGTCGACCGAATTTTATAGGAGAGTACTGAAACTAGTTATTATTTTCACACCGATTTCATCTGATAGGACTGAATGGCATTATGCGAGTTTCGTTATTCTTCATGATTGTGGTGCTCCTGTTGTTACGACAGTGACTTATAGAAGTTGCAAGAATTATTAAAAGGCTCTATTTCAACGTATTTAAGAGACGGTGCAAATACTTAAATGCCATTCCACTCTCGGATTAACATCAACAAAAACTGCTGCTGTAGCAGTAATAAAACAAAGCGTAGAACAAGTGTTGAGACTGACTGATGACGGTCGACGAGTTGTAAGCTAATGCGAAAGCAATAAAAGTACTATTTCCGGTAGCTGGACACCCTCGGCGTGAAATTATGAAATTTTCGCAACTTGATAGGTTTTCGTAGGTCTGATGGCTGTTAAGATTCCGAAAACAAAGCTGAGGCGGATATGCTAATTGTCTAGAAATTTGTTGCAGACTGGAAGTTCAGTTTTTTTTATGTGTGGGCCGCTGGTGTTAAAGAATTTATAATAGGTTTTTGTAACAGATCCAATGATTTGATATTAGATTATACAAGTTTTGAAATCGAAGATAATATTTTAGCGCGATATTATCTTCGATTTCAAATGGAAATTGTGTAATAATTTGGGTCAAAACTGAGAACTTAGTAGGTTCGATGAATGAAAATTCTTCAAATAAACATACCATAAACACAGCCGATTTGATTAAATGTTTAAGATACGTTCGGACGTCCGTCTTATACATCAAACAATAACAACAAATCATCATATTCGTAGAATATACTTAATTCATAGGCTTTTCTAGAACGTAGCATCGAAATAAAGTCAGTTTTCAGGTAAAATCATTATTTCAATAAAAGTCAGAGTCGATGTGCAGTTCTGGTTGTGATTTCAACCAAAGAAGCTGGTTAAATAAAATGCATATTCTCATTAAAAATGTTTTTTTTTATATTTTTGGATGATGAATTCAATTTTTAAATGGCAAATCAAAGAACTCCATCGCATAGGAACCGCTAGAAACACTAATGTTCGAAGAAAAGTAGACGAATCGTGCAGATCTTAAGTGCATAATATACCACATGTGCTGCTTATTCCAGCCAGTTTCGAAAAGCATTTACCACTTTGATCTGAAGGATTCATTGAAAATCATGGGGTGCAAAGCTTCTCAGGGTAACCACTTGCATGAATTTCAAAATTTAAGAAAGTCAAACATTTGTTACTTATATTAATTATCGGATACTTATGTTGCAAAAATTTGAAATTGCTCAGTGCTTGCAACACTTTGCCAGAACAGCAACGAAAAGTCTAAAGCAACTGTTTCACGTCAAAATCAACCTACCCTGAATCTCGTTTTCATCTGACGACTTCATCAAACATTACAGGTTTAGAAAGATTTTTAGGGTTGTCATCCGAAAAATTTCCAATATTTGGAAAATTTTTACACTTTGGTTACTTATATGAATAATTAATGATAGCATCTGTTGGTACAAAAATTACAAAACTGGCCGGTGCTGCCAAAACTTAGTTAGCACTAAAATCAAAAATATATCAAATCTGTTTCATGTCAAAGCCAGCTTGTGAATTTTTTTCGATCCGATAACTGCATTATAGAGATAAAAAGAAGTTAAGAGTCAACATTTTTTCTCGAGATTCAATCTGAGAATTCGAAAAAAGTGGTAGCCAGCCATGAGCAATACTTTGATGAATGTACAATTTTTTTTTGTTGTGAAATAAATACATTGTTACCAATTTGTATTCCCAATATAATTATAATATTATACTTTATTAGCAACAATAAATTTTCAACGAATGTGAGGCGAGTGGTATATTTAGATAAAAGCAGTCTAGTCTGCAGTAGTCAAATAGAAGTCAAAGTCGAAATTCAAGCTCTTGGAATTATTTTTATTCCATACATAAAATAATAACCAGAACAGCAGAGCTTAAATCTTTTAAATGCAGCAAATTTTTTTATAAAGTAGTTAGGAGAGATGCCAAGTCAGTTAAACATTCTGAGATCTATAGTAAAGAGCATGTTTACAAAAAAATCCTTGTAGACTCGTTCAGCCATCCCCGAAACTTTTCAGCTCGTTTTTTGCTCAGACGACTGAAATTCCAATGATCTTTCGTTACATAACTACCAATTTCCATCACTTTCTATAGAAAATATTGCTATTCACCAACCAAAGGGCCACACTGATGAAATATCAGTGGTTTTAAAATGCGCCCAGTGTGGGTAAACTTTTGGATCCACTCAAAGTATTGAATGATGTTCAATTGATGAACTTACGAAAGTCAAGAATATTTGAACATATCTGAAGGCCAATCAGGGGTTATCAACGAAAAAAGGCTTTTGCGGACAATTGATGAACGATTTGTGGCGATTACGAAGGATGGTGGTACATTCGAGTGTGCTAGTATGGCAGCTAAGTACCTATTGTGAATAAGGAAAACTTGCATCTATCAATCAAACTATACATATATAAATATCAGTTTGTATCGAGTGTTCTTCATATAATTAGAGTAGTTGGCAATTCAACACTCACTCATAGCGACAACATACAATCTTGACACAAACAAGAAAATTCAACTAAAAGAATAGGATAATACATAAATGTTGAATACAAACATGATTTATTAAAGTTTACCGGTTACTTTTAAGGAAAAAATAAGAGAAATTCGCATATAAAGGTATATAAAACATTAATATTATTGGATTAGCATGGAATGTAAAATCATTTACTTATTTGAATTCAATATCTTATTCACATAATGATTGGACAAAAGGAAATTGTAACGATTGGTGTAAACCGATCCCGGCCGAGTTTGGGAACTTGTAATAGTTTTATTTCAATACAGTAATCTAATTTTTAATTTTTCATCTATTGAACCTGATTTGTTTTCTTTCTTTTGTCAGGTCCAGATAGTTCTTGTAGACTATACATAGATACATTTTCATTATAATTTTGGCTATATATTTTCTTGTTTCTTTTTCTCTCTTTTCTATTTCTTTTATTATGGGTTTATTGCAAATAACAATATGTGAATAAATTATTTTAAGAAAAATAATGATTTCTCCTCACCATCGTCTGTCCTTGCATGTTTGTTTGTAAAAATGTGATGTCCGCGTACCGTAGCGCCAAAGTGACTCTTTTTCTGTCCAAAACCCACGACAGACTGCGTTAGCCGGCAAAATCAGGCACGCTGGGCAAAATAAAAATGAGTCCTTTAAAATAAAAAATAATGCTGCATTGACGGCGGCGCGGCTGAGAAGTCGCAATGCAACAACGTACTTGCGTGCTATATTGAACAGCAGGAGAACCAGCCCATCACCTTGTTTTAGTCAGACATTTGTGTGAAAGACGTTAGTCTGATTCTTGTTAATTCTGACTTGTGATGTTGTTGATATCATCATTATTTTGGTCAGTCAGACTAGTTTTGCTGCGATTTCGAAGTGCAGCATTATTTTATACAGTACGTTTCGGTCAATACTGTCTTATTCTTGCTTAAAGCCTACGAAAATCTGGTAGACGTCAATTTCAAACACTCAGCATTTCTTCAGCACTTGTTTGCCTCTTAAAGCCTCCTTAGTACACCCCGATGACATTATTAGCGTAAGCCTCAATTTTCTTCACTAATATTTTCGTCAATATTTTATACGACGTTCAAAGTAGTGATATGCTTTTATAATTTTCGCACAGTAGTTTGTCTCCTTTTTTATGGTTAGGGCAAATGATGGATTTCTGCCACTGCTGCCATATTTGTTCTTCATCACATATATGGTGGGTCACTTTCGTGGTGCAGCTTCCACTGCATTTGGTTAATTTAGCTGGAAGTTCGTCAATGCCCGGCGCTCTATCATTTTCCTGGCTTCTCATGGCAGACTCGACTTCTTCGTCATTATATTTACGTTTCTTACTTCAAATGATCTTATTCGCTACTCGTTGAAAGTTTTCATAATGTTCTCCCTTTTCTTTGGTTTTCCTTCCGAGGAACTGTCTATCCACCTGATTTTTCTTTTCTAGCGCATCCTCGCACTCATCCTGAAATCAGTTATTTTCTTTGCGCCAAGCTTCATACTGAACCATTTGCTTTGGAACGATTTTGATTGTTGACCTCATCTCCAACCAGACTTCGTCGACTAATTTAATCTCAAGGGTTTCTCTCCGATGTCAAGCTTCCGAAGATGACTGGTCTTTGTCGCATACGCCTTTGCCATATGACACCGGTATTTAGATTTTCGCAAGTAGTGATCCGATTTACAATTCGCTCCTCGAAATGTACGGACGTCAGCTATGCCAGAAGCCCATCTTCAGTAAATAAGGACATGGACAATTTTGATGAAAGTATTATAGTTATATCCATGTTTTTTTGTTAATGTGTCACGTGGGAAGCGTGTCAAGCTTACGACTATGTCCCCACACAAAGTCTTTGAAGCGTTGACCGTTGTCTTTCAGTTTCGTCTTGGAGACTGCACTGAAAAAAATCCACATAGCGCCCAGAGCCATGTAACATAGCGCATTATTTATGGTCCCATACGCCATGTACATAGTACTCTGAGCCATGCAATATGGCTCCCAGCGCCATAATCTCAGAATCTACATAGCGCGTGGTGCCATGTTACATGGCGCAGCATTTATGGTGCCACACGCTATGTACATAGTACCCTGAGCCATGCAGTATAGCTCCCAGATCGAGATCGGGAACATTCTCAGAGTATCGAGATCGGGAACATTCTCAATCGGCTAAGGGTGCATATTATTGAATAGCTCCTTCGGTGACTCTAAAAGCAGCCAGCGTCTGTTTGTTGCAAGCAAGTGACTTCTCCGTGTGCTCATTTATGGTAAGTAGCACTGTTTTGACTGATTTGCTTCTTCAATGTACTATAGTCCTCCACGCCATGTACTATAGTCCTCCACGCCATGTACTATAGTCCTCCACGCCATACAGTAAAGTCCTCCACGCCATACAGTATAGTATTCCACGCCATACAGTATAGTCCTCCACGCCATGTGTTATAGCTCTTCACGCCATGCACTATAGTTCTCCACGCCATGTGCTATAGTCCTCCACGCCATGTAATATAGTCCGCCACGCCATGTACATGGCGTGGAGGACCATAGTACATGGCGTGGAAGACTATAGTACATGGCGTGTAGGCCTATGTACTTTTCGCCATGTATTATGGTGTGTGGCGCTATATTTTATCACAATGCCTAAATCGACTATGTACATGGCACCAGAAGTCTATAAATTATGGCGTCTGGCGCCATGTGTTTTCTCAGTGTGTGTGTGCCTTTTTTTCATTCCCGACTTTGGAATTAAATTTATCAAGCATTCTTTTGACGTGATTTGAAGGCACCGGGTTGAGTAACCTTTGGAGGTAGTTAAAGAATGCGTCTTTCGTTTCCACAGTTTTTTTAAAAAATTAGTTTATGATTTCAAGTCTTGTACCTCGCTGCCAATTCATTTCGTTTCCTGATTTACCAGCACATTTAATAGCACTATGCCTAGGGAGTGATCTGATATTGCAGGATCCAAATGCGTGGTCCGCATTTCGTTTTTCGGGTCATTTCCATTGGTTCAATCATATCCAAGGCTTCTGCGTTAGTTCCGGAACTATTTCAAATTTTGCAAGGAACAAATTGCCGATTCATTGCTCCAACTCCAAAGCCTGGAGGACCGGACACTCTATCACTTAGTTTCTTTCACTTTCACCGAAGTTTAATATTACAAGGATATCACTACTCGATCATCGATAACAGCACCGCCGCAGGAATGCGAGTAGAGCGGACAATGAGGAAATGTGAGATAAGTCAACAGATCGCCCAGTTACTTGTTCGTTACAGCTTGCGAAGTGTAACGAACAAGTAAATGGGCGATCTGTTCTTTGATGCTATTTTATGATTTTATTATAAATAGAATTGAAATGTAGAGGATAATTTAAATTGGAAAGGGTTTTTTTTTTTAAATACAATTAAATATAAACTTTCATTTCATTTTCATGTCAATCATTTCAAGCATTTTCGAAATATTCTTGTCTAGTCCAATAAAATAAAACACAAAACAAAATCAGAAATGCAATCAAATGAATAAAAAAAAATTTGAATAATATAACACATCAGTAAAAAATTTTCTGTCCCCAAAACTGGCGTAAATCTGAAACTCGAACTTTTCGCCGAAGATTTTCAATCTGACTTTTACCCTCAATTGCAACCGACCTCTTCCTAACCACAATCAAAGTAGACTAAAAATGGCTTACTTCCGGTCGTTATAATCATCATCTGACCGTTATACAGAGGGCTAAAGCATTTTTCATCTCAAGGATACATACACCGTGTCCATCGTCCATTCATGATAGATGACTTCCCGACCCGCATCCTTTGGATAATTTTCGAACTAAAATTTTATGGGAAAAGTTTACCCGAAAGCCACAAGCAGTTTGTCGTGTAGACCCATCCTAGTGCATATGCCTTGGCTGCAAGCAAACAAGCAAGCACGAAGTCGGTTCTCGTTCGAAACGTGGCTACAAAACGATTCCACTTCTTGTTGATTTTTATGACTGAAGAACTTTAGCTCGACTGGCGTTATCCGTGCTCGCGGAAAATCAAGGCTAAGTGGATGCATTAAAATGAGAGTAATGTGTCGACAGTGATACACTCAAAAGTTGACAAATCGTTGGAGTGTGCGGTGAGAAATAATGTGCGATAAAATATTCTATGGAGAATGGAAAAATTAGTTTTAATCTATAAAATATTGGCGACAACTATTATTTCGTACTGAGAATTTATAAGATGTATTTGAAAGAGTTTTTGTGTAAAGATTTGATGGTTTTCTTTATGAATATGGAACACAGCTCACGATTTACACAATTCACCCTACATTTATTCACAAATAAACCAATACAAACACATTGTTTTTATTATTTAATGCGATGCATTTTCTCTAAAGTCCATCTTTATCGCCTCATCTCAATCATCTCAATGCAATGAAACAGTCAGACCGATGTATGCAATCGAGAAATGTAAATTAAAACCATGATCATATAGCTGTCCAATTTTCCATTTCCAACTATTTTTCCCTTCGGCTTATTTTCTTTTTCAACTGCGGCCGATTAATATTTATTTTCCGTTTTGGAAATCATCATGCACTATTTCGAACTCATCCTATCTACAGTAAATTGAAACTGATCGGAAAACAGGCTCCGAGTCACATCGACAGCTTATTAAAACAAACCTATCCTCACAGAATTTGTACGAATAATAATAGTGGACCTCATTCAAAGTGTTTAAATTAATAAAAAAAAACAATATGATAAAAGTCGCAAAAAAAAAAAAATTTCAATGGCGATTCCTCCATTCGCATTATGTTGATAATTTATGAAATCATTTAACACCTCTAAAATATCTCTGGCAATCTCTTGATTACGATTGCCATTTAGAAATGCACAATTATCAAGTTCTTATCGATTCGCAAATAAGCAAATACAATCGCAGAGTAGTCGCGAGGACAACTTGGGCTGTCTGCAGTTTAGATATGTGTAGTCAGCCGTGCCTCATAATTATGGGGAATATTATTGAAGTAGATTTGCTTATTATGGATCGTAATGCATGTCAACTAAGTAATCGTTGTGGTTGTAGCAGATTGCAATCTAACAGATTTTGTTTGAGTTATGATTTCCGTTTAGAAAAGCAATTACGTAATGAGAGAAATTAAATTGGTAGAGTACTGGATCCTTTCAGTGATGCTGATCCTTTAGGTGGAATAAATTTCATGCATGAATGTTAGTCTTAATATCTTTTTTCGATACCATATTTTTGATATTAATCGTCTTGAATAAATAAGAGAAAAATGAAAATAGTCACACTCAAATATCTTCTCTCTGCTGAACAATACATTGATATATTTTGTTAATAATTGGTTGTGATCAGTGTGGCCAGATATTTGCGAGAAAATATAGCCCAATTTCAAATTTTTATAGCCCAAAATAGCCAAGATTTATTATTTGTAGCCCAAAAACCGCCACACCAGATTTATAACTAAATTAATTCATTTAAGCTGATTAAACTATGATATTTAAATCCGTAAAACTAGTGCGAAGTAACATAAATGCTCTAATTGTAGCACACAAGTCGTTTGAAACAGTAAAAATGTTCGATACCATACACATATAAAATTTTATTCACAACGTATTTGAAAAGGGAAAAATTACAGGAACTTTGTGGACATTTTTAGAAAAGTCGTAGAATGTTCACAAAGAAAATAAAAGCTTGCAAATTTGGGTGGCACAAAAGTTCAATTAGTATAAGAAACAGTCTTAATAGGTAGAAAGGCTGAATATTTTGTTTAAAATGTAAATATTTTATCCGATTTCATACATTCAAAACTATGAACGCAAGTTTTGAATTAAAAAAATAATTTTTTCAATTAGACGATCAGCTGTTAACATTATGTTTAGACGTTTAAATACTTTCAAAAGGAGATATATGTCAAACAATTTCACTTGTGGGTCTCCAAGCGACGTTTTGCGAAAAATTTAAGGGTGCTTTGAAATAAAATGAAAAATTTTTAAACATTGAATTTGAAATTCACTGAATTCACATTGAATTTCACTATCGGAATTAATAAAAGCCGCTATGGCTTCTTCGGCTTAAAATTAAAAAAAAACATCATCATCCTTTAAAAAAGACATCTACTCAATCTTCCGGGAGAGATTCGTTTGCGGTCGTAAATTGATCGTACCCTGCCAAATTTTGAATGTCTGCTGGAACATTTGTGTTCTAATCACTTTGAATTTGAATTCTCATCACTTTGAATTTGAACTCTCATCACGATTCCGCTTTCGACCCTCAGATTTCGAGAAAACCCACATTTCTAAAACCACTTTTGTAATTGTAAGATTGTAAGACACTTTATTCCATGCAGAGAACGCTCAGTATTTTCCAGAGCTTACAATATGAAGTTCATCATATAAGTGCAGTAATTTAGTTTTATGTTTGGTGTAACTCTAAGGGCTGTAAATAGGTGGAAAAAATTTAGCTTGATGTCTTCCAGGTTATCAATGCTATCACATTTAGCTTTATCAAAAAAGATGGTGATGTTTCGGTTATGTGTTTGCATTTCAATATCAAGTGTCCATCCATTCTTTAAAAATAGCACCCGTCAACTAAGATTTTATGTTAGGTCGCCAAGTTGTGTGTAATGTCAATTCTTCTCAACGATCTTGGTCTTTCGGTTTCTCCTATGCAGCTTCCATTGCAACTGTCACGCGTTTCTTTCAAGGTTTTCCATATGTAATTTTTTTCTTTTAAAGACGTAGTGATTTTTGAGGTGTTGTTCTAAAAAATACTCCTGTCTCATCAAGATAATAGGTATTTTCACATAATATTCTTAGTTGTGACTGAAATTTCTGAACTGTGTCTAAATCAACATCAGCTTCTTCGCCACAAAGTGTGCCGTAGTGAATATTGTAGTCCTTTTTAGCGGATTTTAGCTTTCTGTTTGATGCCTTGAAATCACAAAGTTTTAATTTTGTAGTAATTTGACGGGCTCTACTATGAAGTATCTGGCCAGATATTGGCAAATTTTTGGAGCGTGTCTTAGAAGACCATTAATACCACAATTTATCCATCTGGTAGTATTGTAACCGCTTCAACCGCTTTCTCCCAGTGTCTTCATAATTTTCCAATGTTATTTAATACCCGTCTTAGTTGGTTTTTTTTTTTAAATACGATGCACGTGACTCTTACTAATTTTAAAGCTATCGCCAGTTTTTCTTTGGATGAGCAATTGTTTGTCGGATGTCTAACTTATTGCGAACACTTAGATCGTTGTATTTTGCACTCATAGTAGATTTTTTCAGTTGTTTTGACGTTGCCTGAACAAACGTTCAAATATTTACATCATAACTATCAAATAAATTGCATTCGTACTTGCTTAAAGGGAAAACATGCAACAATGCTCAAATTCAGCTATCTATAACGTACCGAATTCTACATATTAAATAATTTTTCATCAGAAAGTTATGCAGAAACTATGCGAACAATTTTCTTGACCTTGAACAGATATTTTTCTGGAAAACTCATTTTTGCACAATTTTTCATGCTGATCTGAAAACCGTTTTTGGTCCGATTACAAAGTATGTACTACTAAGCCAATTTTTGTGCAGCTAATCTGGCTCACGGTCCAATTTTAAAGGCTTACAGAATGAGTTTTTTTCAAGATTATTGTGTGCGGTGATGTTATAGCTCAATTTTTTAGGTGGTTCGTTCGTACAGTGTCCCGATTAGTAGGTTTTGCTGTATAGCCCAAACATAGTTTTTCATAAAAATAGATAGCCCAAAAACCGCCAACCCGCGAAATGAAAAAACGTCCCGCGAATTCAAATTTTAGATAGCCCAATTGGCGGGAAATAGCCCAATCTGGCCACAGTGGTTGTGATAACAATCTACATCATACGGTATAGAGAAGTATTGGTGACGGTGAATCACTCTTGGAATTTCCCCTAACCAGCAGTTTAGCTGTTGCTAATAAGGTCAAGGCGTAAACGCTTCTGACAGCTAACAGGCGTTTCAGCTAACAGGCATTACGTTTGTTTCAAAAAATGCAGTGCGCCTAGGTGCAGTACGAAAACTGCAGTGCACCGCCGATAATAGCTGAATGTGCGAACAAGGGCTTCATTCTCTGATCATAGGCACATCATGTTCGAGCTAGGAAAATATAGCGTAGCAAGGGTCAACTGCAGGCAATCAAAGTGTAGAGATGGAAAAGGCTATCTAATCGGCTTACAGCAGGACTTCATGGCCTGCATCCAAATTGCACTACAAAGATGACCTAAAATTATTACGCTACAAAATCATACTACAAAGTTCACCAGAATAATCGTCGAACTCTACCACGACAAGTGTCCCGAAAAAACTAGTGCACGCAAAACCAGGGTGCCCTGGTGGAAAAAGGAATTAGAAAATTTCAAAAGAGCTGTGAAAACAGTGTTCAATAAAGCCAAACGCACAACGAATTGAGAGGCCAAAAAAAAGAATTTCTCAAAATACAATAAAGGCGTTAGAAAATCCAAACGAAAGGCTTAGAGTACCTTTTGAGAGATTTGCAGCAGCATCCCAGAGCCTGCAAAGATACAGAAAGCACTGTAAAAGGGCATCAAGGGCAAAGAGGTCTAATTCAAACTACAGAGGGAGATATGATGACTACATTTGGGGACACAGTTGAAGTGTTTCCCAAAACACACTTCACAGGGTGCACAATTAGTAATCATAGTGAGGTTGAGGGAGAAAAAAAACGTCTTGAGTGGGTACCTTACTAACCACTGATTAAATAAGTCATGGTAAAATCGAATGAGCTTTATTCTTGAAATCAGCAGGACCAGGTGGGATCATCCTGGCTGTGCTACAAAGACCCACAGCGAAGCCTAAAACCATCCTCGTACATATTTTCAAAGCGAGCTTGAAATTCAGCTGCATATCAGAATTGTGGAGGCTCGCACGGGTGGTGTTTCTCCCCAAGAGTGGCAACAAACCAGCAGACCTTCCGAAATCATAAAGATCAATCAGCCTCACATCCCTCATATTGAAGACCATAGTAAAAAAAAGTATTGGACAGTAAAGAAATCACACTATATACTTTCATGGACAAAGAACGAGCCTTTGGCAGTGCCAAGTACAACTCGCTGCATCATTCACAGAAGAGAAGTTCTTCAAAATGGGGTAAAATGAGCGAATAAAGAACTGAGATACCGAGGTGTATTCACAGAGCTGGAGAAACCAAATGTAAAGGTGAACACTAGGAGAGGATGTCCGCAGGGAAGGGTACTATCCCCCTGCTATAGTAGTTACTGGCGGATGACATCACGGTAATAATAAGAGGCTCACACACGGATTCTTTGAGGAGAAATAAACTTGTATGCTACGCAGGCTCGTTTTTTTTCGCAAACCGATTAGGTACTCTCTAGAGTGCCAAAAAAAACAGGTAAAGAGTATAGAGCATTTTTTTGCACACTTCCCAGCACTAGCGAGACGATAGTTAGAGCTGCTTGGCTCAGCTCTTCGAATAAATAAAACTGCGCCCAGTGTGGGTAAGCTATTTAATCAGTCTGAAATACATATTTTTAGTGATGTTAAAAAATTTCAGCCAGTATCACCTATCAGAAATAACACACTTTCTTCGCGAGCTCGGTTTGTTTCTTGATTTCATCAATTATGGTATATGCCTTGTTGGATTTCACTTCTACATTTATTTTGCCAAATTGTACCGATTTTTCATAATCAGGAACGGTTTATTCGATGTATCCTTTAGGCAAGCAAAGGCATTTATGATTTCAGAATGACGTGGTATTACTTTCAGCTTAAAATAGTTTTTCTTTCATTACTTCTTTCTTTAACTCGCTGTGGCGAACTACGAAACATTCAAAAATTCCTTATTGTAACTCCGCGTATACTCAATCCCAAACTCAGATTCGACATGTTGCCGAAGATGCCTATCAAGGGAAATTTTACAGCCACCGACAAAATTTAGGGATTTTCTTCGAAGCATCCACACATTTACCACATTGACTAAACATGCTGGAAGTCACAATTTTCAGATTTCCGATTATACTTTTCAGAGTATGGAAATATTTTGATGTTGGCTTGAAACCAAATGATTGCGTTGAAGCACGGCTCGTTAACCTCTCGGTGCGTTTCCAGAAGAGCTTTGGGAATTGACGGAAATTTTCGCCGAAATCTAGAAAATTTGCAGTGAGATAGTAGAAATGGAGTGGACATGCCCATAAGATTTACATTGAAGGGGGTGGTAGTAATTTTTTGTCTGCTCATTGTCAAATCGGGTCAAATCCAAGTAGTTCCCCTCCAATTTAACAATGAGAGCGAAATGGCGTAAAGGCAGCTTTAACATGCTTTGTGCGCGAGAGGATTGAAGGGGAAGGGGCTAATGGTGGAAAGTTATACCGTCCGTGTCGAGGGGCTGAAAATTTGCTTCTTCTCTGTTTGACAACATTGTTTGGTGCTCCATTTAGAACCTGATATAAGGTCTGTTCCCGTACTTTCAGTAACTGAATTTTACTGAATTTTCCTGAATCATGTGGTGGGGAATTTCATGAAAAGTACGGGAACGCTCTCATTGTATTTCCTGAAAATTGACAACCGAAAGTGTCAGTTTTCGGTTTTAGGGAGAATTATCGCCACAAAAATATTCGACCTTCATAGCAACATTACGCAAAAAAATGTGTTGCTTGCCGCGCGCATTTGAAAATATTTACTCCGTCTGACACTTTTCAGTATTTTTTAGTAGCTCAGACCCTACTGAAATTTACTGAAAGAGGGGAAGTTTTCAGTTTTCAGTAAAACGGAGTACGGGAAGCTAGTACGGGAATATACCTATAAATGCGATGGTCGCGTTGCTCTGGTTTTGCCTGAGGCTTGTACCCATGCTTGTACATGTTGCTCAATAATTTAATTTAATTAAAGTATCATCTTCTTCTTTAGTGCTGAATAGGTATTTACAGAAATTTAGAAGAAAGCATCCAATTGTTTCGAACTGGAGCTTTCAGAAGCTTATAGTCCGTTCACACTGTCGCTAAATCAGGCAATTTCGATCAGCTGATCGCTGTAGAGCTAAATCGACCACAAATCTACCTGATTAAACAAAATAAAATCGACAAAATAAAATCGATAAAATGTGAAAAAAAAATCATAACCGAAAATTTTCAAGAATCATATAAACTTATCTCTTTTGGATAATTTGCAAATTTACAAAATCAGGAAGGAGCAACTAACTAAAAAACACTTGTTTTAGCTTTAATTTAAACTTTTATTAGCTTAAAAAATCAAAATAGTGAGCTGTAAATGTAATAAAATTTATAATTTTCTTTATTATGCAAAAAAAAAATTTCCTCAAAAAAAATGATTTCGGATATCCACGTCGAAAGCACAGCCCTACACTTGTGAATATTCTACAATAAATTCTCCAAATCATATCTCCGAACTAAAACTAATTATCGACTTCACTACCAGGTAGCGAAATAATCGCCTTAACGACATGCGCGACGTGCGCATTAACAGCTGTCAAATTATACGTCAGAACGACGTATATTTGCGCCTTTTCGGCCGCGTTTAAAAATGTGTCCAGTGTCCTGTTTCCCTATTGAATGTACATGAAAAGTAGCCTAAATATCCAGTTAAAATGTCAAAAGTAAGCCTCTAAGTAAATGTTAACTTCCGTGTCTACAAATAGCATCTTGTTGCAGGATATTCGTTCGTACTTTTCGGCCGCCGGCAGCAAAAAACCAGCCCAGTCTGCATCGAAAATTACAGAACCGCCTATTGTCAAACGAAAAGCAGTGGTAATCTCTAGCGACGAAGATGAAGTTCCTAGCACACCCTCCGAACAACCCACGAGACCGAGCAGAGAGCATAAGAAAAAGCGGCGCATTAGTGATTCCGATGACGAAGTTCCTAGCACACCCTCCGAAAAACCCACGAAACCGAGCAGAGGGCATAAGAAGAAGCGGCGCATTAGCGATTCTGATGATGAAGCACCCAAACCAAAGCACTCTCCCAAGAAAAAACCCGATTTGAAGAAATTAGACACGAAAACGGTTAAAAAAGATGAACATAAAAAGGCCGTAGATGTTTCTAATTTATTTGGAAGCGAACCGGCACGAGTCAAGCGTCCGCAACCTGCTAAAGAGCCTCAAAATAATATAGAGGACGATGTTCAACTGCTTGAGGACGATTTCGACGCATCGATCGCTCAGCTTGATGAATCGCATTTTGAGGGCGAGCAAAAAAGCAACCCAAGGTCTAAAGAATCTCAGAAAGAAGAAAAAAGCGATAAAGGTAAGAAAACGACTTCTATATCTCCAGCCAAACCTTCCGCAAAGTCGGAATCAAAATCACCTTCACATACGAAAACATCACTGAACGTTACGCCCACCAAGGAATCGGATGTCAAGCGTAAGATCGAAAAGAGTCCACTGAGTGATTTGGGACTTAATCATACATCTAGTGAGAATCCGCAGCCATCAACTTCGCCGAAATCAAAAGTTTCAAAGAAAGTTGACTTGGAGTCAAGTAAGTTGTTTGCAGAGTACTGTAAGATTTTACTTTGATATTCGTTTTCTGCCTTGTAGGTGTTTTATCAGATGAAGAACGACATGAGCGGAAGCGTCTCACTGCAGTTCTATATCAAAAGTACAAAAATCGACAAAGTGTCTTGAATCCTGGATCCAAAGAAGTACCCAAGGTATGATGTTGAGCAAACCATAAATATTTCAACTAACTTTGATGTTGAATTACGGAATTTAACTTCTGTTATGTCCATATACCATCTTGTTCATTATCGGGAAACTGACTTGTCTTGCAGGGTAAACCCAACTGTCTAGCAGGTCTCACGTTCCTTGTAACTGGAATTCTCGAGTCCATCGACCGCGAAGAAGCCAACACTCTAATCAAAGACCATGGCGGCAAAGTTAGTTCGACCGTAGGCAAACGATTGAACTATCTCGTCGTAGGCGAGGAAGCTGGACCTAAAAAACTCGCTACCGCTCAAGACCTTGGAATCAAAATCATCAGCGAAGATGATTTGTTCGATTTGATTCGAGAAAAATCCGGTCAAGTTGATGCGAATAAAAACGCAACAAGTTCTAGTCCGAAGAAGCATGACGATACAAAGAAGCTTGAAGAGACAAAGAAGCACATTCCTAATTCTGAAGAAAAGAAACAAATTAAGCATGAAGCGGTCGAGACTAAAACTGCAACAAAGCGAAAGCATGATGATAGCCAGAAAGTGAAACAAGAGAAAACTGGTCCTAGTCCTATGAAAATGATAAAAAAAGAAGAAGGCGTCTCTACTTTGGTTGATGTCGACGAGGAGAATATGGCATGGGTGGATAAGTATAAGCCAGGAAACATTAAGCAAATCATCGGCCAACAAGGAGCTGCTAGTAATTGCGTAAAGTATGTCTTGAAATTGTGAATATCAATTAGAAAATTAAAGATTTAATTGTTAGGCTTACGAACTGGCTAACGAAGTGGCATTCGAACCACGATGGAAAGAAAAAATTGCAAAGACCTAACCCCTGGGCGAAAAACGATGACGGCAGCTACTATAAGGCGGCGCTTCTTTCGGGGCCACCTGGTGTAGGTAAGAAGTCGGGAGGTTTCCACGACACCATATCTGATTTGCCGGCATAAATTTTCCTTTTGCAGGAAAAACCACGACAGCAACTCTAGTGTGCAAAGAGCTGGGTTTCGACACTGTTGAATTTAATGCTTCCGACACGCGAAATAAAAAACTGCTCAAAGCAGAAGTATCCGAACTTTTAAGCAGTAAATCGCTCTACGGCTACTTCCACGGCGATAAATTTGGAGTGAGTAAGAATCACGTTCTCATCATGGATGAAGTGGACGGGATGGCGGGAAATGAAGATCGTGGCGGTATCCAGGAACTGATAAGCCTTGTCAAGGACTCATCGGTTCCTATTATTTGCATGTGTAACGACAGAAGCCACCCAAAGATGAGATCGTTAGTTAACTACTGCTACGACTTGCGATTCAATAAGCCTCGCTTGGAACAAATCAGAGGTGCTATGATGTCGGTTTGTTTCAAAGAGAAATTCAAAATCACTCCGGGAAAACTCGAGGAAATTATTTCAGCTACCAACAATGATATTCGGCAGACTTTGAACCATTTGTCCTTACTCAGTGCTGGTAAAGATATTGAATTGGAGAAAAGTGGGACGAAGAGTGATACGGCGAAAAAAGACTTAAAACTGGTAATAATAATTTCTCACACATTCTCAACAAGCAGTACATTATCAAAACAAAATTGTTTCTAGGGTCCGTGGGAAGTCGTACGGAAAGTATTTTCAGCAGACGAACACAAAACCATGTCACTGAATGATAAAGCCGATCTGTTTTTCAACGACTACAGCATGGGTCCGTTGTTTGTGCAAGAAAATTATCTCTCTGTGCTGCCAAAAGTTCCAAAGTAAGTTTCATTTTTTGGCTAAAGTCGACTTGATGCACCACATAGACGTTAGAAGCTTTTGCCGATAGATGTCTGGCTAGTAGGTTTGTGGTTATGTGTTTGTTTTGGGTGGGTTTAGTTTGCTTGTTTGTTTTTCTTAAGTGTGTACTCTTCTCGTCTATTTTTTGTATATTTTTGTGTGTTTTTCTTCAATTTTTGACCACTGCTACCATCTATTCGCCCTCTAGTAGTAAAATTTCCCGGTTCTGGTGCATCAAGTCAAGTTTTACCCAATATTTTTATATAATGGTTACGATTACTTTATTATTTAACAGACCACAAATACCACGGCAAGTGGCGCTCACTGCTAACTCATTAAGTCTTGGTGATCTGATTGACCGACGGATACGATCGAGCTCGGCCTGGACACTTCTTCCCGTTCAGGCAATGTTTAGTTCAGTGATGCCTGGTGAATACATGGCTGGACATTTCACGGGGCAAATCAACTTTCCTGGCTGGCTTGGGAAAAATTCAAAGAGAAACAAGCGAAGTCGCATGGCGCAAGAACTCCACGATCACACCCGCATCAGAACGTCGGGATCAAGGATGTCAATTCGTTTGGACTATGCACCATTTCTCCTGAATGCGATATTGCTTCCTTTAAAAACAAAGGGATTAGATGGAGTCAGCGATGCACTGGAAGTTATCAAGGAGTATCGACTACTTCGTGAAGATTTGGAATCTCTAATTGAACTGACCTCGTGGCCAGGAAAAAAGAATCCGATGGATTCAATTGATGGAAAAATAAAGGCTGCTTTAACACGAGCGTATAATAAAGAAGTCCTGGCGTACTCGTATTCCGCAATGGCAGGAGTTAAGAAAAAACGTGCCGAAGCGCAAAATGAATTGGATGGTTTGGAGGAGGAGGAGGGCGAAGCGATCGTTATTGATGATGACGAAGAGAATGAAGAAGAAAAACTGGAAAATGATGCGTTGATTAAGGTGAGACAAACCGATTTACTAGTTCATGTAACATTAAAGTAATACGGTTTAATTTCAGGCTAAAAAAACAACTGCGCAGAAAGCATCAGCAAAGGCAGACTCGAAGAAAAGTACAGCAGGGTCTTCAAAGCCAAAAGCTGGAAGCAGCAAGAGTAAGAAGTGAATTTTTAACTTACGATGTCAACAAATTTGTATTATTACTGCTTTATTGTTCTGAAATATACGGATATGTTTTAATATTTGATGATATGCGGGCGGACGTTGAACAGAATAGTAGAAAAGTTTATCTACACCCTGCAATAATCAAAGTAAATTTTTCCCGCTACAATTCGTTGCAGACCTGAGGGGTAATTTTGGTAGAAAGTTTCTTCAAAAATATAGTGAGGAGTTTCTGGTTCGAATATAGGTTCGGACGGGAAGTAAACCCCGCCGACCTTGGAGTTAGCCTAACTCTGAATAGGTACCTGAGATAAATCAGGAATAAAGTGAGTCGTCTAACTAATCACGTCACACTCGTAAGCTTGTTGGTTGTAAATTTGTGAATTAAGCTCTCTACCAGCGCCAACTAAAGGATCCACTAAGGATTGTCATGTGATTTTTTTATCTATCCAAAGTAATCCGCTCCAATCTCTTTAAGTTGAACCTCCTATTGTAAAGTTTCCATACGGGAGCTTGAAGTATTCATACGGGGACTTCGGTTCCTGATTAAGGATATCTAAAAAAAAAAACATCCTAAAAGCACTAAGCATGAAGACTATATTGTTTCTTCCTTAAAGAATAGATACGTATCCAAAACATCAGGAAATTTGAGTTTTTAAATTTGAATTTTTCGCTCAATAAATTTTTTTTCATTTGGATTGTCGTTATACGTTCTAGTAATGAGAAACAAATCTGGTTAGAAATGAAGTAATCTGTTGCTTTGTTTCAATAATAATGCTTCTAATGGTATAAAAGTGAAAGTGATTTGTGCTGAGTGAAACTTTTTTTTTTAAAGTGGAACTAACCAGAAAAATGTCATCGCGACAACCGTTTATAAAGTCAGGAGGATATACAACATGCGCATAAATATAGGTTCTGAATCGGCTAAGCAACAACAGAAGAATCAGAATCTTCTGGGCTTTCGTTTATAATGGAATTGATGAGAATCGGAAAGCGGAAGCATGGGATCTAATTGGATCCACACACACCGATTCCTATCCAAACGTCAAGTGCTTTATCGACTCCAATATGATGGTGGTTGCGGTGTGCAGGGCAACCAAAATCACGTGGGAGTCACAAATCTCGCAACTACCAAATCCCTACTTGGATTAACGCAAACTGACTGCAAGCGACTGGTTGGCATCATCACTGGCTTCTGCTGAAACTGCGACTCCTAATCACTGACACCTGTATGAAGTCAGAAGTGATTAAGCGATATTTTAAACAGCCTGAACACACCTTTAAACAGTTTGAATCGATTATGTTGCTGGAAGGAAGTATAGAATGGCAGTTCAATTTTATCAAAGCATCTTACTTGGACCCAAATACTAAAAAATATAGAATCGGCGACGAATCAGCTTTGGATATTGCGAGGCGAAATCCTTCACGTTGCTCAGAAACTTTTGCAATTCCATTTAAAAAATTGCACCTATTATATTGCGCCACTCTTAAGATTAATGAGAGCTCACAATTCTTTACAGCCGGGTCCACAATCTATTAAAGCTTGTAGTTAATGTTTTATTTTATCTATATGTTGAATGAATAAATGAATGAATGAATGAACTTCAACATCCTAGGCTGCCATTGAAATACGAAAACTCGATATGATATTAAACAAGAAAGCAAATTTATCCAAGACAGGGAAAATTCAATAAAAAATATTTACGAGTTCCAGTGAGAGGATATTATCAACAGATCAGATAATATCAGAATGGTCTGTTGACAGATATCAGACAACAAATTACAGATGATGGCAGCCTATGCATGTTGAATGCAGCGATGTCGTACACCAAAATGTCAAAGAATTACTAAAAATGTGGAACTGGATGGAAGCGGCAGAATTCGCTTCTGCAGCAGGTATAGACCGGATTATCGATTGTTGCTGCATCGTTGATGATGATAGATTCATAGAAAGGATTCAGTTATCCTTAAAATGATCTCAAATATATCCAGGAAAACAATAATGGTAACGTTTAATAAAAATTATATATTCTAAAATATATCATGTATATTTATCTACTCATTTTAAAATTTGATATAAACTGCCAAAGAATTGCATGCCCATATATAATACTATTATAAATACATATGAGGAAATGTATGTGTATAATATATTGTATCTATAAATCAAGAAAATGCATTCAAAAATCAGACTCACTTGTCCCGCAATTAGTATTTATCTCAAACACATAATGTCAACTATTCTAATATATATAAGCTCGTTAAATCTTATGCTATGTATGTATATACTTTATTATCGCCATTAATTATGGTGTGTTATCATAATATTAGCGATAATATCCTTCGTAAGAATAAACCTTGAATGTTTGATATTAAATGCATTATTCTCTTCCACAAAGTAACTCATTTGACGTCACAATTACTAAAATTATTTACATAAGACCGTTACACGCTCCTTTTAGACAGTAAAAAATTGTGAACAATAGAAGACATCAAAGTCTAATTCTTAGTGCTAATCTAATATTTTACCAACAATTCTTATAAAATATATATGAAATTGATTGTCTTTTCCTAAGCTACCATATTTTTGAAATCTTGTGTTTGAGTCGTACTGCGCAGGACCTCAATCCATCTACAGGAAATGAAAGAAAAAAATGATATTTTTGCATTCAAGAAGCTAATTAAGACTAACCTGTTATATGTGTGATCGCTTTCCGCTCTAAAGAAATACACATGATTTTTAAATGACAGTTTAAACACAAACTCCTTTTGGACAGCATCCTGGTATCCCGGTGGGCCAACAGAATATCCTAACAAAGGCAAGCTGGCCAATGCATAGTCATCCTGATAACTTTTGTAAAAATATAGACAGAAAGATGTAAAAACAACCCAAAGCTTCTGCCAGCCTGAACTGTTTTTGAATTTTCGCAATAGATAGCCGGACAGCTCGTTTTCAGCTCCGACGAGGTGATCGTTTAACCCAACGGTTGCGCCACGATGCCAGCATACGTGGAGCGCGGTGTTGCTTCGGGAAGGTGGAATTTTGTTTACCATTGATGCGACGGCTCCGGTTGCGATTGATCCGCCCGCTTCGCCCGTTGTTGATGATGTAGGTGCCCCGCCATTCGTCAAGTTGTTGTTTTGATGAAGCGGTGGCGGCGGTGGTGGAACTAAACCACACGTTTCTAAGCCCTCTTCGGATGAACCTGAAAGTATGAAGTTATCTATTATGATTCGTTTGAAGATTGGAATTTGGCAGGTACATTCGCAAGGGAATACGGGATGCTGCTGGAAGACCATAAATTAAGATGAAAGCTATTTCAAGGATAATATCTAAAGATGAACAAAAGAGATCTACATAGAGGTGGGCAAAATGGCAATGGAATCGCATTTTACTGTTATTTTAAAATACTTCAAAAAATCAAAAGTTGACTGTATTTCAAATCAAATCTGTTCTTTCACACAGAATCGTTATTGACCTTGTGACTACTATTACTATTGGTATAGAAATTGAAATAGATCAAGCTTTTAATTGAAAAATTTGTCGTTCAAATAAAACAATCTGTCTAAAGTTTATGTATAAAGCACTGATGAAGATTATCGCCAAATTTGTGGCTAATAATTACCGGATGGAATATACAAATAATATTTAAACTTTCTACCATTTTTTGCGGCTGTACAAAAACCATCTAGCCATAACTACACAAAGTATCCAAAACATCAAAAGCCTTGATAACATATCACGTTACATTAATTTACCTTTCTTCCGTACACCTACAACACCCTTTTCTCGTCGAAGGAAAACAGAAACAAGAAAGTTTTTCAAAACTTCTTCAAATTGACCGTTAGAAATACAATTTGAATACAATTAACACAATGACCCACAATGCTAGATATGCATAGTCTATGACAAACTCATAAATATACTCACTGCAGTTTTTCAGTGATCCGAATGTTATTTGTGTTGGCGGTTTATTTTTTATATCTGCCGATGCTTTTGAGAGTTCCGCCAACCACAGAGTTTTCTCGGCTGTTGTTCCTGCACTTACTGTTATTGCACTATGCCCGCCGAAGATCACAAACGTATTATGCTCGGCATTTTCGGTGATCAGAGATCGGACTGGAACGTGTCCCAGAATTCGGAATGTCTGACTAACTGGTGATTTCGTTCCGTAGAGCAGAATGTCAGAGAACAAGAAAAACATCCGTTGCTGTAGTCCACGTTTTGAGTGTTTTAGAAGGCAACCTTGCCTAATCAAGCGACGATTCGGTTGCATTAGACTATCGAAGCCGTTCATGTCACGTTGAAGTTCGCACAACAGAACAAAGTTCTCTGAGTCTGGGAGAGCTTGTCGTACAGTGTCTGCAATTCGATTGAGCATGTGCAAGACTCCCTGGCAATCGGCACGATCGATATGTTCATCAGAGTAGAAATCAACGAGTCCTACAAAGATGAAAAGAATAGATCAAAAAATATTTCACAATTTACACTTCGAAACTAACTCTCTAGCACCAACTGGTAATGCAAAAGCCTATGTAACGGCTTCAATACCAAATACGTAATCGGAAGATAACAGATTTTTTCTTGTTCAAAGCCTTTATAGACCTCCTGAAAGCCACTTTCATTTTCGAACATATCGTTGAGACGTTCCAAAATCTCTCCATGATTCTCGATGTATTCTTCGTAGACCGGAAGGACAGCCATACTCCGAAGCATCACATCACCAATGCGATGTGATTCGTGTGTCCCGCGACCCTCCCACAACAATAGTCGATGTTCCAAGTCTCGCAAAAATACGCTATGGTGCTGAATCATCGACTCAAGCAGATGGAACATTGGCTGCAGATTGTCTATGTCGTCGGTACTCAGTTGATCATGAAAGTAATGATTTAAAATGTCCAAATCCTTTTTGTAAGTCCTTTCAGTCATAAGAAGTTCCTTCGCCAAGAAATATGATTTTTCTGTCGGCCATTTCTAAAAGAGAATAAAACAATTATTACACGAACTTGACAAGAGCAAACGATTAATTTTAGTTACCCTAATTTTCCTCGGTTCTCCTTCACTAGTATCTGTTGAGTGATGTGTACCGTTGCCATTCACAGTAGCTCCAGTCGTCACATTATTATTTGCAATATTTTCGTTATTTTTACTGCGCGTTTCGGCTTGTGAGATGTCGTATGTTCCGGCTTCGGATCGTGATAGCGAGGACGATTTATCTGATCCCAATGTCAGATCATAACGATTCGGTGGCGATGTAGCAAGTTCTCCGCGCCGATCAAGCGACACATTTCCGTTGATACCGTGATAATCTATGATAGAGATGTTAAGTTTTAGTTAAAACCGTTTGGCAAGTTTTTATTAAATTACTAAGTATAGGAAAATTGACACAAATACCTCGCACAATTCATCAGTTTGTTTGAAACATAAATTTGATGTAGAAAAAGATTTCTTTGGAAATAGGACTCTGAGAGTAAAACATAATCACACTGGAAACCAGAAAATGGAAATTGTATTCCAGGTTGCTAAAGAACACATCTGCATACGAGGAGTGGGGAATCCCCAAGAAACGATAAATGTTTTTCTGGGGCCAAGAAGGATCGCAACACTGTCTTGCAGCGTTGGGCATGCTTGTTACGTACTCCGCCTAGTTAATGTACAGGGTATACCCGAAAAGTTACACGACCTATTTTTTGGGCCGTCTCATTGACACTCTGTTTGCGCAAGGGCAGTTTAGTGGTCCCAACTGTGAGCGTGTAAAATGTCAGTTGTCTTCAATCTCTCGCTCGAAAACAAGAGTGCAAGTCACGACTACACCATGTTGCCAGATTCAATAGAGTGCATCTGCTCTGGGTATCGGCGCAATGTGGTGTTGAGGGAAATGAAATTGCTGACGCCATTGCGAAGCAAGGTTCATACTGACTGGACACAACTGCCTAGGAGGACATGTATGTACCGAATAAGTGTTGCACATGATGACTTCTGTTTGTCCTGCCGAGAAGAGGTTGACTCTGCGGAACATATCCTCTGTGAACGCTAAGCATTTGCGCGTCCAGATAGCAATGCTTCGGCTGGGATATAGCGCATATGAAGAAGATAGCCTGTTTTCCAGTATCATTGATCCTAGATTTTGTTAAGTCTGGGAAGCTGTGGTAGGCGGGGAGTATGAGTACAATGGGTCTTTTGGCCTGAGTACTTAGACGTGCCAGGCGCCTCTCTCCCAACTCACATACGGAGGAATGAGAAAAGAGATTTCAACAACACATTGGGATAACGTCATAGCCAATGCTATTATCGAAGCATAGCATTAAGGATTCAACTACCTACGGATTGGTGCGAAGTGCAATTCCGAGATAGGTGCTGAAGACTGTCAACTAATTAGTCCACCACATAGCAAGTGCAGAATTTAAAAAAGTCTCAAAACTAGGCAGAATCGTATCGACAAATGCATTTCGTCTAATGTCAAATATTTCGGCCAAGAGATATACGATTTCAAGATTTTATCCCAAACATAAAAAATATTGGATAGTTCTCATTTCTTTAGTACACCTTGCAAGACACAAACATCCTGTATTACCTAAGACGAAGGAATAACGTTGTATATGAATGAGACAGCAAACCTAAACTGCTTTGTAAAACTGCTGCCGTTTTTTCATTTACACAGGAAGCTAGCTTAAAACGAAAAAGAGCTATGCGTAGTTAAAATGCAAAAATTTTGGAGGAAAATATCCAACTCACTCAAAAACTAATTATCAACTAATTATAATTTACCAAGGACTGAGCGTGCAACAATTAAAAAAAAAATGATCAGCTTAAGATCTTGGATATACTAGATCTTAGCTGCTCAAATTTTTTTGGCTACTGTATCTATTTTGAAAAAATGACGCTAAACTGGAGCAAAAAGACGAGAGGTGAAATAATTCGCAAAAAAAACTTGATAAATTATAGTAAATTGAAACAAAAGCTACAATTTTTTCTATGTTTTGATTAATTCAGTAGTCATTTTTATTATATATCTAATACAATTAAAGTTATAATATCGCCATAATTTCACTTTAGTTATGTCAATCAGGTCTTTCACATTATTATCGATCAGATTAATCCATCTTTGTGTTTTTTTTTTGTCAATTTTGAAACGTTTAAAATAATACACTGTATAATTAACTCAGCATTAAGAATTGGCCACTATATCTCATGCATTTATATATTTTATATTTGCTTATTTCGCATATTAAATACTTTCTTTAAAAGGTAATGTTCGTTTTGATTTTTTCGTATATTTATCGCTCATTCTTCATAATTGAGAAGCCCAAGAGTTTTTGTATGTATAAGTTTGTTCTGCTTGAATAAGAATAGAAAGAAAGTTTATTTGCCGCCTGTCGAATTATTGGTTTTAATCAACATTTTTATGAATAACAGATTCAACTATGTTTAATAGTTAGAGACTTTATTTCCGAATTTATATTGCTTTATGTTGAAATTTTGACAAAATAACCTAACGATTAATAAATCTATATGAGTACTAGATAATAGAAATACTACTCCACTTTTTCAGGAAAATTATGTCCGTGTTTCAATTAAAATTATTTTTGAGTGCATTGAATCAGTCAGGTGCAGATCAAATTAAATACATATTTTCAAAAATCAGAGCAAGTATATGGAAGACACTACCTCAAAATGAAACATAATTCTTTTAAATATTCGAAAATAATATTTCATCCAATATTTTGTCTTTTATTCTGACATACTTTTAACATATATTTTAACTTGATGCTCATAAAAATTATTTTACCGACTAGAATCAGCTTGATTTCAAAAACTTTAACAATTAAAAGGTACCTTTCACGCTTGTATTTATCGTTTTAATATTTAGTATCATATATTTACCATACGTTACATTCAATATTCCTTTCCATTAAATCTTATCTAAAATTTACAAATTTTTTCTAAACTATCATTAATGTATTATATGGTTATTATACGATTACCGATGTTTATAGAGTATGACTTGCTTTTGTGCACCGCAAACTATGAATACTACTGTTTTACTATGCTTTCCGTTATTTTTCTTCTTTCGTTTTGAGCACCTTGCGTGAGTATCTGCGACTATTTGATAGAAAGGAGAGATAGTTTCTACTACTTTGGCTTTAAGATGATTTAAACCTAATATTTCCTATCGATTCAATTGATCATAATGTTCCTGTATGATTATTTTTATGCACTAATTAATTTTAAAACTCGATCTTATCGAGCTCAGTGGTAATGTGTTTCCAGTAAAAAAAAAAATTATAATCATACTCATAGTACAATTTGTGCTGGTGAGAAATTTTTTTTTCATTCAGACTTGATCAAAACAACACAATAGTTGCATTGGAAATGAAATTATTTGCTAATATTGTTTTAGGCAAGTATGCAAATTAAATACAGAATTATCTTGTGCCATAATATTCAGATTTCTGCCCGAGCATAAAAATTCTGGTACTGGGTTGTAAAGTAATACATTAATAAAAATGGGTAAGCTTTTATTGTCTACGCTGCAGCGACTCATCTGAACTTCATTTTGTTTGCTTATATAAATTTTAACTGAACTGATAAAAAATTCAACCTTCTGCTGCTGTCGTTTGGTCTAAATAAATCCGATGAATTTGACTAAAAAGTAATGTCATCTATCATAAACGTATCTAGCTATTTTGAAACGAATCCAATACCTTTTTTATACATTGTAGTTGAAGTAAGTTTCGCTTACTGAAACTAAAATGTAAAGCAAGCTCTTTAAACTATTTACTTTTAATCCAATGTGAATGGATTCTTAAATTGTAAGCTCCTAAGCATATTAATTGCTTGGTTTGCAACAAGTATTAAAATGTTGGTAACTGATAGCTCGTTTTTTGACACAAAAGACTAATAATACATATAAATTTTCTGAGCCTTCATGGAGTTTTTTTTTCTTTTTCGGCATTGGCATTTTATTTTAGGTACCTGCCGTCAATAATATTTCACTCCAAAATTGTTAATCTCGAATATGCATCATATAGTATTTTTTTTAAATATGTTCCGTATCAAACAAACGTATATAACAAGTTATAAATAAATCACTATTTAACAAATTATTGCACAATATTCAATAATACTGCATTTATGATATTTAATCTCAATAAAATATTTTTTTACCTTTAGATACTAGATATATTTAATTTCTTGACAAATATCTATGCTTCGAGGCTAATCAGTCTTCTTTCTCAATGCCTATTGGTCTAAGAAGAGGGCAGACTATCCTCGAAATATCAATATTTATCAAAATATTGAAATATATCTAGATTTCAAAGGAACATTTTGCCCTCCATTTAAAATCTGTGGGTTTGAAAGCTAGAAAAAGATCGAACCTGATACTTTCAATATATTTCATGCTCTGAATATTTACTTAATTTTATCCATCAATAAAATTTGGCTATGCATTTTGAAAAAAGTTCTCGAATTATCCATACGTTAATAAATCTGGCAATGAATACTTATTTTTGGCTACATCGGACTCCAATAACATTTCTATCAATATCTAAAATCACTACTATATAAAAGTTTACATATAAAGATTACACTTTAAGCTGATAATGTTCATGATTTATGAAGAGAGTACTTTTCTATGAGCAGTAAACTATGAGAACTTTTAGTTTAAACTATGGTTTCAGCTTTATATTTTTGAAATACTGTAAATGTATTATTTAACAAAAAAAAAATATATTCGATGTCTAATCAATGTTTGCTTCGACTTTCATTGGTTTTTTGCACAATTGTTGCTTCGATCCGCATAGTAAGTGCTGGTACTAGCGGTAGTTAAAATTATTCTACAATAAGTAGATTTTATTTGGTTCATTTTAATAATTGTAGCAGTTTTAAAATTAAGTTTACTTTGGGTTCGATCAAAGCGTAAACAGTCGCGGTCACATTCAAATATCTTCTTCAGTCTTAATAGGTCACTTTATCGGACTATGAATAGTGCATATCGGTTTGGCTATTGAAAATCAAATAAATTTTCTCGGAAGATAAATGCGATATTTTCAGATTTTCTAAAATAGCTGAAAAAATTAAATTCTGGTGTTTTCGAGACGAATACCAAATCGATCCATTTCACATTCAAACATTGTAATCTGCATGTAGTTTTTCTAGATTGATCCGCGCGAATTCACGACTCTTTAGAAAAACCTATGAAATGGATCGTCCTCCTCATCTCAGTTATCACTTCCGATATCTGACTCATTTCTATATCTCTTGTGATATTCCTCTCTATCCGAATCGCCTGCATTTTCATAGTCTGAAAGAAAATCTGGATACGGTAGCTCTAGATCGCGTTGTTTATATTGCCCGCCAAACGCTGCATATTGCTTCATATCCACGCCAGCTATAAAGCTGTCTTCACTCGAATTGCAAACATCATCGGAAAGACCAGCTTTCGATTCAGGGCCACTTTCATCAGGTGTATACTGCACACCTTGATACTCCATGTCAAACGACTCCTTCGCCGACATAGTATCCTCGCGTTTCAATTGACGTTTACGTTGTCGTTGAGGTTTGACCGGCTGCATGGGAGTATCTGTCTTGTACATGGGCTGGGTTATGTGTCCGAAACGGTCATATCGCGGAAATCCCATTTCATCAACGTTATCAGTCATATCGAAGCTTTCATAACGTCCACAAAACGAAGTACTTGGATACGGATCATACTTCGGGTCATCATAATCATCTGTTCCTTGCTCCTGTTCCTCAACGAACACGGGATATTTATTCTCATCCTGTTCCTTTGACATATCTGAGCTTCCCGAATCAATTTCAGGAAAATATCCTTCCGAGCACTCGGAGCTCTCTTGTTCCGTTAGGACACGTTCAGATCGGGTCTTTTTCGTAGGCACTTGACGCTTCTTTCTGTAGCCTCGATTTCTCAGCTTAGGGTCCTGCTTCCTCAAATCCAATGAGCTATCGGTATCATTGCCGCTCGGAGGACTTTTCATAATTGTTTTCGGAATAGATGATTTTCTCGGAGGTTTCTGGACAAGCTGCTGCGGAGGTGATTCTGAGCTCAGACTGCTCGAATAGTAAGGGGAACACTTCACTAGCTTCCCAGGACGCTGTGGCATTGGCGATGAGTTGTCAGTGCTCGTTGTGGTTTCGCTGTTTTGCGTTGCAGTTGTCGTTGCAGATGAGCTTTCAACATATTCTTCTTCGATTTTAGGGAAATCATTCGATGAGGTTACCAAATGTTCGTGAAATGAGTGTGACTGTCGTAGTTTGTTGGATTTATATTCGCGGATTTGAGACTTTGAAAGCGTCTTGTCATCGTAGCTATGATGCTTGACCAATGGTCTCTCGTGGGGCTCGGCGTCGCGAAGAACGGGCATAGGTTCGATTTGCGCCACTGGATGACTACTAAATGGTGAAAATTCTTGACTCTGATAACGCTCTGTCAATTTTTCATTCGGCCCGTATAACTTTTCTACAAATGACTCTCCTTCCGAGGAAATATCTTGACTTTGATAGCGTTTAGACATTAGCTCTAACGATCGTCTCTTTTTCGATGTGTCATCTGATATTACTTTTGGTTTCTTTTCTTCCATGTCAACGATTCGCGGCGGTGGGATTTTCACTGGTCTTTCAGTCGATTTTGAAAATTCAGAAGATTGCGTCAAATAAGCAGTCGAAATTTTTTCTTCTGGTGTGTTGCCTCCATTGCCGGATACCTTTTTGTGAATAGCCGGAAGATTTTCATCACTGGGTGACTGTTTCTGAGTTCCCAACCCGCCCCTTGGTTGCTTTAGCGGAATATATTCAATAGACGAGCCCCGTTTCGAAAGTCGAGGCTCAGATGATTGAGCTGTATCCATACCTGCTACTAAAGTCCTACTACTTGAAGTGGACCATTCAGTAATAGTTTGTGCCATTTCAGTCAGAGTCAAAGTCGTGTCATCGCTCTTCGTTCCAGACTCTGTTAGCTTATCCGTTTCAGAGCTCGATAGTATATCATAACGCAAACCATCCGAAGATCCATTATCTCCTGAAAATCTATTTTTACTACTCGAGAAACTTGTACTTTTGTCATTTAGACTTTCCGTCGACTTATTAATTGAGCTCATACTCGACTTTGTATGATTCGATTTTTCACTTCGAGCTCCGCCTGAATGTGTCGAGACCGCTGACAAACTATCAGACCCCGAAAGGTTCGCATACTGTCGCACTGTGTTCGTACCCGTTGACCATTCTGAAATGCTGAGTCCGATCGAAGTGTCCTCAGAGTGAGAGCTGTGAGTGCACTTCTTCTGCTGCAGCCCCATTTTCACGGTTCCGTCAAGGTCAGTCCCAAGGGAGCTGGTTTCTTCTTCCGAGTGACTCGAATGGCTACACATTTTACAGGAACCAGTGCTTAATCGATGTTCGAAACTCCTTCTAATCACCGTGTCTTCCATATAAGTTCCGCATGAAGCTGACAGAATGTCGTCGATTGATGTGTCTGAGTTATTGGAGCCCCGAGAGAATTTCTGCACGACATCTAATGTCTTTGTATCATCGGGAGATATCTCAATTTTCACTGTTCCTGGCCCAAAGACATCATCGCTAGAAAAAATTTCTTCTTCGGATATAGGACTGTGGTTTTGGGGCGACCTAGTTGGCTGTGATATTATGACTTTGTCTGGACCAGTTTCTTTCATTATACTCTGCCCCTGCACGGACTTGTTCGTTGTACAACATGTCACATCAAAAGGTGCTGTGAGGCACGTGGCTGTACTCAAGCAAGTTGTTGGTTCATATTTAGTTTCTGCCTGCGCTGTTGACATCAAATACGCAGTGTCTTCATAGGGTAAACATAAGCTCGGTTCTTTCACCATTGCCGCCACTTGGCCGTCAGCATCGTCAGGAATCTTCTCGTCATGCGACTCGCTTGGCACATCATCTGTCAACGTGCAGGAATCAATCATAACTTGGCTAGCACTTTGCGGTTCGCTCACATAAAATGTTTCAACTTTTTCGACAACTGGTGTATCCATAGCACTTGATGGTGGAGATGGCCATTCTACTGAATCTTGCGACTGGAACGATTGACTTCCTTTCCAATAAAATTTCTTTGGTGGTGGTTTGTCCAGATCCGGTGTTAAATATTCTACGGGTTGCTCGTGTATGGGCACGTGATCGTAGGGGATTTCCGGAAGAGGCCAATCTTCGGAATCTTGGCTTCCAGCATTTGACAAGCAAAGTAATGTAGGCTTTTCTACCTCCTCGATGTCTGTGTGTTTTTCACAGACTTGAGTAACAGAAAACCTACCCGTGATCACAGTGGGTGATCTCGGTTCACTATGCCTCAAAGACAGCCTTTCTCCAGTACCAGAGTCACACGGTATCTCTGGCATCTCCGCTGAGGTTCTACGATCTGCATCAGAAATGTAAGCTAGATTTGTATTGCTTCTCGAATCAGAGCTTAGGCTTGCCTGATGGTCCGTCGAAGCAGCCGATTCATCACGCATACTGGCAGAATGCGTCGAAGCCTTACTTAAATCATCCTCCATGCTCGATTTCTCAGAGTTCGTACTTCTCTCGGAAATCCTAGATAAAGTTCGCCCCAGGGTAAATCCTGAGCTGTAGCCTAAAATATCCGTCGGATTTATTCCGATGCCTCCTATGCTGCTAGTCATAGATGGATAACCGAAAGTAGCAGGGAAATCATTTAATTCATCCTGAAAGCTGGAGTCGCTTTCTTTCTGTTCATCCGGTGAAGCTTGCTTTGCTTCGATTTCCGACACATCTTTGGGAATAATAGGTGTTTCGAAATTCTCGTAGGTCTCTTGCTCCGGAAGCTGCCAGTTTTCGTCCAAACTAGAGCTCCCCGAACTTTCTATAGGGAACGGTTTCCAAGTCGTTTGCTGCTCCTTCTGAATCAGTTCTCCTTTTCGTTGAGCGGCTCCTAACGACCCTGAGCTGCTCTCAGTTTCAAAGGAGCCTCGACTTTCTACACTTAGTGACGTTTTAGACTCCAGACTAGATTTTGATTCTAGTGAGCTTCCGTTTGAAGTTCTCAGCAATTGCTCACCGCCTTCCTGTGGTGCGCTTCGACAAAGCTTTTTATGAGCACCAGTTCTGGCAGGCTTCACGATCTTCGGGATATTCTGCGCAGACCCTCCTGAACTGGACTCACTATCGTCTCGACGAGCAAATTGTTTCTTAGTGACTTTCTCCTCTATCTCTGGTCCCTGGTCTAATTCAGAACCGGATCCCAAATCGATGGGACATTGCTTTTCTAGCGTTGGGGTCGATATCTTCCGAATAGGTGACTTCACAGACGGCTCCGGCGATTGCTCTATCTTCTCTAGGTCAAGTTTCATCATTTGTTCTTTTAATTCCAAACACTTTTTCTCTTCCATATCTCCAAAATCTGAGGAAATTCCAAGTGGACGTGCAATCGAGCAGCTAACACTGGACTCTTCATCAAGAGAACTCTTTTCTTTACCGCTCACGGAAAGACTCCAATCTTTGCGACCAGCTTTTTCTTCTTTTATTGGACTAGGTTCTTTCTCTCCACTAGTCCACGAGCTGTCTGAACTTCTTGACTTATCACTGCCTCGTTTCAAAAAGTGCTTTCTTGCCACATTTTCTTTAATTTCTTCGATTACCGGAGGAGATGGAGGCGGTGGTGGTTCTTCTATTGGTGGCGGAGGAATAAATGACTCTAAAGGAAAACGTTCACCTTGCGGACTAATTGCATCTGGTGGAGTGACTATAATATTCATGTCAGAGGTCGGAGTAATGGATCCAGAGCCAACAAAATTGTTATCCATATTTCCGTCGTCCAATGTTCCTTGCTGTTCTAAAGTTTTCTGTTCATTCTCTGAATTGTCGGATCCAATATATTCTTCGCACTCCACTGTTATCCAAGAAGTAGTCTCGTCGCTTCGGCTACGCTCCAGACTTAGACGGTGCGTTTCCTGCGAGACTTTAAGATGCTTCTGTTCACTTGATATATCATCTTCTTCAATCGATGGCTCTTCGCATTCTATTGTTGGAACCCGATGACCATATTCATTTCTCTCTGGTTTTATATCACTAACAGAGGTTAGTGACTCATCGCCACTATCGCCCCTGGAATGTTTTCTGCTAGGAACCTCAGATTCGGACTCTTTTGCTTCCATCGATGAAAGTGACTGGCGTTTCAGAAGGTCCAGAGTTCTGCGCTCTGAAATCACAGCTTGCATATCAATTTCTTCAACTACTTGCTCTGGTTGTGAGTACGTTCTGCGTTCATGCCCTGCATGTCTGGAGACATGACGGCTTTTTCTTTCGTCCAATGATAAACACTGCGCCAATTTTAAATGGTCCTCTTTGGCAGTAGCGGTCGGTTTTTGCACTCGCTCAGCAGGTTCACTTGCAGCCTGAACAATCTTTCCTCTAGTGCTTTCATAATTCGTGTCCAGGCTGCGAGTTTTCACTTCTGGACCTAAATACTGATGATCGGGTTTCTTTTCTAAACTCTTCGATTTTCCTTCGAACTTTTTATGAACAACTGATCCCTCAATTTTCTGTTTCATTTCTTGGCTCTTTGCAATCCTGCGAGGGGATTTTATCACCATCTCTTCACCAACATCGCTTTTGTCCCCCTCCTCGAATGACTTGTTGCGATCTTCAAAGCTTCGATTTGCTTTTTCCAACTTCTCTTGACTTCGGCCTTCCTCAAAACTACGGCTGAATTTTACCAGAGAACAGTCAAGTTTTCGTGGAGATTTCGCAATGAGTACGTGATCCTCGGCTTTGCTCTTAAATTCGGTCTCTATAATTATCTTATCGCCTTCAGTTTTTACCAATATTTTATCTTCAGGTGCTGGGAACGGAGGAAGCTGATCATTTACAGGACTCAGCATTGTAATGGTTTGCTTCATCGCGGATTCATAGAGTTTTTGCTGGCGTTCTTTGCGCTTGGCAATGTCTGATTCACTTTCCTCTTGAGATTTACTTTTGTCTTTGCTCAAACATTTTCTCGGGTCCTTTTCGAAGGATTTCGGCCGGTCTTTGGAGTTTGACTTTTTGATTGCATCTTTTCTCGTAAGTTTGCAGTCGTAATCTTCCTTCGGTGTCTTATCAGATGATTTTGTTGAAACCTTGCCGTTTTCTCTAGGCGATGTTTTCGACTTGCCTTTTCCACTCTCAACGCTACTGGCTCGACTTACGCCAGGAGACGTTTTTCGTGAGCTGTTCCCTGAGCTGTAAGGAGACCGATCAAGTTTGTACCTTGGAATGTCTAAAATTAAATGATCGCCACTTTTAAGTTTCATTTTGGATTTCTTCTTCTCTTTGATTTTCACACTTTGAAGAGTTATCTTCTCGATGAACTGCAGCTGATTCAGTAGAGACTGTTCTTCTGGATCGATGAAAACTGTGTAAATCAAAGAGCTGCTGCGAGACCGGTTCGAAATATGGCCGGATGGGATTGACCCAGCACACGACTGAACACTATCGGCTTTCTCTTCGTCTACGGTCTCCTCACGACTCAGTGGCTTTTCTTCTAAAATTTCACCTTCTTCTTCTTCGAAGCCGACTGTGTCATCTTTTGAAGAGAATGCATTCATAGGGGGAAGCTTACTCATAGATATTACAGGTGTATCTAAACTCTTTGCACGCCTTCCTGAAGTCGGTGACTCCTGGGTTGCTTTCTGCCTTTGCAAAGATGCAAAAGCTGACCCTTCCGATAGATTTAGACGAGCATGCGCAAAAAGGATAGGCGCGTGACCTTTCGATCGCATGATCAACGAGGAATCAATAAGTTCTTCAATCAATTTTGCCTTCGCCTTCGAGAGCTCACTCTTTCCAGCGTCTTTTCGTTCCTTCTTTTTCAGCGTATATGCTATGTCGGAGTCTGAAATCTTATCTTCGTGACAAGTTTCATAGACGTCATCGTCAGTTCGAAGAAGCTCTACAGATTCTAGAATTGGAGAGGGAATGTTTTCGGTTCGCTGGTATTCACCAGTACATTCATCGGACCGTTTTTTGATTAGAAAATTACTCTCGTCCTCGGAGCTTGGAATTGAGATTGATCTTTCGGAAATCCTTCGAAGCTCAGTAGCATTTGCGTAAGGTGGATCTAACTTTTGATGAGTGTATCGATTTTCTAGCTCAGCGAGACGGCGACATTGAGGAGGCGAACCTTCGATTTCAGTTGAGCTCATCGTTTGCCCCCGCCCCCACGCTTGAGACATTATTTTGTTCTGTTCGATTTTAAGGATCGGTTCGATTTCCTTCCGCGATTGAGGTGGTGAGAATTCCAAATGTGAAGGGATAGCTTCAGCGGAACCAAATACGTCGTCCGAATCCAGGCTTTCATCATCCGATGAAAACGATGTAATTCGAATCTTACCCTTATTTTTTGTTTTTACATTCTGCCTGCTCTTCGGAATTACTCGAGGTTTCGTCACACGCTTCGAAGGAGCAGATAGCTCCTTCTTTAGATTTTGTATCAGCTCCATTTGTTTCTGTTCAAGCTTCGTTTTCTGCTGCTCTCTTTGCAAGCTCTCTGTTCGAGAGCTGGTAGCAGAATCGCTTTCGATTTGGCTCAGCTTATGATTCAGCTTTTCCATTAGTGTCGGGTCCATTAATTTTGTGATATCCCTTTTCGGACTCGACAGCTCTACCGGCCGTGTAGACTTATCAATTTCTAGCGTAACTGGATTCACTTTAGATAAATCGATGTTTTGGGTGAACAAGAACTCCTGGTTTTTATCAGGCTGCAGATTGTCTAGAATATCAGGAAGGATATCAGCTGCCAGCAAATCATCTCTTCTGGTATCGATTTTCGGTGATTTGGGAGATTTAGGCGATTTCGGTGACTTCGGGCTTTTAGGCTTCTGACATTTCTTGCCGTCCAACGGCGACGGAGCCGTTCCATTCATAATATGCCGCTTGTGCAGAACGTACGGAATATCGTCCTTCAGAGTTTTCGAAACGCGTTTCTCATAATTCTGGAAAAAGCTCTTTGGCATTTCGAATCCAGTTTTTGGAATATCAACAGCAACGATAGGTACATCATAGCTCTTTGGTATTTCGAAGTTACCGTAGGTTTTACAGAGCGGCGGTGCGCTCGGTATCTGTTTATAGAAGTAATCTTCGTCACTCGAATCTGCGGGCGTTAAGTCAATTGATTTTTGGTGCATCAGTACGTGGCGACGCGAATTGCTTCCTAAACGAGAACGATTCGCCAAAGAATTAGGATCACTTTTTGTTCGCTCTACAGTCGGGTGCGTGTAGGTGTGGGGAACTAGGATACCCGTGATCTGTTTCTTCGGGTCGATCAGCATTTTCGGATTGTATTCTTCGAAATGCGTTTTAGCGATAAGCTCCTCTTTTCGTGTCGCCTTCTTCGAAGTGGGTGTGAGCGATTGCTTATCAAACTCTGAAAGAAGCTCAGGTGTCAAGGGATATTCAGGGCTTTTCTTATTTTTCTCGCTGCTGGTTGGTGTGTCTGTTACGGGGGTGCTTCCTGTCAGCGACTCAATACGGTCTTGATCGAAACTGAATATATTATCACTGTCCGAACGCCTTCGGAATGCCTGTATCTTAGCAGATTGGACAGTTCCTAGCCCAGTTTCAACTTCAGGATTACCCCATGTTTGCACTTCGATTTCCTTAGTCTGTCGTGGCGATGCGACATCAGGTGACCGATTAATCGACCCGAAAGATTTAGCGTTTCGTTCGATTTCTACATTCTGTAGACTAACCGAGTGGACATTAGATGTTTTGTGTGTACGATTAGACGGAAAAGTGGAATATGTGTCCATGTTGTCGTAGAAATTGCTTTTCGTAGCTGCTTTTAGTTCAGTGAGCAAACTATCATGACTTTTCACTTTCGGTCTGCCATACAACCCATCACTGTCTACAGGTTCAGCCTCTAAACTCTGCACAGACATCTTTGCGTCGTAGTAATCACTCTTCGATTCCAAGCTTGAGCTCTTTTCATATGACTTTTTATTCGTCAAACTTTTTATTTTCTTTCCTGTCGTCTTGGGCATTTCGTAGTTGCGCGTTAGACACTCACCAAATGATTCTTTGGATTCCTGACTGGAAGTTCGTGAGTTCAATCCAGATTTGGTGGTGTCTCGAGATTTCTTACTGTCCGTGTGATAGAGGCTGTCCCTAGACTTCTTACTCGAGTCAGAACTTCGTGATACCTTTGTCTCATAGAAGTCACTTTTCGATTCCTGACTTGAGGTTCGAGATCCCATAGCCTTCTTCACTTGCTTATAGAAACTGCCGTCCGATTTAACGCAAAGCTTCTCACGAGGAAGGTATCGTGGATCTTCAACGTCCCAAATGTCATTCATTATATCCACAGCGGACTTACACTTTACATCTAGAGCCGATCGATACTTACCAAAGTCCGTCACACTATCATCATCGCTGGCGATGTAGTTTCCCGAATCCAGGGAACATGACCTAGCCTGTTTCGCGTAATATCCTTCGTGGTCTGACTTTTCAATGAGTTCATAGCTATCGTGTGATATATCGTCTTGTGAACCAGTGAAGTCAATGTGATTTGGATACACTCGTTTATGGTGGTCCACTGTATTGTAAGTGCTACCAGGGTAGCTTGAGGAGTATACCTTGGCGTCACAGAGTGGGTTGAAATCCTGAGTGGCCTCGATCGAATGGTTTTTCGTTATGTACATTGAATGTCGTGAATCGTCGTAGCGAGTAACTGGCGAATCGATTCGACTGAATGCGAGGAACTCACGGTCAAATGCTGTCATCGGCTTGGACTTTTCACCCTCGATAGAAGAAAAGTCGTAAAGATCTTTGCATGAGGTGCTCTTCAACCAGGTCTCCTTATTGTTTTCGACGGTGTCATAGATGGCGGTTTCCTCATATCCGTCTTTATATTGCACCGCCGAATACAAGTTAATGTTTGATAGTTCGAACTCTAACCTCTCTGACGAGTTTTTCAAACGGTCGAGCGGTGAGACAGACG
This sequence comes from Nemotelus nigrinus, assembly GCA_947369275.1. Taxonomy (NCBI): domain Eukaryota; kingdom Metazoa; phylum Arthropoda; class Insecta; order Diptera; family Stratiomyidae; genus Nemotelus; species Nemotelus nigrinus. Next base: position 3,755,542 of record OX376372.1, read on the forward strand.
AGCTGCGATCATCTGTTATTTGATTTGCAACCACATTCGCATAAATTCGAGTGTAGCCTGTGACATTTATTGGAACTAGGCCCCGATTGCCAAGATTACCCATCGACTGATGCGTAAGGTAGTGACTGTCGTATGAGTCCATTGAGTCAACCCCAGATAACTCCGAGTTTCGAGGAAGCGAGTGTGTAGCTCGGCTCATTGAATGCGAGTTCTGCGACTCGAGCGAATGAGATAAGTAATGGTTGGTTTGAGTCAGTTTCTGGCCAAAATAATCGGACGAAGAGTTCTTTGAGTAACTTAGGTCGTTGTGGTAAGGATGATGCGAAGAAGTTGCGTACGGGTTGACATAGTAGTCACGCCCACTTCCCTCCCCATCGGAAAGAATATTTAGGCTTCGTTTCGAAAGAGTGTACTGAACGATTGCTTCATCGATGAATTCATCGCTCAAGTGCTTCCTTCGTGCCTTTGTTTTGTTCTTCCGGTTTACCGTTGCGTAGATGTCGCGTTCGTTGAATGTGTGACTGAGATTGTTTTCGGTGCGAACCTGCTGACTCGAGTCAGCGGTTGAGCTTTCCTTCGAAGACAACAGGTTCGGAAATTTGTAGTGACATAGATCGTTTACATCAGCATAAATAATATGGTCAGTGTTTTCGTCAGTGGTTGTCGAAGCGTTTGTTGTCGAAGAATTAAGCAAACATTGTTTAGACATCGAATAACTGGTATTGCTATAATGGACTGGGGTGGCATTGTGTTGCAACTGCTGGACAATACTCCCCCGGCTGATGATAGATCGGTCCGCCCCCATCAATTCCATATCCACCTCCCCCAATAAGTCCTCCTCCTCCTGGTCCTCCTCCTCCGCCGCAGAGTTGCTGAGATCCGCCGAAAGACCCACCGATTGCGTGTATTTGCTGTTGATGCTGCTGCTGGTGTGCGATAGGGGTGGCGAGTCCAGCGCAATGACACATGCCTGGGATCCCACCGAGACCAGATGCGGACTGTTGCTGCTGTTGTAAACTGAGCGGGACAATTGGCTGAGACTCTGGCCTGTTCAGAGTAGGATGACAGAAAAACGAGAATTGGTTTTAAATATTCACTGCTTTCTATTATTTCACTAATCGAAAATTTGTGGATACAAACCAACAGAACTAACTGAACATAACTGCTAAATGTTTAAGTGTCGGAGAACCAAATTGCACTCTTTTTACAACTCATATCGTAAAAACCATAAGCACTTAACACTTCAACGAAACCATGCGAACATATTGTGTTTTTAAATTAAAAACTTCACGCAATTTCACGATCGTCGAAAATACGAAAATGATAACAATGAAACCTAGTGTCTTTAAACTATAACAGTGGTAATCAAGATCGATTTAAATATTCATTCAAAATAATCATTTAATGCTATAAATAAATCAATGGCAATTAATGTATTTAACATGAAAAACATCTGGAAGTTTAAGTGACCGATTCTCCAAATATTGTTGCATCGGAATTTTCAAGTCAGATGCAATGTAACGTGTTACGTCAGCTGGCTAAATAAGAGTTGACTAAAAGCTGATGAATTCGAGGACACAGTAATAGATCATGTTTTAGGCAGCGGATGATCAAGGAGCAAAAAAAAATCATTCTTTATTTGCGGAGTAAATCATAACAAAAAAGACAATTACTGCAAGAAAGACCAATTAATTTATTTTACCAGAAGCTTGAGAAAACTGGTGAAAGGGCTGCTTAAAGTGATGAAAGCAATATTTTGTACAGAAGCGAAGCAAATGCAAAAAAGATGGGAATAATAGTTTAAAAAGCTCTTTACTTTTTGCTTAACTCCAAAGAATCGAGCCCAATTAAATCATGTTCCAAGAAGAAGCAATAAAAGCCACAGCAGCTAGTAATATAAAGTTAAAATAAAACGACAGTAATAGACCAGCCAGTGGATTACAGACAAAACCAAGGAAGGAACCCGGAAAACTCTAATCAGACACAATAAATAGGGAGAGTTGGATTCTTCTTCTCTTTCTTCACCTTAACTTCTATTTGAGCTCAGCATTTCTGATCTTATCCTGAAATCATTTTTACTTCCAGATGTTTTTCATAAATGTTTAAAAATAAATCAGAAAACTCTTTACAAAAATAAATAGATAAATAAAATCTTGGATACCACCTACCTGAACTGTGACCGCCTTGAGGCACAGGACCCCGATCTTGACCGCGCACACTGCTGTTGCTGCTGGGGTGGCTGGGCGAACTCCATGTGCCCTGGACCGGCGGCGATACAGAGCGACTCGAATTCATGTTGTCCAATACCGCTCCCGATTGGTGTTGCTGAGTTGCGCCCATCGAGGATGGCGATTCCGGAGCATAGCTCTTCGTCTGATAGATCTCCACCTGGGCTGCTGTGACCTGAAATCACCAAAAATTATTGCATCGTTTCAAAGCAAAAATTGCATTCAAGCCAAATTACATGAGATCGCGTGGGGTCGGTAAGATTGTCTTGTCGGCGATCCAACATATCCACTCCCTTCCTCGTCTGAGAAGGCGTCATCGAGTCGGTGCATTGATTGCGATAATCCCAGTCCGCTGCTGCATTTACAGAAAATATTAACCAAACGGTTTGTAGTTTAGAAAGAAGTCAAAAAAGAAAATTTAAAGAAATTTACAGAGCGAATTGCATTCCCGCAATAATCATTTGTAGGGAAGCATTTTTTTCATTTAATATACATATGTACTATAGCACCAAAACTATTATTTTTCATTTGATTAATGAATGCGTACGCAATTATATGCATCAGTGCCTTTGTGAAACAAATGCATCCCCATAACACTTTACGGTATCACTCCAACAACTTAACTACAAAACGCTTCAAAATCGCAAAATCAAATAAACCGCAAACACTCAACAACATAACATCAAAAACTAAAACTAAGAAAAAAAATCAAAATAATACAAACCAGTCTCAATTGGTAGGAGGGGATTGACTGAAATGCTGGAATTCACATATGTATGCGATTGACTTCGGCTACTCGCATGTAGTGGACCTTGTCGGAAGGATTGAGACCTGCAGCAAAAGAAAAGATAAGAGGATGATGATTGATAACTCTGTTCGTAGTTATTTAGTTCGTTTTAATTTGTCTGTTAGCACGCACTCTCCATTTTGTTTACTTATGTATTTCCTGTGATTTACTTTCGCATTATTTCAGTGAGTATCATATATTTTTATTGTTATGCCTTCTTCAGCAATTTAAAAAATTAATTTATTTATGCGAAATTCAAAAAACTATGTCACTTATATCTGTATGTTTTTCAATTTACTTAAAACACATCCATTACAATTAATAATCAACTAGAAACGTAATGAAAACCATACCAGACATCAACGAATTCGAAAGTGAGAAAGAACCGAAATAGACTAAGTATGCAATTAACGAATATTAGTTTGCGTTGTGAATGAACGTGGCAAATACATCAAGCAAATAAACTATGCATTCCGATTGGCATGATTTGAAATTTTATGGAATCATAGGAAAACGTAAATGTTTTTTTTTGTATGAACAATACGATTAAACCAAATGTGAATTAGAATATTGCGATAATTCGCACCTGATTAAATATAACTATACTAAAAAATATCGGCTCACAGTTAAAGTGCACAACGAAAGGATTCACGAAATAAAAGGTATTATTTTTTCAGTGTTATTTGGAAGTATTGCGAAGGATTGCGCATTACTATCTACACATATGCTGATTGGAAAAGATTTCCTCCCAACAAATTATTGATATGCTATATTGGTTTAGGAATACCGCTTATTTTAAGAAATTGCTCACACAATGATGGTATCAACATCTGCTAAATTCAAGCAATTCAATAAAACTGTAGAATCTTAGTGGTTCAATATCGTTCACTGAACAAAACATCAGATAGCAGTAGCCATTCATATACAATGAAATGGTTTTCAAAAGGTACTGGTCAATTTCCAGCAAAACATGTGTCTCCCATGTATTATAAAATTGATCCAGCAACAAACACAGCAATTTATAGCTATTCATGACATTAAACTGTTCGCGTTTCCTCAAAATGGGGTTGTATTGACTACTTCGAATATTCTATAATTGTGCAATTTTATGTAAAAGCAAAATTGAAGATTTTAGTTTGATTCACGGAATTCAGTCATAGAACTAATAAACTAACTAATTTCATTTTCAATTGCTCGAAATTGACTTGTACATATAGTTTCAAATATGTCTTGTTTAGAAATCTAGGCAGATTATTTATATATTTCTTAATATCATACTTTCAATAGCCAAATATAATTTTCAATAGTTGTCATAGAATCCTCTTTTCTTTTCTAGAGCTTCATTCTATTTCAGATATTTTTTTCCTCTATAAATGAAATGAAATTAATTTTTTTTTGCTGTTTCATATTATTTCGTTACTGCAACCGATTATCGCCGAAAACTCGAAAATTAGGGTGAAACTATAAAACTAAAAGATTTGACAAATAAACTAACAACAACGATAAGCTAATATAAGTGCATGATTTCATCAGAATCAACATCAAGCTATTAATAAAATTCAAAATATGAGTTGCATTAACTCGACATGCTGCTACTGAAAAAATGCTTAGCATGCAAATTGTACTTCTATTGATTGTCTTTTCTACGTTTATCGACTATTTAAAATTACAAAGAGTTTCACTTGTTTACAGTGCCTAAAAAAACTATTTCAAGTATTAAAAGGAAAAATTTTGCAATTTGCATAAATTTGCGAACGGTTAAAAATGTTAAAGTGAATTATCAAAATTGATATTTTCAAGCGAATTCATGAAAAATACATCTTTTTCAATAACTTTCATAGCACCTAAAGGAAAATGCTGTATAACTTGATGGATGATCCTAATGGAAATGATTCCCATCACCTCTTATTTCCACATCTCTAATCCATGCCTTCTCGCGTCGGTGCTGTTAATCCTACACAGAGATGGTGTAACACATCTAGTAATTTAAACCACCAGTGGAAGTGTTCGGAAACCAAATAGAACAGTGATTCAATTACGAAATGGTTAGGCATCAAAAACGAATTCTTGTAAAAAAATCAAATTGCTATGGAACCAGGACAACAGCCTCGGATCGGATTGGACAAACGGCGACTATCGCAACGAATAACGGACTACCCTTTCCGAACTTGGAATGCAAAATCATTTAATAGGCCAGGTGCACTACAAACACTTCTGAATGAAACAAAAAAAAATATTAAAATCAACGTCGGTGCAAGAAACGAGATGAAATATTTGACATACGAACACACACCACACAACATGTTTGAACGTATTGTCGAGGTAAAAGAAGGCTTCGAACTAAGAACGAGTTTATGCAAAAGTACAGAAGGCTCCATGATAGGCAACCCAATCGAGATCAAGAACATATGGCTGTAATGCTCCTAGGAACTATTCTCAGCATGCGCAACAACTACCGAAGCTGTGAGCAGTCCCGAATTGCACAAGATGGCAGCAGTACGTGCCCTCTGAAAAAAACAAGGCTCCCGAGATAGATGGAAATACCTGCAGAACTCCTCCAGAGAGGAAGTCCATATGTATATAACCTTCTCTACCGGTTGATATGCAAAATAGAGGAGTAGTTATCTGGTAATTGCTCCATTAGCGAAATAGTATAATTTATCCTATATGCAAAAAGGAAAAAAAGGCTTTCGAAGCGAACGATCTACAATTGAAAACATAATCAATTTCATCATTCAATATCATTTTTCAGCCTAAGGCCCGAAGCGACCAGAATAGGCCTACGAGAAAACTAAAACTAAATTCAAGATTCAAACGAGGTAAACCCAAGCCTGACAAATCATGGTTTTAGGAGACTACAGCTCTGAAAATGTGGATAACTTCATATACCATGGAAAAGGACGAGATTGACCGACGCATAAGAATATATGGCCCAGTGAAACAAGGAAATGAATAGAGACTTCGTTACGATGATGAGTTGTATGAACTATCTGACGATCCACCGGCAACTGCATTGGACGGGTCACGTAGAAAGAATGCAAGAATACCGGCTACTCAGAAAAACGTTAAAAGGTAGAGCACAAGAGAAACACGCTCGTCTGTAACAAACCAAACACAAAGAAAATTCCAAAATTTTCGTATACTTTTTTTTTGAACCTGATTCCATTTTTTTGTAGCTTACAAAGCTAAATATTTTATTTAGAAGCTAGATAGATGGAATTTCAAAAAAAAAAATTAAATGTCAATTTTATTTTAAATCCCTATAATCCTGAGCTGCAAATGTGAATGTATGAAGTGCTATTGATTCATGCAGGTTAAATGAAGCATATCATCACTATGAGAACAAAATGATATAGGTGTGTTAAATTTAATCGAATCTTCATCCAGTTGTGAATTTGTACGTATTGTTTAGGATTCATTCAATTTATTGGAAATTTTCTTAAATCAAACATATAAATCACTTCTACATCAAAAAAACTGGCATGACAAAATCGTCTATAGTCCGAAAACGAAATAATCCATCTATTTAACCTGAACTCATTAACACATTGAAAGCACAAATCAAAAGTCAAATGACATATGAAACGAACTATACTAAAGCTGCATATATTAAAATAAAAAATTAAAACATCTGTGTTCAAGAACAACTATCGATATTGTTGAATAAAATTATTCTTAATTACCTTTGGAAGTTTTGTCTTTTCACATAATTATCTCGAACGAATTCAATGATCTCTTTTTGTGTTTTACCGCTATACCTAAAAAAAACACCAATCAGAATAAATAAAAATCTAAATTTATTTCATCGGAATCAACAAAAACTCCTTTGATATAAATAGCATTATTTGATAAACAAAAAACAAAAAAAACACGGCCAGTTCAGGTTCAATGCTTGATATTTAAACAGAGAGTTTGTTTGAATACGTGTTTTGTTAGTTACCTAAATGAGCTACCGCGCGATAGAACACGTGTTTTTCGTCTCGGTACACTTTGAACTGATGTGCATCGAAAGAAACCGTGATTCTCTACACATTTCTTCCAGAAGTTTTTGCATTCGTTACGTCCTTCAAAGAAAAATTCCACAGTATCTTTGTAGTAGCCCTGGAAAATAGATTTGAATTGAAATAAAACTCGGCGTTGAGTAAAATGAAATAAATTTAATTCGATCAAACAAATAACTTTCAAATTTATTTCAGCTTTTTGATTGAATGACAATAAAGATCGGTTAAATTTAATTTTTAGGCAGGCCGAAACACGTAATCATTTTTTTTTTACAAAATCAGCATTGAATTTTTAAGTAAAAAAATTCGAAAATAATGATGTACCCGCTAGGCTTAAACTAAATTCTTTCAAATATTAAATAATATCCCGTACTCAGATGAAAATTACTCACTATATGATGATATTTATGTTAAGCATACTTACATAGCCTTCTGGATGTAATTTAATTAAAAATCGTTTCCGCTTGAATGAAATCTTTCGTATTTTCGCCCACGAAAATGTATTGATTCGTGTTATACCCTGAAAGACGGCTATTCCCATATGTGCAACAGCTAAATTTAACGGCACATCTTCGATATCTTTGGCTGCATGCATCTTCATGCCATAGAGTTCGCAGCGTCGAGCCGTTTCCAATAGATTCAGATCGGCTTCGGCCGGCGATTGACCCCTTCAATAAGTCAGGTGAATGAGAAAGAGAAAATACATAATAATTGGAAAGTCTTAAAGATGGTAGAATATAGTTATAAATATGCATGGATCTACAGACTGATGCTTCTCTATAAATAGCAATGAAAAACGCTGAGGGTAGAAACATTTTAAAATTTGTTTATGAGTTTTATTTAGAGGCAGGCAGCCGGTTGCAATTTATAAACAAATGCAATTAAATTCAGTTATGTAGAAGCTCCATTGCTTGGGATATATTTATTAGAATACTGCCAATCAAAATATATAAAAAAGTTGTTTGCAAATTAAAATTAAAATCCTATGATAAAATCATATCTTACATCATTTAGATGAATTTTAAGCCTGAATCTGTTCTAGCTTGTGAGTTAGGAACTAGAAACAATTTAGCACAAACTATTTAATTTTCAATGATTTCCTGTAACTATAGTTTCATCGAACTATTATAGTTCAACCGAATTCTATTGAACTTGTTTTTCAGGGGAAATTTTTGATTGAGAAATGTGGCACAGTAATCGGATTTCTTTATAGTATCAAGATAATCAAAACCAACTCTACAATAGGTGGATTTTTATTTCGGGAATTTTAAGCGAAAACGCAACCAAAAAATTTTTCCAAGAGTCCAGATTGCAGTGATTAGTGAACCATATCGAAGGAAAAGTCCAGCGACTTGGTATAATATATAGGTCAGGCAGAAGCATCCCAAACTTCCGCAGAGCACAAAAGAGCGAAAAAAGAGGTGGGAGAAAAGCTATCGAGGCCAAGAAAAAACTAATGTGGCAAGCGCTTTGCGATGAAGTGTACCGGGATTCATGGGAGCGGGGCTACAAACTAGCATCTGGTAGGCTTGGTTAAATGGATGCTGGTCTACTCATAGTAGCGGATAGACTAAAGCGCACCGAAAGGCCTCAGGTCCGACAGCATCCGACGTGAGTGCTGAATACGGTGATGCAGATTCAACCGTCAAAGATACTACGAATGTATAATGCGTATTTGTTCGCGGGTGTCTTTCCATCAAGCTAAAAAGTTCAGCGACTTGCTTTGATTCTGGAAGAAATGATTCTAACACACCATCTTCGCACAGACCTCATTATATGCTTGATATGGCGAGAAAACTCCTAGAAGAGCTATTAAAGCCACGGCTACAGGCAACAATACCGAGTCAATGGCCTTTCGAAAAATCATCATGGGTTCCGTAGTGGACGCTCAGCAATTACTACAATCCAAACTTGAGCAGAATTTTCAGGTAGAGGACTATCTAACAGCCATGGTTCGAGATTATCTGAAAAACCATTATCTTATATATAAGTCGAACCAAGGAAACGTCCGCAGAAATATTAATGTCGGAGCAGGATAAGAGTCCAGTGTCGGACCAGACTTGTGGAACGCTGCATACGACGTTTTCCTGCGCCTTAAAATGCGAGAAGATATGCACTTGGTGGATTACGCTGATGATGTAGTAGCTGTCATTACCACCAGAAATCCCCATTTTGATCAGCTCAAATTAAATCAAGTAATGAGAGGATTGAAAGCTGAATGGAAAGCAATGGTTTTCAGCTGGCGATCACGAAAACTGAGATTTTCATGCTGACGAAAAGAAGAATATCAGCCGTCATACACATGACGAGTAGTCGAGATCATAATCATGAGTAGTCGAGAGTAGTCGAGATAAAAAAATCTGGACTCAAATCTGACTTACGGGGAGCCCATCCGAAAAGCATGTGATAGGGCATTGGGGTCTGTAATCTCGCTGAGTATGCTCATAACGAATGTCCTAGGGCCTAGGTAAACGTAAACTACTAATGGCTTCGGCTATTCAATGATACTGTATGTTGCGGAGACATGGGCCACCGTCTTAAAATTTGAAAACCATCAAGCTATAATGGCGAGCGTTCAACGCAGAGGAGCGCTACGAATGACAAGTAGTTACAGTTAAGTATCGGAAACCGCCATGTTAGTCATAGGAGGGGTAATGCCAGTCCCCTTATTAGCAAACGAGCGTAAGGTGGTGTTCCTGAATTGCTGAGAAGTCGGCAGGGAAGTAGAAACGGCTCAAGCAGGAGCGCGAACGATTGAACTTTGGGAGCAAAGTTGCGCTACCAGCGCAACGGCACCTAAATCTGACCCACACCATAAAACCTTTGCTTAATCGTTACCACAGTGGCAATAAATATCCATTTGAGCCAATTCCAACCAGGTCATGGCTACTTTAGGAAAAACCTTCATCGAATGGAAGAAGTCAGCACGGAATACTGCAAATAATGCATTAAAGAAATTGATGATACACAACATACTTTTTTCAAGGATGTTGATCAATTATATATTTGTAATATATAATTGATAAATTATATATTACAAATATATAATTGATCAACATTTGTTGTTTAGGCCAAGTGACTGATAAGGTATAATAAACAGGAGATATGCACCGTTCCTCATGAGAACTTAGATGTGGTAATGGATTGGTACGCTGTTGTAGGTACAACAAATCATTAAAATTATCGTTCTAAAGCTTCTGATAAAATAAACTTCACCAGTGTTCCAACAGAACACTGTCTCAACAATTGAGACACAATTGAACTTGCTTGAAAAAAGTATATAATACAACATACTTTTTTCAAGTTACTCTGCTTCGGAATAGGACGAGAAGCGCTCTTATGCGCAATCGGCCCTGCAAAGCTGGAGACGATTGTAGAGATGACGTTTCATTCAGGAGAGGCTTGGGTACGTGTTTGAGGATATGTAGGTTGAAAAGTAAAGACGGTTAGCTTACAGTCTCCTTCTGCCAGAACTAAAGTGGTTCCTGATATATACTAGTGGTGCGGCAGAGTCAAAATCATGCGAAAGCGGTCCCGGCTCGGACTCCCATGGTCATCGGGTGATGTTTAAGATGCAAGCATTTCACTTAATATTGCTTAGTTCGCAAAAAAAAAAAAATTTTCGGGTGTCGAAAATTCATCTTCACAAATAAAATATACAAAAAATTTTGTAGTTTATCAAATTTATTTTATTCCTTTCCCTTATTTTCTTGCCAACTAGGACTAGGTTTCTTCAAGAGAGAATGAGAGAGGCTTCACCGAATATATCTTGCTGGAAACATGAGAAAGAGTTGAATTTTCTTTTGGTCAAGACTTTGGAATGAACTTAGCTACATCATAAATTCTTGTTCTCGCGTCAAAAGTGTCTCTGCCGCTGACGGGAATGTGTTTCAGACTTTGAACATCACAACTATCTAGGTAGATCACACCAATATAGAATATAAATTTTACATTTTCAACTAGCTAAAAAAATAACTGCCAAGAAAGCGAAGCAAGAAAATTATTCTCGAATTTCTGCCTGCACCCTATGACTAACCAATTACACATCTCTTTTATAGTACCGCCACTCTGTCGCCAATTTTGTCATTTTTCGTTTTCTTTTTTTCATTTCTACATATATCAAGAAGCACCGTCGCACTTAATAGCGGCACTTTACTTACGCATGCTTCTTATGATTTTCCATAATTTTCCGCTGCATGATGGAATCCTGATGCGGCACAAAGCGATATGATGACAAGTACGTATGATCTGGATAGTCTTCGGGTACATAGTCACCACACGATGCCTGTACTATGTAGCTGGCCATCAAAGCGGCTGTATTATCATTGCATTGGAGGATGCCAGTAGCCAGATCTCTTTTGATTTGCAAGCAAAACATATATCTAGAATTATAATAACAAAAAATTATATGGATTGCTGGTGATTGTATAGCTTCTATAATTAGATAAATATAAAAAATATATGTAATGGATCCACCATTGCATATATTTTTTCATATGCTACTATGCAAAGACGTGCAAACCGTGAATGCTATTTGACTCCTTAACTCGTGGCAAAGAATCTTTTTTTGTGTATTAGAAGTTGTTTGGCAGTGCCATATGAAATTTTTGTAGTGCAGAAAAGAGGACGAAATCAATAACTTCATACGATAATATCTAATTTTTTGGTTTGATATTCAAACACATATATGAGTACATATAAAAGGATAAAATAAATTATTATTGCAAACAATTTTTAAAATTGTAAATGCAATTCTACTAATAGCTTAATCTTCAAACTACAAATGCACTCATTCACATTTCAGTCTCTGTGTATACCATACCTAGTGTACTCCTCCTCGAGTTGTGTCGGGTCCGGCGTATAGAATTTCACACAGAACTTCAGTACCGGATCGATTAATGACAGCCCCACTTGACGATTGAGTGGTTTCTCCAAGTCAAGCCAATATTTCGTGTGTGTTGATGGTTCTTGATATTCGAGACCGAAATAATCGGCTTCTAGAAGATTTAATTGTCGACAGACTTGTTCGAATAGTACTTTCCCAAGAGCTTTTGCCTGAAATAAAAATAAAGAAAATTCTTTTAAAATACATGTGTATGTGTGAATGCAGATAATAGTCAATATAAAAAAATCCAAGTTTAAGAGAGGAGAAAATATATTTCTTGCTAAAATAGAATGGCTTTAAAAGCTTGTTTCAATCGCAAATTTATTCTTCAATGAAACAAAAAGGTACTTTTAGAATTCTTAGAATAAACATTCGTTGAAAGGTTAATTTGCTTGTCGTTGTACTCTGACTTTTCAAAGCCAAGAATTTTCCCCAAATTTGCTGTTTTCTCTTTCTAGAAAATAGATGTAAAAAGTAAACTGAATAAACAATACCCTCGCACAAGAAAAAAAGATCCGAAATTTTGACCCAGGAATAATTCTCAAGCAGCAAATTAAAATTCTTCTGCAAGTTATTAATGCATGGTTGTAGGAAACGTGGCAGAGAGAAGAAAATAATAGCGAAAGTAGATAGTCCTAATCCCATGTGCATCTCCTTATACTACATATTTTCACGTGGATTCGACTTGCTTTTTATGCAGAAAGTTTTTCTGATCTCGATATTCCCATTCCAGATTAAGGTTCCCGTACACAAACGAATGCACAATGGCAACTTTTATAGCTCCTAAAAAGCACATATTGTGTACTCTCACCTAAAACAGGATAAATGGTAAGTTTCACCTTGGGCAATCGAATTCTAGTAGGGTAGGTTAACCACTATCAACCAACTTGTAGCGGAAAGTGGAATGGGTTCTGTTGCTTGTCGTTTCTGCTTGCATTTGTTCCGGACTGAAGATTGCATGAACATCGTTTTATAGCCACCAACCTAGGTCCTTGTGATGGCTCCCTGAATGAATAACACGATACCCGAATACAGTGTAGTACTCGGTATTCTACGGCATGCATAGCAAAATAGTATGCTACATAGTAAATTTAATAAATTTTGCACGAAGGTTGCTTACTTCCATCCGTAAAACAGTATTCGATCCCTTGTGAACCATCAGTTCTGTTGAGTTCATGCTTGGATTTAACTGAATGTTGGCTGGTTGGTTGTGCTGACATGATGAAATAGCATATAAAGTGCATGTAACTTATGATATGACTAGTTTAAGGGGCTTAGATTCTGGTATATTATTAAAATATAATAAGTTAAGAGAAGGAAGGTTCATCATATTACACGAGTATTTCTTTATGTAGGAAGTTAAATGCAATTTGATCTTTCGGAAAAAAATAAATTATAATAATAAAAATATAATAAGAGGTTTATTGATTCCTTCTATAGAATCAAAAACTTATCAGAACTTCAAAAAGAACCGCAGACAATAAACTACCATAGTTTTCTTTGTAAATAAATCACTGACGTTTCTTTTACATGTAAAAAGGTTGGTACTAAGGGCCTTTCCGAATTGACGTCTTTGTCTTCAGCTTGTTACAAAAGAAGGTGACGAGATCAAATCGAGCTTGTCTAAATTCAGTTATCTACGTCTTGTCATTGTTCTCCTGTATAACAGAAGTCACGTTCTGATTTCACTCTTCGTTAGCTTGTTGGTGATTTTAGGAGTTACGAAGCAAAGCCATAGACAACGGACAGCTCGTCTTGGTCTGCTTCAAAACTGGCAGAATAAAAGAATTCAAACAAAATCATAAATTCTACCATAAGCTACCAATTAACGACCATAAAATATCAATTAAACAGCCGCCTTCCTTCATTTCGTCTTATTTATTTTTAGTCAGAAATAGCCAGAAATAATTGGAAAGTGGAATTTTGATGGTAATTAGTCTCTGGTGTTTTGCATATGAGCACTATTAAACCAATTCAAGTTCGTATTGGATGATTTCTGTCAGCAGTGGCAAAAGGAATTGAAGAGTGACGAGTCCAGCAGAAGTCCTGCGAAGGAGAAGAATCTGAAATTGCAGCAAACGGAAAGTGAAATTAAAGTGAACAATGAGATGTAGACCGTACAGCTTTTCGTGTAGGGTCATCGAACTGAAAAGACGTGGAAATGTTTATGATGCTGTAAACTTCTACAGACAAGCTGTGCAGGTTATATCCGACATCGAGTTCCGGATTTCTGAAACAGCAAAGAAAGTACAAGGGACAAAAAAGGGTAGTTTCAAAAAGGTTAATATGTTAAATGCTTTCTTTTTTTAGGTGATTATAAAACATTCGTGGGGACGACCCTGCCCTGATATTTCATTGAGCCGAGCACATTCTTAATAGTCCTCATTCCTTTCTTATCACGTCTCTATGTCCTTCTCGAATAGACCGCATGCTATCTTTAGTGGTGGTTGAAGGATTAAGAGTTCCTGGAGCTCACCAGTCAGCGCAGCTTCGACGCCTGACGAGTGAACGAGTTTATTATCATACATGCATACCTATTGCCGCTGATCAAAGGTATGTTAGCACGTTTGCAGTTGACACGCTTTATCACCAGCTTAGATATGAAGGGTGCTTTTTGGTAGATTCCGTTGGAATCCAGGCTTCAATATGACGTTGGTTATAGCCAGTTTCAATCAAGATTATTTTCGGGGCTTCATTTTGCCAGATTTTACAACCCATTTCTGCACAGTACAGGAATGACATTGAAGGTTTAGCTGACTTTAAATTTTGGATGAACAAAAAGAACCTGATCGAATTTTGCCAAAATTAACAAATCACACTATAAAGAAACATAATTTTAAGATTGCTTACTAATTTTTCGATCAACACTATTTGGATAAAAACTTCCTGAAATGGAGAAAATTTACCGAAAATCAAAAAAGTTAGTTCCGCTAATTATATTTGAATAAAATTTGTGTAAATTTGTACAAGAGAGAAATTTATAGCGTTACCAAAAAGTACCTCATTTTTCAAACAAGAAGAAGTTAGGGAGTGCTCTCCTGATAAGTTTGGATGACATGGGCACCCACACTTACTCCAAGCTGATTTAGGAAGCAGACCTTTTATTTGGTTAAACAGCAAGCGTAAAGAAACCGCATGAAAACTTGTCAAGGGAAGTATATATATATATATATCATATTGCAGTGTCATGAACGAATAATTTGGGTATTTTTGATGGCTTTATGCAATCAAATTTAATTCGATTACTTTTCAATCAACAAAAGTTTCTAAATCATTGCTAGGAAAATTTATAGGATATTTTTTGTGTGTCTTCTTAGTCTTCAGTAGGATTTTTTCATGTAAATCCAGATGACTGACCAAATGCTTGGCAATATCTATGCAATAACAATGTTCCTCCAGGTGATCGCCATCACACTGAAGTCCTCAAAGATGCGAAGCTTGTGTAAGGCTTGAACTAGAAAAACAACATAGTCAATCGTTATGTAAAAAATAGTTCTGTTTCCAAAGTCTAATTAACTAAAGTTACACATTGTTGCTGAAACTTGACGAATCATATCTTGAAATTGAGCCCCAGATACGTTCGTTCTTCGGGGGAAAATATTTTGTAAATTCAAAAATACAATGTGGTGGAAAGGCTACTTTGTTTTAAAAGAGAAACTGTTCAATCTATAATATGGCAGTGGATGTGCATACACTTTAAATACCCAGCATGCAGTAATAAAGCTCATTTCCATTTATCAGAGATAGTTGATAGCTATAAATTCAGGTATTGATTGGTCTGACAACAAGCCTCCTGAGCGTGACCCTGATGTTCCTTTGATCCAAGATGTAAGTATGAATTGGAAATACCACATAACTGTATCCATGGAAAAGTCTACCTAAAAAGGTCACATATTTCGATCCTAGTCTGCACAATAACTGTGCACGAGGTGGCGAAAAGCAACTCATTTATGCTGCCTTTTCTATATCCTTATAAAATGTCTGTTTGTGGCATGTGAAACGGGTTCAGTCCAAACGTTACAATTCGAATTCGAAAAAAAAAAGTTTAATTTGCTTTTTAATGAAACTTTTCTGCAAATATACAATATTACAAATTCTTGCAACTTTTAACTAATCACATTCCAGAATATTTTCCTCGGCCTAAACATTCCGTAATCACTTCAGTGTTTATCAAGTCTCTTTGCTATCCTCCTCACGTTTAATTTTAATCACCGTTCATAAAAAAAAATTGGGCAAAATGCTGTTTCAATTGAGGATTTTTGATTGTTTTCATTAAAAGCCTAACGCGAAAATGTAGCTTCGTTTAAAAGTGCGTCTATGTAATATTTCATAAGTTATATGCACAGTATGTCTACAGCCAAATCATTATTGTACGCTGTTAATTCTGGTTTGAAAGGCTCAAGTAAATCTTACCACCTTTCAATCCTTCTTGCAGCTTTTTCTGTATTATGAAGGGGTCCATTATATTTTGCTGTTAAACATTATCGATCCATAGAATTTTCAAGTTAGAGGCAATGTTTTGTTTATATCTGTTAGGAAATTCCAATATAAAAGCAAAGAAGAATTATGAAAAAAGGTTACACGAAAATGATTTAGCGGTCTGGGAGTTCATTTAAATGAAAAGGTTGTCCATTGACTTGAATGTTTTTCTTGTTAAACTACAGAATGGAGATTTTACTGTAAAGCCTAAGACATCAGTCGGTGAGAAAGAGAAAAAAGGATTAAACTTTCTGTCCTAAAGCTTTTAAGAAATTAATCAGTTTCCTGTTCGGGTCTGAAACACTTTTTTTTGCTTCAGTATTTCATGGAAAGCTTCAAACACTTTGCTAGCATTAAAATGATCCATGCGAACTATTCAACCTTTCCGACACTACCAAAAACATTGGCGCAGATTAAATTTGTTCGTTGGCCCCACGTTCACATCCTTTTTCGTTGCTTATCTTGGTAAAAAAATCCCATGTCATGCCCAAAGCATCATCGCTTTAATATCCAAAGAATTTCACGAAGAAGATGATGATTTCTTCTGGCCACTAGTTTTACAGGACCAGTCGAAATTGTGAGTGAATTTCGTAGCCATAGCAAATCGCAGACGAAAGAGCGAAATTACACTGACTTTAAGGAGAAGTCGTGCTGTAGCACTCCATGATATTATCAGTCATAAGGCTGACTTCTTACGGATAAAACTCCTTGTTCTTTGTCCGTTTCGAAACTGTCCTCAGTATTTCACTAAAAATATTATGCAGGACGTATTCTTGATTCTTAGTCACAGTTTTCGTGCCTTTTCTCTTGTTGCTGTTTTTTGTCGGGTTGCTGTTTAATCCTTTTAAGTAGGCCTTTGCAAAGTCCTTTAGACTCTCCCAGGTGGCTACAAGTGTCGTTAAGCTTGTGAACATGCATAAAGAAAATAATAATGATGAAAAAGGGAGTGGTTTGCATTAGATTCAATTGTTGTTATTGTGGAGCAATGTAAAATGAGCAAAAGAACAATGAACTGTTATGATTCGCTTTTCCTTTGAACGGAAAATTACTTTGTAGAAGTTTGTTTGAGCTTGTGGGAGCTAACCGACTTTTCAACTGAATTTTTGCGTAGGATATTGAGGAAAATGCTAAAATTTTGGAATTTCGACTGTAACATTTTTTTTCTTTAATCTTTATTGCAAAGTTTTTTCTGACGCTGGACTTAAATCTTCCTTCGAAAGCGATGGATATTATATTCACTAGTATAAGCCGAACAACTTTCCAACTTCCAATGACTTCAATCAGAGAAGTTTGATAAGTTCGTGTATCCATGACAGTCAACATCTATTTCGGACATGGAAAAAATATATATTGAGATATCACAAGAGAGTTTCATTTCCTTCTTAAACAATATTCGGCTCTTGAGGAATGAATCTTTCAGCGATAGATTGAGAACGCAAGATTCGTAACTTTGGCTGTTCAGATGAGAGTCCATAAATCAAATTCTCTACGATTCATTTCTTCGCATAGAGAAAAAAATAATTGGACATGTCCACTTTCTCTTTTCTCTGCGTTAGCTGAATATTCGTAATATATCGAATTTTACCTATATGTCCGGACCAACAAAAAAAATCGTTGGCTTGTTGATTTCGTTCTAAAGAACAGCATAAAATGTGTCAGTGTGCTTGAGGCGAAAACTTTGTGGCAGCCAGAAGAGAAATTGTAGATTTGTTGGACGTCAATTGAAAAAAGTTGGCATTATAGGCGCTGAGTGGCAGTGAGAGAATTCTGATTATATACACTGATAAGGCGTCCATTGTGGGATCCTTAAAGTAGGGAATGCATTATGTCTGTGACTATGAGCTATAATAATATGGTAGTTTTTGTGACTTTGGCGAGCATGGAAAAACGTCCTCTATTTTAGCGAACGAAAGAAGCTTCAATTTAGTGTTATCACATTTGGTTTTAAAAGTAATATGAAACTGTTTGAGAAGATGGATATTTTCCTCCATTATGTCCTATTTAGATTGAATTGGTTATCCGTCAAAAAACTGTGACATTAATGGCAGATTTTTTCATCTGATGTGACAGTTTTCCACGACAAAAATTTTCCAGGATGTAGAGGAGCTTTTAAGATTTAGTTTTTACTACAGATAAGCGAATAAAATTTAAGATCAGACAAAAATGTTCTGATGGATGTATTTTAATAAACTGATCCTGAATATAATAAATTTTGGTTCGTGTGACCCTAGCCTAACTTGCTCTGAATATATGTGCACTGTGCTTTGCTGTGGCCTCTTTTGTATATGTATGTGCGTTTGGAGTTTTTGCAATGTATGGATTGGCGTTTGGAGTTCGGTTCTTATTGAAAATGATGGCTTGTTAGGTATCATAGTTCATAATGTATAATCTATTCTAAAAAGCTCAATTTATTTTCGTGGCGGCACACATGACCATTCGCAGCAGCAATGAGCAATCTTAGCACGACTCAAGCGATGATTTTAATGGATAATTCACCCATTCTCATAATAATAGCGTCAGTTTTTGATGCTTTGGGACAACTTCAGCGCCCGTTGGTTTGAAACTCTTCCGAATCGATTTTAAACATTTCACTTTATTTAAAAACTTGTGTACGAGGCGGACATTACCATGAAATTTCTCTAGTAAATTATAATTTTTCGTACCAATTTCTAAAGTGGGACACCAAATTTGACATTAACACGTTGCGTCATTATTTCATTCATCATGATTCCGAAGGAGAAACAGAACACAATCCGCTTTCGAAAAACCACATCACCCCAGACGGCACTCTAAAAATTCTTCGCTATTTAACTAAGTTCACTGCAACCCATTTCCGTTGTAATCAAATTCGACTGAAATGCTTCGGAACCTAAAGAAAATGGTTCGGCACGTAAAAATGGATATAATGCTTCGAGTTTTAGTATTGCTTATAGAAAAGGATTTGAAAATATCAACCAAGAGCCGTATTCCAGGCAACCAAATTTTTAGGAAAAGCAAATATTTCTTGTGCGTAGTAATTTTCGAGAAAGTTTCTTCCGAGAAACCACGCCATCAGATCGGACTGTTAAGTGTTAAATTATATTTTTAACATATATAAATATGTGTATACAAGATGCAAAAGTTCTGATCGATGACACTTATAAATTTAACGTATTGAAATCTGTACAGCTGCGCTTACGTATACCTTTCAAAAATTATTCTAAGTACTATGAATTTCACTCTATAAGCTATTTTATCCGTATGTACTCACGTTTCAAGCCATATTTATTTTAACTTCATGCTCTACGGATTGGTTGCTCAATTATATCAACCTTGTCCGAATCATTTCTCTCTATCATTTTCATCAATACAACTTAAAAAAGGAAAATATTCCATTCAGTCCGAAAAACCTGTTCGTTCCAAAAATAAATCACCGGAAACGATTTCAATAAATTTTTGATATTTTCAATGAATTATTTTAATGAATTCTCGTCACGTTTCGCTTCACGAACTGAAAAAGAGAATCGGACAAAAAAATAGACAATGCTTCCATAATTTCATGCCTCTCGTACAACGTTTTGACAGCATCGTAAGTGAATGACAATCGAAGCGTTTTCATCTCGTGTAGGGTGAAATATCGATTTCTGTTTTGTTACAGCGTTGACATTTCTACTTTCCAAGATTTTCCTTTACTTTATTTACTTGGACGTTATTCCTCGGTCGATTGGTTGTTTGGTACTATTGTTGACTTGACAAGCTTTTGAAACCTTTTTTCGAGCTAGACATGTACATACATACATATGTTGAGAATGTGAACTTGTCAGATTCTAATTAAATGAAAAGTAAATATTTTTTCTTTTGTATGAGGTTGGAGACAATTTACGGAGCCCAAGAATACATACAAACAATAATTAAGTGGATGAAAGTTAGTCCATTTGGAATAGTGATCATTGGAAAAATCAATCAATTCAAGAATAGCGAAAAGTGAAAAAGACCTTTGCATTAATCCATTCATGCATTGTTGATGTTATTTGAGATAATATGGAAGAAATCTAAGTATTGGGTGATTAAAAATTTAAAAAGAGTCGAGGCTTTGTTCCTGTGTCTCTGTACGCACGCAATAAAGTATATAAAATCAATTGAGAAATAGATTCTTATGTAATATTATGAAATAAAGTGTCACTTTTGATATATAACAGCATAGAGAAGGTATCGCCGAATGACATGATAATTTAGAGGGAAAAAACTCTAGCGCATAAAAATCGTTACAAAGACTGATTTTCGAAGAAAAGTAGAGGAATTGTGTAGATTTTGAATACATAAACCTGTCGTACCTATAAGAATTGGCTCCATCGAAGTCCAGACCAGCAAGTCGGTCAGATATCTGGGAGTGATCCTGGACACCAAGCTGACCTATTGGGATCGTAGCTGCAGTACATGTGGCAGAGATATTGTAGTCCTTACTTCTTCAGTAGGCTAACAGCCGAATCCTGTGAGACGAGACGGAAGCTGCTGATGGCAACGACCAATTCCGTCCTGCTATAGGAATCAAAATTTGATGAGATGCACTCCGATTTAAGAAGTTTCGGAAGCGCACAACGCAAGCGCGTCCTGCGTATCGCCTGTGGCGAGAACAGAAGGAAATGTATCTCTCTCGCTTATAGCCAGACAGAACTGAGACTCTCAGGCGCGCGTGTACGCAAACCCTTCGACTTCGGCAAAACGTTGAAGTGAAAGTAGTAAAGGACGCTGAAAAATAAATAGAATGGGCACACTCTACTGCCGGTACTGTGCGACTAAGCTTGATGATGCTCAGCGCACATTCTTCGTCCGTGGATGCAATACTGCGAAACGAGGAGAACTGACGAGCCGTCACAACATACGTTGAGAAAGTCCTACGCATAAAGCCTTCCCGATCCAGGATAGTGGTAGTTTTTGAAGTCCGTGGGCACTGACAGGTGAGTCAGTACAATCGGGTTGAAGCGGTCCTTGGGCGGGTCCCGACTCGGATCTTTGTAGACTTGTTAATGGTTTTTTTAAATGATTCAAACTTCACATATCCTGCCATCTGATAGGTCACTCGATGATCTGGTAAGTTGATTTTTTTGGCTATTTAGACTACGGGAAGAAATCTCCTTATTAGTGCAAAAATGGTGAAAATGCCCATTGCTGGCAACACAACATTTTGCTAGTACTGAGACCAGAACTGCTTTACGTTGAGACCAGAACTGCTTTACGTTAAGATCAACCTCTTCCGTAAATTTTATTTCTACCCAAAGACTGCATGGGAAGTCATAGGGATGCAAAGATTTTTAGAGTTGCTTTGCCTTCCAAATATTTGTTTTTTATTTCCGTTGAAAAATGTTCATCCTATGGAAATGTAATGGTAGCATCTGTTGGCACGAAAACAACCATAATTCCTGCTGATGGCAAATTTTTGCTAACAAATCAGATAAAAGTGTACCGAATTAAGACAAATTCCCCACTCAATTTTATTTAGATGCAATGACTACCTTGGAAGTTGTAGGGGTAGAAATATTTTAAGGTTTACCACCAGCACTTTTATTGTTTACTTTCAGTACAAGATCATTATCATTTGAAAATGTAATAGCAGTATCTATCTCTAAACAAAATCAAAAATTACCATTTCTGGCAGTCTTATCCCAATTTCGCAGCCAAAAGCCAACCAAGTTGAACTTACATTAAGAGCGACCTAACGTGCGAATTTCGTTTGGACCTGATTGATGACTGTATCAGAAGCTATAGGACATAAAGCTTTAATTTTATTTAGAGTTATTTCAAAATAGAACCACTTCCACAGGGTTGCCGTCATATTTATCGGATTTATATCAGGCTAGGACACGACTCAATACTAAGGTTTGTCCAAGTAAAATTTGACCCTTTTATTTTTGTGAATATTTCCGCGTATATACTTGCTCCAGATCTTTAATCCGTATGGTAACCTTCTATATTAAGAACAGAAAACTATATTAGTATTCATTCATCCAGGAGCTCTTTAGCTGGCAACATGGAGTCGAAAAAGAGAAAAGTACGAGAGCAAATTATTTTCAAATATGTGGATAAACCGGAAATCCAGTTTTCAAATATTGCTAAGGACCTTAAAACGTCATTTTCAACGGTCAAACGAGTAATAGCGAATTATAAGAAGGGGCTAGCTGTTACAAAGAAAAGAGGATCAAGTAGTATAGACAAAGACTTAGCGAAGAAAATTTTCAAGAAGTTCGAGAGCAAACGCAACATTTTCGTTCGAGATATGGCAGTAGTTACTAGTACATCGAAATTAACGGTCGATCGGATGAAGAAACTTTACAATCTGAGAACATATAAGGTGCAGAAAGTTCCAGATTGATCCGAGGAAAAGAAGGAAGTAGCAAAACCAAGGACTCGAAAACGATCAATATGTGACAAAATTCGACTATGCCATTTTAGATAAGACTTATGCCCAAACGGCCTTTAGGCAGATTCCTGGCCAGATTTACATCGCAAAATATCCGTAGAAGCGATTTTTGCCTCTCATTAATAGGCATGAAGGGTCCGTGTTGTTTTTGTCAGACGTAACATTAAGTCATTAAACTAAGAAAACGGTGGAGTGGTATGAAAGCAACCACGTCACTTTTGTCCCCAAGGAAGCCAACCGACCAAATTGTCCTTGACTTAGACCAATACAAAGATACTTCAATGAGTAATGTAATACTTCAATGGAAAATTAAAAATTTTCACTCCAAGCGACACTAACGTATAGAAATGTAGTTTCTGTATATCTTTAGGAGGTAAGCAATAGTAAAAAAAAATAGCTCCATTTTCTTAAACTCAAAAGTTTTCATTTTATGTGTGGATAAAGATAGGTAAACGGGTGAACGGTTACCGTTTTATTGCAATGAAGAATTTTTAAAATTTCCGATTTATTGAGTAAACAAAGCATTAAACTTATCAATCGTTTGCATTTTTTCCTAAGAAAAAGTAGCAAAAATCAGGGAGGTTACTGATTTGAGGGATTCAGCTACAGGTTTCTTTGCCTACTTTTCGGCAGTAAGTACTCACAGGATATTTAAAATTTCCAAAACAATATCATATCCAAACTAACAATACGACTAATTTTCATTTTCTGTACTTGTTTTTTCCAAATATCATTTTTCCACAGTAATGTAGGGAGTACCTGGTCATTTACGAAAAAGTCCATGGCGGCCAAAAGATATTTTATTTATGATCCCCTGTTGCGATTAAGAGACATCTTAAAACCTTGAAATTTAATTCATCCCCCGGTGAAGATAAAGTACCTAATACTCTCCTGAAAAACCTTCCTAATACTACAATCGTCTGGATGTGCTTCATTTTCAATTCCTATCTAAAACTGGGCTAGTAAAACCGGGAAAGAGCCGAAATTACCCGGAAAATTATTAGCCTATCAGAATGCTGTCGTTTTTAAGCAAGCTATACTAGAAAATAGTTCTTAGCAGAGTGATAGAAATGGCCAAAACGTTATAACCTGACTGACAATTCGGTTTCAGACCGGGTTTCTCCTCAAACTATCAGCTTCGGAGAGTCGTTAACCACATCAATAGGGGATTTGTGTCCAAGCACTCGACTGGTCTAGGTCTACTAGGGATACAAAAAGCGTTTGACACTGTATGGCACGAAGGACAAATATTTAAGCTCATAAACTATTCCTTCCCGGTCTACATCATCAAAGTAATTGATTCCTTCTTTGAAACCAGAACTTTTACAGTGAAGGCACACACCCTGTCTACCAAATACCGTGGTCCTGCTGGTGCTCCGCAAGGCTCAGTCTTAAGTCCAACTCTCTTTAACATTTACACTGCTGATATATAGCGCTACAATAACTGCGAAATAGCCATGTGCGCGGATGACACAGCCATCTTTTGTAGCTCGAGTAACCCATATGCTGTTATCAATATACTGCAGCAGCAGCTCGTTTTTTAATCTTCTTCAGCGAAAAGAGAGCCAAAAGAAACCTACCGAACTCCCAGATAAAACATCTTAGGTGAAAATGTCATATGGACTCATTCAGTGAAATACTTGCGCGTTCATCTCGACGCTAAACTAACTTTTAAAGAGTATACGATGCAGTTGTGGCCAAAGTTTCCAAGAGTATTAGAGCCAACTACCTCTTCATAAGCAGAAAGGCCAAACTGTCGACAGCAAACAAGATACTATAATTTAAATCCATAATTCAACCGATAGTTCTCTATGCTGCCCTTATCTGGAGTAGATGCGCTTCGTGCCATAAAAAGAAACTAGAAACAGTTCAAACCAAAAGCCTGACTGAAATGCCTGAAACAAATACTCTACTATTCCATTTCTCAACCAAACTCCTCCACAGGCTTGCCAGCATTAAACTGATTTCACCAACTGCTGCTTTAGATTTATAGCTATTGGAAGAAATCCTTTCACAGCATCTCTAACAAACGTTTAGGTTTTTAAACAATTACTGTGCCTTAAATGTTTACTAGGTATAAGTTAGTCTAAGCTAGTCAGTAAGTTCTCCTTTATACTAAAACATAAAGTTTTTGTAAGATTTTATCTTTAACCAGCGCCAATAAACATTAAAGATTCTACTTACTACTAAGGTTCCCTTATATATTAAGTAACATAGTTCTAAGGATACTCTGTTCAATCCCTAGATATGTGATTATTGAATGAAGCCATTATTGTTATTATTTCATTTTATTATAAATTAAGAAAACCCTAAGACTCATAAGCATCAACATTTCCTAGATATTTCTACTTGATCGGATAACGCAATCCGAAAAAACCCACTGAATTATCGTGTTGATGTATGGGAAAAGTCATTCCAAAACTAATTTTCTAAAAATTGTAAAACAACTGTATCGAGCTAACTTTAGCAGGGTTGCTTGGATTCAACTGAATTTAAATGATTCGTCGCCACCCCAAAACAAAACAAAAAGAAAGTGACAAACACTATGAAACAACACCCAAGCCTTCACTTGCGAACCGACTATCGGTAGCTATAAACGTCAAGGATAAATTTGACACTTTGAAAACCATCGAACCGCATTAGGTTCTATTCTGTTCCATAACCCATTTCCCGAATTAGAGAAGCTCTCCGTCTGAAGCTAATTATCCTTCGTTATTTGGATTCAACGGAGTGTTGTTAAATCTATCTTATCGGCACAGCCATCACAGCGAAAGGATTCAGATCACGACACGATATTGGTATAGTGCGAAAGATAAGCACGGTCGCCAAGAAACTTCTTATGTGCCGCAATGACTTGCCTTCGTCATACTATCGGCCGAATGGGAAACGGAATAATACTCAAAGCATTTCTATTGTTTTAGAGCGTGTGTGTATTGACATGAAAACGAAATGAAAAAGTTTTGCCTTTCGTTCATTCATCAAGTATGTCGAAAAAGGATTTTAGGATTCAAGAGGATTTTTTGTATCGCTTTCAACACATAGATCAATTAAATTAAGAGAATGCGTGTAGGAGCTTAATACCAGCTTAAAACCAGTTTATTTTTGTTTTAAAGAAGCAATAACTTTATTGTCATGTAAATGCAGGTTAGTTCAACTAGCTGTCGATTGAAGATAGTCCTGTCGACGTAAACACATAGACAGAGTAGAAGCTCATTATGATAGTATAAGATCATTACGAGTTTTTTATCCAATTTCGAACTTAATGACCAAATCTTCAATGACAAATTTAAATTCAGCACTTAAGTAATTTTCAACTTATGTACATATTTTAATTTTGAACTTCCTAAACATCATGCTTCCTATGTTGCCTTATAGCCTGAAAAACATTCTAAACAGCTTGTCACGGTGAATATATTTCACAGGGGGCCGTTTCATTTAACAGGATTAATTCTTTGATAATGGGAGAGAGAGAGAGAGAGAGAAATGAAATACGTTCATTTTCCTTTCATCAAAATATCTGAGTGACAGTTTACATTGGAGGTTGAAATCTTTTGTCTTGTATTAAATTAAATTACGCATTTGAAGCGACAGTTCAGTTAGAATGCGCTGTATACATCCATCAGTACACGTACATACGTTCATATGTCCATATACATTTAATATATGTAAGTGTACTTGCATATAGTCAAGAAGTACATGGTTCTGTACTTGAGATAAAGTTTCATGCTTTGTCTTCGCTGTGCTGTATGCTCCCGATGTTGTGTTAGCTTTAGCTGAAGAACATTTATTTAATTAGTGGAGGTTTTGTAATTTGATCAGTTCTAGTGCAAGGTGGATTATTTAAATGATAGAAAAGTTTCTTTTCGGAAAGTTATAATTGGATTTAGGTGGAGTATTTAGTTAAGAAGGGACTATATTGGTGCTGAAAAGTTTTTGAATTAATTTTAATGGAAATGCGAATCATTCTGTTGGGAAGGCTTTTTTCGAAATTTAGTTAAGGTGAAGGAGAAGTTAAATTTTAGAACAAAACTTTGGAATATTTTAGTTCTTTATTGGCTGATGCATTTTACATGTGTTAGATATTTAGACACACTCAGTGTTAAAGCATGCTCTGTACACCGGTCACTTAGAGCACAAAGACTAATTGGAAACAATTATCGAGTGATTTAATTAATTTGAACACTTGAAAGTCATGAGTAGACAGAAAGCAGAGGAAATGAAGATGGGAAGGCCATTGATAAATAGTAAAATGGGAGCAATATTATCGAATCCTTTGGCAATCCAGAAAGAGGGCAGAATGGGGAAGAGGTAAATGAATGCAAAAATATGATTTTACACGACTCTCAGAGTTCGATATGGCAACCAAGCTGACTAAATTAATACGGTAGATTAAGATAACGATAGCTTACCCTATAGAGTATCCACTGTTTCAATCTGGCGGCATTTAAAAAAAAAATGCTGGATTTTTTTTCATTTGCAGTAACCAATGTCACTTTCATGCATTCTAAAAAGTGGGTCTATAATTAATACTTTGATAATAGGAAATATATTTATTTTTTCGTTTAAAATAACGAATCACAAATTTTTTTACACATTCAATGTGCATTTTTTTGCTTTTACGTCATATCAGCCGAATAATACACAGCTTTGTGCAAATTGAAGCAAAAAGAGTGTAAATTTACTAGTTTGCTATTCACTTTTACGCCAAAGCCATAAAATTGCATCATTATTTAGGGTAAAATTACACCATTTGGTCGTAAAAAAAATATTCTTTTTTGCCTTTTTGTAAATTTACATCTTTAATAGTAGGAAACCAGTTTCCTACTATTATAAGGGTAAAATTCAACCAAAATTTTTTAGAGTGTGCATAGAAAATTTAACTGGTACAGTACATTTATCTGCTGGATTCTAAAAAAAAAGGATGTAATAAATCATTTTCAGCGACGAGGCTTACTTTTGAAAGAATAAAATGATTTAAGGGGTAACACCTATGTGGAACGCTGTTTTCGAGGGTGATTTTTTGCATTTTTTTCCAAGGAAACTTTATATTTGATTGAAAAAATAATTACATGGCTTTATTAAACATGTTTTGAAGCATACAAATTAATTTTTACAACGTCCTAAAATACAAAATGGCGGCTGTACCAGGCTACGAGCATCAGACGATTTTTCAAAGATGCCTCAACGGCCCGCAACTTTTCGTCGTCGCAAATGGTCTGAAACACAAAAATCAAAATTTTTCTTAAAGTTTGAACTAAAAGCAAGGGAAGTACGTACGGGTTTTCAAAAATATTGAATTTTGAAAGATTGGCGTACGGTTTTGCAAAAAAAAAAAAATTTGTAAAAAAAAATCGTTTAAAATCAGCCGTAAAAATGACAATTTTCAATTTATCAACAAAATCGTACGTACTTCCCTAGAAAATGATGTTGTGAAGCTTGCACCAAAATTTCAAATTGATCGGATAAAAATTGGCTGAATAATCGTGCGGGCCGTATCAAAAAATGTGGTTTCGAGAAAAACGCATTTAAAGTTTGAAAACAAAGAGCGGCTCTTTCACGTTTCTCGTTTTCGCTTTGTGGATTTATTGCCTTTTTTGTGGCAAATGTTGGTCTACTACCTGTCATACTGAATGGTAATTTACTAATGAGAAAAGTCGCTAACGGATAACTGTGGTAGGTATAAGGATTTTGGAGCAGAGCGTGCCATACGCGCGCCGTATAGGCCCCGACCGCACGGTGGGGCGTCCAACGTTTATGCTCATAACTCGGAAAAAAAAATTTTATTTTTGAAAATAACTTAAGACGTTATTCTAGACATGTTTCCCTGTCATTTTAGCAAAAACAAACAAATTGATTTTTTTGAAATTTCTACATAGGTGTTACCCCTTAAGGATTTGAAAATCTACGAGTGATTGAATATCATATTTTAAATTTTTTTTTCTCATTATTGAGTTAGCACCGAATTTGAAAATTAAATACTCTATTACATCATTCTACAAAATTTGAAAATGCTATCTGTTGTGGAAGTATGTTAAAATCAATATTGAAAAATACTCTCTCCATATATCTCCAGCACAAATCAAAACACAAATTATTGAATATCTGGTAAGCTACTAAAATGTAGATAGAAGGTTTATGCTAAGCACGGTAGTATAGCAGGTGTTTTTTCATTATTAATACGGATATGTTGCTGTATGTATAAAAATGTCTAAAAAATAAATGCATATTCATTCAAATTTCGTTTATTTATTCATTATTCATACATTGTACACTTTATAGAACAGCATATTGATACGACAAAGTTTGGCTTCATTTTTAGCCTGGCATTGAAAAAACTGATTTGGGAGAACTAGTACAATCCTTATTGAGTTCTTGTAACAACTGACTTATGACCATAACGTTTGAATCGTGAACTCCGACGGGGAAAATAACATCAATGAAGGAAATCGTAATTTCATTTCTACCCATCAAACCATCTAAGATTTTGAGAATTGAAGCAGATCCACAAATGAGTCAATAAAAATAATTGCTCAAATTGTTCACGAAGATATCACAGATGAAATAAAAGACTGCAGACTGATCCACATTATGGCAGACGAAGCAAGGCTCACACACAGGAATAACTCTTTTTTGTTGTGAGGTTTGCTGAAGGACTAACCAATGGAGTAGGGCTCTTAGACTTTGTAGATAGGGCTACAGAGACATCCTTGCAAACCAAACCCTGCGAACCAAATGGTTCGAAAATGAATGCCTTCATATCTACGATTTCACATTCTGCCAGTATTGACGGCATGTGTTTGTGAAACTTCACATTTCGATGTAAACGTTTCAAAGCCACGATCAATGTCTGCGGGTTTCATTCATATTCCCCTGTTCCAACGAAACGATGTAACTTTCAGTTGTTTCCTCTTTCCTGACTTGTTTCTGGAATGGGTAAATAATGCTGGCCGTTCTAAATGCAATTATTCTACCCTCCTCTTCAGTGGATTCTTGGCCAACCGACGCCCTCCAAATGCTGTGCCCTCAAAATATCGACATTCGTTAGAAAATTGAAATACATTTAGCTTCTCAATTCTTGTTCTCTAATTACTTGCATTCCATTCATCTGTAATTCATGCAAGTGCTCTTTCCTGGGCGGTCATGGGTAATTCATGTGTAATTCATGCATACCATTCACATTATATACAATAGATAGTATTCACACGTATTCGCCCTCAGCAAGTACATATAATAATGCATTATGCATTAGCAAATAACAAATAATGCATTAGCAAATTATAAAGACAGTATGAACACCATGTATACCTTACGGAGGACAAAATCATCGCACGTTTCAACTTTTTCGTCCCCTGGCTTCTGCCAAAATTTAGGCCACGGCACGGCTATAGATAAGACCACTGCGAAAGCAACGAAGACGAAGAGCAAGGCAGGGTCGTGTGTACGTCAAAAGAGGGTACGACTAGAGTTAAAATAAGTTAAATCATTCATTTATCTAGTCGGCTGTGTTGACTATAAACTTATCACGAATAAGTCTGCACTAATTTTTTGCGACGGTGCGGAAGTTAGATTTCAAACTTTTACTTCATACAAAATATTGTGCCTTTGAGCTTCTGATTAGGATAGAACCGATCGCCTGTATAATAAAGCAATATAACAGCTTATGATAAGAAAAATATAGTCTATAGATTAATTTATTCGGTTTAAACTGTGCACATTATCTAAATGATACGACTTAATGAATATTTTCGAATCTTATACTTCTAGATATTAGTGCCATGTACTTGAGGGTTACAAGCAATAGTCCTATTTATATGTTTTTAGCGGCTTAAAATCAATAAAATATCCTATCGGAGCAAAAACTTAACCGAAACTTGATCTTTTGCTTCTTCACTTTATTAAAATATCGTTTTCCACCAATTAATCAGCCATTAATGTTCAATATCCCGTACAAACTTCATCATGGCAAAGTTGATACCCTTTAATTATTTCAATAATGAAATCAATATGTACCTACTTGACATGAGATATTCAAAGAAGTTTTGCAACTCGCGTGCCAGCACTGTACAAGCAAAGTCTGCCGTCGTGTTTTATATCCACCACACCCATTCGCTATCCTTTCTTTTGTCACTCTTCCAGTTCTAGCCTCAAATAATAGAGCTGCACTTTCCCGTTGACACTACAAGTCATCGAGAGCGAAATGGTAGCACAATGGATTCACCAACAATGGACTTGAAATTTGATATTAAAATTGTTTCGGGACATTGTCAACAGAACAAGGCAGATAAATGCTTTACTTGCCGCAATGCCGTTGAAAAGGATGAGAGGATAATGCTCGCGATGAGAGAGAAGACAACTGTATTGATATAATAAAAGTAGTACGCTCTAATTCTAAATTTGGTTACGCATAATTCATTGGGGATAGTAATAAATAAACATCGCATCGTTTGGAACGAAAATTCAGAATTTTAGGATTTTTTTTAAGCCAATGACTTTTTTCTACACATTAACGAAATATTAGTAGCTTAGTCTAGCAGTAAGATGCAAATCAGTAAAAAATCAATCTCATCTTTGAGATGTTTTTCTTGGATAGTTCTTGGCTCGAGCTGCACAAAGCGAATAATCCAGAGATTTATTGAAAGATAGAAACAATTTTCAAATCCAATATGTTTCCAATTTAAATAAACTTATATCCAAACCTTTCCTTTAATAAAATCTAAAATGAAATAAATTTATATACCTCCTTAATCTATTTTATTGCACTAAAAATGCTTCAGATTTCTAAATGATCTCATTAAAGTGTGACCTATGTCGGTCGGCTCGAAATATTATTATCTGAAACGATTTTAGAAATGTAAATTATTCGAACCATGTTGATTTTAATTCACATATGTGTATGTACGTAGAAGCGACATTTTTCGAATTTCTCACAAGGCATTCCGCATTTTTTTCCCAGTCAACAAGACAACTAGCTTAGTAGATGTTCTATGTTCGACTCAATTCATTAGTTACACTTTTTCTATTCGTTATCGCAATGATAACTTCTGTTTGTTTTATTTCCAGTGATAAGAATATTTTATTGACATAACCCACAGAAAATGACGATGACGATGATTGCATTTCAAACATGGAAACTTGTAGATACACACAATAAGATTAGAAAGTGAAGTACGAGAAAAAAATCGCCTTTTGCACTTACAATGTATAATTGCGGACAAAGTCAATTGCGCAATATTTAATATAAAGTCTTATTTTGAGGCCATTGAGTAAGAAACAGTGGTAAATTGTCGAGAATTGTGAATGAATATTCGGAATGATATATTGCTTTTGAGGAGTAAGTAAATATAGATTCATGACAATGGGAATATGTGCATAAATTAGCCGTAGTCTGGGTAATTAAGCTATAAATGTAGTCAGCGTCAATTCACATCGACTCACCAACTCTTGCCCAAAGAAACCACCATGCCAATTATATACAATGTATCGCTATCACGAATGGCATACAAAGCATTCCCGGTATTTGCACTTCAAATCACATACTACCGACATTCAATCATATTATAATCTACAAGTGCGAACCATACTATGATCTTCGCGAACCTTATGTGAGCAATGTAAGCGAATTTCCATTGGCGATTCGTTGCTATCGCAAAACAACACTTCCAGTCTTAAATAAGATTTAATGCCAGGACAGCATCTTCGACCAGAAACGTAATTATTATAACATTGCAAGCGTATTTGAAATTTTCTGAGAAATCAACCATGAAAAAGTACAAACTTTCTGATGCTCTGGGAGATACATATGACATTTTTTTGCCATCGTAACCTTGGCTGCTGCCTAAATTTGGGGTTTGTGGTGATGTGGCAAGAAAACTCAAAGATAACGGGTAATTTATTATGCTCATGATGTACGTCTAAGAGGATAATTAATAATAGTTATCAAACGGCGTTCGAGGTTATAATGACATAACAGAAGAATGAAATAGCCGAATTGCTTAGAAACTAGACTGGTTGGCATTTCAGCTCTTATGCAGTCAAAGCCTTATATAATATATATTTAAAGAACATTCTCCTGTATTTTGTAGAAGACAATATTATATACATAGCAGGATATTTATTAGCAATTTTTGTTCAGCGCGTTCGGTATATTTAATTTTTGCGACTGCAAACTCATAAATTTAACCGACACCCGTATGATGAGGCAAAAATGACTAGAAGAGCAGGTATTCAAGTTTTCCTCTTGTTGATATCAGATGCAACAGCACCCATAGGCCTACCGGCGTGTTCAAAAAAATTCTGTCAGACCTGTTTCTACTAAAAATCCCTGTAAATTTCGTTTTAATTTGATGACCGGTCGCAAGTTCTCTCAAACACGAAACTTGGATGCTTAAAAAATGTAATTTCAGGAAGGGTATCGTTCTTGTGTGGCGGCCAACACATTCATCAAAACCCGCAAACGTTTATTCTTCATAAGCACTAATGTTCCTTTAAATTCCGTAATGATATGCTGCCCTACTAACTATAAAGGTTCTACCTACATTTTTTTCATTTTTGAGTTAGCACCGGGTTCAAAAACTACATACTCTATTACATCATTCTGCAAAATTTGAAAAATGTATCTTTTGTGGAAGTATGTTAAAATCAATATTGAAAAATGCACTCTCCATATATCTCCAGTAAAAATCAAAACACAAGCGCTAAAATGTATATAAAACCTTTATACTTAGTAGGGCAGTATGGCAGCTGTGCCGGAAGCTATCACAGCTCGAATCTTTAAATTTGTTTTGCCTACTTTTATTTATACTCAATAGAAATGCTCGCTGCTACCAAAGGATTAGATGTATCTGATTTAAACTTAAGACACGTACGTAACCTATATCAGTATATATAACCTATATCAGTATAGGTACGTAACCTATATCAGTATATCTTACAATTTTTTAGCTCGATGGAAAGACGGTATTCTGAGTTATGCTTGATAATTGTCGTGGGAAACATTATTTGCTTGTTGATTGGAAGAATTACTTTTTTGAGAGTCCTTGCTCTCGTTTTAAAAATTGCTGGTAGTTTCCTGCTTGAAGAAGATGATCTCACTCACACACAAGCCACCTAGTTCATCCAGAAACCTTTGAAGTTTTGATATTACGAAGCAAAGGTGTTGGAAGATCCAAAAAAGATGTAACCTGTGTATAAATTGTCAATAAAGCCAGCTGAGGAGTTATTGGAAATGCCAGGGATATCTGCTGTGAATTTTTTGAAGAGAATAGCGCCTAAGATAGAGCCTTGTGGGACATCAGATTTTATAGGGTACTCATCAGAAGAAACCCAATAGAAGGTATCTAATATTTTTTTATTACTGAAAAAGAGAACTACAATTTCGATGATTCATGTTGGGAAGTCTAAATCAAACATTTGACATTCGTAGACCTTCTGTACATGGATCAGACCACACCACAACACCTTTTTTTCTTTGGATGGTATCTTTTACTGCTGTTACAAGACTATTAAGGCATTTGTTGTGGGCTATTTTGCTTTAAAGCTTAATCATCTGAGAGAGAAATAGGTTAGATATGAAAAGTAACAGCAAAGCTTTTTCCGAACACCGGTTATTTTCGAAATGATTTTGTTCCTATGTGCTATATAGTTCTACAGGTATTCTTTAATAATATTTCTATCTGTTGCCTGTGGAACGAAATACTGTCGAAACCATTCATTGCAAATTGCACTATTCATGCATGCCTTTGAATCTTTTCACAGGTTGACTACCGCGTCCGAAATCGAGGAGGTAAATGTGTTTGCTGTTATAGATTTTTACGTCATTTCAATCAATGCATACTTTCGTCGGTCTTGATTGCCAAAATACGATAAGGTCCTTAGGTCCATTTTGTTAGCTAGCCTGTTAAATGCTTTAGGATTCGTCGGTAGCCAAACGTTGAAATTTGCCATTTATAGACCAGGTTTCCCATTTCAGGATACTTTCCTAAAATATTTTTTCGGCAGTAATGAATTTATGAGTGATATTGCCTTTTCGATTTAAAGGAATTGTTTTTGAGACTTTTGGGTATATTTCTCACACAAATCGCGTTTTTGGACACAAATAAAGCTTCATTCATTCAAAATATTAGAAATCTATACTTGTCTACAACAGTTTCTAGCTATCGAAATATTGAAAATAAGGAGGTAAAATAGGAGCCTAGCAAATTCACCACTAATCGCCAAATCTTTGAAAGTATTCGAAATATAGACCCGAAAATCGCTCTGTTGGATTTTCTCGAAAAATTAGGCAACACGTATTTTTGCCTTTTTAGAAATACATAAGCAAATAGAAAGAAAAGAGGCGTGCCAGCTTCACTTGTGCAACTGATGCATATAAAGACTCAAAGCTAAATAGCTCAAAAGGTAAGGATGCGTGGTGCAATCTATTTGGAACTACACTCACAAAGAGGTATGACGAGACTTTAACAAAAAAATAAAAATAATAAAAAATTAGTTCTCAGCAAGAATTGAAAATAGGAGGCTCGATTTTGGATTTTTAATTTGGCACCTGTTTGAAACTGGGAAATGGCAGGTACAGATATAATGGGGAAGATAAAGGAACCTACTACAGACTTTCCATTTAATTGGTCTGTCGGCGGCCCTCTAAGTGCTTCTACCAGGGCCGCCGTAATATTATTTGCTACCAGACGACAATTTTATGCAAAAAATATTTATTAAAAAATTAAGATATAAGAACAGAGTTAAAATAAGTAACACCGCAGCATAGTGTAAAATTATTTGCATAAGAAGTTGTTGTATATCGGGTTATTGGTGTATACAGTTCTTTCTCAAAATATAATCAAGTACATGTATCAGTGCTTTTGAAAATTTAGCTTAAGAACGAGTGAAATGAGCCACAGAGTCAAAAAACCAAAAAAAAAAAAAAAGCAAACAAAAATTAAAAATAAACAGCTAAAAATCAAACGCTTAAATTTTGAAAACGAGAATAGTTGGGACTTCAAAATTTGAAAAGTAAATTCAACTCAAAAAACACTGAAAGATATATCTCGAAAATATTTAGATATATTTCGTCCCAAAGAGCTGCAAAGCGGAAGCAAAAGAAGGATGACGATTTAAGACAATACCGAACTGGGAGAGTAGTAAATTTGAAATTTCATTTTCGTGCAAGAAAAAAAACTAAAAATACTGTGTATAATTATCTTCTTTGAGTGTTTTGAATAAAACGTTTTTCCTAGTTGTTCGAGTGATCTATAAAACGTTTCATCAAAATCAAAAACTCAATAAGTGGCTTTTGCTAGGATAATCCCAGCCACTGTACACGGCTGGGTATGATAAGTAGCGTGTAAGATTAAAAGAAAAATTCAAAAGATAAACATAAAAAAAAATAAAACAATAAAGAGCCAGCCGCTAGTTAGTAATTTTTTTAAATTGCAAATAGTACTTAAATTAGTTTAATAATGTACAAATGAAAACTAAAAATAAAATTTTTTCTTATCTAAATCTAATCTAAATCAAAAACTTTAAAATCAGTATGGTTAGAATCTGATAGTTTCCTAGATAGATATGCAAGATATTCTACAGACGTATATTTTATTAATACAAAAGTTGCCAAATTGCCAAGTCGCAAATATTGATACGTCAAAATGCCATCACAGACACAGGGTTGCTTGTATATTTACCAAACTTATATCAGAATTCGTCGTATTAAACAGCAATATATTTGGTGATTTTTATTTTTATCTTCTCATTCTGTCGTGCACCCAAATTTTGGGTGCTCAAAAAAGAGGTAACCAACAGGGTATTCTGGCCTATTTTTAGCCAGTCTGCGCTCGTATCTGACCAAACATTAGCAAATACTTATTTCGATCAAATTTAAAGCAAATTTAATTTCACATGCTTGTTTTTTCGAATATCAACCTTTTCATAATAATATAAGGCTATCAATCGTAGGGTTAAAGGTAATTAAATTTAAATTGAGCCTAACTAAATATGGAAGCTTGAGTAGTGAATAGAGCTATGGCTTCTTGTGTGTAGGGTCTTTGGTTCAAATCCAGACTCGGACGAAGGACCGAATAGGTAACTCAGTTAATCAGGGTTCAAGTGAGTCGTGAAACTAATCACTCCACACTCGTACTCTCATTGATTGTAAATTTGTGATGAACCAGAAATATAATTGTCATGAACCCTTAGGCCCAACAAGGGTTGCCACTCAGCAAAAAATGACTTAAAAAAGAGAATACCTCGAAACATAAAACAAAATGTCTTTTTGAATGTTAATATCTGATATGGTAACAGCAAGCAGCATGAAAAGAAATCTTGCAGAAAAGGTTATTAAAATCAGAATCTTGTGGCGGATAGAAACTAAAGAAGTGAAGCTTTATATTTTTAACAGAAAAATTGCTAGTCTAAACGATATCCAAGAATTGTTGACTTTTATTTAGGTTACTTGATAGAAACGTAAACCTACTGAAAGCCAAATTCAGTACCAAAATCCATCCTAAAATTCAAATAAAGAGAAAAATTATATACCTCATTAAAACCGCTTAACATAGTGAATGTTAAAGTTCTTAAAATTAAACGAGCGTCGAAAAAACTCGGTAGTTCATTTAGTTTTACTGAAATTTTGTGGTTACTTAGTTAGGTATTGTACGATTGTGTGTATTTAGTGTGTGCGGTCCCTGGTTCAAATCCGACAATGACCACACATTTGATTCGATTAAATCAAGGGTGAAGTGATTTTTTGATTGTGAACCAAATTCAATCTCCAGACCCGAAAAGAATTGTATTGAGACTACTTTACTTTTATTACGTATTACCGTACAAATTTATATTCTTGTTAATGATAATTGTTTCGCTGTTAATATTACTTTTATGTATTTGTGCATGAAAAGAGACTAGGGAATTATTTTCTACAGTTCTTGAATGCACTGCAAGATGCTAGCTAAAACTGAGCTCAACGGTATCTTGAAGTTTCATAAAATTCAAAATTTTCTAATTCTCACTATTAACGCATCACCTCATTTTGATGATAAACATGAAAATGATATGCACCTAAATATTAATATGCACCAGCAACATGTTGATCCATGCACAAACGGTAAATTCATTAGCTCCATCTACTCATTTCCATATGAAACCAGTCTCAGCACTTCTATCTGATTCTTCCAGAAGTTCCACATATGGTCAACGGATTTATGTGAATCCGGTTTATTTGTAGAGCACCCTCATTTCCATCGATTTACAATTTTATTGCATTAAGTGAACTTCAACAAGATGGTTATCATTTCAAATCGCTAACTGCCCACATGAGAACATCGTAAAAACAATGCGAGACTCATGTTGTCTGTCTTCCTCAAATCCATCTGGTCCGCTCTATTTGAAAGTTATGAATCAATGGGTAGCTCGAGAAAGACCGTAAACCAAATTTTAATCTTGAAATCTTGACTTGCTCGAATCATTTTAGTACCGACAGAGACATGTAGTGTGCTGTGATGTCCATCAAAATCTAAATTGCTCAGTGTCAAACAAGAGTCAAATCGTCTGTAGACTATTACACAACATTTTGATAGTCGATCGGACAGATATTGGTCCAATTAAGATTTTTTTTCGTGATTTTGAACGGGGAGCTGTCGATGCCGATAACGACGACGAACTTCGTTAATTAAACAGCGGCAAGTGATTCATCAGCTGCAAGTCTCGTTTTGATTTATCGAGTGGTGACCGTTTGTTTCTTGGTGTTGGTTTATTGACCTGTTGGCTTTTGGTTGACTGTTTTTCGGATGAGGTCTCTGCTTCGTATGGAGTGAGAGTAGAACGCGAAGTAACGTTCTGTTGTGATTTTCTTAGGAACTGTGGACTAGTTTCGGGTTTTGGTATGAAAGATAAGAAGATTTATTTACTAGTGTCACAAACTAAATTGTTTTTTTTTAACTTCCATATGTGACCGACTACACCCGGTAGTTTTTGTTATCACATAAATCTAATCAATTCCCGTAACCATACTAAAAAATCGTTTACCTAATATGCAATCTCAACAATCCTTCAAAGTCATCAGACCGTACAACATTTATGGGTGTTCGTTGGAAAATTCAAAGCCTGACGATCAGTACTAAGATGATGATAGAATTGGAAAACAAGTTCTTAGTCAATCTATGCAGTTCAGTACAAACAAGGTTGCTTAACTGACAACATTCTCTTGACGATTTTATAGACACTATTATGGAAACGGCCACCGCTGACTGACAGTCGTTGATAGTTCTTGTGTCTATTTTCCGTTTCATGTCAAAACCGGTGAACTTG
Organism: Nemotelus nigrinus; assembly: GCA_947369275.1. Classification (NCBI taxonomy): domain Eukaryota; kingdom Metazoa; phylum Arthropoda; class Insecta; order Diptera; family Stratiomyidae; genus Nemotelus; species Nemotelus nigrinus. The sequence continues at coordinate 3,794,612 of OX376372.1, forward strand.
TGGAGCGAAAAACTTGTTTTCATGATACACAAAGTTGGCTTTCTCATTTCGTCGGACACAGAGAACATTTCCATCGATCGTTACCCACATATGGGGAAATTCTATGTTGGGTATTTCTAAAGTGATAGATATCCTTCCACAAATATTATGATACAGCGGTTGAAGATTGTTACAAAACACTTCAATTTGTCTTTTTTCATGATAAAATGTTTGCTTTTCAATTTTCAGTCCGTTGCCTCTGAGCAATTAATTAAAACCTCCCTACGTCCAGCACTAAGATACAATTTAATTCGATAATAGATACTTCATCTCTCTCCATCGTTACTTATAATTTGGTAATATCCAACTAATGGATTACGTTTGCAATTATTCTTAGACAAATAGCCCCTAATTCACCGGACAAATTGCTTCGGTTGCGATTGTCCATGAGAAAGCCAACAATTGTCATCTTGTTCATCATCATTATCATCATCTAGAATTTATCTGCTCCGACTGAGTGCGGACTTGTTGTCTGGCTAAGTTTAGATTGCGACGATGTACGTGACCCGACTTTGTATCGAATAAAGTGTACGATGACAAGGTTTTTGCTTTAAATATGTAATTGCATAATATGCAACAAAGATACACACACGATGTCAGTTTGAAGAAAAATTGATGCCACTCAGCTAATCTAGTGCTAACGCAAGCCAATCACGGACAATCTGTTAAGACCATCAGTCATCAAAACTGTATCAACGTGTACTACAATAAGAGCGAATGAGAAGCAGATGCTTCACTCAATGGCTTGTTCAATGGATATGACCTCGACAGAAATTTCAAGTGGACAAATGATGGGATGATAGGATGATGCGCTTACGATAATTATCGTGATGGCTACAGTGGGAGCTCCTGCGACCGTGAGTAGAGCGGGCGCTGCGAGATGCGGCAACAAGACTTATGGGACGACCCAGATGAAATACGACGGTAGAATTTTGCGATGGTAGCAGTGACGTTCGGTGTCAATAGCACCACTCCACCACAGTTTCTGTGTCAATGATTTGTGGGTACACCAATGTCCTTGTCTTCTGAACTGATTTCCGTTTCCCATTCTACTGGAATCCAAATGTGTTCTTTGGGTCGATGAAATCGTTCGAGTTACAGTTTCCATCAATTTTCCCGGAGACTCTCATTAAAATTTATGTATCGCATCAGAATTCACAAATGGTGGATGCATTTTCGAGTCGATGAAAACATCTTTCTCGGGCTAGTGACGAAGAGAAACGGTGGCGCCCGTAAAATTAAGATGAGAAATAGAGGACACATTGCATGTATGATATGATGAAAATTCTGCTGTACAGGAGCAGCGAGTATTCTGGTGAAGCGATTGCATGCAAAATTTTAATGGGGACGACGGACAGATAGCTATACCATAGCTCTGCACTTTGCGCACTTTTGCAAAATTTATGAGGCGCTGCATTTGACTGGACTAATTTCATTATTCAGTTGGAAAGTTTTGATGACGTGGCGGTTAAAAGTCGTGGGGTGTGTAATAAAAGTGCACGAAAAATGAATGGAAAATTGGTAAGGGTTAGGAATGAATTATGATAGCGGCTCGCTTCGGTAATGTGACAAAGTGATATATGAGTAGCAGTTTTTATGAGAACTGGAAGCATCATTTTGAAATGGAGCTGGCAAACAGTTTTCAAGAATATACTATCTCGGAACTTGCTTTGGTGTAGTTTGTAGTTGGTCGCTTAATTAAAAACTGAGTCAAAAAGGATTCCTAGCTAGAAGTTCAACAATTGGTAATTTACGATAAAGCTGTCTAAATTTTCTACATATTCATCAACAAGCTAAATTTGTCGCACAAGAGGATGTAATTTATATGAATAAGAAGCAAAAAAACTACCTCAGCTGGCGAAGAATACGTCGAGTTTCGTTGTGATGGTACTCAAAGCCAGCTGTATGTATTAGCCAGGAAACTGAAGGGAAAACTGTAGAAGTATAATTTTAGAATTATGTTGTACGACGTATCAACATGTGAGCCAATTCTCAATACATTTGTAGGAAAAATTGCTGCGAAATAGTGCAAATCGCAAAGGAAACAAAACTAAAAATGCTCTTATGAACGAACCTCATGCATCGTATGGAGAACAGCTGTTAAATATTACTGGTCTTTGATCTCGTTTTCATGCCGACTGGGGAGCAAATGACTCTGCTACAGTAACCACACCTTAGATAAGCTCAGCTCTTACTCATTTTAATTTTCCGCGATTTTCTCATTTACTAGTAGTTTTCTGCTTTATCTTGATGTATCATACTCTATTAAAAATAATCTTACGTCAATGTGTGCCACATGGTTTATTTTTTTTTTCAAAATAAATTATCTAATAATAATAATGAAAATAATGTTGCTAATTATGAGCCGCACAGTTTACTCTGCCAACTGAAAACAGAGCGCGATCAGGCTTTGTTTCATCACCATATCTCCCGGAAATCAAAAAATGTTAGTGATGAATAATTATCCCGAAGTTTCGGTGATAGTTAGAAAGGCTAGAGCCTGCGTTCCTCGACCTTCAAGTCTGGCACTGGGCACAATTTTATAGGCATTTATTTTGGCTAGTAGAAGAATTCGCTTGGCAATAATTTGTTTGATAAGGATAATTTTGCATTGGCGAGTCTTTAGGAACAGATGCATAGTTCCCAAACGGAAAACCTGCCCAAACGGAAAACCTGCCCAAACGGAAAACCTGCCCAAACGTCCATTTCGATGCTACAGAATATTCTAAGTGGGAAGATTCCTGATACACATTCAATGGATTCTCCAAAATACATGAACAGGATTGTTAAAGGTGTATGGTAAGCACTTTATTTTGTGTCAATAATTTTTCAGATTCATTATTAACGAAATTTTTCAAAACAACACAGTGACCTTCCCTTACTAATTTAGATATTTTTTAGGAAAAATACTTTAACTTAAAGACCAATTTTTCCATTAAAAGCTGGATATATTTTAACTTCTAGATAGATATCGATATTTCGAGGATAATCTGCCCTATTTTTCAGTGTTGGTTGGTCTAATCTTAATGCATTTTAAATATCTTACTTATAATGTTTACTTTAAAAGTATTGATTTTTGTTAATTATCTACTTATCATTTATTAATTACTTAATTAAGATGTTTTAACTATACATATTAATTAAATTTTTCTTTGCATAATTTTCCTAGCCACGAAATGCCTTTTCAAATCAACCTGAGCAATGGTGATGCACAGTTTCACTGGTGTCTTTATAGTCGTCTATTCTGCGGGGTTTTCTATAGGTTCAGGCTATGGTACGCACCTAGGTTTCGTACCTTCGGTGCCTCCTTGACAACCTCCACGTTGTCCCATGTAATATTGTGCTTCCCCTCCATGATGTGTTTCGCTACTGCTGATCGTACTAACTTTGTGTTGCCTTTCTTCGCTGAAGCTGCTTCTCACTTATGTTTCGTTGGTCTAACAAAAACTAACCGTTTTGTTTAAATACCAATGACCAGACATGGATGGTTTTGTTCTATGGGCGTGCGTGGGATTTTGGTAGATATTGAACCCATGGAGACCTTCTTTTCTGATAATCACCAAATTCAAGAAGGCGAAGCTTTTCCAAAGGTTCTGCCAAGGCATCTTTTTTACGATAGCCAGGATGTCGTCTACATGTCTCATCCATACACGGGAAAGTGAACCATCTTCATGAAGTTTCTTTTTCAGTCTGTCCATAAATATCTCGCTCAAAAGTGGGGATAAAGGATCGACTACCTTAATAGCTTTAAAGTACACGTCTCTGAAAGTAAAGTAGCTTTCACTAATCCAAACCGGCACGCTTGGGAACAGAGCCTTGACATCAAATGATACAACTGGCTCATCTTCCTCTATTGTTGCCTCTTCCAAGCCGATCTACCACCTCGTCTCAATTTTTCACTGTTCTATCACTAATTTTCCTCAATGCCCTACATTCGTCTACAATCCATTTTGCAGTTCTCCTTTTAGCGGTGGCAATTTCCTTTAGCTCACTTCCTTGTTTTGTGTATCTTCGGAGGGCACGAAATTCTTGGCAACGCCGGATTTGACACCCGTAACTTGTTAACCTCTTCAATAGTCCCTTTACACTCTTTCCAAGATTTTCCACTCGTTTGATAGTGTCTGGTAAAAGATCTTTCCTTAGCTCATAATACTTACGGGATTACAGTGAAACAATTTCTGTTCATAATAATAATCAATGCAGATCTTCAATTAAAAATACATTGGTACTATGAACAATTCATAATGCCAATGAACATTTTCATCACAAGTTTTTGAAAGTCTATAGACAGTTCATTAGTAATATAAATCAACTTTCAACAAATTCGTTCACCTTGTTCAAACGCACAAATACTTATCCAAAGTTTTATTGCATGTCATACACATCTTCATGGTGCTGAGGAACACGTTCTATAATTTATTTAAGAACTATTTTCTTACTATCAATGCGAAAAATCATTAAATCGAAGAACGAATTCATCAAATTGGTATATATTTTCTGTTTTGACACATTGACAAGACGCGATCACGGTTAGACATTTTCAAAGTGCGAATCGTGTAAATTGGTTATTGTGCTCCATGTGAAAAGTGAACTTGCAGCCGAAGTGAGCAATCGCTGTAAGTATGCAAAGTGTACATTCTCGATTAGTGTTTTGTGTTAAAAAAAGGAAATCAAAGACGTTGATGATGGGCCACCAAGTCTAATCTGAGCATAATTGTCAGCAATCGCCAAAGGAACTGGGAATCTTAGTGGATGCCATCAGAAAGCTGTTAAAAGGAAAAAAAAACAATCGGATGACTTTCTGAGAAACGACAAAGCAGAACTCTATACGGAAAAAGAGAAAACGTCCGTACGAACTGCAGTTATTCAAACACAAACTTAAAATTATTTAAACCACAGACACGAAACACAGAATAAGAAAAAATCTCGTAAAATCAATCAGATTCCAGTAAGTTTTTGTGGAAAATTAATAGTATAGAATTTACATTATTCGAATTTTTCAGATCCAGAAGTAGATGCAGAACTGGAGCGTGAGTTGGTTTGACAATTAGGATAATTTTTTTCGAATGCATTTTTTTTTAGAAATAATATTTATTATAATTAACTAATTATCATATTAAAAATTTCATAATGCAAAAAAGTCTGTTTTCTTAAAAAAATTTTATGAATTCGCTTACAGAAGATAAAGCGCTATCTATAAAATGTACCAGCTCATGAAAAATATAATCTCGTTCATTCATCAATATTACAAATCGTGCTATAATATCCAAATCGAAACATTACAAATACGTTCATCAATATCACGAGCCTTTTGGTCTATATTATGAATGGATTTAGACGAAACTAGCCAGAGATTCATAGCAGTAATGAATAGTTTCATCGATTCTATGAAAGTAACAATGAACGTGTTCTCTGTGACAATGATTTGATTTCTTCAATTATTTCAATGAATGAGTGTTAGCTCAACATAAGAAAATTGAAGAACGGCTGTTCATTATGCGAATGAACATCTGCATCGGTTGGAAAATAATGATTTTTTCTTTGTAATGATGAAAATATTCATCAATTCCATGTACCTTTTTCGTTCAGTGTACCATGAAACTCATATTCATATAAGCGGTCATATTCATCCTTGTCTATTGTGGCCACGGCGTTTTCTTATCTGCTTTGGTGTAAAAGGCCGGTTTGGTAGCCAACTTTTTAGGCACTCTTTATGCCTTACCAGCGTTCCTCCTCTTACTGCTTTGCTTCATGATGAGTTTAGGCACATTGCCTCTAACCTGTGCTTTCTCCTCTTCGGGAAGATTATTTACCGTTGCTTCGATGTCTACTACCAAGTCTTCTGTTGCAAATGTTGTTTCTTTAATAGCATAATTCAGACCTTGGTTAAGCAGCTCCATCTGCTCTTCCGTGAATTGGACCGTGGACTTGTTAACCAAATAGTTGGGGATAGTCTCTACGGCATTCTTTTTCAAGGTATTCCTTCCTTTCGTTAGCTCCATCAATTTCCTCGTGAGAATTTTCCTCTTTCTATGTTTCTCACATTCGAAGGCCCTGTTTGCCTTTCCCACAATGTCGAAAAGGACCCCTTTTCTACCTGTCGTATCACTCGCCATTTTGAAATGCAGATTGATTTCCCCTAATGTCTTGTGTAGATTAATTTCGGCCAACACTTTTTGCTTCCCTACTCCTAACAGATGGAACCTAAATTTAATCATGTGACTTTTCGGAGTCACATTCTTTTTCACTCATAATTTCGGAAATCGAATGTTTTCAGATGTACAATCTCTTTTTTATGAATTTGATAACACTGGAATTTGACCTGGTATGGTTTGGCCAGGGCTAAACTCAACTACGTGCCGCTCATAGCCATTAGACAGTTTTACCGATTGATGTCTGGCTGGTATTTGGTGTTTTTGTGGTTGTGTGTTTGTTTTTGAGGGTGCTTTTGTGTATTATCATGTTGTCTTCTCCGTTTTGTTAGTGTATGTTTTGGAGTATTCTTCTTCAATTTTTTGCACCTATTACCACCAGATTACGAGCAGGGGTCAAAAACTAAAGAATAATTAACAAAAACGTACAAAAATACACGAGAAGAGAACACACTGAAGATAAACAAACAAAAAAACACCCCCGAAAACAACACACACTCGCAAAAATACAAAAATACCAGCCAGACATCAATCGGCAAAATTGTTTAGCGGCTATGGAGGGCACGTAGTCGAGTTTTACTCAATGAAAGACAATGCGAACGGTATTTTCAAAAAAAAATATGAATTTGCAAAATGACATGCTATAGCTACAGAATAGCAGATGAAAATGGTTTTTTTCATAGCTACTAGGCATTAAGGATAAACTTCCTTATCGACTTAAAAAAAAAACATCTGCAAGTAGACTACAATGTTGTTGGTTCGATCGCTTGATGCATATCCTTGATTGAAACATGTTACCATTAAAAGACCATTATACACTTTGCTGGAGTACACCCTGGTGTGGATAAAAGACTATATTGTGCTCGACGATGTGATTACCACAGAACTTGAACGAATAGTGACGTAAGAGCCAAAGGTAATATGTCGGTAACGGTTGGATTGCACGTATTCCTGAGGTTCGGTGAAAGCGCGCACTGTAAAAAGGCGCATAATTTTCCTGGAACCTAACACCTGGGCTTTTGAAAAGTATATGTTGACCGTGCACTGGAAAATCATTTTAAGTTTATTATACTACCCACATTCCTAGAGATGTTTTGATTCAATGATTAGTATTCTAGAAAACTAATAAAAATATTTTCCTACCATTTTTCGCTTCGTTCCACTTTTCCAACATCCTGCTTGACTGAATGAATTACGTATCCAACATGGAAATCACTGCAGACATGATTTATCTACATAGTTCCATTTTGACGAGAATGGCGTGGCGAAAAAAATCCATTAACCAGCAAAAACATGTTTTACTCTTATGGCTCTTCAGGGAAGCATGCCAGCATTCAGAATACCATTGGCCTTACTAGCCACGCCGGTATCAGAAGCAGCAACGACAACCGAGTATTCCATCAGAATGGGGCCGAGTATTCACTCTTTTTTCAGTGCACCGAGAAAATGACTGAAACGACATTAGGCAGCTGGAGCCAAGCACCTAGCTTAACCTATATTCCTACTTAGATTAAATTTTAACCAAGGACTTTCGCACCATAGCACATCATCCGTTCCCTATACGATGTACGAATACTATGAAAGAAGATGGTCGAGTGTTTTTTTATCTATCGGGAAGAAACATCTTTTACTAAGTTCATAGCAATCATTCTGTTCCAGATATTGACAACGAGCTACGCAAATGCTTACATGTGTATGATGTCCACGGATAGGGATAATGACAGAGTCTTTTCAGGATGTTTGTTCCAGATTTGAGTCCTGTGTATCGTTTCTATTCAGCTGGGCAGGGCAGGGTGGATGATGCATGGATAGAAATTATCAGTTAATCCTTATGTCATTGAATATTGATGGCTGATAACGAAGAAAATCAGTCGATTTAAAAGTCATTCCGGGTTGACAGTCAATAGTGACTGCTGGTCCTTGTGTGATTCATTCAGAAATCGTTATTTACATGTACGGATATATAAAAGAAGATGAGCAGAAAAAGAACATGGATAAAAGTTGTTTGGAATAAGGCCAGATTTGATCGAATTGTAGGGAGATCTGACGTTGTAGTTAATATACATAGTGAATTAGCTTGATTTGAAGGGAAAACGAGCTTCAAGGGAATTCATCGACCTATATAAATTTGTTTTGAAAAAGGAATACAGTGGCCTCTAGAGTTTAGGTAGATGGGAATTTCGAGACGTTATGAGTTCAAATTTTTTTCAGACTTGTTTGCAATAGGAAGTACGGAGAGCCGTGGTGTAATATTTGTAAGTTCATTGACATTTACGTTCAGTATTACTTGAAAAACGATGACCAAAAAAATGAAATGAAAAATCACGAAATCACTATGTCGAAAATTGTGCCCAGTTTCGACGCTTACTCTTGACTTAATGGATTTGAAAGACTCAACTACACCCACATAGTTGCACTGTTTGATGCAGTATTTATGCCGGTGGCCCTTATTTTTCTCTAAAATGAGGTAAGAACTCCAGTAAGTGTTAATGGCAAACGTTGCTGAACAATAAGCAGCGATTGTTTATTTGAATGGTACGAAAAATATGTGGCACCAGCAGGATGACACTGCATGCCATGCTTTTCCTGAAACCAGTGACTTACTCAGAACTCGATGCAAGGACATTATACCGCAAACTGGACCAGTGAACTGACCTATCCGAGAGCGTGCAATTTGACACAACTTGAATACTTCTTGCGCGATTATGTAAAATTTTTAATAATTGCTGATAAAACGCAAACTATTCAGACCGTAGGACCCAAAATGTAGTGCATTATTGGTGAGATAGAGGCCAAAATAATCGAAAGATCGACATGAACCTAAATCGGATCGAAAGAATGAGCTTTATAAAAACAATTTAGGGGGAAAATGTGTCTGAAATGGTTTTTAACAGACGTCATGAAAAATTCTTAACATTAATAAAGATTTGCCGTTCAAACTAAATTTCTGACGTTTTTATTTTTAAGATCCTGACTTTATATTTTTTTGTTTTGTTATTGTTAATTAAGCTAAATGAGCAACAGCAAGACTTTTTTTAAATACAATACCAGTCTCAGAGATTTAGTACAAATTCGAGAAAGATTACCAAATTGTAAGGACTTCGACAAAATTGACCATTCTACTTTTATTCTAAAGCTACGGAATTTCGGAGTTATTGATCCCGTGCTCAACTGGCTTTGTTTCTATCTCCTCAATCGGAATCAATCTGTAAAGTTTCATGTCAAGAATTTTTTACTTCTTCTAGTGTTCAAAAGCTTCATATCTGACCTAACGGACATCTTATCAAATGTACCCCATCTACTCTCCACTGAGATTGATCACGTCATTCAATCAAAATATGATGCACAATTTTTTCTGTTTAAACTGGACTCGCTTAAACAGTGGTATATGATTAACAAGCTCTATCTTTATATTGATGTGTCACGTTAAAAAATTTCAAGCAAAAACAAATAATAAGTACTTTCTCGGAGGCAGTTTATTTGCTTAAGTTGATAAGATTATTGACCTCAGCGTTGTCTTGAATGAAAAAGTACAACATTACAAAACCATTTTCCAATCAATCAAACAGTTAAGCTTAAGAAAATGACTTGCCAAAGAATTTCATAGCTTATAGACTACTAGATCTTTATATACTTCATGTGTACAGTTTCTCTTTGAATACGCATTCATTGTCTAGAACAGCATTTCAAATCCATAGTGGTACTCGAATTCGTCCAAAAACTGTTTTTATTATTCACTGTAAGAGAAATCAATCATGGCTGCCGATCCAGTCTTTTGAACCTACTCCGACTACGGACCTACACTGGACTAGTTCCGGACCTGATCAGAACAGGTTCAAAAGAGTAGATCGGCAACCATGAGCAAGAGAAAAACATAGCCCTAATGATTTGCATAGCCTACTATCTTATGAATTACAGTCGCGTCATCTGAGCTTGCGTCGCATTTGCCTTCATTAGAGGCGTCACTAGAGTTAATTATTTGAGCAATAGTTATGACTAACTTAATCACAAACATCAGATCCAGTTGTTTGCGCCAGGAGTATTTCAACCGCATGCAGCAAATGAGTAAATTTGACCTTAGATGGGTTAATCCATACTTTGAGAATCGAGGCTTTTTATTTGAGGATACTGGGTTTGATACAAGGCTGCGAAAACCATTTAAAAAATATTTTACACTCAGGTGATAGCTGTGAATACAAATACCATTGCATTGTTAGGGTTGTACACAGATATAAGAGAGAATGGATTAGAAATCGACCGAGAGAAATGTGCTAATTTTCAACTTTTTGTTTATTGGTGTGAGAATGAGGTACTGGTGTGTGTCCTACACTGTTCATATGGTAACAAAAAGCACGAGCGATCGGCATTTTTAACGTCGTTGACATTTCTTTTCCGAACCGGCGAGTGGAGATTAAAATGCTTTTTGTGAATGAAATTCATTATGATTTCACACAAAAACTATACGAAATTGTTGCCAAAGGTTTATTTTACTCACCCGAAATACGATATCCCCTGCGAAGCACTTCGGTAGCTACTTTTGCAGCCTGGAACGCGGCACTTCATTATCGCACTATTTTATAACTTTTTACCGCTAATTTACTCGCGAAACCGACGTAGATGTGCCGAAAAATTTCCACATTTTATTTGAAAAATTTTGACTGAAAGCCAATGCTCTCAGTCCCCGACACAAATCAAACTGACATTGACGTTTCTTTCCGTGTTGCCCGTTGCACGCTTTTACGCCGATCTGGTGTTCCCAGCATTAAGACACAGCATTAACGCTTTTCGGTTGTGAGTGCGGTGAGTGCTGAGCGGAATTTTTGTGAGAGAGCAATGTTGTGTGTGTATTAAAAAAGGCAAACTCACGTCAGCGATGGGCATTGAGACGAATAAATGTGTAGCAGATTTTGCTCAAAAAAGTAGCAGAATCAGAAAAAAAGTAGTAAAAATTAGACATATATATGTATATAGTGTATGAAAAGAACCGAGAGCAACTACTTTTTCTGCATTCTAAGAACTTAGTTAGACGAGCAGCTTTTAAGAGTAGTTGCCACACGCTCGGCGTTTTCTTATCGTAGATGGGCTTCAGTTGTTGCTTAAAGGCTCACCGAAGTTGCATCAGTGCTATCTTCACTAAAAAGTAGTTCCCCGGGAAAAGTAGTAAATATCATTTGCTACGTAGTAGAGTAGTAGATTCAGAAAAAAGCAGAAAAAAGTAGCAGATCTACTACAATTGTAGTAAATGCCCATCGCTGACTCACGTATGGGTACACGGATAGCCATTTTGTACCATATTCTTTCATATCTATGGGGTTGTATGAAATACTATGGAAAACAATTTGAAGCACGGATTCTGCCATGCACATAGACGATTTAAATTTATGTATACACTCACATAAAAGTTTCATGTCTGGTAGTCAAATTCAAGTTGACTATCGAACCATGATTATTGCGCTTTTCACTTTCAAATTCATTCTCATTTCCTTTTATGCTGTTATATTGCGCATCGGCCACTTATTGATCTCAATAATCTCACCATGCCTACTCAAACCTACTTCAACCTGCAATGTACACCCAACCCACGTATCCAAGATATCAATCATACGCTATGCTGAATATGATTATTGAAATTGGCAAAGAAGGATAATCTCAATATCTGCTCGGCCTCATCGACCTATTCCGAATCGAGATGAATACCAAAAACCGCATCCCATAACGTTTCATACGTCCCTCTGCAAGGATTATCTTTCGATGGCTGGCATAACGGCGATCTCGAATTCTTCAGATAGAATATTTATATCGAAATGTTTGCAAACAAAAGTTGAACGGCATGATGGTTAAGTTAAGAAGACTGATGAAGAGAACCCGAGCCAAACAAATACATTGCATCGCATAGCTCGAAAATTCTGCAATGCCATCATTGGCGGTGGAAAACAGTAGCCAGGGGCTCAATACCAACATAGAACTGTTTCAATGGACTTACTTGACACGAGTGTATTGTTTTCACCGTTTTGTTAAAATGAAAAATGTTTTAGGAAACATGCTTCATGTTGCTCACATGGTCTTACCGACTGACATTGGAATTGATTGATTTATTCTAGTTCTCCAAATATCATCAATAAAATTCTATGAAACTTGCGAACGACGATGAGACCTTAATACTTTAAACCACTCTTATCGATTACTTTAAAATCTATTCGAAGTATACAAGCTAAAATAGCATCAATTCGAATATTGGATCCTTGGAATAAAAAACGCATGTGGCATGCATAGCTCTCTGGATGAAAGCAATTTTCATTTTATACATGCATCTCGTTTTCCATTCATTGCTCCTCACATGAAATATTTATGAAGGACATTCGAATTTCATGTCGTTTACGAGACGACCTATACGTGCAGGTATAAAAAATAAGATGGCACAACTCTTTAGCTTGACGAACTTTTATGACACATATTACGGATTAGAACCCAAGGATATTCCCTTTACGGTGTATTATTTTTTGTTATGAAGAAAAATTGTATTTTATGACGGTTGATATGTTTTAATTAAAAGTGCTGGTAAGTCATTGAATTTAAAAGTTGTTTTCCCAACGAGATCAGATGTAATGTTTCTAGAATGGAATATTCTTGTAGGTAAGTAAAGTAGTACCGCTTGTTTAGGGTTGAATTTGGAAGAGAATTCATTCGCAATTGACGCCTTTCTCTGATTTATTTATTTATTTATTTGGTACGTATTCAATACAACAGGCAAAACTGCCCAATTACAGATTGGATACCACGAACAAAATAAAATAACAAGATCTAAATGATAATATATAAATATAAGTATATAAAATAATTAAAGTTAAAATAAAATAAAGTAATAAAAAATAAACCTAAAAAATTAAGTAAAGTAAAAAAGAGAGAGAAAAAAAAATCCATTACAAACACGAATGTCCAATTCTACAATAATCGACCTAATAAAAAATAGTAAGTAAATGAGTAAATATAAATATAAGTATGTAAAAAAAATCATTAAAGTGGTAAATCAAATAAAGTAAAATTAAGTAGAAAAAAATAGAAGAAAATTAAGAAAATAGAAAATAAAACTAATAAGAAAAATATATAACTATATATAAAAATAAAAATATACAAAAAATTCAAGTAATAAATAAGAAAGTAAATTAAGTAGAGCAAAAAAGAAAAAAAGAATCCATTATAAACAAGAAAATTAAATTAATTAAATAGGATCAAAAATTTTACTACGAACCATATTTTTGAAAATGTAATTTAGGTATCCAGAGCTAGGTGAACTGAAAGCCAGGTGTTTGATAATGGCTGGATTTGAGGCGGTAGCAACATTTTTTAGGGTAAGTTCGATAAATTTTCGACCAAGCGTTAATTCCTTTTGTCACCTACGGAACCTAAACAGCGGTGCCGAATGAGACAAACCAGATTGCGCGAATGGAACTGTAAAGACTAAAGAGTTACGGACTCGGATCGAAACAGATAAACAGAAGATAATTCCACGCTTCGATTTGACCACAGAGCACTTACAGTTACTCAAAAAAATATTCGCATAAAGAATGTGCGAATACTTTTTGAGCGCAAAACATAAATAAATATGTGATGCAATACTTCCAATTGCAAATTTAAAAATCGAGTTTTTTACGTTCTTTCCGGAAACTAGCAAGTGTACGAATACATTTGGGAGCAACTGTATCTAATTACAGTCAGCGTAACTACATACGTGAAATTTGTAGTAAACCGTCTGAGCCTTCGTTGCACATATTCAGATAGGTAAGGGAAACGGCACACTCGAGACGCAACCAATTAACAATAAGAAAAGATGAATTCATATACGTACTTATGTTCAAAAACATGATGGCAGAATGAGAGATCACTCCGAATATTCGGGAGGTTTTACTAGTGATTCCTGTAAAGCTGCGTACTCATAGAGCCAACGAATGGATGCAATACATTCGTTGGTCCGGGTTGACTACGTGTGAACCATGAGCCAAGGTTGGCTTTGGCCTTGGTCGCCGTTCGCTTTGCCGGCGGTAACATCAAAACGTTGGTGATGGATTGGCGTTGAAACTTAATTTTAGTGTGGGCGGTTGTTCCATCTGGTTGTCGTTTGCAGTCGGCTCAGTGGTAAATTTAAGTTTTTGTAAATAATGGAGTGGAGTAAAATTGTATATTTCAAACTAAGAAAAATATATAAAACTTTGACTTCTTTTTCTCAATCTGAGACAAGGGTATCTGTTTTTGTGAAGAGGAAGTTGATGGTTCGAGTAAACTTACCTGTAACAAATTTATTTTGCTCCAGAGTCAGAATAGAACAGAATAGAACAGGTATACATTCAAGAGCAAACTATTTTTTCAAGAAGCTTACTGAAACAACGAGCATGTAAAGCCTGACGATAATTGACGACGCAGGGTACATCATCAAATTTTGTTCTTGGAGATACATTAAAAACAGGCAAGTGAGAAAAAATCTTTTTTTAATTTAAAGACCAATTTTTCTTTTGGAAGCTGTATATATTTTAATTTCTTTACAAGTATCGGTAAGTAGAGGGCAAATTAACCTTGAAATATCGATATCTGCTAAGAAATTAAAATATAACTAGCTTCTAAAAGAAAAATTGGGCTTTAAATTAAAATATTTTTTGAAAGCTACAACGAAATTGGTTCACATTAAAACAAGGAAAAAATCGTTTGATAGAGTAATATTGAAGAGAATGGACTGAATTCCGGATAATAAAGAAGACAGGATTTACATCCCGAAATCGGAATGCTATCTGATCTACCACAAGTACAAGTACTTGGATCAAGACTAAATTATAAATCTTCAAGCTCAATCGGAGTATTTATATGGATGAGAGAGAGAGAGAGAGGGAGCGTTGAGGGATGCAAAATGAAATCAGAACGATAAACAATCGATTAAAGAAAGAGGAAAATAAACTTGCAAAAAATTCACATAAATTTTGCAGGGATAAGGGGATAGAGCCATTCGCTGGGAATGGAGATAACTTTTTCGTGATGAAATGTAAGACCAAAAAGTTTCATTGCTCGTATTATATTTTTAGCTCGTATTATATTTAAATGTAATACGTGCAGAGCAATTCGAGAATTTTTAGCAGGGAGCAGAACCCAGAAATTCCAGAGAGAAAAAATAATTTTTTTGATATTTGTGCGTTCAGAATTAGAATATGATTGGACGTCAAACTTGTTGAGCTAACTAAAGCCGACGGTAGTTTTTACATGCTTCAATGGAAATTGTTTCTATTTAACACTGACTGATATTATATAATTAATTCGTTCATAGACTCTTACGCAAAAGCTTTCATACATCCTCATAAGCATCAAGATTTTTCAATAAAAACTACTTTTTTTTTCAAAATTTTAATGGCTTTTGACGAACTTTCTGGCCTAGTGTATGTGGTTACACCTAATTCTGACAGGTTATTTATTCGCACATATGCCATTTTCATGCATACAATCAAAATTCAATCAAATGTAAATAACTGGAAAATTCAATAGGCTTTTTCATGCCGATTTTCAATTGAATAAACCACCGTTGCTTAATAAAGCCTGCCAATTATAAATATGCCGTAAACTCAATAAAACTATCGCATACATTGATCGGAAAATCGAATCACGAAATCGTTCAACCAAACCCTTTCAGCATCAACATAAATCAATGAACCTTCGCTTTAATTGTCCCAGAAATAATAGCATTTGCTGAATGACATGCGTTCGAATGGATATTTTATTGTGTTTCGTAACTAAACCGATTCATTCGATATGTTTCAAAGGTTTCACATTCAATTAGTCATGAGTAGCGCTATTAGAGTTTCGTTTGATTGAAATAAACCCATTAGTTGAATTATCCCATTAATTGGGAAATGTCATCAAACAACCGGCAAAACCAGAATTCAATCAATCGAAACATTGTCCATTCGTATATTTATAGTCTATTAATACTCTATGAACGCCAGTTGATTCCACCATCCAGCCAATCATCATCACAGGACACACAATTAAAACCAAACAATTTACCAAACCAGACATTTAGTGTCAGAGACGAAATCGAAACGATGCAAGCAAACAAGCAACATAAGGTGCCCATGTCACCCAACCCGTTGACTAATCAACCCAAGCACCAGCTTCATCATCAACTGTCTCAACAGAAATTCACTCAGCGGGAATACATTGAGTTAGTTCTTGCAGTTGAATGAACTTGCGGCATTGCGGCGGTATAATGTGAAATAATGGAACCATACATATTTATGCATACCGGCATCTGCCTGTTTATATCGTCGTTAATAGTTTACTGATAGCATAAAGGCTCTCTAATACGAACGCGATGGCAAACATCTTGTTCATTCCAATTTCGCTTCGTATGTACGCTGCTTACTGCAAAGTAAACGACATGCTTTCCGCCTTTTTATCGTCTGTTTCCAATGTTTCCATTTCTAAGCCACCAGATTCCCTATTAACAAACGTACTTCTTTTCTAAACACTTGCCTTTCGTATGCGCACTGGCTGAGGCTGTTCTAGTTCTATTGAAAGAAACAGCAACCCAGAAGCTATGAAGCAGTAAAAGTGTCTTTTCATTTAGCATTTATGTGGTGTAGGACTGGTGTAAAAGTTATGTGCAAGCTTGAGGAAAAACCTTCTAATGGACTTGCCGTTTCCTTTCATAGCGCAATTCTATGCGTTCCATTTTAGGGAGAAGTCTTACAGCAATTCGTGCGAAACTTTTAATAAGTTGCCTTTTTAGGCTCTGTAATTGCGGATACTTCCAAGATGGTTTCAGTGGAAGAATAAGTAGATAATGAAACTTGCAGTTTACATTTGACAGAGCTACAAGTGACTTGCAGTAAATGACCAATAGACGTAATAGGCCTTGACTTTATTGTTTCAAAGCTGCTGAGACCAAATCGTGTTTTCTTGGATATGGAAGGCGGATGATAATTAAAGCTGTTCCTCTTAAAGCTTTTCTACTACTCTAAAGTATCTTTAGTTCTGATGCAGAAATAATCGCTGAGCTTTCATCCCAACATGACCACAGATCCTCCCACATGACATACAGCTTTCAAACAAATTAATCAATCAAGACTTAATTGAACATATTGACCTTCTCAGGCCGTGCTCTATATTCCTACATTACAACCCATTATCCTACATTATTACTTGCACGCAACACATCGTGAAATCAAATAAATCGAACAGAACATGCACGCACTTATAGCAGCGTCAACTCCATCAAAAGTGTTAGTATTCAACATAATCCAGCTGCAGAAAACGATCATACAATTAGAACATATCTCAATCAGCACGTGTCACGCTCACAACGTCTACTAATCATCACCTAAATAATAAACCTGATGCACATGACCTCGACACTATCATCGAACATCATTAACTCAAATTTTTTTGCTTCATCATTCATCTGGCCAGCAGATACATCGATACACACGCACCGACTAGTAAGTATCTCAGATGAAATTAACATCACTTGTCACTGACAAGCAGCAGTCATCCGCCGGCCGAATTCGATCGATCTACTGGATTCGAGTAGTTTGTTAAAACTGGAAGATGGAAAGATGGATGCGTTAAATTCTTTACGAATTCTCAGCGAGAGATAGATTACACACAACATGATTGACGACACGAGATTTCGATCTTATAATCTAATTACTATTGGTAGCACGTTTATCGATTTTTTGGCCAACAAGAAATTATCAGGACGCATTTTATGTGGAAAGGTTTTTGGGAAAGTAATTCCACTAGCAAAAATAAAGAAAGGAAGCTTGTTGTGGAGTAAAAAATGGAAGATGTATTTGATATCGAATTAGAGGGTTTTTTTCGGGTGGACTGATGAAACGTAAAATACCTTACAGTATATAATGGAACATTTTAGGCTGGAAAGGTAGTGTATATATTGTGTGGGATTTCACTCAATCAGATTAAATGGCAATCGAGGTAGTGCAACAATATATATGTTTTCTATAGTTGCAATAATTTCAAATAACTGTTTTTTTTTAATATAGAATTATACGAATATATTGCGGAATTGAAACACATCATTACTATTCGCTTATGAATAATTATCAATTTACCGAAATATTCTATTTGCATATAGATTTTTTTTCTAGTACAGTCATGGTACTGCCTGCCTTTTAAAGAAGCAGAGGAACTCAAGACACGTTCAAAAAGTGCAGCTGTCAAAAAAATTCGAGGAGGTAGAACAATTGAGAGGCATAAAAAGTCAAGCAAAATACATACATAGTACAATTGAGAGGCAATTCTCAAAGTTGATCGCTTGTCAGAAGTTCAATCTGTCAATTCACTAATAAAAACTCTACTTCAGTCACAATTTTGACAGTTGACAAACAGCTGATTGCTTGCCCGAACTTGCTCTACCAAAAAAGATGGAGCAGAAATCGTGCTCTAAATTGTTCTAGTTCAACTTAGAGCAGACGCATGAAACACCAATCAGAGCAACTTCGGGCATGTTAGAGTAGCCGAATTGCTCATGAAACACATTTTGATGAAAATATCTCAACCTAGCACAACCTAGAGCAGCTCATTAAACACAACCTATGCGCGACACAACTGTCACTTTAATAGAGTTGGAGTGACAGTTGAACTAAAAGGCAACGATTCGAGCCTAGCGGACTACGAACGTTATGACTCCGAAGCTCGAAAGAGAATTCGACCAGAGCAATTTTTATAGTAATAATCATTTGATTGATGGGTGACGGGGTATGGCTCGTGAAAAAAATGTTTCTCGAATCTGTTATGCATTTTGTGAGTGCTAGCTTCTTGTCTAAGGTTACTACTTTGTGGAGTTGCTTTGTTTGGTTTCTGTATGTTTCAGCAGCCCGTATGAACACCAACGAAAATATCAACGAATCTATCAGGGAATCTATCATTTTCCTAGCATTTTTTAACATTTTTTATATTAAATTATTTATTTATTTATTTATTAACCAAGCTAGGTACAAGTTACACAAACAGTACAAAAAAGCAAAATTGAAAATTGAAAATTAATATGAGTTTATAAAAATAAAAATAAAATAAAATAAATAATTAACAAATAAATCAATAAAAATTAATAAATAACAGATAAATAAAACATTGACATTTAGCTTAGGATAAAGGGAATACAGATTACTTATACTATTGAATATGCAGAGGGCCTGGTGTTCCTTGCAGGGATATTTAACACCATTTTAACGCCTCTAATGACGTCGAATGTGAAGCAGGGCGAAATCATCTTTCTTCTGGATGCAATTGGCAATAATTTTAAATTACCCAGCCGAAACTCATAAGGAAAGGGTATTAAAATCGTAAGGGTTGTATAGTTCTCTCAATGCGAAAAGTCAGAATTGCTTTTGTATGGACTCGAGTCTGCTACTGTGGGTTTCGAAAGCCGGATTCCAGCAAATGGATGCATATTCGAGAATGGGGCATACAAGTGAGATGTATAAAGATCTTGTGGCCCACAGGTTACGAGATTCCTTGGCACGTCTTTTGATGAAGCCTAGCTTGTTTGTTTGCACGGGAAAGTATTTTATCATAATGCAAAGTGAAGCGGAGTCTCTGATCCAAGACAACACTAAGGTCAACAACGTTTTCAACTCGAGCTAACAAATTATTGCCGAGGAAACTTATAACTTGGCACTTAGCAATGTTGAGAGCTTGTTTTCATTGCACCAATGATGAAGTGAATCAAGTTTTGATTGGAGAAAGAGTGCATCGGATTTAGATTTAATGATGTGATAGACTTTGAGATCGTCGGCGTAAAGTAGATGAGGTATATTTGCTAGGACGTCAGATAGGTCAGAAATAAATATATTAAAAAGAAGTGGGCCAAGATGGCTACCTTGTGGTACACCAGAGGAAGCAGAAATATTTTTCGATAAAAGCCCTTGAAATTTTACCAACTGAGCTCGATTTCGAAGGTAGGAATTCAGCCAGCTCAGCAAAGATCCACCAAGTCCGAATTTCTGTAGCTTTAGAATGAAGGTAGGGTGGTCAACTCTGTCAAAAGCTTTACTAAAGTCTGTATAGACTGCGTTAAAATTAAATAGTAAATTAAAATAAATTAAAAAAAAGGCCCGGAATAGAACCACTCGAAAGTTTGGTATTCGGGTTAAAGATAGTAGATAGAACTGAACCTATCTCGAAAAGGCCAGTTCGAGATATATGATTCAAACCAACAAATATTTGCTGAAAAACTAGAGGAGAATCGACTGGTCAAAAATAAGAAGCGTTGGAAAAAGCAGTGCATATGAAATGCATGTCGTAGTAACAGTCGGAATATTTAACAGTGTAATTTGCAAAGCAGCTTAGATGGAGTGTCTCTTAAGGAACTTATAGTGCACCTTACCACTTAGATGCTCGTATGCGCTGATGATAAGCTTATGGATTTAAAATTCTTTAAAGGAACTGAAAACAGGAAGATAGTAAAATATGGGCCGACATTAAGTTACCGAATGTAAACCCGTGGACTCGTGGATAGGAATGATTGCTAGGATAATATGTGGATGTGAAAAGTGAGGAGAATAATGCCCTAAAGGGAATTGTTGATGATAACGGATAGTTGAACGATCACGAAATGTAATATCATCTTATTTAGAATAATTAGAATGGCATCAGAGCCAACATTTGATGAACATTTACATATTTCACTCAGGGATTTGGGGAGAAGTTGGGGGTGCTTGAATCTGCGTTATATTTGATAATCCATTATTGTGGATGTAAAAATTTTAAGGAGTAAAAATTTCAAGCAACTAAAATTAGTTTCCTTATATTTAAATTAATATCAACATTTTTACTACTCACTTGAACTTGAAACAGTGTCACGGTATCATCAAGCATTTGTATTCGAACCGCTAGCTTTTTACCACCACGATGATGTGGCGTTGATGGCGTACCATCAACGCCCGATGGTGTACTCAAGGAGTGTGTCATTCGTCCGCCTGGAATCGTTGCAGTTCCGCCACCTGTTGATGGACCCATGTTGTCACAGGACATAATACACTAACTCGTTTACAACGTAACACAAAATGTTCCCGTCTAGTTCGTTTGATCTTCTAATACGATTCGAAACCGCCTTTCTTTTTGCCGAAATCTAATTTATGACGTGCAATTTGGGTTACAATCGATTTTCTCATTCCCGTTTATTCGTTTTCGACTTGTCCGACTCCATTTTCGCATCGGAGAATGGATATCAGTGTGCAAATTTTATCACTTTTTTATAGAAAAAAGCGCGCACAAACGCGATGGCGACAATGTGATGTTAAAATATTACTATTAAATTGTGTCGTTGTACAGAACACGTATTTTGCTCTCAACGTTCAGTCTTATTCGATTTTGAATGGGTTTGAGGAAATGATAGACATGGTGGCGTTCATTTCAATTGGCTGTGTTTCGGCACACGTGCTTGGAAGCTGAATAATGGAGTGTTCGTGATGTTTGAAAGATTATGGAAGATTTTGGCACATCGAGAATTCAAAGCAACCTGAAAAGAAGAAAATAAGAGTTTTTATTGACATTTAGGAATATTTTTTTCAAATATCGAGATTCAATCAAGTTTAAAACGTGCACAACGAAGTTATTCAAACGGGGAAAATGCATATTTGAAATATATCTCACGTTATTTATATAATTTTTAGACTAGCTTAAAAAATAGGCGTGTTTTTCTGTTCCCCCTATCTATAACAGAGCAAGACAGACGCATTGGGAACAACAGAAACTTCCACGACATTGAGATGAGCTAGCCTAATATTATATTAAGATATACTGGGTGATTCATAAAAGCATAAGCTAGTGGACATTTTTTGTTCTAAATTCATTTTGTTCAAATTTCAGTGCTAAAAATTATTGATATGGGAATGCATGGGGAAAATTTCCCCTAAGAAAAATTTAGAGGAACACACTGCGTGCATCTAAACGGGATACGAAGGATGGAATGACGAGAAGAATAGGGAAAATAGGGTATATTGAATTATAAAAGAGTAAGCGAGTAATCCTACGCTCAACCGACTCAATAGTGTCAGATAGGTATTGAAAACGAGAACACCGGTTTTGAATCGTACATCAAGAATACTGCAATAAGAATACCACATGCTAAGGCGAAAAACCAATGAATACAAGAAATGTTAGTAAATATGTAAGAACACAAAAAACCCAGCAACTTTGGAGGCCCTGATAGTGAAATGCATGATATGAAGGTCAGCTTTCAGTTTGGTATCAAAAATCAATCCATGGTCTGTAATTTGCTGTAGGACAGGGATATACTAGATAAAGAATAGAAAAATACATGGGGGCATTTTTTTTTTGTAAATGATATTTGTTGGCACTTCGAGACATTTAAAGGAAGATAATTAGATTGGCACCAGTGATGAAGAGCAACCAAATCAGCATGAAACTGGTGAGTCATCCACAGATTTGATTGGGTTGTATAATTATAGTTCATCTGCATAAAGAAGACAAGAGGAGCTGATAACAGGAGGAAGATCATTGGCAGAGTAAAAAGGCAAAGGACCAATGATAGAGCTGTGAGGAACTCCGAATGTGGGAAAAAAGGCTAAGAAAAAAGCCGTTAAGAGTGAATACAGGGATGGTTAAAAACATAGGAAGAAAACCATGAGAAAAGAGGAACAAAAACTCACAAACATTCAAGTTTTTTCAGCTTTATTTTTCAGCCCCTGAAACAGCATAGAAATAGCACGATAGTTTGAAACAGTGAACGGATCAATAGGATTCAAAATAGGGAAGATATTAGTAGCTTTTTTACGGTGATGGGTAGCAAGGCTTATGCTGAAAATGATAGCATAAGCATAGTAAATCCTTTTTGAAGATACTGTCGTTAGATATAAAACATGTAGTATGTAGGTATACATATCTCAATTAAAAAGCAAACATTTCATTTTGGATGGATTCGTCTATCGCTAGGAATAGCAAATCCAAACAATGCAGGTATATTTGACTAACGAATGTACTCAGACTGGGTATGCAGATTTCGTAATCTATAAGTCTTTGAATTCCTTCGCACGTCTCTTTAGCTGTTTACACTGAGAGAAAAAACAGCGCCAGAGACCATAATTTATATATTTCTTGCGCTATATACATAGTTGGTTTCAAGATTGTGATAAAATATAACGCCTCAAAATATAATGCATGGCTAAAAATTCGTAGAAGTAGGCGCAATATATTATAGTTTGTAAAGCCATGTATTATAGACCTTAATGCCATGTATTATAGCCCCGATAAAAAGTAAAAAGAGATACTCTCTCTTTTTTATACAATTGGATTTGGGAGGATTTGGGAATACCTATTTTCATTCTTGAAGTTTTATTTCTTAATTTATAATTGTTACAAATAAACCTGTGAATAAACCTGAGACCTGTGTTAAGAGCCGTCGGTCTACTCACTAGGCTACACGAGCTTATTGCAAAGCTGTTTTTATTTAGCATACTTTAATGATTAGGCTATGTTACGCAGAATTTGAAACTATGCTGAACGGAAACCAAAATCATGTGCATAGCAGAAAAACCTATAATAGGCGCATTTTTTTGCTCCCCTTATCCATAACAGAGCAATGCTAACCAGTGCAGACGCATTGGAAACAACAACAACTCCTGTTATGGAAAGGGGGAGTTGTTTTGGTTCCAAATGCGTCTACAGTGAATAGCATTGTTCTGTTATAGATAGGGGAGCAAAAAAACACGCTTAATGAATAGATTTGACCCTTGTAGCTATATTTTATAGCTCAGGAAACTATATACAAAGCGTGTGAAACCATAAATGTTGCGCTACGTTGCATAGGAGAAGGCGCTATATAGATTTTGATATTATGGCGCTGAGAGCTATATTTTATAGCCCAGGATCCTATATACATAGTGTATGCGAGCATATATTGTTATGTTACATAAGACTATTCGCTCTGTGGATTTTTTTACAGTATAGTAGTCATAGTTAGGACTATCATAATGTAAATTGAGACGCACGTTTTAATCTAAAATAACACCAAGATCTATGGCACTGTCAACATTTCTCAATGATGAATTATTCAGGTGGTACTTATCTTACGGGAAAAGCTTTTAACATATAATTTGTTAACATTAGTGTTAAGCTTCTTTCGATCACCCATTGCTCAAGGGACAATAATTTTGAGCGGTGGAACCGTAGATCTAATTCCAGTTGGATGTAACTGCGTCAAACATATCGGAAATGAATATGTTGAAAAGTAAAAGCAGCAAGTATAAGTAGCTGTGATATACTAAGGAAAATATATTTTTTTGGAAAAGTGATAGATGCTGAGTTCGATTGTTAAGATAGAAACATAAATTTTTTGAAACACCAAGGATTTGTAATTCAAATATTATTCTACTGTTTGCTGAAGTCGTGGATTATATTTATTTGATGTTTTTTTCCATATTAAAGAGAACATCTGGATTGATAGTCATGTGGTTGGTTATTTAGAAGCGGCTCTATTCCGGCTGTAAGTTAGCTACACTGCTGATAGAATGGAAATGCTTCTGGTTTTCAATTAAGCGTTTGTCAACACTTTTGAGAACCAACGAGAGATGGGAAGACGTCCCAAAAGAAGAAACTATACCCCATTGTTGATTTATTGAAAATTATGATCAGAAATGGGGTCGTCAATCCTGCACAATGAGATATGAAGTTACCAGGCATTTGGACATGTTCCAGAAGAAAATTTTTAGACCAAAAGTCTGCCAAAGTAAACGAGTAGCCTTCTGAATGCAAAATAGAGCAATATTATTAATGTTAATCTTGTTTGTAATAGTTTTTACCCAAATATTTTGATTCAAATATACATTTATTATTTTTTCTACTTGAGTTATTTTCCTTGTAAGCTCCAAAAGTAAATTTCAACCAATTATTTTTGGCTTCCATCAAGTATATCAACGCTTTCTCACCCTCCAAGCAATAACAACTCGATTATTGATTCGCATAGCTACAAGTAGCGCAAATTCCGATAATCTCTTCCCCATATTCTAAATGATGCGAATAAAAATTCAAATTCACCGACAAACTCTACTGTAAATAATGTGAAAACTCGTTAGACAGCCTACGCATTTTTGCCGATACAAAAATCGAATATTGATTATTTTCGAACTCAAACTCACATAAAAGAATAATCAAACTGATTTGTTCGCAAATAAACGAGGAAAGTGGGGCCATCGAGTAAACGACTGTGATTACGATGTTTTTCTCATAGATATTTTCACTCCAAACAGACATTGACAAATAGTAATAGCCGAAAATATCTTAGTTCATCGCGAAATTACTTCTTCCATTAGTTTCGTATCGGATTTCGTGCAAAGCAGTGATGCGAGGAGTCAATAATTATAGATAAGTACATCTATCGTGTAACTCCGTCTATCAATACTTATATATAACTAAGTAATCGATCTGAAAGAGCATGTATAGATCCCAGTGATTTTATCTTTAGTATTTCTAGCGTTTCTATCAAAACATTCCACGGTAAATATACGACAAGAAGGTCAAGTGAAAGCATGTGCGGGAGATCTTGGAATACATATACAGGTTATATGTATTCCAAGATCTCCCGCACATGCTTTTATGGACTTTATTGAAACGAAATTTCCGATTCTTATCAATCCGTTTATGTTTCCGGGTCTGAAAGGTATAGTGTACATATAAACTAATTTAAGGGTCGATAGGGTGGTATGTACTTGTTTAATACTGCGTGCATAAGTACGTCAGCGACTTTACCATTATAGGCATTCACTAAGCCTTTAATGTCAAGCACATTTGGCATACGAATCCAATTTGTCGCCTTCGTTTGGCTCGTGTTCAAAGAGCGTAAAATAACATAGCTATAGCTTAAGGCAGAGTGTTTGAAGTCCTTCAATTACTTGCTTTACGAACTTCGCTGAAATAATAGAAGTCGAGAAACGACAATATTCCGCCTAATTTATTCAATTTGATTCTTCAATCAACTTAGACTGCGAGGACAGAAATAAACAAATGGCGCATTCCATTGTTTTCAGGACTAGTATTTACCATCTACCGTTTTCATTCATTATTAAGTTAAATGTCCGGTTTCCTAGAGAAGCGCAGAAGTCAACTGTTCACTCACCCTCTCTAGTGGAAACTTGAAGGAATCCTCAGTATATGAATAATGCATAATGTGAATGTTTCTCGTAAGCATATGCTCTATTCGCATTATAAAGTTCTCTAAATAATAAACCAAAAATAAGTATGTATATTTTCAAGTGCGTTGACAAAATAAAAAAAATGTTGAAGAAAATATACTTTTTCCTTGGCATCTTGTCAACGAAAACTTGCTAAAATTGCTACTTATAGAATGCTAATTAGTGTTTCATACACTTTGCATTCCAATTTATCTATTTAGTCACATGTTTTTTGGCTGCAATTTTTTTCTTAAATCGATTTTTCAACATTGAGATGAGCTACCAGGGTTATGGTCACGACTAAAAACTACTTTCATATGTACATCGGCTTTGGAGAGTTTCTTATTTTTGAAAATTTGTTTACATTTTCCAATTTTTGATTCAATGCATTAGTTGGTGATCATTGTGACGGAGTTTTTTCATGAAAGTCTGTAATGTTAACATAAATCTGAGCTAAATAGAGTATTTGAATCAGATAATAATAAAATAGGGTCAGTTTTGAATTTAAGAACTTAATATGAACATGTAACACAACTTTTAGAATAGTCCAGAGCCTCATTGAGAACGTCTATTTATCCACGACACGCTTTCCAGTTCAAACGATACGTTTTATTGCTTGATTTTATCTATAAAAATTGTCGAAATATCTGCATTTCCGATATCGATCAATAATAAATGATTACTAAAAAATAATCAACGGTTTTTTTTAATTTCAAAAATTTTTTCTTTATCAAGTTATCGATAAGATATATGAATCACAACGGGCAATTTTAACGAAATAAAAAATCTGCACGCAATATATATCGATTAAATATTGTCAAAGTCAATAAATGCAACGGAACGTCTATGCAGCATGATCGAGCTATCTATCATTCATTGGCAAGGAAAAGGTATCTTTAGATTATTTACGGATCAACTCGATAACTTGGCCTCTTTTATTTGAGAAATATTCTACAACAATAGCTTGTCATACGATCTTTGAACGCTAAACAGATATATGACTTGTTCAAATACATCACTATGCATACATAGATGTGTGAACTCATGAGATAAGTACATTTCTACTTATCTAAAATTCATTTCAGGCAATCAATTTCCGTGCCATAAATCAACCATGAATGCTGCTCCGATAACGTTGATGAGGCAAAGTTGACGTTGTACGAGTATCAACATAGCTAGCATACAATATGCCAAAGAAGCATGTTGAAATCGTAGTGGGAGGCCAACGGTTCATTTCAGCTTAGAGAATATGGCCAAAAAATTAGGTTTTAAAAATTAAAACACAAAATTCAAACTTGTACCATTAGTATCTTGTGTAAAAACTAGATCAGAATAAGTTGCATCAAAGCTTTAATTAGAGAAAGGTAGACTGGAGTCAATTGAAATGATTTCAAGTCAGTGAAAAGCTTTGACTCTCTCAACCATACCAAGCTATCATTTTCATTCAACTACATAGATCTTAGTCTCAAATTCTTTGACGAAGAACGGTTAGCAGACGTTTGGTAGAAAAAGAAGAGAGTTAAAAATATACACGGATATACCTGAATAAGATGAATATATAAATTAGAATCTGAAGGTGGAGATAAAAGAGCACAAAAACAGCCTCATACTGGCGACAGACCAGATGATACAAAATGAGACCCAAACTTCTACGAGACTCGCATATCTGAATCTCGTTCAGAACGAGATTCAAAAGCCAATTCAATTGGATTCATGGAATTCGTTTCAGATGGAAATTCGAAAAGGATTCTCCACAAACTTTCCTGTACAAACCCACAAAGAATTAGCTTTATTTTATGCAATACCTGAAAGATAGTGAAAATATTCCATGCGTAATTTCCAGCGTTTTCGCGATTGCTATAGGTACGGAAATACACAGAATCACAAAAATATGAATAAAATTTGTGATTTGTGTCACTTATGAAACAAGAACGCTCAGATCGGGGTAGAGATGGGACTGCTCCTGCGATCACTGCTACTAATCGCACTGTTCTTTTAAAAGAGCAGTGAGCAGTGCGATTGCTCTCTGCTCATGCTGTTCAATTGCTCGCTGCTCTATTGCAGAGCAGGAAGTTTTATGAAGAGCAGTGAGCAATTTGGTTGTGTTTTGCTCATGTTGTTCGACTGCTCATTGCTCTTTTGCTGAGCAGAAAGATTTGAGGCGAGCAGTGAGCAATTTGATTGTTTTCTGCTCATGCTGTTCAACTGCTAATTGCTCTTTTCCAATACAGAAAATTTTAAATGCTCTTCTATTCAGTTTCTTTTCTTTCTACTCTTGCGAGTATTTTCGGACTTGCAAGTATTTTATTCAATTATTCAAAAAGTTTTTAGGGCAAAAGTAGCTGAAATCGGACAAAATCGGCCAATTTTGGGTTAGAGTGGTTTGGGACATAACGGGCCAAGACTTATTGCTGTGATACAAAAATTTCGGTTTTGTAGGGGAGTAAGGGGTTTTTTTAGCCATAGTTTGGAAAAACTGCCTTTATGGCGCTTTCGATGATTGGAAGTGATCGGGGAGTGTATTAGTGATATTTTAAGGGCGAAAAAATGTTTCATAGGGGAAATTGTGCAAAAACGTCCATATTTCCCAAAAATTTGTTTTTGATCTAGCATTAATTCGGGGACCTTTCTGAGTTGTTTTGGGCGAAATTTTCATACAAGCCTAGGAAAAAGCGGCCTAGTTTCGAAGATACGGCAAAAGTAGCTGAAATCGGACAAAATCGGCCAATTTTGGGTTAGAGTGATTTCGGACATAACGGGCAAAGACCTATTGCTGTGATACAAAAATTTCGGTTTTGTAGGGGAGTAAGGGTTTTTTTGGCCATAGTTTGGCAAAAACTGCCTTTATGGCGCTTTCGATGATCGGAAGTGGTCGGGGAGTATATTAGTGATATATTAAGGGCGACAAAATTTTTGATAGGGGAAATTGGGCAAAAACGTCCATATTTTCCAAAAAAAATTTTTTTGTCTAGCATGAATTTGCGGACCTTTCTGAGTTGTTTCGGGCGAAATTTCCATACAAATCTGGGAAAAAGCGGCCTAGTTTCTAAGATACGTCAAAATCAAATCCGCCCGAAAAACTGAAAGTAGCACTAAAAATGTTGAGATCCTTTTTGGTTCGCTAGTTGGCTTTGTGGCGGTGCTCGTGACTGCACTCCAAGCCTACTGGGGTTATAACTCATGTCCAGCCTTACCGAAGAGATTGGCCCCCTAGTGGGTGCATGTTTAATACACGTTAAAATTTTGGTATCATTTCTCAATAAAATTTTCGACAAAATTCATGCTTTGGTGAGGCGAAGTGGAAAATCGATTGTTTTAGATTAGCCAGGAAAAATAAATCTTCGAAATTAAATCTCATACTGCATAATCCTGTACATGCATAATAACATTTCACTACGTTGCTTGCATCCAATGTATGACATTTTGATAACCACAAAACTACTGTGCGATTTACCAAGCACTTGGCAATACATTCTTCTGCTAGCAAGTGCCGAATTAATGCAGGCAACGTATTCCCAAACATATTACATCTGTTCTTAATATGAGCATCCATCGCCACGAAAAAATACAGTCACATTGTAAGCATAAAATGCGATTGCAATCTGAGGCTAGAAATTGCTCTATCAAGCACAAATCGAAGGCGATGAGAAGGTAAGCAAACACTGGCAATGAGCAATCAAAAGTAGCGAGCGGTTTTTCGTACGCACGAACCTGCAATCGCAATTGCGATTGAATAGCTGCTACTCTAAGCTGCTCTTTGCTCAAACTGCTCTATGCGATCACTTCTCAGTAAAAAGAGCAGTTAAGCACATCTCTAGATCGGGGTTTGTTGACATTTGCATTATTGCTTTGAAGTGTAAATTAATATTATGCAGCGAAATAGTAATTTATACAGACAGTATGCGGTGGAATATGTAAACAAAAAAAGAAACAATAAAATAAATGGCCAAGGAGATGCGTAAAGATGCTTTACTGAAGTTCTGGAATGAAATTATTTGAAATGCAAGAGAAAATCTTTGTATTTCGATGACTAAAAGATGATACATTTTGTCATTTTTTTTACTATATGTAAATTTTTTAGCACATCTTTGTTCGTTTTCCATCTTTTCATTCTATTGACTTCATTATTTTATGATTTTTTCCATATCATATTTTCTTCCGTATCATATTTTAGACTCATGGCAACCGTTCGCGGTCCTAGTGCCAGTAAACGTAAACTTTTTATGACGGTGGCTCACTCAATGCTGCTGTATGGCACGGAGATATGGGCCACTGCGTTAAGGTTTGAAAAGTATCGAGTTAGAAGAGCGCTGCGAAGTGCAACCAGCTACAGAACAGTTTCAGGAAACGGTATGTTAACAATAGCGGAAGTAATCCCAATTAATCTATTGGTGAGCGAACGCAGGGAGGTGTTTCTGAACAGAGATGAAATGGTAAGAGAAATTTTTGCTGCTCAACACGATCGCGAACGCGTGAGCTTTGAGAGGAGCGCTGGGCTGCGAGCTCGAAGGGAGCATAGACGATAAGGCTAATTCGCGCCTTAAAATCTTGGCTTAATCGTGACTACGGTGAAATAAATTTCTACCTGTGTCAGTTCCTATCGGGCCACGGCTACTTCAGGAAATACATTCACAGAAAGGGAAAGTCAGGACGGAGTTCTGTACGTATTGTGCTAATGAAAGTGACGACCCTTTGCATACCTTTTTCCATCATAGAAAAAAAAACCCCTTTGCACACCTTTTTCCATTGCGCCCGCTTCAGAAGGGAGCTACGCATGCTATTCTCTGCAATTGGCCCAGTGACGCGGGAGTCAATCGTGGAGATGAAGCTACAGTCAGATGACGACTGGTCAGCTGTGTCAGCATATGTGGAGGTGGTGTTGCGTCTGAAAAAAGAGGAAGGATGCCTCATAGACTCTTGAAAGCCTGACAGACCGGAAGTAAGCCAGTCGGATACCTGATAGGTGCCAGTAGCATGGCCGAGCTGAAGTCATGTGAAAGCGGTTCCGGCTCGGATTTCCGTGATCGGCGTGTGATGTTTTTTAGTGAGTACGATTCTCACATAATCCTGTATCCTTCGCAGGATACCTATTGAAGGTTTTAGTATGTGCAGCTCATTCTTTCGAACTAAAAAGTGACGTTTGGTGTTTGAATTTGAAAATTGAGTTGAATTGAATTGGAATTGAGTTGAAATTTCGCAACCGTCTTTCCAATAACAAAAACGACCGAAAATGGAAATTCTTGACATATTATCCGTCAGAAATGAGCGGTGCCTTCGTTTTTCACCATTGCTAAAATTTTCGCTTGAAAGAATCACCAGATAATGGACACTTGTCAAAATTTCGCTTCACGGTTAACTCAGCACCAGCCTTAATTAGGATATTACAAGTCAAAAATTTCAATGATCGATTTTCTTGGGGAATGTCGTATTTTTGCGATCAAATTATGATAAGTGTAATACTTAGAGAGGAAGACAAAGCTGAACAAGAATAAAACAATAGAATTATTATTCATCATCTAGTTCATGTAAACTATGAATTTACTATTCATAAAATGCGACACAAGATAAAAATTTATCTCTTTTAACGACTTTACTCGATTGTAAGAGCTCTTATTTACAAAACCAAAGTATACAAAATATTATTTCTTCAAATTAGATTCACTTTTGGTTGAAAAATGTAGCTATTAAACATCTTAAAAACAAATTATCAATTAAAAAGTCACAAAATCCCAACCTATACCCACATAACACGCAACAAATCTCTCGACAAGCAAGACAAATTACATTTTTAGCCCAAAAATCATATAATTAGTATTTTCTACCCGAGTTCACGCACTGATATCGTAGTCCTGGGTCAAGTTGATGTGACATCCAACAACATCGTCGTTACCACTTTGACTGCCATCACATTACCACGGCCACCACTACCATCACACTTACCGATTTCAATGAATTTTTAATTGAAATGCTTTCCTCGTAGCATCATCATGGTTGGCTGTCGCGTCGACGGGTCGCCAAAAATTCTCTTTTACTGATTGTCACTACCTTTGATGTCGATCAGATTACGACGACACTAGTCAACCTTTTTCGTGGTTTCATCAGCATCACAGTTCCGAAATCAAATATCATTCTAAACGAGAGGTTCCACGCAAGCCAAGAGAGGTTAATCGTACACAGGCATATGTTGCATAGGTTGTTTACACACCTCTTGGATTTTCAATTAAATTTACTTAAATTGACGATGATGATGGCGATGATGTTAGTGGTGCTTGCTCTACCTCTATAAGCTTGCCGCATACAGTAGATGGGCAATAGTGTTGGTCATACGAAGAAGTTGTTGACAAAGTTTTGCATGAGATTTTTAAGTGTTTGAAATATAATTTCAAATAACACCTTTCAAAACCAGTTTCCTAGAGTGATAAATACGGAAAACAAACTCGTTAGCCCTTAGCTTCCAAATTGAGCACTTGGTACATACATTTTCACACATTTTCGTCAAACAAATTCACTGTTCGAACCTAACTGGCGACCACTGTATTTGCGTAGCCTGGCCTGATGATGCCAAACAGGCGCAATGGCCTTGCCGTCGTTTTTAAGCATTTATTTGGCTATTTCATTAGGCCTATATATATGTTATCTACCAGGACGTCACGTGTCGCGGCAACGTCTCAACT
This sequence comes from Nemotelus nigrinus, assembly GCA_947369275.1. Lineage (NCBI taxonomy): Eukaryota > Metazoa > Arthropoda > Insecta > Diptera > Stratiomyidae > Nemotelus > Nemotelus nigrinus. Next base: position 3,827,663 of record OX376372.1, read on the forward strand.
TGGCTAACTGACGGTAGAAGCGTCTTTGGTACATATTAAAAAGAGCTTCAATGTGACGAGACTACGTCGCCTAGTAAGTCTAAGTTTATTTAGCAGCGACATTCTGCTTGTCTACTGACTGACGTCCCTTTGCTTTTTCATTCAAATTGTATCTGCACTTCATGTTGAATTTAAGAACGTTATTCGAACAGATGGTGTTGGAAATGCTTCAGGTTGTGATGAATGCTCGAATGGTGGTAGGAGTTAAGTTTTTAAAAAAGATGATTGATGGTGTGATGAAAGTCGATTTTGCGTAGGTTATTTTACATGTCACATAGGTTTTCGAAGAGACCGTAAACTGAAAATTATCAAAGTTTGGAATTTAGAAAGGCATTTAAACATTTGCCGATGATGTGACCGTCCACAGAAGGATAAATATGCAAAAGCTAAAACGTATCAAATGTGGCTTCCTCGCATCACTCTGAAACGGTAGACATGATAGCTTGCATTTCAAACCAATATTTACGGTTGTAATATGCGAATATGTGGTGCAGATTTTAGATTCAACTAGATTCTTTCCGACAAAGTACATCTATGTCTTTATTCCAATTTTGACATTTAAACTTACTAAAACTTTTAAATAGCTTTTAAATAAATGCGAAGATAATTGTATAATTGTGGTATTTATGTAAAAAAAAAAAAATAGTTGATCAAATAAGAATATGGAGATTTCGAGCATCTCAGAAAGATTAGCATTGCCAAGTTTTCATACATAATGTTGTGTACTACTAAAAGTCGAAACGTCAAAACTGACAAATTGACAAAACTGACATAATCATTTCCACTTGTCGACATCAGCGACAACCTCTCTAAGCGGGTGAAACGCAAACCCGCATGAAAAATAATTAATCATTTTTGAATTCAAACCGATCTATACACTAAAGCGATTCGCATGAAATGTATGATATATAAACGAGAAGAAGGTTCCAATAAACAGAGTCTGACTTAGGACGCTTACAGAGAAACTAAAATATATTTTATTTTATTTTTCTTATATCAAATCACTTCTGAGCTAATGCTAAAGGGGCGGCTAAATTCGCCACGCAGAAGCGACGAGTGAATTTGAAACTTGTAAATTCGAAGTCAAATAAATTAGGTTGTTCAGTCCTTGCCCCGACCAAGCAACAAGAAGCGAATTACCCTGTTCCATACTTTTCAATAAGCAAGATGGACAAGAAAACTGAACGCTCAATCGAATGTCGGTACTTTTCTGTTTTCCCCCCCCCCATTTTTTTTCACTTTTTGTTGTTGCAATGTTTCTAAAATTGATTAGAAAGTAGTAATTAACCAAAATTATGATGGAGAAACACGTTTAAAAGAAAAAAAAAGTTTTTTTTATTTTTTTTTTAAATTAATTTTTTAATTTAAAAATTAATTAAATTAATTTAAATTGTAAATTAATGTCACATAACAGTGAGAATAAATTTTGCTCCATTTTTGACGTCTTACCTTTCCGAAGCTTCAACGCAATTTACAATTAAGCTATTACATTAATAATGTTGAATACAATTTGTTTATATGATTAATAACAGTATAATGAGCAGGCCTCCCCAACAACACATTAACTTTTGAAAAACTCATTCTGCCACATAAAAATGAAAAAAAAAATTTAAAATCGGAAAAAAAAATTTTTTTTTTAATGAATTTTTCCATCTCAATTTTTGTGGAGTAACTTTTTAACCCATTTCGAGCAGTTTTCATTAAAAAAATTAAAAAAAATGGAGGGAGAAAAACAGAAAAGTACCAAAATTTATTCTCACTGTTATGTGACATTAATTCCAAATTTAAATTAATTTAATTAATTTTTAAATTAAAAATTTAATTTAAAAAAAAATTAAAAATTTTTCTTCTTTTAAACGTGTTTCTCCATCATAATTTTGGTTAATTACTACTTTCTAATCAATTTTAGAAGCATTGCAACAACAAAAAGTTAAAAAATGGGTGGGGGGGGGGGTGGGAAAACAGAAAAGTACCCGAATGTCTTTTCAAAGAGCTACTACGAATAAGAAGAGGAGCAATGGATTACGCACCTTCTAGTGTGTGAAGATGGGTTTTATATGTATATGTAGGTAGAAAGCAAGATATTTATCCAACAAAGATGCAGTCTATTATATTCAAAAGATTGTCCGTCACTAATGTGAAAGTTATAAACATTAAAAAATATTGTACGGGAGTTGTAAAAAGGCAGCTTGCAGGACCAAACCAAACAAAAACATAATAGCACACATATTTCTTGACCTGAGCGATTTAATATAATATTAAAGAGATATTGGATCTCATCTAACTCCATGTTTTCAACAATCTATGCTCATCCTGAAATTTGATTCTACTAAATCACACAAAATTCTTTAAATCTCCTTTCTAACCTTTTTCGTGAAAATGTTAACAAAAATAACACAACACTTCAAGAAAAAAAGAATAATGTAAAGACAACAGAGCGGAGCGAAGGCGTTGACAATATAACAATCGACATGATTTTCGCACTGATTGAAAAGAAGAAATCGATATATGCACTCTATTTTAGTAACAAGCTGGGAAATCATTGAAATACATGGATACAAATGATATCCAATTTACGAAGCATGTTTGATGAGGGTTCTTTTGCTCTTTCGGTAGAGAAAAAAAGTGTATTTTTGGATTGGGTTAATGGGAATTGTTTATTTATTTAAGTCAACTAAGTCAGATTTACAATATAAAACATTAGTAGAAATTATATTTAAAAATAATAATAAATGAGCTAAAGTAACAAGGAGGCGATCAGAGGAGGAAAAATTCGTATTTTGAACTAAAAAATTTTTAAATAAGACGATTAAAAACAATAAAATATAATTAAAACACATGCTAGTTAGCTAGGATAAAAGATTGATTAGATTACTTTTTTAAGAAAACGTTGATTATGCAGGAGACAATCTTGCCGCATCTGTTTTTTTGCCAATTTTCTGCATACACCAACTGTGGTATTCAATAATGAATCATGTGAATCTAATTACTTTCAGGTACTCATTAAGAAAAAATTGATGTTCTAAGTAGTTAGTATCAATGATTCGGCCGACTTAGTTCTAGATAGAAGTGTAAATAATGATTACATATTTGTAGCAATTACTTTTAATTTAAAAGAAAGCCCTTCACAAACTGAGCAGAAAACGCAGCATCGAAGACTGCTAAAGTGATGACAAATAAATTGACAAATAAATTAATGACCCTTGGTATGTAATGTTCTGAAAATTATCGTGATGGTAACTCCATTTGCACTAGCGGAGTACTTTTTAGTACACACCCGACGAATGTTGCTTTTTCGCTTTGCTAAGTCCTTGTGGCTGAAGAGAAGGAGGTGGTTCGTGAAACAGGGTTCGAATTTGCTGCTGAGAAGGAACGTTACGTAATTTCTTTTCTCATTCAGAGACGAAGCAGCCACAATATAGTACAGCAAAGGGAAGGATATGTGTGCGACAAAATCAAAAAGGCACTCCAGGCTGAGCTGCACGGAATATACACAGCCCAGACGCGACGAAGCGCATTGACCAAGAAAGAGACCTGAAAAATTACACATAAAAGACAAACATAACTTCCATAAGGGCTTCGCGAAGGCAGACAGATCCTATGATCTCGGCTCTAATTATGATTCTACTCCAGAGGTAATTACACTGAAAAACTTCGAACAGCGCGTATTCCTATGTAATATAGCGGAGTGTTACTGGTCGGTCACTTAACGTATGTACCTAATATACTGAGCTATAAAATATAATTTGAAAATATCTAAAATGTGTACTCTTATGTAACATAAAGTGCTAATTATGATCGCACGCGCTATGTAAAAATAGCACTGAAAGGGCAATTCAAAAAATTGATTTTGTGCCAAAATTTTCTGCTACACACATAGACTGAACTCCAATGCGCGTAGTTTCAATTTCTCAACAGTCGCGAGTCCTATGGATATACAAGTTTAGTAGGCTATATTGCAACAGGGCTATAATAAGTAGCCTAAGGGTAGAGTACTGGCTCCTAATTTATTAGATCTTTGGTTCGAATGTAGGTTCGGATGAAGAAAAGCCCATTAATATACCCCTTATCTGGTGGATGAGTAAAATCAGAAGCAAAGTGAGGCGTTATACAGATCACAGCCTTCAATCACTAAGAGCCAAAATGAGTTGTAGCTGGACAACTTTGCCTTTCTTCAGGACTATAATACGTGATATCGAGGACTACGGAGGAGATTATAACGCATAGCAACTACTCCAATGAATATTGCTCATACTACTATATATTTTTCGCTATGCATTATTGTCAGGTGTTATAATTTTTCACAATCCTGAAATCAACTGTACAACACACACTGTGCCAGAAGTAAAATATGGTTTCTGGCGTTATCCTACTTCTCAGAACTGATAAATATAAACCTGATAAATATACTTGAAAGGGTGTATTAAAATCATTTAAATCAAATCATTGTTGAGAGGCCACATCACACCCAGGAGACTATTTGGCTTTGAGGCCCAGCATTCAACTATTGACGCCTTAATGTTTTCGCACAGAGCAGTCAAAGATAGCATCCAGAGCAAAAGGGTCTTGGGTGCCTTTCTGATTGATCTACAAAAGGCCTTCGACACTCTTTTTTTTCTACGATAATGCCAAAGCTCAGGGGATTGCTCTGTGAAGCGAGGGCTTAGCTATGGCGGTAGGGAGACACATATGGGGGAAGCCGATTTCAATCATTCCATTATTCTTTTTTAAGTGCGACATTTATTTCTTATTTTCTAAAGCGCTAGTGTTATGCCTAGTCGCTACTAAAGCTTTAATGTGGCACTTAATTAATGGAGCGCTGGTATTATGCCCAGTTGCCGACTGTTAAGACAACACAAGACGAACAAATACAGCCATGGGCACGGCGGGATTTGAACCCGCGGGCAGTAGATCGCTGCTTCGGACCGACGTCTCGTGTATGAAGTGATCAATTTACATTTTCCAACAGGGATAATCAAAATTGTTGATAATTTTCGCAGTGGCAGAAGGGCATTCGTCACCTTCAATGGGGCTTTCTCTGATAAATTTCCAACTAAATCAGTTGTACCTCAAGGCTCCATTCTTGGACCGTTTTTCTGCAAAGTTTTCATTGCACACATCTCAGGAATTTCAAGCGATTCACCCAGAGGTGTAACTGCTGTTCTGCGAATGTGAATGTTATCCTATCTTATGCGAATGATATCCTCTCTTGTAACTCCCAGTATAACCCACACTTTGTAGCAGCAGTGTTGCAAAGGTACGCAAACCAATTAATTGCACATTATGTAGAATGGGCGTACAGATAAATGCCAGCAAAAATGAGCTAATATTTTTCAGATGTGACCACAGGGACTTCAGAAAGAAACTTAAAACTCTCGATAAAGTCAAAATTATTATTTATCATCAGACTATCATCACTTCGAAGACCGCAAAATAGTTCGATCCTCACTGAAACCACAGCCACCATATTCAGTAAAGCTTCAGCAAGGCAGTCCTTGCATATCAACACATAGGTTGTGTCTTCAAGCCGAACTGTATGAATGAAATGTTTTTGGTAATTTGTTCACAGGTGCTTATTTTGTCCAGGAATTTACGAGGCGCAATTTGCTTTTTTTCGGCGGTGCTGCGGCGATCTATTGGGGCGGTCGCCATTTTGCTTTCTAATATTTTTTCCAAAGAAAATATTAATTTTAAACTTCAATAAAGATGTATGTAAAATTTCAAATCGATATCTTGAATAGTTTTTTTTTTTTGGTAGCTGTTTTAAAAAAGTTCATTTTGAGCAGTTTAACAGTGCACTAACCCCTTAATGAAGCAACGAATCTATTTGCTTCACTATAGAGCACTCCACCTCTGTTGTTCAATCCCAATATCCAAGGCCTGGATCTTAACGACTATAGCTGATCACATTCGTTACTCTTAATCTGAAATCGAATATAACTTCCCAGAAAATACAGTTCACCTTATCATGTTCCCTCAAGCTGATGGAGACGTCTTTAGAACACGAACTAACGTTATCTCGTCTCTTTAACACAATATCATTTCAACTCAGCAATAAAGCTGAGCTATCCAATATATCTGTTGAAAAACCAAAACAATGAAACGTTGGAGTTTCAACATATTAACCAAACAGGCACAACTTATAAGCCCATCATGACCTTAAAAAGTAGTTTCAGGTTATTTTTTTATTTATAGCACTCTTTCTTTTTCTTGTAAAATTATCAAAATATTTCTTCTTCAAAATATCTCTGGTACAATTATTAAAAGCACTAGATGGTGAACTGACACGATGGAAATATACAAATATAGTTTCTGCTGGCGCAATGGCCGAAGTTGAAATAAGGAACCTAAATCCAAGCGATTCAAGCTTTTTATCACAAAATTTTATTAAAAACGTGGGCGCTCAATTCTACACATATTAATTATTATAAATATTTTTGCTATCATTAATTGTATGTTCTATGTGGTACTCTCATTTTGTGCTTAGATTCGTACTCCCTGTTGCATTTTCTTAATTCATGATTCAAACTAAAAGGTTTACTTATATACCGCTCCTACATCGAAACAATATGATTTCATCAACTTCGACTACTATTTTCTCGAATCAGGCAAACTAGGGCCCTTGAGCATTGCCTATACAAATTTATTTCACCATAATCTCCCACTCATTCAACAATATCCTTAATATCTGCACTCTGCCTACTAGCTCAAGGAACAAAGAAAGCTTTCCATATTTCCGAACCCAGGAAATATCAAGGCTTCCATTTCCATTATTTATGATGTACGAATATTATATTACCTGTGCGGCCCCAAAGCAAACTCTACTGAGAAAGTAAAGCTGAACATTCAAGGCCATGATTCGTCTTGAATGCGCTGGCGTGGGTCGAAGCCGTGTCCTTACAAACTTCCGAGAATTTCATGCTATTCTTTCTGCTCATTGGATATCTTCATCAGAGTTCTTTCGATCACTCGCTATCATTAAGAAACCGTATGATAAAGTCTTTCAAGTTAAAGTGAATGTCAACCGCAATAAAATTACGTCGCATTATTAATTAATAAATGACATTTAAATAACACCGATACAGTGAAAAACAATTACGCTCCTAGGCTGAAATGGTTTTTTTTTTAAACTTAGAAAATTAGCTACGGACACTGACAAGCCCAAGCAAGGATCTATAATTTACGAGCATATCTGTCTGTATAAATACACTAGACTAGGAGTTAGGAATGTAGGCAGGGCGTTTATGAGCCATTAAAAGCAGTTTATGGTGTAACGTTAGATGTTGAGGAAATTTTAATGGCAAAATTTTAAATTTGAGAAAGGAAGCAACATCATGATAGCAAGTGTAGGCGGTAAGTTGATGTTTTCGCGATTTAAATAATATAGTGCTTTGTGTGGATAATATTTTCATGATATTCAAACAACTTTTGCGAGGATAAAAAAGATGAATATTTGATATTCATTACTTTCATCAAAATCTAATATGTAATGCATTAGTCTAAAAATGATTTATTTTGAAAAACCGATTCTACTTATAGGTTTCTTCGCTTGTATATTCTTATAATTTTAGCGGGAGAGTCGGCAATCAAGTTGTTCTAAAGTTTCTATTTGAAAACTAATTTCCCTTCTTTAGAAGCTACGTATATAGTAATTTCTAGACAAATATCGATATTAGAAGAATCATGTGCACTTTTCTTTATTGTCTACTGGAAACGTATGTAATATCTAGTGATGGGCGCTTCTGTTGTTTTCAGAAAACGAAAACGAACTGTTTTTTTCCAAAAATAACTGTTTTTTAAAACTTTTTGAAAACTTTTTTCACTCGACCAGCAGCAGATTGATACTGGGTGTTACAATTAGTGATGGGCATTTCTGTTGTTTTCAGAAAACGGAAGCTATTTGAAAAAAAGCAGTTTGAAAAAAACAGTTGGAAAAAAACAGTTTTTTTCAAACTGCTTTTTTTCAAATAGCTTCCGTTTTCTGAAAACAACAGAAATGCCAATCACTAATTGTAACACCCAGTATCAATCTGCTGCTGGTCGAGTGAAAAAAGTTTTCAAAAAGTTTTAAATAACAGTTATTTTTGGAAAAAAACAGTTCGTTTTCGTTTTCTGAAAACAACAGAAACGCCCATCACTAGTAATATCAACATTTATACATTTCAAACAAGATATGAAGAATTTTTAAATAATCCACAATATTTTCAGTTTGAGTCTTCATAAATATCATTAATCAAAATACATAGATGTTAATACTATAAATAAAATATTGTCTATTGCTGTTAGTATTCGGTCAATTGGGGTGTGAATACATTTTTCTTGGCACATTCCAGTTTGCATTGTTCGGATTTTTTCACCAGAATCATATTTTCTCTTAATAACCGTAGGGTCACACTGGGAGCTGTTTTCGAGTTCCTGTTGAGCTACATACACTCAGAGTCATAAGTCTACAAGCAACCAATAAAAAAATGTTATTTAGAATATTTTACCAAAAGTCAACAAATTAGCAAACTCAGTTTTTATTTTTCTGATGAAATAAACAATGCACAGGGTCGACGCCAAATTTCTTTGCACGTGTTCGCAAAACAGCCGAGATAACAGTACTTTTGTTCTTCAGCGTAAAATAACAAACGATCAAAAGTTTACAAACGGTCATTATTGTTGCGATCTTGCGAGCGTGCAGAAGGTAATTTGCTTAAAATGTTGATTGCATTTTATTGATATATTAATTGATCAGATAGCTGGAATAAAGTCTCTTGTTTTTTTTTTTTGTAGAAAAAAAAGCTAAAATTTTTATTATGGAATCTAAAAAGAAAGAAATAAGTGTCGGCGAGAAGGAAATCATCATTAAGCTCTGGAAGGAAGGGAAAACAAACCGAGAAATCGGACAATTGGTTGGAAGATCGCACTGCTGTGTATACCGTAATTAAAAATTTTAAAACTACCGGAATGATCACGTCAAAACCTCGTTCTGGTCGCCCACCGAAGCTGAATATATATTTAAATAAACCGTGAAAACCGCTCAATATTGAATGCAGTGAAGAATAATCCACGCTTGAATGCATTGCAAATTGCAAATGATGTTCAACAAAGATTTGCTAAAAATATTTCTGTCGTTACTGCACGACGAATTTTGAGACGGTCTGGTTTTCATGCTAGAGTAGCACGAAAGAAACCGCTTATTTCTATAATCAATCGAAAAAAGCGCATAGCTTTCGCAAAAAAATACTTAAATATGCCTGAAGAGTTCTGGAACAACGTAGTTTTTTTTCCAATCGCCTACGTCAGACTATTCTACATCCTTCTTTTTACAGAATTCACCGAAAATTTATGTTTCAAATCACCAGGAGGGTTAGGGTCATGTCAACCAGGAAACAAATATTTTTTTGAGTCTCCTCTTCGCCGGCCTGTACCTATTTCAATTTCGATTTTTTTTTGTCTTTTGAATACATTTTTATACTTTTAAAATGTTAATAAAAAAAACTGATAAAAAAATAGACTAAAAATGTTCATTGTTTTTTTTATTGCGTCCGTATGTATAATCACCTCAAAATCGAGCCTATAGACCAGAAAACCCCCTTAAGCATTCTATGAAAATAAGAGGATATTCTACAAATGAGGCCAAAGATATCTACTAATTTTTCGGGTTAAGTTGCATTATGTTATATTATTTTGGTTTCCGATTTACTGCACCATTTTAGGACACCCTTTTTTTAGTTTTTTTGATCTATGCACTGAAAAATTCTACAGAACATGTAGCCCTATGTAATATAGCGCAGCATTTACGGTTATGTATACTATGAAATATAGCTGCCAGTGCTATGGTGTCTAACCTAAGTAACATGGCGCAGTATATATGGTCGCATCGGCTATATACATAGTACTCTGAGCTATGTATATATAAATATAGCTGAAAGCCAAATTCCCATAGAATATGAGCTTTTCTGCTATGCACATAGCCTCAGCTCTTATATAACATAGCCCCTACTAGTATGAATATAATCTTGGCACATATAATAAATAATAAAAATTATAATGTAATAAAATAAATAGCAATAGCTTTTTAATAAGCTCGTGCAGCCTAGTGGATAGAATGTCGGCTCTTTAAGAATAGGCTTACGGGTTTGAATCCGGATTGGAGTAGGATAAATTTTACTATAAATTTTGCATGTCAAAATTTTGTGTCAAAATGAATATAATGTAAAAATCCGTAAAAATAATTATAATTGAAGTAATTGAACGGAAAATCATTTAAATTAATCTGCTCTAATGTTTTTTGAATTATATATTTTTATAACGTTTTCTATATACGAGATAGATGTTAGTAAGTTATCCAGAACCATATTCTATCCTTACGGAAAACTCGAAGGGAAAATTTATACGAAAAACCTACGCGGTTCGTGGTTTTGCCTTTTCCTGGTCGACGAATATTGCTACCACATAATTACCTATATCCAATGATTGACTTACGAACGGAACCCGTCAAGGGTAGCCGCAATAGTGCTGCTATGCTCCTGGAAGCCATACTACATTGAAGCTAAAGCTGATGTTTCTTTAAATTATTAATTATTCGAGCATTTATGACTCTTTCAAACAATTTACTTAACACACTGGTGACAGCTATTGGACGATAATTTGAACGATTCAAAGGATCACCTCCTTTAAAAACTGGTATTAATCTCGACAATTTAAGGCATACTGGGAACTTACCGGCTTTTAAGTGGCTGTTTATGATTTCTACTAAAACCTTAGATATTTATTCTTTAAGGGGGTAGTACCGGTTATAATTTCGAAAAAATCTTTTTTTTTTATTTTACACTTTTCAATTTATTATACCTTCAGAAATCACGTCTCAAAATTTTATTAAGATATTCCCAAAAATAAAAAAGTTACGGCAGACCGCTGCTTTTAATTACTGCGAGAAAAAAGATGAAGAGCACTAAATCAGGCGGAAAAAGCGGCAAAGGCAGCTTCAAAAGAAGCGCGTTTGGCCAAAAAAAAAAACTGCCCAACTAGCTTAAGAGGACTCAGGAGCACTTATATATGATCCAGGGATTGCTGACTGAGCAATTGCAAGTGATAAAAATATATTTTTTAAATAATATTCAATAAATAAGTGGAAAAAAAATTTCAACGCCTTTTTCTCGAAATTACGTTTTTTCAAACTGCGGACACTTATTCTCCGGATTGACCGAACCGATTTAAATCAAATTTAGTGTGCTACTTTATTCAAGTATCCTGTGTGGTAATCTACCACAATATAGGCCAAAGGTCCACCCAAAAAAATTAAGCAAGCCAAACAAAGTGAAAAAAAATAGATTTTTCGAAAAAAAATTTCAAACAACCGCAATTTTTTTGTCAGGTTTTTAAGATATTGTGGTAGATTAGATAAGAAACATTCCTCTTTAAAATGCGGTATGGTTTTTTTGTTTCAGATTCTTCATTCTTGAGATTATCTGTCCGCAGTATGACGAGGAATTTTTCGAGACATCAACTTTGGTGCCCTCTATAAATAAGTAGAAAAATGAAAAAAAAACAAATTAATTTTTTTGTTATCTCCTAGAGTGTATTTTAAAATTTATACATAATAAAGGAGCTGAAAAAAATACATTGAAAATTAGGCTGTTTTTTTGCATTCTAACCGGTACTACCCCCCTAAGCGTTTTGATGTCTTCTGGAGTTATATTATCGATTCCAGCAGAAACGACGTTTTTTAAATTGCCGATTATTTTTTAAATTGTCGACACTAGGCATTGTTGGTCTCAAATATATATTAGATATGTGACTTGGCATTGAACAATGACGTTGTTCAGATATCTGATGAAAATGTTGCATGATATCTGACCCAATCGGTGCAAAATATTTATTTAAATGTTCCGCAATTGACTCACTAGAGGAGATCAATGATCGATCCATTAATCAGTAAATCTTTGATGCTTGATGTGGTTTGAGCTGTGCCTTTTATGTTTTTACCAGTTCATTTAGCATTTTCCAGCATTTAGCGATATTTCCGCTTGAAGCTTCAAATCTTTTAGTATAACATTTTTTTTCTCTGTGTTTACTATTCGATTTGACTGGCTTTTTAAATTCTGGTAGTTTTGTCGTTTCACCACACAGTTGGCATCTGCTTTCCACATTTTATATGCTTTTGGCTTACTCCTGGATATATCAATAATGCTTTTTGAGATCCAAAATTCATGTCGAGCCCTTACCTGCTTACTAGATAGATTTTGCTTTAATTTTAGCTTCAGATAGAATTCTCAAGAGTTCCTCAATATATATATGCAGTTTGCTGTTCAATTCTTGCGACACATATTTCACGAACTCGATCTTGTTGACAGTGCTGATCGTTATTTTTTTCGGAGGTAATATTTCTTTAACGAAAGTCCCGATCACAATATGCAGCACCTTATGATCTAAGTCTGGTCATTCATCATCATTATGAGTAACTCGTTCCACCAGGTCTGAATTTCTTACAACAACATGATCAAGTAAGGGCTTCGAGGTTTCAGTAACACGTGTCGGTCTGGTCAAATTTATTTGAACTGCATTGTTGTATGCAATAATATCTTCATAGGCTTTTTTAACATTTGACGAAGACAAAAAGTAGATGTTTGTGTCGGCTAAATATTTTCATGTGATGAATTTGTGGATACACAAACATATACACATATTATTCTCACATGTCACTACTCACCACACTACTTGACATCAAACACACCACACCAATATTTTAACAACAAGTAGGCTAAGTTAAAAAATGAAGTTTGGTAAAAAAAATAAATAAAACAGTGAGATTTTTGCATTGTCAATGATAATAAAAGTTAAGGAGTTTGTAATTGTTACAGAAACACATGTTTAACCCTCCGAGAACACACCTATTTTTTCTATCATCGAGAACAATTGGGGACAAATTGACCCCAACCACTTTTGAACGTCTATAGAATGGCCGCCACTGAAGATTTTCATTTGAAAAAATTTGTAAGTGTTGTTTGAGACCTCTTTTAGTAATGTTCATACATTAGAAGTGCCTTAAATGTCCTGAACATACCCAAAAAAATTCGAGAACAAACAGTTTTGTCGAAAATCAGCTTTTTTACAAAAAAAAATGAAATACATTTTCAATATTTTTGGCTAAAAATTTAAGTGGATACTCTCAAGATATGACAAAATTATAAAAAAATTAGCCCTATAGTGGCCCTTGAAAATGTATTTATTTTGTATATTTACGGTGGCGATTGTGAAGATTTTAAAATTTTTCATATTTAAAAAAACATCATAACTTTGTCCATTTTTAATATTTTGAGCTGAAAATGTATATGGATACTTCCCAGACATAGGAAAACAATAAAAAAAAATTAGCCCTACATAAAGGGTTGCAAAAAAGGTATAATCTTCTGAATAATCAGATTCTGATTGCTCCGAGACATGGTCGTCTTCGGAGGAATCAATGTCGCCAAAATTGTTATCATTGTCTTCAGCTAACAAATTATTGCGTACACTAGAACGCAGATTATACGCTATAGTCCTAGAAACAACAGAATTAAAACACTTGCAAACTTATTTTTTGGCTTTTTTAAATTAATCTGTCGATTTATAAAGTAAAAAAAAATTTGAGTTTTTACCTCAAAATTGACGTCGAGTACAGATGGGGTCTATTGACCCCTTGATTTGCTTCAAAGGCTTATCAACGACGACTAAAGATTTGGGACTGGAAGCGAACGGTGTAAACTTATAGTCAAGACACAGAAATATATTTAGGAGCCTATAGTACTCCTCTTTTCCCGCAGCCCTAAGCGTTGCGATCGGTCAAAAAGGTCTCTGGGGTCAATTTGACCCCCTGTGTTCTCGGAGGGTTAAAAATAAATTTATTTGACATTAAATAAGTCTTTGTCTTTTTAGCCACAACTAAGAAAACTTCTTCCCACGAGGTTTCCTTTTCCATTTCCACGAGGAAAAGGAAATCCAAATCAGAAGACGGAAGATACGTAATCTAAATTATGTTATCTAAAAATTCATGTGTAAAAATTCATGTGAACCTTAATTTTCTCCAGGTCCAGTGTAAGTTACTTACTAACTCCTGTTAGTTTTAACTGGATGCTACTTATTTTTACTGTATACTGCTTAATGTTTCTGTATGTTATTTTTTAATCCATCCAATTTGTATTTCGACGGCTGAATAAGGACTAAATATTTAAAAGAAACTACGATCCATTCCTCATGGTATTACCCTACACACAAATGTTCGTGAAAATTTAAAATGCCCCAACACAAATCACAAAAACGAGGATTATTTATTTTGTATGACAAATGAGTAATTTAGGTTGCTGTATGTCCAAGGCTCAATTCTACAGAAAAAAAATCCTGCAATTAATTTTCGCTAAATAAGTCAAATCAACGATAAAGCCTGTCAATAACATAAGCTACAACACGAGCACGACCTCACTCATTTTAATTTTAAGTCCTTTCGCTAAAAAGCCACACAACATCCTTGAAGCACTTCAACATCTACTTCAGGCACAAAAATTATGTTTCTATTATACTTCGTTTCCCGATCCGTTGGATTTCAAAAAAAATATTTCTTTAGATAACTTTACAAAGGTCACCATTCCTCCAAGGAAATAAATAACAAATCACATTGTTGAATGGAAATCACAAAACCGAAACAACCAAACAACGCTACCTCCACTGTTTTCGCTGCTGCTTTCATTTCACAGAAATCTTCCAGTCAAGGCAGAATTTTACGCCTACATATCCTGCTAGCATGCTGTTTGATGATTCAGCGAAAAAATGAATACTTCGTCGACTTTGACTTTGTTAGTCTGCCTATGATTTCAAGCACCACAGCGCAAACTGCCAGCACAAGGACATGATATCAAAATTTTACCATTCATTCTGTTGTGAATTCAGATGTCTATAGGAATCTACGTATATCGTGTACGGATATTGCGATAGCGATTTTTGCTTCCGAATCTATACGACGATGAAACTTTATGTTCGACGGCACACATACTAACACTCGCATCGACATACTATTTATCTTTGTATGGCTTTGAACTGTACTCAGAATCGAAGTAAAAAAATTCGCTATTTCAATTTAGACGAAACGAAACCAGCTTTTGCTGGAACTTAACAAATCTAGCCATGAAAGCGTAGGACGCTATGCAGCAGCTGTTTTGCAAAACATCACTAGAATCGCACTGTAGGCAGCACAATATGATCGTTGTGGGTTTTATCGGTGCTGTTACCATCTTTCTCTACGACCGTTTCACAAATCCGTCGAGAAATTGATTTTGATGGCGCCGTCGCTAATGAAATGGAATTGACGCTATAGTTTTCGACTTTTTGTTTTACCTGAGTCGAAGACTGCGGTTGAACCGGTACAACGATCGTTCGATAAATAGTCGGCAAGTAAGTAGGTGTAGACATACCATATCGTTGAGTTATAAAAGACATTTAAAGAAATTCCAATTCTTTTAGGTAATGACATGAGAATCGGAACATTATTATAAGACGTTTCTTCTTTTATTACATTGCCGGGAGTTATACGAGCTCGAATATTTGCCAGAATTGACATGTTCTAAAACGCGCCCAGCGTGGGTTGACCGCAAAATTTCACCCAATTTTAAATTACGAACTCACGGAACAGTACTAATAGATGAGTCGCGTATAAACCACTCTGATTTACAATGACCTGAATCAATTGTCACTTTGTTGACGCGGATAATTGCTTTTTGCTACTGTGTCTGCCCTCCGCAAATACAACCTGTATGAAACTTGATCTTTTCATATTGGACATTTGTATTCGTTCAGCATAATACAACAGAGGAAGCAATTTGTGTTGTGGGATGGGTATTATCTGTTTGCATGCATGTGCACATGAGTCAAACGGGTGGGTCTCTCACTTACAGAGTTCAGAAAATGTTTTTAAAAACTCTCTCGCATCATTTCATTTAATATTTAATTGCATTTTTTATTGCATCTCATATTTGTATTTAATTATTTTGTGCATTTGCGTAGTCACCATTTGCCTTGGTAGGAGAAAAGGTGATATAATTTTTAGGCAAAATCATTCATCATTCATATGTACTGAAACTTTCATGCAGAGAAACATTAAGTTTCATTTTCGAGGCAAACAAAAGCAGCCTTTGGCTCTAGTTCTGAAGTCTGGTCATATTGTTCACATCATTCACCTGAAAGACATGCTCCAGGTTTCTTTGCGAAATTTTTCGCTTGACATGTGTCAAAACTTGTGGTGGACGCAGGCGATAAAGGCTTCTCAAACCAAACAGTTTTCCATTTATAACGAATTTTTAAAACTACTAGAGTTCCCATGATTAATAATTGAATTCAAACGACTAGACTCCAGTTATTTTGTTTTGTGCAGTTATTTTGAGGTCTTGAATAAAATATTCTTTGATTCCCATTTCAAAAAATCAATTTTCAATAACGATAGGCTTACACGCATCAATATTATTTTAATGTTAAATCTCTTTCTATCAACAACCATTCCCGATTTTTTTCAGGGAGTACATCTCGTCGGGAATAATTTCGAATCTGTAATCTGCAATCACATCAAGAAAATATTTCATATTACATGAACACTGTTCGTTCAAATGTTCAGAAAATCACGTTAAAATCAAACATAGTCATAACTTATCAAGGATATGAGCTCTACCGAAATCACATGCACGAAAACTTTTCACCTTCGATCATCATCTCGACGCCACAATCGAATTGGAAAATTGAATTTCACTCAGACGACTAGACCATTTTCGCGTCCCCAGGAAATTATTTCGACTGTACATTGCAGATACGACGTTTTGGGAATTCGAATATTACCAAGCCTTGGACGAGATGTTGATCATCGAGCGAGGTATCCAGTTATCGAGAGATGGAAACACATTTGCTAGCACGTGTGGAAAATATGTAATCGATATGGGAAAACATTCAATGTCACAATGATTCTGGCCGTGCCTGGCCTTATATTGGACCGACAAATCTGTTCTTCTTTAAGATGAGAAGATCATATCATTTTCAATCACCTTCATCATTTTCGAGTGAGTTTAGTAGGGTTCCTTTAATCGAATGATGGAACCGATGCCGCACAGAATGTAAACATTTATCATGCCGCTCATTAGAACGCTTCTCGTCTGATAAACATCCGCTGATGAAAGACGGATGAATCTATCTTTGTGCATTCATTTCGAGAGTGTGTATCTGATGGTGATGCGGGATGAGGAAAACGAATGAGGACAACAGTGACGATGAGTTAATTTGAACAAAAACAAATAAAAAGAGTTATTCACAGTGAAAGTTTTTCTGCAAAATGCGAATTTCAATCTTATATTGAGATTGAGCTTTTTACCTTCTGATATCAAATGAAACAGCTCGATTCCGGTCTCAACATTTCCGTAGATAGATATTTCTGACAAGGATCGTGTAAATTGTATTACACATACACTGATGAACAAAAAATTAGGCCCAACGATGTTGTAACCAACGCATTACATTCCACGCATTTGTTTCTGTGGTGTTCTTACTTATACCTATTTTGTTAAAACTCAGGCGAGTTCATAATAATTTTCTCTTTTCATGTGCACACTATCTTTTGAAGCGTCTGTGAATTATAAAAAGTGAAGAAAAAAATGTTCTTTTACAAATTTCGGTAGCCTATTGAGTTCAAGATCATATTTCAGCTAGTGATGTACAAAAAAGCACGCCACACTCTTTTACAACGCCACAAAGTTGAGATGAGAAAACAGTCTCAATTTGGTGTCGACACATTTCGAACCACTCATTCGGATGAGTCAATCAGTGTGATCAAATTAATCAATTGTGTCAATGAGTTTTTGATTGAAGCATTATGTATGTTTGAAACAGGATCACATTTCAAGTCTTTATTTGAAGAAAATATTTGAATAAATGGCGAAAAATTGACAAACATAAATGCAACTTCATTGTGTTCAAAATACAAAAATAAAGCTGAAAAATGTATCTTAGCTTATTTTTTTTTTTCTACTTATAAATTAGCATTCAAAGATAATGTTTTTGACACTTTTTATGAACTAAGCCGGCCACTCGCCGAACATATCATTTCACAGGAGACAGAAAAGCTCGTGTAGTTTAGAGCGCAAAGCACATGCTCCTGACGTGTAGGGTCGTTGATTCGAACGCAGGTTTGGACGAGTTTCGAGTTCACCTAGCTCTGAATAGGTTTTTGAGATAATTAGAGGTAAAATGAGTCGTTGAACCAATCACTCCAAATTCGTATTCACATTAATTCCAAATTTGTGAATAAAGTTGTCTACCAGCTTCAACCCCTGCACCAAACAAGGTTTGTCGGGGATTACTTTACTTTTACAGGACAAAGCAGAGCAAACGACTCCTACTGTTTTCAACATTATCTCAAAGAGCCGAGGATATACTTGCTTCCTTTCAGACCACAATAACCGAATCTGCTGTTAGTTCTTGCTGAGCGAATATATTTCGCATTCATTCGTTCCTGAAGCAGCATAAAAAAATTGAGTTGAAAAATAAAAGTTGAAATCGAGGTCTCACGTCGCTTAGCATTTCGTCAAAGTTCTTCCAAAGAAGTAATGATTTAAATTGAATTGTTTTTGCGGGATGATTAAAATTGAAAAAAAAATTTATTTATCTTAAAAATTTTATTTGACAAAATGGTTTCGAAAGCATTCTCATCAGACACCAGCACACAGTGCATACTTGACTGGTGTGACCACTTGCAAACGATCGAGTTTCCCGTATCACTTATTCTCCGCTTTGATAAGCTTTAGAGACGATATACGTTGTCTATGTTGATTTATAGACAAGAAGGGAACCATGATCACAAATCAATAGCCTTTATGAGTAATGATTTGCTTGCTACTGCTCTATTTTGACGAGGAGCTATAAAGAGGCTAGTGGCAAATTAATTTTGCATAACAATTTGTTATGGACTGCATCAAAGGTAGACGCGTCCAAACCCGTTTACCTCTTAAATTGAGTGTCTAAATATACCGCGCATTAACACAAACCATTACCTTTGCATGAACTTATATGAAAAAATTTCCTATCATCAATAAGTTCTGCAAATTGACAAATGACAGCGTCTAAAGTAACCACCACTCTTAGAAAATAATTATTTGCTTACTTTTAAGTACTCTGCCCCCACATAGTGTCAACGAACGCCCAGAGGGTTCCAAAAAAATCACCTCAGCCAAGATACAAACATTTTCAATTTGCATTTGGTACACTCTACGCAGTTCACACCAACATTCAAGTCAATTCTGCGCTAGAGCTTAGTGAGGAACTCCGACATGGAACACTCGACACAAATGATTGCTAATGAGTAGTGATTGTCTCATTTATGTCATATTCACATCAATTGATTGCCATATTTCGGTTGCCTCGCTCATTTAGTTACAGTGTTCAGAACGTGCTTTTCACAAATTCTCTGATATATATTCATACAATATTTAATTACAATTCAATTTATCCATCTCTACTGTGCGTACAAAAAAATGTCGGCCACAGGGAACAACACATGATCACGAGTGAAGTAGCGCTTTGGAAGCAACTCACTCAGAATAGAATGTGTCGACACACGAATTGAGTGCGAGTGATCGACCCAGTTTGATTGCTCCATTAATTTGTTATCCTTCTCCACCGCACAGTACTTCCAGTTTAAGTGCTATGCACATGTCATTATTCCCAGACTTTATGCCTGGACATCACACAGTATACTGGGAGGAGGTAAGTTCCCTTACTTTTTTGGCAAACACTTTTTGGGAAAAACTTACTTGGTGGAAGAAAATTTGCGGGAAACCAGAAAAGTAATGGAACAGATTTGAAGTAAAAACTTACAAAACAAAAAGAAGAGGCAAAATTCACGTTTTTTTCAATTTTTTTTATTTCACATTTCAAGAAAAAGCCAGCAGGAAAGATTCAGATGAATTCTCGTAAGATGAAAAAGTTAGCGATCAGATCTAGTATTGTGCGGCACTGTAAAAATGTACTATGTGATGTGTGCTGTTTTGCTTTGTTAGCTTCAGCTTAAGTAAGGATTGTAGGTGCCACCTGCTCAAAATGTTGAACAAGCTCAGAAGAAAAGGGCAAAAAATTCGCATTATAACTAAAATTGGTAGATGAACTACAAATATGGTTGCCAGAGCCTTAAAGTCCTTGAAAAATATTGAAAATCTTGGAAGAAAACGAGAAACAAACGAACGGAGCGAAACCTGACCATAAACCTTCCGAAAAGAGACCGAAAAATGACTAGATCAAGCGTTTTGAAGAAATTGGATTTGAATATTAGCGCAATAACATTTGGAAGAATGATAAATCGCAGGGTAGATCACCATAAGAAGCCCCCTTCTAACCAAAAAAACAAGACAAAAGTCGAAAGAATCAAGTTTGCTAAGCCTCGTCAAAAATGATGCCAATAAGTCGAGGAAAATTGGCGGAATGTGCTATGGCCGGACGAGATAAAGGTGGATTCGGGGGTCCATGACTTATTAGATGTCCCACCCAATAATGTTTCGTTTTGAGCCAATATATACTACGCTGCAAAATGATGAGACACCGCTCAAATTTTCCTAGTTTTCAGAAACTATAAAGAACTGAAAACCCTAAGTATTTGCATTATTAAGCAAGTGAAAGGTTATTGAAATTTCAATGGAAAAAGGGATTCTCCAATTACTTCTTAATTAGTTTTTAAAGATCCTTAACAATTGGCTGCTACAAAACGATAAGACAGATTTTAAAGTCTCGCAGTTTTACAATTTTTTTGGGTGAGTTTTTATCATGGCAATATGGCAAGTAGCGTGGATTCTTGAAATAAAACGCGTGAAGACAGTTTTAACTGTGTTGTAAACAGTTTTTTTGTGAAAGATGGTTCAAGGAAAAAAAAACTCACGGAAAAAGTTAAAATAACACGATAAGAGTGTGGCGAAAATCACTACAATCATTAAAAGGAGACGGTGTGTAGTGATGAATCTTCTCGGAGATCCTGAAAATTATGGAAAAAGGAAGTGCCCAGCCCGACCACATGCTCTAAGTCAACGAGAAGAACGTTCGTCCAATTCAACCAACACTGCAAGCAAGCCGCTTAGGAAGCTGAAGTTAAAGCAAAAATTTGAAACGTAAAAATAACTAAAAATAGGGCTAAACACTTAAATTTTAAGAAAATGATAAAACTACCCCCGCTAACGGTAGGACCCAAAGAAGAGAGAATTCCCGGTTTGCTCGTGAACATATTCACTGGAAAAAGCGATGTCGAAGAGTAATTTTTATCGACGAAAATCATTTTTATTTGTCGCATTATTTCCACGATTTGAGAAAAGATCCTTTGAAAAAAATCAGACGTTAAACGGTTGGAGGTGGAATTATGGTTTGGGTCGTTTCTATGTTTAAAGAAAAAAAAACATCAATTAGGTTAATTTCGAGTAAAATGAGAAGAGGGGATTTATAGATAGGAGATCCAGTAGATTGGAATCAGGATTTTTTACCCAAAGACCTCTAAATGAATTTTTGTCAACTAAATCCTATTGACGCTTATATATTCAACCAAATTAAAGGCCACACATTCGCAACTTAGTATTAAATGATAGTCGCTATATGCCTATAAATACAAATTTATCTACACATAACAAATAAAAGCTAGCAATTCTAACTTTATCGAAACAAAATATAACCTCTGCATTATTTCTATGCAGACAACCCAAAAGCATCTTCGCTTCAAATCTATTCCAGCAGTTAACTTCAATCAACTTCCAAGTTCTACTTTCTACATGAGATTTAATCCAAAAATAATAAACAAAGATCAGGTTCAAAGTCACATGTTCCCCATTTCGAATACGTTTTGAAAAACAAAAATAGTCCGTGAAAACAGACATTTTGAGACAATAACGAACACATGATGCAGCCACAGAGATCCGTCAACGGGGATGATGATGAAGAGTAAGTTGATGCTTGGGCTTTGTCATGTCTGCTTTGCGTTTTGTTTGATGTTTTAATCCGGGAAATGAGTTCTGAAGCTGAGGGAAGACAAACGGATATAATATAGCACATGTGCATCTGTGGAGATGCTACAGTGAATCGATCAAGTAAGGTAATAAAGGATAATATGTAAGTACATATTAAGACAGTTATATGGAAAACGAAAGCGGACCATTTCTTGAGATCACACGATTACCGCACTTCCCCTTCAATAGGTCAATTGTTTGACCAGCTGTATGGCATGTGACACCATTTTGTTGGATCTACATATAACTGATTTCACGTCCATCTAATTCTGGCCAAAAATAGTCTTCCAACATGGCACGATAGCGAACTTCATTGACCGTAACGTTTTCATCAGCGAAAAAATACGGTTCAATCACAACTCCGGTATGAAATCTACACTACACGGACTCTTTTTGTGGTTGTAATGGAGTCTTTTCAAGCAGATGTTGGTTTGTGTGCTGTCATTTTCTCATTGACAGAGGCATTAAGCCAAAAATGAGCTTCAAAACTGAAGATGATTTTTCGATGAATTTCAGGATTCTCACTTTTGCAGAACCAAATCGGAGAAGTGTTGCCACTTCAAATGGTAAAAGTATAAGCTAATATTAGTACCCAAAATTCGTCCCGAAGCACTTACGAGTGCAATATTTTGGGTACTTTGACCAGTGCATTTTCCGACTGGCACAGGAACATTGAATAATCAATATGTTGATTCGAATTTTATCCACTATAGCACAGTCTGTATGGTGGGACGATTACTACGACCGAAAATTGGAGTAAACACTCTTAAAGTTTGTTTGGTAATATGTAATTTTAAATAATTTTGGTACTAAATTTTAACAATTTCCAAACGTCGACCTTCGTTCACTTTACTATGATAAAAATATCAACGTTAACAAACGTTTTAACATTAACAAATCATAGCGACAGTTGAGGGGGTCCGTTTGAATCAAAATACAAAATTGTTATGGTACATAAATAATTAATAAATAAATAATTAATTCATAAAAATTGAAACATAAATAATTAATTAATGCAAAAAGAAAGTTTGCGTCTAAAAAAATTTAAGAACTGCTTAAGGCTTTAGGGTCAAACATGCTGATAAAGACGACATTTTCGTCATACCAATTTTCACAGTAAATTCAATATGAATCAATTAGGTACTTCAAATTTTCACAAATTTTTTCTCCTACCTTCAACCCACACCGGGATACATTTTGACAGAAACATAAATAACAGTCATGTCAGCCAAAGCAATCCGGCGAAAAAATCGCATTTGGATTAGCATTTAATTCTACTAACCAATAAATCGTGCCAAGTAGGTGAAGGAGTTGTGACCCATGTGAGAGGAGTCAATAAACTTCAACGAAAATATTTAGTTTTAATTGTTGTCCTAGCGCTTTTCCAATATCGGGAAATTCGCCCCATTTGCTTAAAAATCCCTTGAATGCCAGTCAACCGACTCGAAGATTTCAGCTCGGCATCCTAGTCACCGCACCCTCTTGCTCCACGTATGGAAAGTATGTCACAGGGGGTGGTCGACGTCATCGTGACGGAACCATCCCCTAGTTAATCAGTTGTGCGCGAGGTCACATCTTCTATCCACGCAAAACTGGGTTACAATTTTACTAGAGCAACAGCAACTTCGGCGACTGTTTTCCACGCCTGAGTAGTCAACCGTACCGTACGGTGTTTCGGTCTTGCACTGCTGCAGTCATGCATTGACAATGCATACAGATTTATTGAATTTCGTAGTAGATACAGGCAGACTGAATATAAAACCACGGAAAACACTACGAAGCGTTTCAGCTTCTGCGAGAGTCAGGGCAGTTATCAATAGATGCCTATTTCGGCAATTCTTCTTAACAAATAAATTTTGGGTAAGGGAATTAAATACTCACACGAAATCAACTTAATCCAAACATGTTTTTGGCGAAGATTGATAACTGGAACGAGTTACAATTTTCCAATTCGCAGCAAACAAACAGGATGAGACGGCGACAACGACCCAAAATTAAATCACGTGGCGCGAGCTAACTACGAGCGAGACGAAACTATCACAAGAACTACAAATAAGACCGCGACACAACTAAAACACTACACCATTGGTAACGATACTCGTCCCGTCAGATTTTCTACGACCGTTCGCTCTCTCAAAACACTTCATTCACTCTTCGCGAATTCCCCTGTACATCTCCAGCTCAGTACATTCTAGTTCCTTCCCCGTTTGCTTTACTGAGGCGAAAAAATGTTTTCCCTTTTTCGACGACCTCACGCAGTTCCACCCTTTTTTCGTTTTTCGCAGTTTTCAAAATAAAATTTTGCAACTACACGACCTACACAAGAGCACTTACAATGCGAATTATTATGATCTCAGATTGCAAATTGATAAAACAAATCAAGGTGGTCACAAATCGATCCGGAAACAAGAACTAGACCTGAACTTGGAACGATGTCGTCAAATTACTTCAAACGAATGCGACGAAAAAAATCATGTTTTCAAGAAAACCGAAGAAAATCCGAATCACAAGCGGACAAGAATGGTCGTACTTGAAAATATGGCGAATCGGACACGTTTTGGTATGCTTAGCGATATTTAATTCGAGGACTTTACTAGAGTTTTCACTGAATTTACACTGGCACGACGTGATCACACACCCATCGTTCACCTCGCCATCTTCGTTTTTGACAGTTCTTCGCGAGAAGCTCTCTGCTCGAGCAGTTCAATGGAAGTGTCCGACTTCCAGCGATTATATGGAAATGAAATTTGGAGTAGAACTGCACGGTAGGGATGGCATGGAAAAAAGGCGGGAAAGTTTGTTCAAATAATCTTTGTTTTCAGCGCGGTAGTTGAGCTGTTTGGAAGATTGTTTTTGTTAATGGAACTATTTCTCGTGGACAAACTTCGGTGCTCATAAAAATATTGTGAGGCTATATAGATGTCAATAATTAAAATTCTGTGTGAGAATCAACAATAATTGAAACCAGAGAGAAACTATGACAATCGCTTTTGTTTGAAAATGTTATTCAAATAAGAGTCTCCCGGTTTTTCATTTAAAAAAAAAACCTGTTCCAGGAGTTAAACTGATTGATATTTGACGTAAGCAACTTTAATTGAAATGATTGAATGAAAAACTTAAAGAAAATAATTTTAAATATTGAGTGAACGAATTTGATTCCAACTTTTTTGAATCGTCGTTGCTAATCCTGTTGTGCATGTCTCACTTCCGGCAACAATTGACAGCTTGATGTGACAGAGTGACAGTAAGCGCTCATTTTTCATGGACATTTGCTCCAAGCGCAAACAAATACTAACTTTATTCGGTTGAAAATAGCGAAGAATCATTTGTGGGAAGTTCTCGAACATTATTTATTACCGGCGGTGGTGTTCTTCCTGGAATTCGTGTACTTACTAATCCAGTGTGTCACATCGATGCCCAGAGTCAGCATACCGAACATGCCAGTGACGTCACCTGCACATGATAGGCTTTGGCAAGATCAAGGCCCAAAACGGTAAATTTGGGCTGACTGCCAGTGCACGATTTTTCGTTTGCTTGAAGCTGTGAAGCTGTCCAGAATCCGTTATCTCTCGCCATACTTCGTCCTTACGGATAGCGCACTGACCATCGATCAGTTTGCCATTCTTGTTAGTCATACCAATCACAACGATGAGAAAAGAAGACGCAGCTTTTGCATACATTTTCTTCCCTGCCTTCACAGATGGTGTCTTTGTGCCTGAAGCACTAACCACAGAGAGATATCTCTCGCTCATTCTGGAATTTGGAGTTCAGGAAAGCAGACATCGGCTTTCACTCCAGCCTTGCGTTTCTTCCGTCAGATTTGTCATCTGTGCTGTCTCTCCTTGCTTTTCAGCGTCATCGCTGATTTTCGATTTGTATAAGGAAGAATCGATTTCTTGTGCAGACTCGTCTATAGACGGATATAGCTTTCCCTGGTGCGCAATGTCCAATCGGCGTGGCTTTGCTCCCAGTCATCCGTCCAGGACATTTCTGCTACAAACTGACAGCCTTAGCATCACCAGCCAACCTTTCTCTCGCTGCTCCAAGTAAGATCAGAGGTTTCACTGTCTGACATCCTGTTTCCAGGGAAATGCATGCAGTTATTAATGCATTCGTCGGGAGCTTACTCCTTTTGCGCACCTCCTTACGTTGCTTGCGATTGAGAGCCTCCATAGGTTCTCGCAGGAACTTGCACTCTTGTTTTTTGTATCTCCTAAGTGCGTCTCGTTTACACTAGCCGGAGTTGCCTCTTTCAGTGCATCCCTACCCCTCTTTCGGGAGGATCTGGGAGAAAATATATTTTCTCTGGTGCGGCTTTAATCAGACTTCTAGCTAGCACTATACTCACCTTTCTATGTAATTAATTTTTGAGGTAAACAAGAATCATCATAATTCATTCGCCCCTGATATGACTCAGGTGCCAACTCACAGGCAAAAAAGATTTGGTGTTGGACCGTGGGTCACCCTACATTCGGCCTTCCCTGGCGGCCTACTAAACTGACGATTGACTATCATGATCACTTATAGATCCGACCTTGGATTTGTTGAGAGTAAGGATGGTCGTGTTAATCTGAGGGCTTGGGAGAATTAGACCCATGAAATTCATCACGACTTACCTTGCGGCTCGAGGAACATGACGAACTTTTTTCAATCACACCGGGGCGTCCAACTAAAACAAACAAGTTTTTGTTTTAACCTTGTTTTCAATCTTTTTCTGTATTTTATTTTATTATAATTATTTATAATATTTTCACTTGATAATTTTTCTTTAATAATATTAATTGGTTTTTTGTATCTATTTACTATATGTATCTGTAATCATTATTTTGTCCAACTCAATCGTTTTATCCTGTACTAAAGTACATCATCATATAGAGTTTGTAGAGCACATTCATCGAAAAAAGTGAATAATAAAACAGCAGCAAGATGCTTTTTTGAAGGTTTTTAAGATGTAGTTCGGTGCCTTTTGCGCAAAGCATAAAGTCATAGTCATATATAAGTGATGGAATCTTGTGGCTCGAAGGGATTTTAATAGAAATATAAGAATTTTCCTTCAAACCATGCCTTCACTAACTGGGCAGTGAGTTTTGCAAAAATATTTTCAATTTCCTTATTCAAACAAACAGCCATTGGAATATTTTACTTAATTAAATTTATCTAGTTCGAAACAAAGCGGTTAATATTTTCAAACAATTTTCAAAAAACAAAGGATGCCCTGTATTTTGTAACAATCCTATCTCCAATGTATGATGGCATTATTTGGGTTCTAGTGAGCGAAATCCGAAATCGCGAGGTTTTTTTTCTTCGGAACAAATTGAGAAATTCAATGATTGATACCATGCAACCATAAAATACATAGGGTCACAATTGCTTCCTTAAAAATAAATTTAAAAAAAAAAAACAATCAAAGCAATCGGAAACTTACGAAAACCATACGGAGCAGAATATAAAGATTCATAAATACAATTCGCAAGAAAACCATCAGCTCTCACATTTACTTCGATTTTATATATTTCGAACAACAAAATCACCGAGTCTTATAATGTAAAAAGGAAAATCTAAGAGGAGAAAATAATTGGAAATCAACAAAAAGGGGAAAACAATTTTGGGGATTATCACAGTGCGAAAACCAAAAAATTTACACACCTTTCCCATTAGCTCATTTTTTATTTAAATTTTCAAAAGACTAGAAAGAACGTTTCATGGTATGTTTTCATCAATTTTCCACTGTCACAATGAGTTTTTCTTCATTTGTCCCGTTTTTTTTGTTTATATTTTCGTCTATGCAGTCAAGCAGCAGAAATTTACAACTCGAATACATTATGTTTGATGACCTTTTCAAAAGACCATTTCCATTAACAATAGTTTAATTGCGATTCTTTTCAAAAAAGCAAGAAATAGATAATTGTTGTCTACTAAGTAGTAATAGGATAGAAAGAATTAAGGATTCTTAGAAATAAATTATACAATATAAAATTATGTCAAATAGTTTTGTTTCTATTCAATTTTTTAATTTTTCGCAACATTAAAAAGAAGGAAGAGTTGAAACCCTAAAATTATACAAGTAGATTACACGGCGGTTGACAATTTCATTTATTTTTGCTTTGTTTTTCTATTTTTCTATACTCTTTTTCTAAATATCTATTTTTTCAGTTTTATAAGTAAGGTTTTGTTGTAGTTTTAGTTATTTTCAAATATTATATGGATAAATGAAATAGAGGATCGATTGAAATTGTTTTGATTTTTGATGTTTTTATATTGTGTTTTTTTCTTTATTCTGGCGGTGTTCAAGTAATTAATAGTAATTAAAAGTAAAGAAGTGGACAATATTCTTCTTGCTGGTTGCTCCTTGTAGTCTAAATATGTTTTGCTTTAGTTTGTTTTGTTTCTTCTACCTTTTTTGTCGTTCTCCTTTAGTATTTGTTTTTGCTTTTGTTTTTCACTTCTTGTTTATGTTTTGCTGTGTTCCTTATAATCTCCTTAAATTTATTCTTTATTTCCTTGTTACTTTCAAGTTTTTTTTTTGTATTCGCTGTTGTTGCTGTTCTTTTCTGTTTTTTTAGGTTACTGTAATGGCGACAATCAATATGACGACGTGATAGATACGACGACGACAACGACGACGAAGAATAAAGAGACGGCGGCTAATCAATAAAACTTTGTTCTACACAAGCTTTCACTCGTTTCTCATATTCCCGACGATTTTCCTTGTATAGTTGAGCGGCTGTTGAATTTGCCGGCGAATTTGGATTAGGATCACTTAATAACGACTGAAAATAGAAGAGAAAGAGATAGTCGATTATTGGGGTTTTGCAAAGTGTATCTAAAATAATATTAATTCTTATAGATATCCTAATAGTAATTATTGTAAACTCCCCTTCTGGCTGTGGGAATAAGTAATTTTTAAGCAGCTTATGAGAAGTATGATATGAATACATAAAGGGATTAGTTTTAAAAAATAGGGCATTGTTTTAATTAAGACGGAATTGGAATAACACAGTGAAAACACCTTTCGAGAGGCAGAGTTTTATGTGCCGAGGTATGCTTATTGATATTAAAAGTCTTATAATATTGACTGCAAAAGTCTTATCACGTGCATGTACCAAGTGGACGAGGATGAAATGCGGATTTGAGAAAGCAGATGGCGCCCCAATGATTTGATTTATACGGCATTTTGTTGTGCCATCAACAATTGTCAAACGCGAATAAGTGATAAAATAAAGATGAGTTCAATATGTCGGAATTTTTACCAAATAAAGAGCATTCATGAACAGAATTAGTTCTTGAACGAGGGGCAGAAGGATAAGTGCACAAACACATGCGAAATTTCGCTACAACGATACAAAAGAAAGTCGCTTTTGCATAGCTTAGTTGCTGGGGGATGAAAAGTGAAAATATTTTGATCATTCCTAGAGCAAAACATCATGGGTTGACATATTACACACATCAATCGCAAGACAAAATCGCTTAGCGGCGAAGACGATGCTCTGTGTTTGGTGGGATCATCAGATGGGTGGGGACTGTTATGGGCTGCCCAAACCTGGATAAACGGTTAATACAAAACATCAGCAAGAACAATTGATCAAACTGAACCGTGTCGTGACCAAGAAATGGTCAGAATATCAAAAGATGGTTTTTTCACGACAATGCTCCTTCACTCACGACAAAACCGGTTCGCAACACGTTAAAACCACTCATTTGGAAAGTGTTAGCTTATGTGGATTACCCACCAGACTTGGCTTCTTTTGATTATCACTTGTTTGAATCGAAGGTACGCTGAATCTGACCTTTATAAAATAAGGGGTAATATTGATTTTTCTTTCAAAAAACACCAAGCTAGCGAAATTTTGCTGAAAAGTTCTGAATCAGCGAGAACCAATTGCAATGAGCCATATACCCCAGCAAATATATGAATAAAACGCTTAAGACTTTTGGCCAATAAGGGTGGAAAAGAATATCGTCAGCATTAGAACTGAATATATAAGTATATCGATGGAAGCTAGCCTCGTTAGCTCCCAAGCTGCCGAATAAATATTAAATTAATCCTTTCGTGGATATTTGGAATGAAACGCTATTGGTTCACGAATAATTGCTAATTGCTTACTATGTCGAAGTAGGGCTAATTGTAGACTGAATGAATTATCTACTTGCTTGGGGAGATGTCATGCCAAGGTATTTACAAATCTGCAGATTTAGTGATTCAAAATGAATTTTCTCGCTTTTTGCAATAGGACGTCATATGTGCCGCCAGGTATTTGTACGTGAGTAGACATCGACATATATTTGACCAGCTTGCCTGAAGAACTCTCACTACAACTCTAGACAGCTATCCAGAAATGAGTTTTAAATGTTAGCTTCAAAAGTTTTGCGAAAAGCTGGAAAATATTACATTGAGAGGAGAATAATCCAAGGACATTTGTTCACGACTGAACATTTATACATTAATTGGAACGATTCACAATAAACCGTTCGATCGAAAACATCTATAATTTGGATGAAATTGGGCGTTTTTTTATGTAATACAATCTAAATCTGAAAACAAAAGAACTGCATTGGAGGCATGCATTCGGAAGAGCTATTTGTCGTTGCAGGCACAAAAAACGTTGTTCATAACGGGAAAATTGGCTAAATCCGGGTAATTTAAGAATATGGGGAAAATTGAAACATTTTGCAACCCTTTTAGAGGGGAATAATGAATTACTTAGAAAGATTGAGTTGAAGTTTTACGCTTACGACCACTGGATGGTGGATTATATAATAACCTAAAATATTATAACAGGAAGCTTATGCTAGAGCATTTGATATCCAGAATGGATGAAGCAGATCCTGTTTCTGATATGAGATCTAAAACTAATGTTCTGAAAGGTGTCCGATTGTTGAAAAAATGTTGGGTCAATGTAATTCAACTGTTCAGGATTCCAACCTTAAGTGTGCAGATTGAAGCACCATAGAAGCTGACACACAGGCGGTTCTAATGAGTCATTTATGCATCCACGGGAGATAGATAGCTGGGCAACGGCGGCTCATGGGCATGCTATTTGGATATGTAGACCTCCAGAAAAACCACAGGCGATGGTGCTAAGAACAAGTTTTGTTCTAATTAGGCTAAGGTATTTGTAGTTACGCATAAGTTATATTTAGCTTCGCTGACTAAGTAATATATAGACGAGTTAACCTTAGGTTAGGTTAAAGTGGCTGCCGGTCTACAGAGGTCTGTCGTCCGACACACGTAGGCACAAAAGAGGCCCGTTGTGATGCCACAAGTTAACCTTAACAGTTTCGGGAAAGTTTAGGCGTCCGCGGGCGGTGCAAATGAACGCATTTGTCGGTTAGTGCACAGGTGGCTGGTGTGAGCGACAAGGTTCACAGTTAAGAGTAGGGATTTGGTTTCCAACCATCGGAGATAAAGTCAAAAGCCAACCGCCCTCAAAGGCGATTACTTTTGCGAAATTTTTATGTGTCAATCGTCCTTATGGACAAGAATTTTTTCTTTTGTTTGGATTAATTCCGGAATAAAAGTTGTTACGCTACACAGCTTGTGCGACTGGTGCAACCGCTTCGGCAGGTGATAATGGTGGGATAATGGCCCTTTATAAGTGGTGTGGTTAAGTAGCAATCGAAATTTTTAAGCTTTTCAAGCCTTTAAAGATAAGTTGTTGATTTATATATTGTGCTATAGCTATGGCTGCTTCGGAATTATATGATCAACCTGGTTTTGGTCGGCCTCACGTGTTCGAAATCCAGGAGCGATTTTGGCAGTAGAGAACAGAATTCGCCAAACCACAACTTGCAGCAAGAGGCATATCTCGCGTTATTAAAAGTGAATTAGAGTTGAGCGCTTGTAAAAGAATAAATGGTAGAAAAGAAAAGAATAAATAAAAGAATAAAAGATATTTTGAATGAGCTACGAATGAAGAAATCTCGGACATTACAGCACGCGGACGGCATGCATAAAAAATATTGTTTACTCATGAAAAAAAAACTTTACGCTAAAAGAAAGTTTCAATAAATAAAATGATCGAGTGAATGCTCAGAGCTCCATAGAAGCTAAAAAAAAACTGAAAGAAAGGGCAAAGAGGCCACCATCCCGGTTCGATTACAATTCGGCGGGGAATTAACGGTGGATGATGGCGTGTTTGACCTTCATTTTTGTGCAAAAGAGATAAAAACTGCTGCAAAAACCAACAAAAGCTTGCGAAAAACCATTAAATATATCTTTATTTAAAGGAGAACACTGAGTGTTTCAGCAGGATTACGCCACAGCGCATTAAGAAATTGACGACTCCTCAGGGAGTTCTAATTTAAATTCTCTGAACTAGAAATTGTGATCTGAGTTGGAAAGGATGAGCTGCAGTAAGATACATTCAAATATTGAGAGCCTAAAGCAATCTCTTAAGAAAGCTGTGGATAATTTTCACATGGATGATAAAGTACGAACTGGGATTAATGACAATTGATGATTGATAACACCTAAAAGCCTGACACCTATTTTATTGTTAGTAAAATGATGCGGTTAATAAATGAACATTTTTACGTTAATAGTTTTTATATCTCCTTTTGGCAGGTCCAGGTATATTTTGATAATTATACTCAATGCATACTACTAGCTAATATTGGTTGTTAGTCAGAAAATTTTAAATTTACATCTAAAACCTTCATACGTATTAGCCGAGCAAGTTTAGCTCAGACAAAAATAAAACAAATTTACCTGTATAGATGTAAGTATTGCAGATACATCATATGTAGGGCTCCACCGATTTTGTAATATATCCAAACATATACCACCATCGGCATAAACATTTGGATGAAATACTTTCGAAACAAAACGAACTGTTGGCGGTTTATTTGGATATTCTTCCGTAAATTCTATTGTTAATTTAAATGTTCCATCTTCGAACGGTGTATCGTGCGGACCAAAAATCACAGCATTCCATATCATTATATTATTATCTGTTGGTGCACCGGAAACACCAGTTGGTGGATCTTCTTGAAGCCTAAAAAATAAAATACAAATTAAATTGTTAATAATTTTTTTTACAAAGTAATATATAGTATAGTTGTAATAAAGTTTTTCTTATAATTAATTTTCTTTCGAAAAAACAGATAACTTCGAATGAGCTAATATATTTTGAAGAGTCGAAGAGATTCTTTAAAATTATTTGCCCCAAAATAAGAAGAGTAGCTAAAATTTTAAAGCATGATGTGACAAATATTGATCTGCAATTAAATTGCTTCAAGCAAAAACTACTAAAAACATCGTTTTTTTGGCGAAAAAGCAAAATTTTTCGTTCAGGCTTGAATCGCAAATACACTTCTACGAAATAGTACAGATATTCGCAAACATCATGAATTTTTTCTGCTAAATCTATCTATATATCTATAGTATGTTAGTCAGAAATTTTCATTTTTCGACCCAGAATCTGTGAAACTAAAAATATCTAGAGATTTGTTTTGATTAGCAGCTGTTGCCCAGGAAGAGAGAATGATGATGGTCAAAATTCATACGATTAAAAAATTCTGGGCGAGACGAGAAAAAGATACATTGAAGTGAATTAACATGTGAATTAGTAGTATATTGAACTTTTGGATGTTTATTATTTTTCATCAATTCTGAGATGTTTGTGGATGCGTGTAATGACGTGCAACAGAATTTGATTAAAGTTGCGAAATGAAGACATTTAGGAAAAAGTTCATTGAGTTGGATACATTTTAAAGATTAACAGAAACAAATTTAGCATTATGAAATCAATTTCACGGAAAATGTGGATAAGGCAAAGTAATTATTGTATAAAATTTGCCTATATATCGCCATAGCTTTAGCTTGTTTTAAATATTTATTTACTTATCTATTTCTATTTTAACAGGCTAGAACCCAATTACAAACTAATTAGTCTGATCGTGTTAAAGTCATCAGCAAAAGTAGCCATGTCCATTACAAAGAAAGGGAGATCATTGATAAATAGCGCGAATAATAAAGGAACTAGTATTGAACCTTCGGGAACTCCAGAAAAAGGGCAGTATGGGAAAGAGGTACAAGAATTTACAGTTACAGCACAGCTAAGTCCAGAAACATAGGATGAGAAACAGGACTACCCCATAACCTTCGATCTTTCCAAGAAAAAGCTTCTGGTCAACGGGGTCGAAAGACGTTGCAAAATCTTTGTAAACCACATTAACTTGCTTCTAGTCGCCGCCTTGGTAAGGCGGAAGCGACGAAATTAGTGAAGGTTAAGAAGTTAGAGATGGAAGATGTGCGTTCTATAAATCCATACTGCTTAGGGGCAAGATAAGGATGAAGGATAGGAAAGAAGGACAGCAAAGAAGGACAGCAAAGAAGGAGAGCAAAGAATGAAGGAAATAGCAATGGAATTTGGGTCATCAGATTTATATATGGGGAAAAATATGAGCCGACTTCCAGTAGGACGGAAAGGGGTCTAAGGAGAAGCTAAGGATAAAAATAATAAACAAAAGAAAATCTATTTGGCGAACAGGTTCGGGATGCCGTTAGGACCACAATTGACATTGATATGAAGATATTCAAGTGTGCACTTAATTTCTATGGGTTTGGTATGAATTAAACAAAAGGATTGCGAAGAAGAATGGAAGAGGAATAGTTGTTACAAAAAGAAAACGAATATTTTTTGGATTAGAATTAATGACATCATTAAGAAGAACATAGAATCGGGGAAATTGTGGGAATTTTTCAGAAAGTGGACGTAAGACTAAAGCGGCTGGATGTACAAAGGACTCGATGCTATTGAAGTAATCACGGATAGCTTGTTTGAAGGCAGTTTTGGCATCTAATAGGAACTGTGAGAATTCGAGGTAGTCAATATGATAACCCGAAGCTCTATTCTTAGCACGAGCTGCACCTTTTGAATTGAGAGCGGACGACACACCGTTCTAAAACCAAGGGGTATCCTTGAATTTGAAGGGACGACTGGACGAGTGTGAGATGAGACTGGAGAGGGAATTGTAAAATCGGAGGGTTAATTCATCAAAAGTTAATCCACTGCAAAAAGAGTACCAGTTAGTTGTCCATTTCATATGGTTATACTAATAACCGATAAGCGAATTTACAAGCGAAAACTACAAAGTCAAGGATTGTATTTTCGATGTCAGCAACAGTGTTCAACTGAGACAGTGAGGACGATGAGAGGAAGGAAGATTTAATCAAGGAAATATTAGTAGAAGAAAGTGTGGAAGAAAAGTTAGCAGCGGCTAGTTAAAGTCGCCACACATTAAACCTGAAGTAAAGCGATTGTTGAAGAAACTGGAGGACTCGACAAAAAATCAATCGTC
Source organism: Nemotelus nigrinus (assembly GCA_947369275.1). NCBI lineage: Eukaryota > Metazoa > Arthropoda > Insecta > Diptera > Stratiomyidae > Nemotelus > Nemotelus nigrinus. The sequence continues at coordinate 3,863,029 of OX376372.1, forward strand.
AACACTAACAGGGGAATTACATGAAACATAAATCGAAGAGAAAATCATAATTTTCTAGCGAAGGTGACAAGAACAACACATTCAACAGGAGGAGAAGGATGGAAGTTGGTACAGAGTGTTTCTTGAAGAGACTTTTAGATAGCTACTAAAACACCACCAACGTAAATTTTCACTGTCGAAGTACGATCGCGAACGCGATGAAACACAGTGTGAAGAGGAATAATCGCGTTATTTTAAATATATTCAGTTAACCACGTTTCGTTAAGGCGAATAGTTTGGTTAGGCAATAAAGAAGAAGAGAAATTCAACTTGTTTAGGTTAGTCATTAAACTGTGGTAATACACGGTAAGTTTTTTTACGAATTTGGTTCCGAAGCTCTGAAAAACAAGAGTTCTTCCGAGGTCGAATGAACTACTTGACTAAATATTGCGAGTAAGAATAAATATTGACTTATACATAATTATTTTTTTTTTCGAAATATCTTAATTAGAACACAAACAATTTCCATTGCATGCGAGTTCGATTTCAGTCGATTGAGCTCAATATAAAATTCTAAAATTAGTCCACTTGAAGAGAGATTTTCCCAAAAACACCACAAAAACATCTCTAAACGGGCCGTAACGATGTCACTACCATTTACGCAACAATATTTACCAATTTCATTGCTCTGAACGATCTAAATAGCAACCAAATCGAAACCAAATGAGATTCTTTCGAAGTTTTTTCGTCTCATTGATGTACATACAATTTGGTGCATGGTGTACATACATCGCTCTCAAGTTTGCAAGCAACAAAATCATCAAAACAACATTTATATGTTTGTACACATTGCCGAACTAAATTACTTTCTCCGACAGAGATAAACTACCCTAGGGTCAAAATGTATACATAGACTAAATGACCGATAAGCGAATTTATTACATCTATTTTTGGCTAAATACGCTAGTGACTGAAAACATGATGTTACAGCTATCGATCTCAGGTTTTGCTCGAGTAAAGTCGTATTTTCATTCAATGAGAAAACATGTTTATTTCGTGTTCATAATTAATAACATTGTACCATATGAGTGATATGAAGGGCATTTCATTTGCTTGTGTTTTGAAATACAAAAATTTCCAGCTAAAATCTCAATGAATCACCCCAATGCCTCTGAGAACGAATGATTCATGATAGATTGATAATAAATATACGAAATCTACAAAATGATTTCATGCCCAAATAATTGCCAGTTGATGCATTTTTAAGGTGAATTGTTTTTTGGTTTCTTCTAGGTTTACGGAAAAATAATAAAAAAATTCGTTTGTATTTTACGTTTATAGAAAATTGAAAAAAATATGCATGAAATTTCTCTGCAACGTGGAGGTAATGAACTGAAACGAGGTCGTGATAAGATTAGCAAAAACATCAGTGGTTTGTCTTATCACCGTTCGGAGTTGTAACGGGAGATGCGAATATTTTATTTGCTCCGGATCTGTGATTTATATATTATGTCGTTTTGTTTGGGTTTTCGAGTAATAAGTTTGTCAGCTTGTGCTTTAATGTGTCTGTGAATAATGCTGCGAACCGGTATGAAGCGAATTCAACTGCAATGAATGAAATCCATTATCTCTGGGTTCAGTTTAAATGTGTCAAGTGGATGGAGGATTCGTATATTTTTCATAGCTTGCACACAATGGGTAGCAAGCGAAATTTTGCAGATATTATTATCATCGCAACAGACCGAAGAGAACGCCTTTGAATTGTTGCTATTAGATGAGTAGAAGAATTTCAAGTCAACGACATAGCGGACGACGAGCTTGATAAGATGCTTTTTTGGCGACTAAAATGAAGACTTGCCAACATATAATTAAGCATCCATAAATAATTTATTTCATCAGAGACCGTAATTCAGGAATAACTGCAAATATAGTAAAGGTAGTCTCTACCTCAATTTTACCAATGGTTTGGCTCATGCTCGGATTCGAACCCGAGATCACATAACGTTAGCAGCCAGTACTCTACCCACTCTACTAAACAAGTTTCTGCAAACATAGTATGAGAAATTAATTATCGCAAACTAAAATAGTTCTTGATAGTCATGGATATAGGTCATGCACAAACTGATATGATAACACATCATCAGTGAGTATTTTAGAACGTACCTACTTCAATAGTACGGGCAGCATGATACAGTTGAAAGTGTATTACTTGAGGCCCAGATTCAATTTCGTAAACATGATAAGATATTATGCATACAATTTTGGTTTGGTTATCGTGTTTGGTATGTTTATATTGCAAATAATATTTTTTTTAGTTCAAAAAGGTGTTAATTTGAATTCTAAGTTAAAATTAATTGTCAGCGAATGATTCAGGCTCATACTCAAAAAGAGCAGAGAAGCGTTCATATTTTTTCATGCTATATTGGGATTTATTGGACACATACGAAGCGGAAAAAATATTTATTCATCTATATCCATTTTATAACCTGCAAAATGGTCTCCATGCGATGTGTTTGGATATGTGGATTGGGGGAGAGATGTCTAGCACCTTTAAATACTTCGATAGACACACCTATTGTACTGAAAACTATCTCCAGCCTCCATTATTGTTTCCCAGATCTTTTAACGAAATCCAGGATCTACCATAGAGGAAAACATCCTCTGCATACACGCCGCAAAAAAGCATTGGAATGTGACACGTGCATACGCTGGAAATTTGCATAAGAAATGTACCGCAGAGTCAGCCTCTTCTCACTATGATGGGCAAATATCATTTTGAATAACACTTAAAAGGGTCACCTGTCATTCGATGAGTGCGGATAGACACCAACTTCAGATCTAATCTCTGTTTCCGAGCCGTCCGTGAAGATCTCGGGGTATACGCCCGTAAAGATATCTGAGTGCTTCCAGCCACTTCTCCTCAAGAAGATTACTTCGTATCTTCTCTCGAATTCGAGTAGAAAAACTCGAGCGTTCGAAGGGGCGGCGAACCTTTCATAGAGCAGTGCCCCACCTCCTCATTGTCTACTTATAGGCCAAGTTCAATTAGTCTATGAGTAGAGCTCATTGTCACACTTGGAATTTGAATGCGAGTGGAGGCTGATTGAGAATCGTACCAAGGGCCGCACCAGAAGCAGTACTCATAGTACCACCACAGCCTCCATCAGCCTCATGATTGTTTCGTAGAACCAGATAATCACATGAGTCTTCAGAGACCCCATGTGGTGGTCTAAGCTTGAGTAAGCTTCACTCCCACATGCTCCAGGGTTTTGTCAGGCTAATCGGTTAAAGTTTCTTCGATCTGAGGTCTGTAGAGACTTCTTTTTGAAATTAATAAAATCACTATCCAAACTATCACCATCCATATCACACAACCATGCCTGCGCCTACAAATCCCTGAAATACTTCTAGAACTCGATCTTTGAGAAATTTTGTAACTGTTATAGCAATGCTCTACTTATAAAAAGAGGTCACGTAATGTCAGATTTGTTGAATATGCCGGCATTATTACGTTGCTGGTTTTCGTTAGAATTTCGCGAAAAAAGAATGAAGTGTAAATTAAAAGCGTTATGATGATGCAAAATCTATTGTTTCGCCATAAATCCGGGATTTTTTTCTTACAGCTTCTAGCAGCTTATAGGTAGTACTTCTTTTTTATCGTTTTATCTTTTGGAGTCTTGAAATTTAATCGTACTTGACGAGCTATTTTCGATCTGAGAGATTCATATTATCTCCATTAGAACGATTAACCATTCGTTTCAAGATAGTACTCTTAAAGCCGTTTTTGTACATATTTGTTCAGCAATCATTCTGAGCCCTGTCTTCGAGGCCAGCTTGGAAACGCTTATACTACCCGTAAACCTTTATTATGCTCATAGCAGCTTCACCAAAAACTAAATTTTACATTTCTAAAGCATAGCTACTCTTTATTACATTCTTATAGCTAAAATATGGTGGAAATTTTCTAATATATTTCTTTCAACAATTATAAAATCGCTGATCATACAAAAACACATGTAAGCTCTTCGACAGCTGTCAAAAAACTAAACAATGGACGACACTTTTCAGACATGATCACACTGAGTGTCGTCACTATTCTGGATAGAGCCACAGCTCCGACAAAAATCGCTGAACCCAGCGCTCAATCCTATGAGGTAGTGGCTCTTAAGAACGCCCACAACACAACTTAGAGCACTACGGGTTAAACCTTATAGCTTTCAGGTTCAACGCCTGTCCATGGGGACCCAGGATTGTCTTACTTTTGCACAGGATGATTTTTCGGCCCAGGACTTCCTAACATCGTTGAGGTATTTTTGCCTGACGGCTTGGATAGGAATGCTCCAAGCCCCGTCAGTTAACCGGCCTTACAGTTGACTTGAATACCCCTACGCTCAGGTAATCAAATCAATTGTACTGTCGAATGTCTTGACATCCTTCTAAGGATGCACAGCATTCAGCGGAAATTATGGACACTGTACAAGGACCAGCAACCGACTTAAGAGCCCCTTGGTTATTTGTGAAACAATATTGACTTCGAACATTCGATTACACAGAACACAGCCGATTACCTGAAAAATAACCACAATTTCAACCTGAAAGATACTTCAATGGGCTTGTAGACGATGGGACAGCTTTAGATTCAGCTCACCCGAGTATACACCACTCCCGACTTTATTGTTTAGCATTGAGCCATCCGTGTACACATGGATAAGCCCACTTTCAAAGGCGACACCATCATGCCATTCATCCCTACCAGGAATGTGAGATATAATCTCCAAATCTAGTAGAGTAGATAAGATTCTAGCGTTGCCAAACTCTAGTCTTATCCACGCAAAAATCCAATGCAGTCTTACAGCAACCAGATTAGCTTGCAGCAGATTAGTAGTCTGTCAGTAACTAATGAAGCCACACGAGAATAACCTTAGTAGGGGCTGTGCGGAGTGCTTCTATCAGTCTGCAACCAGAACGCCATCCCAAACAATAGCATTGGCTCAACTATTGCGGTGCAAAGTCAAGTGACAGTACGAGGCAGCAAACCCCAATTCATTCTTATGGCTCTTTTGCGGCAGCAAAGTGCACCGATCTTTATGTACATTACATTTTCGTTCCATAGTATTTTCAAGTCGAGGATCAGCCTCAAACATATGAACCTCTGGCTCAGGTCAACAGAGACTACAGCATTTTTTTGTACAGTATATATCGATCATATGCTTGTTTAAAGTTCGAATAATCCTGATAGACGTCTATGTTAAACTCCTAGCATTTCTCGGGCACTTGTATGGCTGTAATCGATCGTCCAGACTTCACAGTGTCCTACGGCGAAACAATTTGATCGCATAATATGATGCATTAGCAGATCCTAATAACCATTTGCTCTATTATTCGAGTATTCGAGTTTTCAAATAACAAACTGATGAGCAGTATCCAACTTAGATTGAAATACACAGACAAAAATGTCTATGTAGACTCTTTGACTTTACACAATGACTAAGCTTATAGTAAACAATTTTATTTTTGGCAACTGAAAGCAATTATATAACCTTTTATGGGTGAATGGATCTGACGCTCGGCAAAACAGCATTAATTGAAGTCCACAAATAGATGTCAATTGATTTTCCATAGATGTGCGATTGTACGTACATGTTCCCAAACCATCGCTTTCAAGTATATTTCTCATCCATTCCTCCGATTCGCATGGAATACACTTTGATTGTAATAATGCCGACTCAGACCTCCACCAACCAAATCGATGTTCAAGCTACTGGAGCTCAAAAGTGAATTTGGTGTCGAAACAATGCGTGGCTCCGATTGATTCGAAAACAGCACGTGCTAACGACATGTTGTTATTTAACTTGTTTCACTCTACACTATGTTAGCAGGGACCATCTTTGTGTTTCATGGAGTGGATTTCAATGTAAACTGACTTGTAATTTAAATGTTTTCCATGTCTTCGCTGCTATATTTCAGAAACACTTTGTTTAAAGTCTATATTTACTCATTTTTAATAATTTTCCCATCTTCTTTGTCGTGCCCGTTTCGTTTATTTTGGCACATTATCATAAGCACACGAGATCGCTTTAAATAATCTACGCAGTAAAACGTTTCCCCTATTATCCTTGTACACCACCAGCTGCGAATTACATGCAAACGAGCTCCCTGTCCCCTTGTGATTTCAAACAAAGTTCGAAAACTTGTTTTCTTCCGAATAATAACAGCTGTTATTCGTTTTCAACACGATTTTATTTTCAGGTGACATTGACCATGCATAAATTTAGCATCCATCTCCCCTGCCTGCCCCATGATACTCGCAAAACACTCAACAGCTCGCTTAGTACACAGCTTGGAATCGTACTCAACGCAAATAAATTGCCACAGAAAACGACGAAAAACTTTTCACAAACTAATTTTAAATTCATTCCGCGCATGGTGGCGATGTTGCATTTTCAAGAAGGAACTCGTGCACCATTCAACGTCTCATAGAACTTGAATCAAATAGGTATATAGTTCAGTTGGATGATACCGTGTCACGCAGCGAAAGATAGATTTGAGTTGACGACGTCGTTCGATAGGAAGAGGAAGAAGAGCTATTGCCTGGTACCAATCAACCTCAGCTCAGCATTGATGAGTAATTTCAATGTTAAGGCCGAATTAAGTGCATAATTAATGATACGCAGCAATCAGGTTTTTGTTTAGCAGATTTAATCATGAACTCATTCATTGCGAAGCGTGTGGGTCGATATGTAAATAGTTCGTGTGCTCTTTGTAGGTATTTAATGAGCTCATGGTTTCTTTGTATGAATTGTTACATGAAAATGAGAAATGTCTCCTGCTATTATGAATTGCACCCAAGTCTTATAAGAATTATGCGTTAGAAAGCCAGAAGTCGATTAACCAGTATAGACGCGATCAAGACAAGTCCCAAGACGAATATCTTTACGATTAGATAAAGTCGCTTACAGATTCAATAATGAGCCACTGAACAAGACTTTAATTCTACATATAATTATTTCCGCATTGCTTAATATTTATTTCTAATAGATTATAGAATAATCATATTGTTTTAAAACCGCCTTGAGACGCCATTTTTTATGTACCCAGGCGTAATGGCCCATTAACAACAGCTGTGTCAGTTTCATTATGGAAGAAGATTTGCCTGGAAGAGGCTTCATAGCAGCTGTAAACCTTCCCCAATTCTAATAATAAAGTCCTTGATGTTGTTTTTTCCAATATTCCTAAGTGCTCCGTCTCGGTAAATACTGCTTTTTCTTCTTCTGTACCTCCTGATATCCACCATCCTCCACTTCTTTTTAGAAATCTCCCTCACTTGTCGTACTCAAAGTAAAGCTGCTCATGTCTTTCGTTTCAATTTTCGTAAAGCTAACCTTTCAGCCATGGCCACTGAAATTAATACAGTTAACTAGTTCTCCTTCTTTCGTGGTCTTGTTATTGAGGATGCTTTACAAAATTTTTAAATATTTCTTTCTCATCTGATTTCGCATTTTACCCCGAGCTACCGCTCGTCTGAAACTAAGGATGCTGCTGGTTGAACGCTCACACTGCTCCCGCTCGTGAACCAAAAGATGCTGCTGAATTCAAAATTACAGGCTCTGATAATGAGCCTAATGATTACAGGAGGCTCCGCTGCGAAGCGATAAAATGTGCAAAGCTCGTTATGCAGTCTTATATCAATCACATTGAAGCTTCTATCCAATCTGATCAGCCTAAATGCTTTTGGTTGTACATTCACTCCCCAAAGAGCGCCTCTGGTATTCCCAACTGTATGGGGTACAAATTGTAACCGATATACTCTCACAAGATGTTTGCGAAATTTTCGCTCAATACTTTTCTTTCTTCTTTTCGCAACAAATTCCTCTTCTTTCGCTACTTCTCTTCACCAATTCTTTTCAACTTTATCCTCTTTTCATACTATTCCTATTGAAGTAGAATCCTTAATGTGCTCCCTGGATACTAGCCTTGGCTGTTGTCCTGATGGTATTCCAAATTTACTAGCTAAATCTTTATCTTCTTCCTTGTGTGTTCCTCTTTCTATTATTTTCAATTTAATCATCACTTCAGGTACAGTCTCTTCCCTATGGAAAACGGCTAACGTGTTTCCCGTAAATAAAGCTGATGACCTGGCTTGCATCTGTAATTATCGGCCCATTTACCTCCTTTCCAGTTTCAGTAAACTGCTTGAAAGGGTAGTTTGCAATAGAGTCTACCCTTTCGTCCATTTTTTTCTTGCTCCAGAGAGAAAGGCAAATCTACATTGACCAACTTGCTTTCTTTCACCAATTTGGTTGCATCTGCCTTGGATCAGCAAAAGCAGGTAGATGTAATACATATAGATTTCGCTAAAACTTTTGATTCTGTGGTATCTCTGGTCCTCTACTCTCTTGGTTCACTTCCTATGTTGCTGATCGTACTTGTGCCGTACCTGTCAATTCCCGTACCTTTGTTCCGTTTTTTCCTACCTCGAGAGTTCTGCAAGGTTCAATTCTTGGCCCTCTGTTGTTCCTACTGTTTATTAATGACCTGCCATCTTGTATACGTTCACCTTGTCTTTTGTACGCTGATGACTTCAAGATGTTCAGAGTAATCGAGACATTTAGCGATTGCTATCAGTTTAATAATTTTTGTACAGTACTTTTCTTTTTTTTTATTGGATTACCTTCTTTTTTTCTTGAATTATCTTTTTTTCTGTTTCATTTTAATTTTATTTTTTTAATCTGTAATTGGACATGAGTCTTTTGTATTGTGAATTGTTAAATAAATAAATTAATTCCAGAATCGACTCCTTGATGCGCAAATTTTTAATGCAGATATTCTTGTTACATTCTTTTATATTTCCGACTTCCTTCCAAGATAATAGGATCCTCCATTTCCCTTGAACCGCCAAAGTGCAAAATGTTGTTTCTCGGTCGTATAAATCCCCTTGGGTCTAGTTTAATGGATATTCAGGAGATTATCCTCTATTCAGATTTACGTGTTCAGATTTTATGTTTTCTAAATCGGTCAAAAAATATTCAGACATGATTTGTTTCAACCGACGACTTTCCAAAACACTCAATCTCTGACGGACTGGGGTACCCCAATATTTCGGTTGTTTTGTATTTCTGCAGTTCTGTCAGAATCGTCTCATCCAGGCGATTTGCAATTGCTGTGTGCCCAAATTTCTGACACATAAAACACCTACTAATGAGTATATCTCCTCTGCAGAAATAGGATTTAAAGTCTACATTGATATATTTAGACAAGTCAAAACAAGTTTCCAGCCAAGTGGAAGCAAAGAAATAATATTGGTCAAATCCGTTAAAACTGCTGAAAAATACAACACAATGAATTTTAGTTTGATATCGAGAGGTAAATAGTGTATCGCTTTAAACTTTGTCATTATTCCTCTTTAATTTAGGGCCAAAAATATTCAACTATATCTAGATGGGGACACTGAATATCTTGGTTTATCTGGGCAATTACTTATTCGATTGGGCAGTTTAGAAGTGTAATTTGGGTCGTTGTTTTAATAAACTATCCTTTGTTCTCAACTTTTCGGCCCTCTGCAGTATATTAACCCTCAAGGTGTTCGAATAATGGAATCGGTCAACATTGGCAGCAGGCAACATGGCCCACACCATCACATTTTGCTAGTTTTTAAAAGTTTAGTAGAAGCAAATCTGTGAGTATTAAAAATAACACTAGTATCTACATATTTAACATCACATCTACAGATTTCAGCATCTAATGAAGCGAGGAAACTCAAGAAAATAGCAGACAGACCGAAGGAAACGACCAGCCGCATGAAGTCAAACTCTGCAGAATTCCGATTGATGGACAGGCACAGGATATGTAGGTTAAGAATAGGAAATGATTTCAGTCGTCCCAGAACGCGGGATTTCTGGATTTCGCAAGGATTATTAATCTGAAAGGTTCTTTCTTCTTTTTGATTTCGAGAACTTCGCACATTTAGAATCTTCATTGACCAAACTAGCTTCCGTAACGATACTTTTCGCACTAACGGTGCTTGCGTTTATTTTTACGTGAATTTCAGTTATTTTTGGATTAAGTCTCAACAATCCATACAACAAATTACAATCGAATCTGCAGGGAAGACTCTCTATACAGTCCAGCCAAACAAGTTGTACAGAAATTTCGAATTGCAACTTTTCTGGAAGCAAAAGACAAAGAGATGCTCCGAAAGAACAAATAATACAACGGCCCTGACTCTCCGATCTGTGCGAACAAAACATCAACTCATTCCAAGTCCACGTTTTCTAGGTCGTCCGCGCCGGATAGCTGAATTTTTATTACATTTTCCCTGGCCGAACTTGCTATTCTGGCTTCTTCACTGTTGTTGTTACTGCCGCCACTGTTTTTCTACAGTCAATTTTTGCATTTCTACTGCGAAGTGTGAGCCAGCGTGATGTGACGAAGCAGTCTCGAAGTTTCAACTTGCCACCGAGCTGAAGCGAGAGAGATTGTGTAACATCTGATCAACTGACCGTCCGACACGCGTTTGTACGACCGAGACAAATGTATTGCTCGTCACGAGCAAATGAAAAGAGATGATTCAGAAAATTTATTTTTGCCGATGTGATGCAGATTTCTCGACAAAAAGAAATCGCCAAGTTGAACGATCCGCGTGCGATTATCGCCTGATTCATGTACAATTTGCTTCGACACTGACCTTTTGAAATCTCGCATTAATCGTCGGCGTGCTGGTGTGGACATTTTCCTTGGTTTATTCGACTGTGTTGCTCCTACTAAGGCTTCGAAATCGTCCCAGAGGTTTCGACGTCGCTTGCCTTCTCACTGCCTGACTGGGGGCCTAGCACAAGTTCGTATCGTTTCTGCGTACGACTTTTATGAAGGCTCACAGAACTTCAACTGCTAATCATACACACGCCTGATCACGAAACACACTGCGAAATATTTTGCGAGACGCGCACGTTTCAACTACGAAAAAATTTGATTCGGGCCCGTTGACTTTATCCACCGTTTCGGTCCTACTATTTCCGCGACAATTTGATTTCCATGCACGATTCACGACTGACTTTTCACGCTCGCGCTATCTTCGGCTCTATTTCATTCACACTGCACTGCGCGAAGCGACGAAAGTTGACAAGACTACCTACTACTGGACTTGACAGGCTGCCTCCACTAGCAATTTCCCATTGCATGAAATTTGAAATTGCCAGTGGAGGCAGCCTATGGTATGCAATATTTTATGGTCTGCCATAAATGGTAGGCAATATGGTATGCAATTTGCTCGGCAATCTGCCTTGCAATATTTTGACAGTTCTTGCTTTCAAAATGGCGCTGAACCATGGGAATGCTTTATTTCTTATAAGAAAATGTAGGTATTTTGAATTTAAAGGGATTTTTAGATGTCGTTGAGCAATGAAATGGTGGGAAATTGCGAAAAAATCGAATTTGCATTTCAAATAACTCCTTAACAGCATTTGACGCTCAGATACAGCGCACGTCCTTCCCGCTCAGAGGCATTTTCGAAATGAAATTGCATGCCATGAAATTCCCCACGTACAGATGGCATACCATAAATTTGACAGTCGTTGCAATCGGAAATTGCAGAGAAAATTGCTAATCGAGTCCCGGTGTGACGGCGGCCACTGTCACTTCTGAAATGGACGAGGCGAAAATTGTACCGTGGCGAATTAGCACTATTGAAAATTTCGAAGTATTTTGTTTCTAATCGTTTGTTGCACTCACATCGGGCATATAATTGATGATTCGCGAGAGACAAAAAGAGATGAAAATAATCAAGGTGAACAGTCTTATTAGAATTGGTTGGAATTCGCGGACACAACCGAGACTAGCCGAGCTTTGTTTATGTGTCACTTTGGTCGTTTTCGCCAGGTTTTCGCTGCGATCTTTTGAAATTTCCCCGTAATTCTAGCATGTTTCGCGAGGTAACATGACAGCAGAGGAAATATTGAATTCGCTGGACATTTCTTAATTCTTGCAATGTACGATTTGAATTGATAAACATTTTCATGGTTCCTGAATTTATTCGAATTTTGTTTGAAATTGAAAGCGAAGTCATTTGTTTTAAATTTTATTCGGTTAATTAATTCAATTTACTGAATTTGCTATCAATGAAATTCTCAAGTAAAGTTGCTAAATTCCGCTTCTAATGTAATTGTTTATGCACATAGTGATGTGCTGATTTATATTAGAAGCAATTGCGTCTCTAATATAAGACATATCGTACTCTCATTTCATGCTACTACTACTGTAGCAATTGATTCCACCAAAAAATTCGATCTTAGTGTGAATTCCACCATATTAGATAACGAAATTTTAATCTCAATTTGAATTGTAACAAATACTCTGTGGTATTGATAACTAAGCAAATATAGGAAAATTGAAGATCTCCCCAACACCATCAACGATTTGGTAACCACATTACACAACGAAGAGCGTAAAACTTGGGGAATTTTAAATGCATCAGATCTACCGTAACAAACCTCCAGTTCTTCGAGTAAAACCCAACATCAGTATACGAACTACCTTTTATTTCTGTGTCATTCAATAGTCATAACTTAACAATTTTCAAAACACTTTTTTTAAAATATGCATTGTACTTTTGGAGACTACAAAGTTATATTTTATCTACTTAAAAACATACAAATTAGTTTTTGTAAATCGATTGCATCATTCATTATATGAAAAATGGACGGAATTAGTAGTAGATCGAACTACACTTTCAATTCTTAGTATAATTGTATACGAACAAGCAAATGCGGAAAGCTTTCGCAGTGCAATAGAGATTCTTGGTCTGATTTGGACAGATTTTCACACTGGTCCTAATGTGAAAGATTATGATATCTTAGATATGTTTAGGATTAATGTGCGTGTGGAAATGTTGGAATCCATCGAAATTTATGGTATCAAAAGTTCGATGTTCGGATTCTGTATTTCGACAAATATTTGATATTGTGAGTACACGCACAGCCAGCAGTAGATCTGAAAAGTAAAGAGAATTATCAGGCAGGGTCGGTGGAAAGTAATATAGTCTTACGTTATAACTCATCCACATCCACAAAACCAATGCTGCAAACGTAGCGTCGAGCTGAAAATGTATGAACATACAACAGGTCAACGGAAATTCAAACGCAAACGAAAATCAATGAACTCACGTAGATATAATATCCCCCAATCAGCCACAGACCAAAGACGAATTGAAATATGATTCCCAGGCCGAAAGTACCCATCCACGGTAACATCCAGCCTCGCGTGCACGTCTTGATCCCATAGTATAGCAAGTACGAACAGAAAATCAAGCATATGAAGTAGAATATGAAAATACCTCCGAACAGTGGCATGGTGAATCGAATATCTGCTTCGAACAACGGCGAATAAAGTTGAGTCGATTCACCTCCAGCAAGCATGTAGGCCACCTAAAATATCCATTAAATGACTATACTTACTTTTTTCAATTAGAACCCAAAGTGCACTAACCATTGTGATCAGCACAATCGACATAGCCACTGTATAATATGCAATCGCATAGCTCCCAGTCTTGACGGAATTCGTCCAAATGAAAGGTGACCAGCACGATTCTAGTAGAACCATTTTCGTATTATCTGAATGCTTCCTTCAGAAATTAATAAACCTATAACGACACTGTACAAAAAGTATTCATTAAACACAGCTTCAATATGCATTCATTCTTTGCGTTTGACTAGATTTGGACGAAAATGCATCTGAGTTAATGGTCCACTCATTGCAGTCACGCCCTTAATAGGCATTTCGTAGCGATTCTTTACGCGTAAATTGGACGGCATATTCGCAATGAAAACGAATGAATTTTATTTTAAATACTTACCTTATAATTGCTTGATCGATTTAAGATGCTCGACCGGGATCTAGAGCATTTATTTTGCGAGATAAAGATGAAAACAAATAATTAAGAGACATGCGCAAGTTGGACGTAAACAATAGTTCAGAGACCTGAAGTTGGCAATTATGTGGTGTTGACATCTGACGCAGGTACAGCAACAGCCAATCAGCAAATGGGATGTGAACCGATTTAATAGCGGATACAATGCTAAGTGGTTGGAGTCTATCATGCTGGATATCTTAAATTTGAACAAATAACGGTTTTTGAACGTTTCGTAGGTTAGAATATCCCTGATATCTAGGGTTTCAATCATCTTGTGTTCGGTTTTTGGCTACGAAAAATCTGAAAAATCCCCGTGTGTTTTAGTTCTAAAAGATTATAGTCTTCTAAAAATGGTTGAGTAAACGACGCGAAACCTACGAAAAGGAGGGACCGATTGGCCAATAATTGCCGAAAATGGCGAGAATGGAGGAATCGAAGAAAATTTTTTTTTTTAATTTTAAATTAATTAGTTTAAAAAAAGACACCCCCAAAAACAAGCGCAGCTCAAATAATTAAGGTTGCTTAATAAGGTTGCTTCCAAATCCAAATCCGCACTCCCAAAACCACTACAAAACTGAATGATTTGGCTAATCGCCAAATCTTCATCTCCGTTTTCGTAGTTCGCGTCGTTTACTCAACCATTTTTAGACACATTTTCAGAAGCTGTAGCAATCGGAGACTATAATCTTTTAGAACCAAACACACGGGGGTTTTTTCAGATTTTTCGTAGGGACGGCAAACACGTGAAATGTGCGAAAATGGCGAGAATGGAGGAATCGAAGAAATTGAAATTTTATAATTTAATTTTCATTTAATTCATTTGAAATTAAACTGGAATTAAACTGTAAGTTTATTTTTTCGTTGTTTGAATAATCTATGAATCGATTGCATATATCATATTTGTACACTGTGTACATGCATTTAAAATACAAACCATAATATTCAACAAAATATATATAATTTTTTTTAAAAGATATCAGATTCAAGTTGGGTCTATCGCGACTTACAATCTGACAGGTATTAAGCTACTTTTTAAAATTGTGTAGTCCTCTCGTTATTAAGATTTATTGGGAATTGCACAATGACAATTGTTTGACATTTCTCTGACAATTAATAAGGTGAATGGTTGAATCGGTTGAATCAGGGAATAGAGTATATTTTTCTATTATCCGGAGACTGCTTTCGAAGTTTTTGTCGCGTAAAAGACATTTCGGATAAGTGTCGTGAAAGTGATGTGTTTATTTTGTTGTATACGCGAGAACTTTGCAATTTGGAATACTTGCCACCTACTCTCGGCAATGTGAATTGTAAACAATCGCCGTTTGTGGTTGGTAGGATTTATTCCACTTTAAAAATCTTCAAATTTTGATAATCTGCAAGTTCTTATATACAAACGATATTTCGGATAAGTGTCCCGATGAATTGAAGTCTGATGTTAAAGCCTTTTTGTATCTAAATTGCTTGTGAAAGATCCCAAAAAAACATTGATTAACATGACATATGAGTTTCCTCAGATCTCCTGTAGGTGGATCTCGTGAATTTCTTTATAACCATAAAAAAACATCACTGTGTGGACTGGTTCGGAAAAGTAGCTTAGGTCCGCCATCTTGTACGTTAATTGCTTTTGCGATAGGCCTTTTATATGAAGGCCATGTTCCAATCATCTTGTGGTTCGGTAGTTCTTTTCATTTGTTTATGCCACGTTTTCAAAGAGCTGATATTCTATTGAAATGGGAACTCATACTTTTGTTTGAAAAATTGAACTGATGAAATGCCAGTTGTTGAATACAAATGTGGAGAAAGTGTTTGAACGAGTATCCTTAATGTCTTTTCCCAGGAACATAAAGAGCTTATTAACAATTATAAGCTAGTAAAACGAAAATTGCGAAATTGTGAACCTTCATAAACATAATATTTTTTGATTACGTGTTAGAATTGATACTGAAAGAGGAAACTTTGTTATCTTTGCGTCCAAACGACGGCTAATTTTTTGAAGAATAGATAAATGTATTACTCTATCGACCTTTATCATGAAATGCCTGATTTTCACAAGATAACACATTGAATGCAAATATTCTCTGTAGCACACCTTAAGCGCTTAAAGGGTAATCACTGAGGTTTGGCACTATTTTAGGAATAAAAACCAGTCAGGTGTCCGACTTACTTCCGTTCCGTTAGATTTTCATGGGTCTATGAGACACAACTGACCAGGTATCCGTAGCTTCATCTCCACGATTGTCTCCGGCGTCGCTGCGCCAATTGCAGAGAAAAGCTTTTGTCGCTAATTTCTAAAGAACAGAACTGCGTCCTGACTTTCCCAATTCGGTGAAGGTATTTCCGGAAGTATTTCTCGTGGCCCGATAGGAACTGACTCAGGTAGAAACTCATTTCACAGTGGTCGCGATTAAGCCAATTTCGCTAAAACTCGACTACGCAAAATTTTCTTAAAAGCAACAATAAACTAATTTACAATATGTAATTGTATTGTAATCTGTATGTTGTACATAAATAAATAAATAAATAGAGAACGAGCAGGGATCAAGAATTGAAGAAAGGCAAAATTGTACAGACAATACACGAAAAGACAACATAATGAAGATAAACAAACAAACAAACAAAACACACTGAAGATAAACAAACAAACAAAACACACTCTTAGAAACAAACACACAACCACAAAAACATAAAAATAAAACATAATCGGTAAAATTGTTCAAGACTGTGGGGGGCACGTAGCCGACTTTAGCTCGATTTTCTGGTCTGACGTACTTCGGAGCAAACCGTCATGGGTATAATGGTTGGAATCCTCTTCGTCGTCAGCATGACAATCTCAGTATTTGTGAACGCCAGTTTGAGACCATGATTTTTCATCCAGCCCTCTACCCTTCTCATTAGGTACTTGATTGAGTTCCAGTTGGGCGAGGTATTTCTAGATTTTATGATAGCCTCTACATGGTCGGCATCACTCACTAAGAGCTAACATTCCATAGGTCTGGACCACGAATGGACCCTTGTACTGCTCCAGACGTAATAGTTTTGCATACAATTCCTTGATTCGTCTCGATCAAACGGCGATCTTTCAAATAGGCTAGCAAGCAGTCTTCTATCTGGAAATATTGCTGAAGCTAGTCCAATATATCTGTCTCGCCGCGTTAAAAGAGTTACGGATCTCCAGCATTACCAAAAACACAATAGGTCTAGCCCCATGATATGCGGCCTCTACGCGTTCTACTGCGCTAATAGTTTGGCGGATGGCTCTGATTGTTGACTGGCCACTGCGGAACCCGTGTTTGTTTTCCGAAAGGTCGCCAGTTCTTCGTATTATTACTTTTAGCCGAAGCTTCAGCAACCTTTCTAGAAGCTTCCCAGCAGAATTAAGCATGCGGAGGGGTCTGTAGTCTGATGGTATTTTAGGGCCAAAGGACTTGTAGAGTACCACTGGTTAGTACCCAATAAATAAGCGTTTATTTTACAAACTAATATACTTTTATTCGATTGCTTATAATACTTAATACCTCTTAATACCTGCTCCTTAACCTAACTGACATGTGGCATATCGATTCATGAGAACCTGAAAGAACGGCAGTGATTTTAATTTGAGTTCTCATGCCCCGTGTGCCTCGTATCATCCTTCCATCGACCGCCCGCTAGGCAGGCTCGTTGTCCTTAACAGGACTTTTAAATAAGTCTACCACTGGGTAGGCTTAATTATCGCCGCTTCCTTTTTTTGCCCTGGACGATTGCGTGTCCTTCTGCACAGCTTTTCTTTGCTTTTTATTTTTACATTTAGGATATCTGCTTGAAACCGTATAAAAAAAAATTTATGAGCCATTCTTCATAACGAACTTCTGGTTTCTCAAACTCAATTGCTGTTGCTTTAGTTTTAAAAATTAGGAAAATTATTCTTAAGGGGCAGGTACACTTAGAATTTTGAGATAATTAATTTTATTTTCTTTGCATTTTCTAAAAGTAGCATATTTCAAAAGTATTCTCTGCAAATTTCAGACGAATCAGACAATTCTTTATGGAGATAAATAACTTTAAATGAAGTCGTCTCTAATGCATAAGCCGTGTTTTGCTTGCTTTAAAAGCATTTTTCTCGAAACTGTGTTATCGAAGTCGATGATCACTGAAACTTGAAAACGGCTTTATCGATCAGCATGAAATTTACCTAACTTATTTTATATGTAATTATCCTCCGGATGAACGAAGGATTTTTTGTTCTGACGATATTTTCTTTTTTCAATAGCCGAAAATGTGAGTGAAATTTTGGTCGAAAATACAATTTCGAATTCCAACAGCCGCCATTTTTCGAAAAATCGAAAACTGCCAAAGTCCTTCGTTCATCCGGAGCACTATGTTATTAACTAATAATCGCCGATTTTTTTTTTATTTCGGATGATCCAGTGACAAGCTACATTGATCACGGCAAAACAATTTTGGACCCCTCGAAAATTTACTCTATTTCGACCAATTTTCAACCTTTTGCCTTAAAAAAATTACAATAGCTTCTTGAAATATATTTCTTTCAAGTAAAAAACATTTGCTATTAATTATTTTAAGATGTGCCTAAAAAAAAATCATAAAAAAGAGATTTTTTTGGACGTCCTAAGTGTACCTGACCCCTTAAATAGCACCATGTACTTTCTTAGTAAACGTTTCGTTTTCAATAAGTCTGTTCCCGTACTTGAATCTATTATAATATATTAAAATAGATTCGCAGCAAGTCGTTTTCATACTTTTGCTGCAAGCCAAATGCAAGCCAAAATTTGCAGCAAAAAGAAGCCAGCTGCCAAATTCTGTTACTGCTGCAGTTTGCTGAAGTACGGGAACAGACCTATTGTTCTTGTTTTCGTCTTTTCTGCTGTTCAAGTTAAAAATTAGCCTTTACGCTATTTCTTCGGATTTGACGATTCGGATCCAAGATGGAAAACCTCTAATCAACAGTTTCCCGTTCTCATCGTTCAACGAACGCCCTTAAATCGCACATTACCATCTGCTCCTGCGACTGCTGCAATCAATAAACAATCTGCGATTCAAATTCGACATTCGTTTCAATTAAAAATAATAAAGCACTACTGTTTCTTGTGTGCATTTTAAATTAGCCCGGGCTGATGTTCGGTGGGCAGCCTCATCTTTCGAAACATGTTCCATCAAACGATCGATGGATCGATCGATTGATCGAGCTGCATGGCCGGGAACGGTGGGGCAAGGCATTAGAGCCAGCGATCTATGGCCCGATTCGAAAATGATTCCACCAAGTCTGTTTGATGTGTCGATTTTAGGCAATGATGATGATCAATTAATCAATGTTTTCGACCGAGTTCACCTCAAGAGCCCAACCAACCAGCCAGCTTGCCATTCTGTGCAGAGAACGTGCTTTTGATGTTCCCTCGACTTGGCTGGCATGTGGGGCTTTGCAATTTTCCAGATCCTACAATCAGATATCGCAGAGACGATTTGGCTAGGCACAGCTAGCATCTGCGTTCGCGTCTAGAGAATCTTTGGTTGATAGCTGTGGCGGCTGCTGCTGCTACTGCTGCTGCTACTGCTGCTGCAAATCGTTCTTGAAGCCGAGAAGTGTGTAATTTAATGAAGTAGCTCGTGGATAGTCTAATGGCGGGTAACCATGAAATGATAAATAATTGAAACAATTTAAGAGCTACTGTTGGCTTGGCTTGTTAAAATTTTTAGTGCCGGACATATGTCTCGGCGATTGAGATAGTTGTTTTGTTTACGGTTTAATCGGTGGCCAGTTCGTTCTGATTCGGAACCCTGCACGTGGCTGGGAGGTTGGAGAAGGAATGATGCAATTAAAATGAATTAATGCTGAATAATGATGTTTTGAGAGGATGGTTTGAAAACAATTTAATGTTTTTTCGAAACAATATCTATTAATCTTTTGGCTTGTGCTTTCACCTGGAGTTATTCAAATTTTTTTGAATATTAAGAATCGTGATGAGCTGCCGGACTAAGATAACAATATACCAAGGGTCTTTCTAGATTCATACCTTCGTCTTTTGATTGGTGTGACTAATTGTGATGTCAGTTAGTTATTCTAACGATTCGGAGCAAGCCAAGACTGTCTGGCCGAATTTGTTGGCTTTGCTTCGCTACAAACACCATTAAAATAACACGAAGTCAACGTGATTGAGAAAACCTGGTGAGTCAACTATACGAGAGCAAAACCAAGACAAGATAACAGAATTCAAACACTACTTGGCTTGATCTGGCGTCACAGTCTATTATAACAAGCTTTAGATGAAGATGTCCACATTTTTGGACCATTTTAGAATCCTCAGCATACAAGAGACAAGAATAACGCATGAGAGAAGGGAAGTTATTAATGAAAAAAGGAAAGAGAAGAGGATAAATGACAGATCCTTGCGCATGTCCTGATAAAGCATAAACGAGATTTCCAGAATAGGAATCGATAGTAACAATACAGGCATGAATATAAATGTAAGAGGTAAACCAGGATAGGAAAGGACCGGTTTTTGGAGGAGCAGGTTATGGTTGACGGAATCAAAGGGTTTGCAGACACCAGTAAATACATCGGCCAGATTTTGATCATCAAGAGCAGATACGACTGTATGTGTGAAATGCAGGAGGTTTATTAAAGTGGATTTGTCTGTGAACAAACCGCCCTGCTAATGAGCTAGAGAATGTTCAACAAAAGAGTTTTTTTTTTTGCAGAGAAGAAGTGGTGAAATGTAGACAAGCTTAGCATCAGTAAGCGGTAGAGTCAAAGCTTTTACTTGGGGAAGAACAACATTTTGCCCAGAAGATTTGGTATGTCCAAAACGTTTAATTGGCTGAATTACATGAGTTGGTGCGGCACGAGTTGTAGGAGTGCTTGGAATGTCCAAAACTAGTTATGGCGAAGAATATGGTGGATGTTGTAGCTGTTGCTATTCTTCGTGAAGAGGTTTAGGCAATTGTAAGAGAAAGTGATGGAGAAATCTATTGGTATCTCTTATAATATTGCTTTTGCCACACTCAATTCGGATTCTGGTTTCCTTGAGCCAAATCATTAATTTATTAACTATATCTCAGATGCACAGAGACGATGTACCATTCCACGAGGATGAGCATTTTTATGCATTTGACGTTTTTGTGAGCAAATACGAGTGACATTTACATCACTAGCAGTTATAGGAGATAAAGCAGCTGACAAAGCAGTATAAAAAGGGGATAAAACAATGTCGGCTGAGGCATTTGAAACTGAAATATTCGAGGCACGAGTCTGCTGCTTTTGTAACTGGTAGACATATTCACCTTAGAGGTTCCGCAAAGATCCATTCTTGGTGTTTCATTGTTCCTTGTTTTTATTAACAATCTTTCATCTCTCTTTCAATCACTCTGCTTTTTGTACGTTGATTTCCTCAAATTCTTCAAAGTGGTGGAATCCGGCAATGACTGATTCATGCGGCAACCTTGCGCAAAAACACTTGTACGCTTCAGGTAACTGATGCACTGCCACTTCTGTAACTGTGAATGCTGCGTAGTGTCGTCAGATGACATTCACCTGTAAAACACCTTTCTTGATGCTCGTCTTCTCTGTTTTCTGCGCTTCTCACAACGCTCTAGATGGTTTCAGGGACCCTGGTATGATATTTGGTTCCAAGTTAAAACTATGAGCTGCATACGATTTGCAGCCGGAAACCTTCCAATCTTCCGGCTTCACCATTAGACCTTTCAAACTTTTTTTAAATCATTGCACCTCTTGCTCTAGAGTATTGCTTGTAAATTTGGTGTATACACTCACTATGATCGTTTCAGCCAGTTGAATTTTTCCAGCGCAGATTCAACCCCCTCTTGATTCTATAAATTTTGAGTACAGTATGTACTTCTAAATATTAAACTGGGATCGCAATTAGCTGAAGTGGCTGCCGATCTACAGAGGCCTGACGACCGGCACACATAGGCACAAGAGAGGCCCGTTGTGATGCCACAATAATTTGTGACTCTCTCATACTCACTGAACTCAGGAAATCATCTGCTTCCTTTGCCGCCACCCTTCATCTTGCCAAAGCCGGGCACTGGCTTATGAGATGGAGGAGGGATTCCTCCTCGTCCTCAAAGCCACAACTCCGACAGAAATCGTCCAACCCTGCGCCGTAAGAACACCCACAGTACAACGCAGAGCGCTTGGAGTTAACCCAGGACTGCCTGGCTATCGCACAGGATGATTCATCTGCTCTGGATTTCCTAATGTTCTCAAGATATTTTTGCCTTATGGCCAATTTGACCGATGTCATCTGTATACCTATTGAGAAGGAGCAAGAGACCGTTGGTAGCAAGGTGCCAAGCCTTGCTAGTTCATCGGCCTCACAGTTGCCATGAAAACTCCTATGTCCAGGTACCCAAATTAATTGAACAACCGATATTTATATCTCCCTAACAGATGCACGGCATTCAGCAACAATCATGGACACTGTACAAGAACCAGCAATAACAGCCGCTTCGCTATCTCTGAAAATATCAATATTGGCCCCGAATATTTGATGACACAGAAGCCAATCGATAGCCTGATAAATAGCCGGCCAAAAACCAGTTTTTTTCACAGTGATTTTTGAAAATGGTATCACTGCCACAGAGTTGCCTTCATTTCAAAATCACTTCTATCAGACCTGGTCCTAGTTATTACCATGTCATATAATTTTCACATTGATCGGATTATCCGGTCGTCATTTCTCGTGAACAGAAGTTTCGAGTGCTGAAAATAGAGGTAACTTGGTGATGGGTTGCCGTTTTTATGCGATGCGGAATTTCGAAAATTCCCAAATGAAATTATGGACAAAGGTTCAGATTTATCAATAATGGTAGTTTCTTTCCAAACAGAAAAAAAATTTCAGAACGGACGATGATTTGAAAGATTTTTTTTCAAATGTCTGTCGTAGCTACAGGGTTGCCCGCACAGTCTTAAAAGTCCATTTGTGTACAAATTTAGTTAACGTCAATACGCTTCGCAAATTTGACGATGATCGATTTTTTTTCGTCAAAAGCTATGATTACTCGAAATTTGAAAACAAATCCATGTCTACGTTTAGGCACTTAGGATTGACCAATTCCAGTTTTTTTTTTATCATAGACCAGCATAATAAGTTTTCATTAACAGCACTTTTTTCCAACAAAAATGTACCTGAAAATTCACTAAAATGCCCGCCACTACCAAAAAGTTAAACAAATCCTAATTCTAGAATGATTTGAGCTCTGCCAACGGCCTTACATTTACTATAATTTCGCTCTCTTTCAATTTAGTGTGACTCTCTTTTACTCTATTACTGTCTACGTCCGTTAAATTCTGATGACCACTAATTCCAGCCATTATATTGAAAGTGATCTAATAATATGTTAAATTCGCGGACAAAAATTCATTTCTCTTCGACTTTGATTCGAAGCAAACCATACAATAACAACGCAACTACACCTCAATCATCTTGTCCAACTGCAGACGGTTCTCTTGTCCCGAAACCGATACCGTATTTAATTTGAGCAATTACAGATTTGATACGTACAATTGAAATCGTATGCGATCGGCAGTTTGGATGTATCCGTAATTCTTTCTTCTGCCTTCTGCTGGCCAGTCACAAAAAAGCACGTTGGCAAAATAAAAGACTCCAAAAAGTCAGACGCAGTCAGCGAACTGGCAAAGAAGCACCATTTCAGCCATCTCGATTGGCGCCATCCAATTCAAACCGTCACTGAACGAATCTGATGAGTCGGTCATCGCACACCGTTACCGACAGTTTTGGGCCTCTCGAACAGTTCAAAGTATCTATCGACGCATGTTTGCGATCACGCTTGTAGTATCTTTTATTTTTCGAATTTTTCAATCCGTTTACTTTCTGCACATCCTGACTTAGCAATTATTTACCTGTTGCGCCGGATTCGTAATTTCCGTTTGTATTGCGAATTTGTAAATTGTTGAAAGACCGCCGGGAATCACTTGATCACTCCATCAAGCAGCTCAGTCAGCAGATCGTGGCTGGGAGCTGTCGATCAATTCACTTACCCAAAGCTAGAAAATGTAGGCCAGCCAGAAGCAGAAAAGACAATGTCAATAGCGGGATTCGAACTGAAAATTGATTGGACGTGATTTGCAAAAATCAAAACTCGTATGGTGTGCTGGGAAAGTGATGATTAATGCTGGCGAAACCGACTAATGAACAAGGCGGTTGTAGATTTTTTGGAATGCTGATGGGAGTCCTACTAAAAGTGAATGAAAAATGTCGATGGAATCTTTCAGCTTCAAAACGAAATCTTATAGATAATTGCCAATGCATCTTTCAATCTTAGATACACCGGAATTTTCCACAACTTTCAATGAAACAGAGCTGCAAAAACATCCAATTCACTGTTTGACGCAAAAAACTCCTCCTCCGCATCCGAGACTACCTCAACATTTACAACTCGCTTAGTTTTTTTTTTCTTCGACTCGAAGCTGCTCGCAAAAAACTGACAGCTCTTCACTGTGTGATATAATCTTCTAGTGAAATGATTGCATAAAAAAGTAATCGTATGGTTCCGTTTTAATGGTTTAATCGTAGTTAATAGAGGTGGGCAGATACTTTTTCCGTATGGCTTGTGTTTTGAAAATTCGTTGCAAATAACTAGACACTCCACACATGGTCCAGTGCGACATTCACTGGCCGTGCCACAACGAAATCTAACTGAACTCTGCATAAAAAACGACACATCGACATTGACAAGCAGTATCCACATATCTGTCTATAGCTGCCAGAACTATCTCCACAAAGACCGTTTTGGCCAAGACCATGACTGCGATTATTTTGCTGGGTCTTGTCTAGTCACCGCGGTAGTACAAACTCTCTGACAACAGCGATCACGTAGGTCGTGGTCAATTAATTGAAAAATATTTTTTTAATACTGCCGAAACATTATTAAAAAGGTACCTAGGTACTTTCGATTGACGAGCGACAGATAGGCAACAAGATATGTAGATTTATAGATAGATAGATACTCGAGACGTCATCATCATCGTGGCGATCATCAACAACACAACGGCATCGATCGTGGATGGATATTGTGGATTGGATGCTAGACAAGACAACAAGAAGTATCTTGTGCTTTTGCTTTGGCAATTTAATTTTTGCTTCGTTGCGTTGTTGTTATGCGTTGTTCTTTGATTTTCGATTTTATTATTTGATTTCTGTTTTTGCACAGTAATGATGACAAATTCAGGTCACGTTTTCAGTATAATATTGTAAAGCTTGACGAAGATCCGACAGAAAAAATTCGCTAGGACCGATGAACGGGAGATATTGTGATTACTCGAGCTCTAGTATAGGAGATCGGTGTCGGTAGGTTTTGGCTTTGAAGATAGTTTTGACCGTTGATTTGAAGGAATTTATGTTCAGAAAGCTAAGTTTAGATTTCGTTTTTCCAGAACCAGGAATTTTCTTCAACAAAAGTAAGCGCAAGTATGACACTTCTATTGCGTTTAAGAAAAATATAGGATAATCTGAACGATTTCGTTGCATTCAGTTAAAATTATTTGGCAAGTGATGTAGCAATTGCTTTCTTATTTGAACTGAATTTTTGACTTCCATTCAAATCATTTCGGTGATTTCCTTCTTGGACACTCTCCCCTAACACTAGCCAGCGACTCTAGGTTTAAAATAACGGCAGTTCTCTCCGTTCATTGCTTGAAATTTGACTGTGAACCAAAATATCATGCGAACATTTTCGCTTTGTTTTTCAAATTTGATTTCAATTCTTCGTACTCGATCGTTTACTTGATGGACACTTTCGCGAAAGACAATTGCTTACCTACCTATCAATCCATCCATCTATCTATTCATCCAAGATTTTCGAGAGGATAGTAAATAAATGTGAGAAAATATGTGAAAATGTAGTAGCTTGATAGTGTAATGAACTTTTGATTAGTTTTGTGTTTGCTAGTGATGGAGAAATTAGTAGAGAGGAATGATTGAAAGTAAGAAATGGAATGTGTTTTGGGATAAAAATCGAATTTATTTGCACTTGTTATCCTTAATATATGACTAAGCAAAATAATTGAGTGGACTTAAGGTGATCATGTAAGCAAGGCTATGTCGTTCACATGTACTTTCCAATTTACATCATCGTCCATTTTCTCAAACAGAAAGTGATTGAGCAGAATGTGGCATTATCAAGCTCGTGCCTATTTTTTTACCAGGTCTATTATGGATTCGAATTTCGTTATCGAAGAAATATCTCTGCCAGAAAACAATGACTTTTTGGATTCAATATGCGCAGTAATGAAATTCTATTAGACTTCTTCGTAATATGTGGTGACTTATGTATAAATTTATCAAGCTTATCTAGCATTGCTTGAAGTGACTACTTTTCATCACATTTTCGTATTTTATTAGTTACCTCGGCGATTCTTTCATCGTTTGTTTTTTCACAGTTAAACTTTATTCTTATATCATATCAGATACTACTGTGCCCTACTTATTGCTGACCTGCGCCACCTGTCTCTTTCTACTCCTTGACTCCCCTACGAGTAAAATTTGGGTGGTTTCGATAGCCCTACTTACTAAGCTGCTAAAGCAAGGTACCTACTGGCTCCAGCCCTGTTTTACGATCATCATTTGTTTTTATATAACTGTATTTTTCTGTCTTGTGTTTACTTTCAAAGCGGCGACTGAGTATAAGACCAACAATCTGCAAGTAAAGTGTCACTTAGTTGAATAGGCTTCTCTTATGTGTATTTCTGTACTGATGTAGTTAAGCAATAAGCTTAATAAGCCATCCACTCCTGTGGTATTGTTATTGAAAAAAGAGCAAATATTTTAGTGTCTGGCTGATGAACTGTCACCCGTCTGCAGAGCAGAAAGAGGAAGCAATTAAAAATAATTGCATCTTGGAATTCACCATTGAGGGGCTGCTCTTAAACGACATGGAAATGGTCACGGTTCAAATCAGCTGCGAAAAGGCTTATGGACGCATTACAGTAGAGCATCGAACGCCTGATTGATTTCGCGACTATTTGATACCACATTGTGTGTTTAGCATACTTTTCTCAATGCGCCAATAACAAAAGATCGTCATTGTATTCATACAAGCTTATGATGGTGTAAATAGAAATGTAGAATATCAGATTATGCTTGATTTGGGTAACAAAACTCCGCGTATTCTTGGTTACAATGGCCAACATTAAGCCCCTAGTAATGAATAGTGGGTAGCATTGCCAATAGTTTACAATATTTTCAGAAACAATTAAAATATTGAGGGTTAATGAAAACAAAATACAGCTCATAAATAATCCAAGAAAAGTGGGCTAAACAAACAAAACGTAGCCTTGCGAAACTACAACTTTGAACATGACAAATTGATTTATCTACTTGAAAAACAAGCAGCCAAAAGTAGGAAATGTAGTAGGATGTAACTGTGGCAAACAAGACCTGCTACTCCATTCTTCTATAATAAGATCTAGCAATCTTGGAAGGAAAAATAAGTTTCACATCTAACAGCGAAGCCTGAACTTTTGCGAGCGGTTTTGAACAGGCAATGGGAGGGCTTCAGTGCAAGGTTAGGTAAGGTATTACTAGTTGACACAAGGCTACACATAGACTTCTTGGTCGGTAGTGATACCAGATAAAAAGACCTGGAGAAAAAAGGTTCAATTCAAGGCCAGATACGTTTTTGCGAACTGAAGCATGTGCTTTAGCCTCTGCTTCGCCACGTGCAAGAGATCTATCAACCAAAGATCGCCGAAGTAATGCTGTCTAGTTTTTACAAGTGCCAAGGTTCCCAAATATCAGCAGGTATTTAGTAGCTGCAAGGTTGTATGACTCCCACATAACATTATCAACATCTCACCATCTGCATATGACAACTTGCATCATATTCTAGTCAATCAAGCACCTGACCGTTTGAATAATATCCGAAAAAGCTCGGCTAATAATTTTTGGATCTGCCGAAAAGGACACAGAGTCAAGAATATGTTTACGCAATGAGTTGAATGAATCTACAAAAATGTGCTAAATGTGTAGGTCACGTTGAAAGGATGGAGACCAATTAGTTGTCTACAAAAATATTGAAAAGTAGAGCGTAAAGAAAAGCTACTGTTTTCTCGTGAATTTACTGATGTTTCTTGCTTTCAGTATGAGGTTGTCTTCAACTATAAGAGCAGGAATGAAATTTGTAATTTGTTCATTAGCTGAATTCTCCAGAAAATGTTGCTGAGATTGCCACCGGACAAGTAACGCTTGATCACTTTACTAGCATTGAATCATCAGTCGGTTCAAATTAACGAAAAATCTTACCAGTTCCTTATTCTATGCAACTTTTTACTCCCATTTCATACACCCAACTCAATCTGTTAGAAATACTCAAATACCATAATGTTAATATTGGCTGATTTTGTCGATTTTTTGTGGCCTTTATTTTCTGGCCCTATTCTTTTATCTTAGGAGAATTGACGGCTATGGGGAGTCTTCATTTCTTATTTCTTGGTATTGAATGAATGAATTTGCATGGCGTGGGTCTAGATGGCCTCTAGTACTGCGACCTCCTAGTTCCATTGTGCCTACTTAGCGTTACATCTTATTCAGGCTTTTGTTGTCCTAAATCAAGGGAAAGGTATATATAACCAAGAAGGTCTAGTTTTCGTTTCGCTGGTTCTGAAGATGTGTGAGAAGATGTTCCATACAGTCTGTTTTTTCTTCACAGTCTCCGCAGCAAACCGGCCCGCTCTTTACCTATCTTGTGAAAGTTCTTTTTTTGCGAGGAACTTTTTATTCTATATATGGCTCTTATAGCACTTTTGCAGAGAGCCTCTACTTCTTTTGCTTTTTGCGTCGTTAAAACCCTCTAGGTTAACCTAGTATTTTTTAATCTTTTTTGTAGATCAGGTTTTTATTTCCCTGACAATGTCGACCTTCGTAAAGAGCGAGACCTATGCTTTAGCAGATTTCCATCGGCTTGAGGCATTTCTTCGTCCTTCTTCATTTAGCGACTAAAAGTTTAGCTGAATTTATATGATCGCGACTGATAGCCTTAAACTCCACTTGGTTATTTACTTGGCAATCCGATAGGACCCTTAATCAGCCTTTTATAATGTTCGCTTCCTTTACCATAAGCGTGAGTTCAATAATTCTGTCTGGTAGATTGTAGTCTTCCTTATGGAAGGGGAAGTGCATTTTGAACCTGAATCGTGCAATTCATGCTCTTACTTCATAATCCATCTTTGAGCCATTCGTATACCACATTTGCACGCTTTTCTGCCAAGAGGTGGGATGAGGGCTTTTTTTTTGAACGGGTGTCAAAAAACCTTTATAGGTATTTTGCAAAAGATGCAGCATCACCTGCTGACCATAGGAATCCGAGTCGGAACCGTTTTCGCATACCTCTCTCTCCACTTCTCAGCTATTCAGAAAGATCTCCCTGCGCTTGTTCGCCAATAAATCGATTGAGATTACCCGTGCTATGGCCAACACGGACGCTAGCTACCCTAGCTCGATACTTTGTAAATTTTAAGGCGGTGGTCCATATCTCCACATCATACAGCAGCGTTGAATGAACCTCCATCGTAAGCAGTTTGCGTTTACTCGCACTAGGACCGCGAACGTTCGCCATGAGTCTGCTCAGCGAGATTACAGTCCCCACTGTCCTATCGCATGCTTTCTGGATGTACTCCCCATAAGTCAGCTTGGAGTCAAGAGTCATTCCGACATACTTCGCAGATTTTTTGGTCTCGACTTCTTCGGGGCCGACTGTCATGGGTCTGACGGTTGGTATCATTCTTTTCGTCAGCATGAATATCTCAGTTTTCGAGATTGCCAGCTGGAGACCATAGTTTTCGAACCAGCCTTTAACTCTTCTCATTACTTGATTTAATTTGAGCTGAGCAAGGTGTGGGGTTTCTGGAGGTGATGATAACTGCTACATAATCTGCTGCAGCTGATACATTTCATTATGGGCTCGATGTCTTCTTAGATACTAGGCTGGCCGCTTATATCTCGTAAGCTTGTTGTAAGACGATAGTGTGTTTTGTCGCTCCATCTTCAATCTAGGGATATAACGGTAAAAAGTTTAAGAAAACCTCCTTAACGGCTGTCTAGAGTTTAGCTCATTGCTCCTGCAATCAGCAGATATGACCTGGTGTCAATTTTATGCCTCTGTTCGTATATATGCTGTAACTGTGAATTTCAAAACTCTTTCCCTAATATTTCCTCTTCCTGGGGTTGCACAGAGATCGATCTTTGGTTCACTTTTTTCCTTGTCTTAACCAATGACCTTGCTTCATGTTAGCGTTCGTCCTAACTTTTGTGTGGTGATACTTCATCATCCATTCATAAGAAAATAGTGAAATAATCTTTGTGTTTTTGGTAAATAGTCAAAGAGTTCATTTACTTTGAGCATATCGAACATATCACTATGACAAATGCTTCCCCTGGCAAGAGTCTTTTTTGCAGTTGCTGACAATATGACATATCTTGCTGCATTTTTTGATTCTTAAATTTTAAACTCAACTTTAAATTTTCAATTGGTTTTAAATTTAAATTTTCAAATGGATCTTTATACATCATTTAGTTTCAACTCGTTCCAATGTCTGTAATTGGGTTCTGCCTTACTAAAATATGTATTAGCATATAAATAAATATATTTACTATATCTCCAATTACAATGCAGAGCATCAAGACACAGCGGCTTCGCTCCTTTTAATCAACATAAAATGGCAATTTTTTCCTCTATTACAACTCAAACAAATTCAATATGAATTCGATTCTTTTCTGGCCTGTGCGTATTTATTTCACATTACGCATACCTATTTCTTCCAATTTTATTACCTTGCATGTGTAGCATCCATTCATACTTCCACTTCCTTCCCTAGCACGTTTTGTGACATTCTGTTCACCACTAGATTGCATTTATTTACAGATTTACTGTCCTTTCAATTCTATGCACGCTATGCTATGCTATCTCTATAGTGAATCGAGATTTATAGAAATTCAAAGATATGTACATACATAGTAGTGAATATGCACATGAACACACGGATAGACTTGAATTTTTACGCTATCCTTGACGTGAATTCCTAAAGAGCTTACTATTTAATCCACAAAACGTCTCACTTGATTTTTGTGTTTATTATTTGTTTGATTTTGATTGTTTATTGAATGCAGGTTGGATTAACTGCAGGATTCCCTAATAACATCTGAATCGTGTTTCGACTTGAACAAGTTCTGTTCTGTATTCTGTTATTTTACACATCTAATCTTTCCGTTTCCAGACCATTCAAAACACATTTACACCAAAAGCTGTGTATCTTCTGACTTGTTTCGAGCTAAATCAGCTCTAGTAGCCCCATAATAAACTTACATATGCATATACATATCATCAGCCTCGACCTTAACACAACTGTTGCTGAAGAAAATCCCTTCAATGTGTACTCTCCCCACAAATAAAACTATTACGTTAAACTATAAATATATGCCCAAGTCGTATTCACACGTACACCGCGTATCTTAAGATCCAAGCGAATTTAAGGGATCGCCGTGGCTAAGTCTTGGGGAGCTCAGTATTATCCCCATCTTGTTGCGTGCACCGACCGAACTTTAACATGATCGTACCAAACTAATGGATGTGTGCGGTGGCACAAAAAGAATGTGGCCTTCGAAAATAGCTGCTGCAGTCGTTTTTACATAGCTAGTACATGGATTAAGCGTTAATCGAGCAACACATGTGATCCCCGTACCCATTTTGGGGAACTTTCGTTACGATCGCATCCCATCGCTATGACTCCATGCGCGTATAGACACTTCAGAGCTACGAATCGAATCCGGGGTTTTCTTTCGAAGAAACCCTATACTTTTGATGTGTTCTGAAAATTCTAAACAAAGCGAAATGCGGCCGGACACTGAGAAGACTGAAGTCAAGACGCGACAACCGAGACGATAGTATGTTTCGTATAAAGAAGATATTAATTTTCGCTAAGAAGACGAAAAGTGATCCTCTCGTCGGCGAGGTGGAGTGATGGCCGCCTATCACGATGACGGTCTGGGGTCTGATGGGTCTGTCTGGGGAGTGATGGTGCACAGCAGCAGTAAATGTTAAATAGGGACGCGATGTGTTCGAGAAGTAACTTAACTAACCTACAGGCTACAACAGAAGACTTCACTTATTCGTACCTTTGCACTCACTCAGGTGAATTATTCACGCGAATGTGACTACATACATATGTGCATACGAGAATGGACTTGGAGTATATTTATTGGTAGTAATGATTGTTGCTGTTACTATAAACTTTAGTAAATGTACCCGTGTGCTTGTTCTTTTGTTAAAAATAAAAACTTGCGGCAAAGCGATTGTTTGATCAGTATGTACAGTATGTTGAACTTGAGGGATATGTAGCAAACTTGAAATCTCCTTTGGTCGAACAGTGAAGGCAGTTTTGGTGAAGGCACAGTTGGAACAAGAGTTCTAAGGTTAAGTAATAAATTATTTAATTTATTTATTTTTACTTAATTGTATTATTATTTATTAAAAATTTTATATGTTTTCCGAAAATCAATACTAACAGAACGTTCAAATTATTAGTTTTTTTTTTTGAAAAATACGGCTATCAAATATATTGTTTTCTAAAGTGCTGCCTTAAAAATCGACACAAAAAGGATTTGAGTTTGAAAGTTAAACAGTTTGATTAGGTTAGGTTAATGAAGAGGTCTGCAGGGAACGCAGCCAGCATTAGGCCACCAGTTTGGGCCCATTTGCCACCTTCATAGACAATCACACGCATTCACACTTACAGCCATGGCACTAGCGAGGATCGAACCCGCAGGCCCCGTAGTACGCCGCTTTTCGGCCTGACGCCTTAGCGAGCAGAGCTACCGGGCCCCCTAAATAGTTTGATACTTTGGTGTCTGTTTTGGCTAGCAAGCCAGCTAATGCAACAAATTTCACTTTTATATTAGCTATATTTTTAAGATTTTGTAGGTTGAAATTAAATCAATTGGACATTTTATTTTTATTTATTACTAATATATGGAATATAGATTCAAATTTACTTTGTAATATTGTTTTTCAGATAAAAAAGGACTCCTCGAAAACTGAATGTACCACGATGGGCGCCAATTCTGGAGCTCGAAATTGGGATTACGATCTCCCTCTCTCTGATTATAGAAACGTTAAATTGAATTGACTAGGCGAAAATTGAAATTAAATCAAGCCATGATAAAGCTTGAAGGCCGAGGCCAGGATCTTCAACTGTATCTCACAAAAACAAAGCAAATCGTACTGTCGAAAACTAGGACACCAACTGTTATCCACATGAAGTTTGGCTTCAAAGTAGTTAAAACCAAAAAATTAGCTAAAGATCGTGGGGTGACACTTGATTCCAAGCTGACGTTTTGAGAAGAGACTGTTATCTCGTTGTATTGATATATGGCGACATCAACCAACATCAATTAAACGTAAACTCCTTATAGCAATGGATCATTCAACGCTGCTGTAGGACGTGGACCATTGTGGTTATAGCGAGTGTGATCCCAATTGACTTACTGGTGAATGTGTTTTTAAGGCAAGAAAAGAAGTGGTAACTGCTACGACATGATTCCTTGAGCTACGTGAGAGTGCTGAGCTGGAAGCTCAATGAGGGCATGGATAATTAATCTTATAAAACTTGGCTTAATCGCATTCATAGTGAAATAAATTATGTCTGAGATACTTCCCATCGGGTCACGGTTCATTGTGAAGGGGAAAAGTAAGAGCAGGGTTCCCAGAAGCAACTGCTATGGTAGAAAATGTAATGGGATATCGTTCACTTTCTTCCACTGTGTCCGCTTCAGAAGGGAACGAGACACGATTTTCGCAATCCTTGGCAACCCTTTGTACTTTTCGGCAGTTAATAGTGACACCGTTGAAACCTTGTGATGTGAAAGCAGCTTCAGATTGGTTTCCGAAATTTCGGGACCAGACTCTCACATAATCCTGCATCTTTCGTGAGAAATTTTTTTTCAACAAGCATTAAAAAAATATTATCACTTCTTTATTTAGAATATCCAATAAAATCTGAAAAACGACCAAAAACACCAATAGCAACTGTTCCAGTGGTTTAGCTTGGGCAGCTAATCTGCTGTGGATAGATATTTAAGGAGCTCATATCTAGAGGGTGCTTATATGAGTAAAATGGTTGACACAACTACGACGGATAGTGCGAAGCCTGTCAGCTTACTGAAATTTAAGCCTACATTTGAAATTAAAATCATTTACATTATTATGAAGACATCTAATTTTTTAATTGCCTGCTAAATTAGCGCTGCATATCATAATCAAACTTCCAAAAAATGAACTTGTAAATACATGGCTGTTCAAATGCTTGCAACTGCAGGAATCTAAGCGACAAAAATGTACCTACTCCGGATGATATTTTTGTGGACCCTACTCTGTTCTGGATAGAAGAACAAGAAATGTGGCTAATATTCCGCGTTTTCCTGGCTGATGAATCCTTTAAAATCAGTCTTTAGTTCAACATCAGCCCAAGATATTTCAGTCATAATGTCAATTTGATGGTTTCAGTTTCAACTTTGGCCTGCATGAGCTCCAAGAATTACATCTTTATCCTGTACTTAGAAATACTTTTATTGTATTAGAGCAAAATTATTGTTAGCAACAGGTTTAATTAAGTTTGGCTGGCATTATTATGGCTTTGTTGACAGAAAGACCTATCAAACATCGCTGGTAATAGTAAATTCAGCACCCCATAATATTACGCAGAAGCGGTTCAAATACTTACACTTATTCATTTACTTATTGTATTGCTTCTTGCCTAGTAAGCAATTGAGGTATACAAGGTCTGCTCTTTTCCTATTTCTATCCTGCATTTTTAATTTTAACTGCAACGTGGTGTTGAATGGTCATTCTTCCCACACTTTTCCACAAGGCTACATGCTTGGACCTCAATTATATTTTTTTAGCAATGTCCTTTTTGATCAAAGTGTTTCCTCTATGCAGCTGTTTTGTGTAGTCGACTCTCAGCCAAATACTGTATTTTACTGCATTCCGATTTGGCAGCCTTAAACACATCGCGTAATACGGACTTCTTCCCTATCCATATACCCAAATGTTTTGCTGTATCCTATTTGATCAAACCAAACTTGTTGTCTTTGGAGTGTTCAGCATAAAGATCTTGGAGCTCAGTGTTCAGCATAACATTCTTGGAGCTCTTTTTGAATCCAAATTAAAATTTGATTTATATGTGTTATATACCACTTTCTTCATCCTTGAATAATTTGCTTAAGTGTAGACTCCTCGTTTTGGTGTAAACTGTTTTTCTCAATTTTGTGATAGCATTTTATCTATAAAATTAATCTAATGCTATAAATAAATAGAAGATATTCCCAGAAATTGTTTGAATCCGCTTGATCCACGAACTTTGCTAGTTCTTAATTTTGATTTTCTTACTTTTTTGTAGAGGCTTGAGGACATTATTATGAAGAGATCTGATTTTGTTAAGCTTTGGCATTTGCAACTCGTCTTTGGAGCGCTCGATTAGAATTGGTTTTAGTTGATTGCTACTTAGAGCTCTATTAATAAGCAATTTTCAATTAATATTTGAAATACTTAGAACAATTTCATCTGTATGATCTACATGTTTTGTTTTTTTAGAATCTTGAAAATTCAAATCGAATTTTTTTTTGTTTAACTTTGAAATTAGTATCTGTTAGTTTGTCTAATAAATTCAAAAAGAAACTGTCTAATTCAAAAAGAAACTGCGATGGAAACTCAAAAATTTGTCTTTAAAAAGCTAAAAAAATATTGTTTCATCACTGTTTGGATTTAACATTTCATGTAAAATGAGTGGTTTTGATAACGGTTTGAATATTTTTAAGTAGACACGGATTTTGTTTCCAAATTTCGATTTATCATAGCTTCTAACAGAAACATTAGCTCATCAGAAATTTCTAGGACGTATCTACGTGTATAAAAATAGATATGTTTGGTTTTTGAGGAGTGTGTAGGCAGCTCTGTAGCTAGAACAGGCACTTGATAAAACACTTCAAATCGTCGACCTTCATTGAAAAATTTCAATTTGAAAAATAATGCAAACGATTGATAAATCCTAGCCCTTTTCTAGATTAAAATTTCAAAAACTCCGCATCGCACAAGAACGGTAACTCTTTACTAATTTACCGATTTTTGGAGCATTCGAAACTTTTGACCACGAGAAGTCTCGACCAAATCATCAGGGGTGTGTTCAATGTGCATGCTATAGCAGCTATTAGCTGCTAATTTAGCAGCTCTGGCTGTCCAATGTCACGAAATAGCTACTTTCTGATGCTTGCTATTTGACAGTCAGGCTGTCCAAGATTCCGGAATAGCTGCTAAGGTAGCAGCTATTCGCTGCTCGTAGTGTGGAGGATAGCTAGAAAGTAGCTAAGGCAAAATGGCCGTGCGTACACAGCTGACATGCAGTTTAAACGTCATTTTCAATTGGAAATTGAAATGAAAAGAAGTTTTTGCGCTTTTGTGACACAGGAGATGAGGAATAAATTTGAAAATAGTGACAGTATAAATTAAATACGGGCTTTTAAACACTTAAACTCAACTCGAGTTTTAAGGTGGCTTGTACACAGCGCAGCTCATCTTGAGTTTTTAGAAGGCGAGCATGAAGCGTAAAAGGCCGGGTGCTCTGATTTCTGTATTATCAAATTTTCAACGATTATTTTTTGCTCTTTTTCTCATATATGGCGTCAAAAGCCGGAAATAAGTGATACGTTTTAAATATGTTAGGAAAATTTTAATGGATTGTGCAGCTGTATGTTGAAAACTCTTAGATTTCTTACAGTTTCTAAAGTGCAATGGAAATTGAACTGATCCACGAAAATGCAAAAATTACAATAAAAAAATTGAAACAAAATTATTTTTGAATTTCCTGTGTAAAGGCTGACCTTCGTAGCAGCTCTTGACTGTCCAATATCCATAGCTGCTTCACCTAGCTACTGCGAATTTTGACACTTGCTAAAGTGATGCTATGCTATGCTTTTGGAGCAGCTATAGCATGCACATTGAACACACCCCAGATCAATATAAAATCCACAGGATGTATGAATTTTAAGTAGAAGCAGGTTTGATAGAAGTTATTTGAAAATGTAGGCAACCCCTGGTGCCATCTTGAAAAATAATTCAAAAGATAAATACTTTATGCCCTATAATTTCTGATGCAGTTAAATTCACAAATTGTTTGGACCTTAATGTAAGCCAAGTTTGGTATTAATTTGGTTGACAAATTGCAATACAGCTGCCAAGTATAGAGTTTTTTTGTCACTTCATCACATACAGATAATACCACAAATTTTTCAAATGATATGGTTTTGTAGCGAAGGACAGCAACCAATGTTTCGATTTCAAAAGCTTTAAAAGATTTGTGAATAAGTAGTCCTAACTTCCAATGAAGTTATAGGATCGAAACAATATTCGCAGGGTGGGTTGGCCTCAACGTGAAGTAGATTTGGTAGATTTTTGGCTTTGGTGCTACCAACACGGGATAGCAAATATTACCAACACGGGAGATTTTCGTTTTTTCGCACCAAAAGCTGTCCCCAACAGTTAATTTTGAGATTATAAATATCTACATTGAAAATGAGTAAGTAATGATAAAATTTTGCAAATTTTCCGGATGGCAGCCCCAAAAATCGTTCCATCCATGTAACTTCCGAAGCAGTCATCAGATAAAAACGAAATTCACAGGGCGTGTTGATCCTGACGTGGAGCAGTTGGGATAGAATTTTGGTTACGATGCTAAAAAAGTTGCCAGCATTGAATATTTTCTTCATTTTTGTACTAGGAGATGCTGTCATTAAATTTCATATGATAAGTATGCTATAATGAAAATAAGTAATGAGAGTTTTAATTTCCTAAATCTTGAAAAATTTCTACCCTTTGGCTTCTGATGCAGTCATCGGATCGAAGTGGCATAAGATTTTCGATACAGGTTGTAGTAAGGAGTACATTTGGTACAACATGTTTTCAATTTCTACACAATTCTTTCACTTTTCTTCGAAAATCAGAGCTTTTAGTGGATTCTTTGCGATAGTTTTTTTTCACCTAAAACTTTTGAGTGAATTTTACTTATAATATTAGTAGAATTTCTCTTAGATTATGTAAGGCTGTTGTGTTGCGACTAGTTTCTCCTCTTAAGCCATATATTTGACCCTCCTCCATGAGCGAGATTTGATGCCAAAATACAGGGGACATGAAATATCAATGAATTTTTCTGATTTTTCTGAGAGTTTGATAGCAAAAAATGTGCTTGAGACATGCCATAAGAGAATGAAATAATTTTCATGCCGTCGAACAGTTTCTCAAGAAACAAAGATTAAACAAACTTAATCTTCATTAGATGAAACTTTATATCAAATACCGTTGAATTATTCAAGACTATTTTTCGATCGACTAATATATACAATACTTTAATATTTTACTGAAGATATTCTACAGCCATACTTGAAAGTAAGCCAAAAAGTGATTTTAATAATTTTCAATTAAACCAGTTCCAATTTATTTATTTTTGTTAATGTTTAATTGGGGTAAACTACTAAATTAATAAAATTTTAGATTAATACGAGTTACTGGCGTGTTTAAAAGTAAA
Organism: Nemotelus nigrinus; assembly: GCA_947369275.1. NCBI lineage: Eukaryota > Metazoa > Arthropoda > Insecta > Diptera > Stratiomyidae > Nemotelus > Nemotelus nigrinus. The sequence continues at coordinate 3,901,515 of OX376372.1, forward strand.
ATAAAAAACGATTTTCTGAGGAATTCTATTATTTGAACACCAAACTTTACAAAACAGGGATCATCCTACGTGGATTCATCAATCGATTCATCACTGTATAAAACTTTTGAGCATTACAGAGATCCCACAAGGGATCTTATTGGGATACGATTGGTCATGTGGAGTGCATACAATTCACTAGATCGGCTACAGCCCATAGTGCACTTTCGTATCAGCTCTTACGAATCTATATAGTTCTGGAGCTTTGGGTTGAGAAAATAGCGCGCTTGCGGACTCTTCTGGCTGCATCGCCACAGTACGCTACGCTACGTACGCTGCTAAGTCAGCATGCATGCCTGCTTGCTATCGCGAACGAATGCCGGTCCGAGTTGGCTCTCCAGAGTAAAACGCGAGTACACACTGTATACGATCGTATCCGTATGTACTTCTCGTACAGTACCCGCCGTACACTTACTTACGGATAGAGTATAAAAATGTAAAATGTGCTATTTGCTATATATGCAAAACAACGGACGGGCAAGAAGAAGAAGAAGAAGTAGAAGACGGCAACGGTACGGCAACGAAAGAAGACTCACTGAATATACGGCGGGCAATACAGCGACGACGACCAAGTCCGCGAAGAATAAGAAAAGCGTCTTATGATTGCGCTGAGATTTTTTCAGTCAGCCAAATACACTCGATCGTCGCGAATGTGCCAAAAGGGTTTTCGCGAATACTGCCTCTGCCTGCCTGCAAGCTGCTTAAGGGTTATTACGGCTCGTATTTAAATTGGGGAAATATTTTTTCGGGGCGAAGTGATTTATCGCCAGCGTTACAGTGCTTTAATAATTTTGTTCGTACTAATTAATCGGATTGGAGATTTATTTGCATGAAAAAGTGATTGTGGTGCTTAAGAAGTGATCTTGTTCATTTAGTTCCTTTTTATTTCGATCTTGAGATAATGATGTGAATCGTGAACTATTGCAGTTAGAGTTTTCTTTGTTTTTCTAGGTATACATTTTGTTTTAGCGAGAGAGAAAAAGGATCGTACATACAGTAAACGACGGTATTTTGGTTTGTCTCGCCGAATTTCACTAAGGTGTTTGATAAAATACCAATACTGCAAACTGATCAGCGCTCGAAGGCTATTTTAACTCCAGTGCATTGATCAGAGCTTTTCCGCGAACAAATAGAATGATAAAATATGATGATCTAGTGTTCGGCATAGTACGGCTGTTCGGCTTTATATTGTAATATCATTGAAGTGGTTTTTCCTGCGGTTTTCATTTGCACACCGTACTCGTTGCGTCGAAATAAGAAAAGTGTTTTTGCAATATCGCGTCGTACACAGCTAGTAGTAGCATGCAACTGTGCGACAAATCGTACAGTGTACCTGAACATCTACAGCAAACAGCCAACCTCTAATATCTATTAATAAGAAAATAACGTATTAACAAAGTGCGCGAATTTAACCGACAACGGCTCACAATGCCTTCACAGCCTTCCTAACTGATATTGCGCATAATGGCAGTTAATGCGGTTGTTGTTCTAATGTAAATCTCGTTGTAAGCGAAGTTTTATTGTGGTCGTGTTTTACCTACAAGTGCACGTATGTATGTATGATACGACGATTAGAATGTCGTGCACATTACGATTCACATGGATTTTGGATTAAAAGAACACCTCTCAAGGCAATTGATTGGTAAGTGTTGCGGAAAAATTTGATGTCAACGCGTTAGATTGATGCTAGACAGTGAAAGAGCGTAGCAACTGATCAAATATTTGCGAACATTTTTTTTGTCACTAGTTGCTGTTCATGTTAGTCGTTTTAGCAAGTTCACTAATTGGATCAATCCACGGTTGGTGTTGAAGCGGAAAATTGCAGATATTCAATGAATTTTTTTTTTGGCAGTTTGTCCGAATGAGGGAGACCCTGTCATCTGCATTTCAAATAGACAGTTGATAAGCTTGTTAGTTCTTCCTGTGCTTTCACGAATTGGAAGAAAGGTCGTGAAGAAAGAACACGATTAATTAAAGACAGTTTTTCGGAATGCGCTGTGAAATTTAAATTGCACGAAACGCAGACCGTAAGATAGAAATGAAGAGAGTTTGCTTAGTAGGAGGTAAATTGATGGTCGTAACGGTCAAGATTCATATTTTGATTGTTGTAGGAAAGAAATTGTGTTTTGCTAAAAATATACATGGATAAGAGTCGTGTACTGCGAATGCGAGCTGTGTTCTTGATGGACATTAAGTTCTATGTTTCTGTGGACATTGAGTTCTTCGAAACAATTTGGGCACTTTGTGAAGGTAGATAAATAATTCTTTAATTGTCTTAGAGAAGACGATCATTGCAGGTATTGGTGCAAGTTATACGTATGCAAATCAAAAACTTTTCAAATTGATGCTGTCTATATTTTTCTGGAAATGTAATACGAAAACTTATCAAATGACACTCTAACAGCAATAATAATCTAAAATCACTTGCTAGCTAATACTTAAAGTTTAAGAGCTAAAAAAAAATATTTAGCTAAACTATGTGTCCAATTTTCGTGCTTTTGATTTGCGTACCTTTTACCTTTTTTGAGTCTTAGCTAATTAATTCCTAGGATGTCGGTCACCCAGTTATATGTCCAGAAATATCATTAAAATCTTAACCTTAATGTATGCTATTGGATCGCCAAAAATTCTGCGGTATAGTGTTTTTATATCACTGAATTTTAATAAGACCGCTGAGATGTTATCAAAGCGAACAAATAAACTTTCACTCCGGAATCCTTTTCAGCTTCAGAGAATTGATTACAACGAGCAGCAAACATGTTATAAATAGTTTTGACGCTCAGATAACTGAAGGTATTTCCCATGACCTATTTTCTAAAAACTAAATTTCACAGTTACTATTTTACATTTACTCGTATAGTTCCATATGATGATTTTAACATTTCTCCTTCATTCACAGCAATGTTTTGATAGCATCCATCATCTGTACAGAATCTACACACATGAGCAATTTGTCACTTAAATTGCACTTTCTTTTTCACTTCCACCGAAAAAAAAAACTAATTTCAAATTGTCTTTGAACCGATTGTGGACAAAAGCTATTATGCTGACATGCTCGTTAATGTGCGATTCTGTTGCGACGACGACATGCCATCTCGAAATGATATTAAATCGTTGAATTACTGTACGATTTTACTTGTCTGTATCACATTGGATATGTGACGTGCAGGTACACATTAATTTGCTGAATGTCTTTTGAGTATTTTACGAACTTTTGATATATGCGCATGTTGGTGTGTAAGTAATCAAATCTGAGAATTGATGTTTTTATGAATTGGTCGAGACAAAAAAAAAAGATTATTGATAAAGTTTCAGATCAAATTTCATTTTGAATGTTTGATAAATCATCGAATGGCATATTTATGTTTGTGTGCATGTCATGCGAGCTGTACGTTTGTTAGTCTGAAATCAGTTTAAATGTGGTTGCAAGAGTTAATTTTTCGATCGTAGTTTGCAAATACACCTCTACAGTGAATAATTTTAAAATGATATTAAAAAACAGATCGAGATACGTATAGTATCAACCATTCTCTTATATCTATATATTTATGCAATGCTTGTATTATATTTCAGTCGAAATGTTTTATTTGAAGGCGAATTTCTACAAAAGCAGAGGTTGTTCATTGTATTTTGTTTACTTTGTACAAATATCCTTTATATATACCATAGTAAAGTGTTTAGTAAATGTTTTAATAGCATCTCCTCACAGCAGCTACTGTAAAATTTAATTCAAGAGTGATTAATAAAGTGCGTCCAACGTGGGCGTGCTGAGTTCAGTTCTTGGTCAAGTCAAAAAGAACCACAATAAACCAACTAAATGAGAATATGAGAAGCTTGTGAGCTGAAATTAATAACTTATATGATTAGGAAGCTCGTGTTATATTTCAAAGGGCAGTATTTTGATTGGATGGGAATATCAAAAATTTTTAATGAAAAGTAAAAGAATAAATTGATAGCAATCGTTTTTTAATCTAATAATGATAATCATGACCATTCTTTGTTGTAATTATTACTTTTAGGATTAAAACTAAGCGAAAAAAATGCAGGGACAATAACTAAAGAGCATTTCTTTCCTTAGAAAAGCATAAAAATCAAAAGAAGTGCTGAAAATACTACGAAAGGTAGCACCGAAAGTGCATTTGACAGCATGTATTGGCCTTAATAAATACAAAAAAAATTAAGTATTTGGCATAAAAGCTAACTTTGATACACATAATAAGTACATTTCAAATGATTATAGTTCCGTTCGAGACTTAATCATAGTTATTCGTGATGAAAACTCTTAATACCTAAATTTTGCCTAATTTTTTTTTAAATTGTGCCACCTACTAGTCAGCCTTCTTTTGTAATCCAACAAGCTTCTTTTAACATGAACACTTGCTGCATATGTAAGTTTGAACTTTGCCATAGTGGCTGAACTTATATTGAAATGCGAGACATCATTTCCATCTAAAACAGAAGAGATGTAACATACTGTTAGCAACATCTAAATTTTAGTTAGAATTTCATAGTTTACTTTGAACAGTACAGCATTAGATAAAATTGATCAATTTGACCGTTTTGGGCATTGCATATTATTTTTCCACAAAACCAAAGTTCACCTTTGATCCCAAACACTTTCTCATCAATATGTTTTTTTTACTACTAATTTAGCCGATGATGTAGTATTACCCAATGGTTGCACTTTTGATATAATTTCATTGATTTTTTACCTACAACCCCGAAAGCCAAGATGACTCAAAGATTCATGCTTTTTACTAATGTTCGAAGCTGTTAGTATTAAAATCGCTTTGCCCAAAAATTCATATTTCTATATATATAGATATATCTAGATATATATATATATATATATATATATATATATATATATATATATATATATATATATATATATATATATATATATATATATATATATATATATATATATATATATATATATATATATATATAAATATATATGATCAAAAGATTTCAGTGAAAAAACTCGGCAACGCACCATCCGATTGAACTGAAATTTTCAGGATACATTGGTGTACATCCAGAATAGTGCCAGGTCTCACCAAGTGCTAATAATTGTTAGCCCTTTGGCGCCGGCGGCCATTTTAGTGATACTTTAAATATACCTATTATTCTGACCAAAAATTACTTTTGCAAAAATAAAGTTTATGGAATGAATTTTGAACGTGTTTTAAATGTAAATATGTTAAATGAAGTAAGGAAAATTTGGAAATATATTGAGTTGCGAAAACTTTTGACTAGACTATCAGATCATTATGAAACTTAAAGGGCATATTGATGTTACTAAGTTGTAGACTGGTGTAGTTTTTTTATGAATGTGCTGGGCACCCTGTGGCTACGGGAGGCACTGAAAGTGAAAACTTTTAATTCTTCGACTCTCCTGAAAAAGTTACGTCTATTACAATAAAAACTAGCTCATATAAAAATCTTATGCTTTGTTTGCACAACCAAAGCAAAATTTTTGAAATTTCACATCGGACAAGAACGATAAAACCCTCCTTCAATTTACCGATATTTTAAAAATTAAAAATTCCTGTTCAGGGAAACTCACGATCTAATCATCAGATGCGTCTGAAATTCACAGAACGTATTGGTTTTGGGTAGGACCAGGTCTGATAGACGCGATTTGGAAATGTGGGCAACTCTGTATCAGTGGTGCCATCTTGGAAAAATTACAAAGAAAAAAAACTGCTTTTTGCCCTATGAGTTCTGATTTGGTGACCAGATTTCCATGAAATTCACACGTTCGACCAAAAACTGATTCGAAAAAACATTTCTACCGCCAATTTGTCGCTGTATAGGCGTAATCCAAACGAATTTTTGCGTCGATTCGTAGCTGCTGTTGAGACTTGGGTCCACCACTACACTCCTCAAAATAAAGAACAGTCAAAACAGTGGGTTGGAAAAGGGGAACCAACTCCAAAGAAGGCAAAAACGGAAGCATCTCGCGCACTGTGCTCTCAAACGCAAACTAACGTAGCGATTGGGCTGAAACTGTGCATACAAGCTTGAAAGGAATGGTACTGTAGGATAAAAGTAGACCTAGTGGCGCCATCTCTTGGTCAGGCCGGAAACTTTTCACCCCACCCTCGTATGCTAGCAAAGGGTTGCCAGCGCGAGGCACTTTTGGTAGTTTCGTATCAATAAATGCTTACATTAAGTATTCATATCGCGAACATTTACAATGAAAATAAGTTACCATTGCTTAAATTTTCTAAGTTCTGGAAATGTTTCGGATACTGATCCCAAACATTTGTCTATCCCTCTAACTTTCGACGAAGTTGCCGGATAAAATCGAGATTAATAGGGTAATTTGATTTTGACGTGAGGCAGTTGTGGGAGACTTTACGTTGCAGTGCTGGTAAAATGTTGCAAACACTGAGTATTTTCTTTATTTATGTTATGTTTGACTTTCCTAAATCTTGAAATTCATGCAAGTGAAATAAAATAAATAACCAATGAAATACTATAACCTAAAAACCTTTCTACCCTATAAGTTTAAATACATAGGTGAGATCAAAGCGGTTTTGTCCTCGCTTCATTCATTTGCCCCTGTTTAAACGATTATACAACAGCGCCATTGTTTCCACTATGCTATGGCTTGTTTTTGAGACCGGCAAATAGTGTCCGCTATTTCAGATTCATTTATTTTTCGCCAATGTTGAGATGAAGAGTGCATTGCAGCACTCTAGATTGATATTATGCATGCTATTTTCAGGTTTAACTGTTAAGCAAAATAATAAATTCTCATACTTAAGCTAAATATATTTCAATTTCTTCGCAGACGTTGATATTTTGAAAATAGTTTATCCTCTTGTTCAGTCATATAAAATAGCGATTACACTGGAAATATCGTCGCTGAGCGTTATTGTGTAATTCATGCGTAGCTCACCGCTGCCATTCAGATCATAAACATATGGTAGTGGCTCTCATGTATTCATAGACACGAGGTATATAGATGAATTTTTCAGTTCTCAAAAGAATTGAAATTGCCACAACGCATTCCGTTTACAATGTTCATTATGCAAGAATGCTGTGCATTTTTAATAAGAAGCTTAATACCGGCTCTGAGTTTGCCGTTTGTATATTCTGAGTAGTTTGAATTTTGCAGACAGGTTTAAAATAATATACTTGGTAAACTAGGGGGAAGCTTTTGGATTATCCCCTGAATATAAATACAGGTAAGACAAATTCAATAATGTCTTTAAAGTAGTCAATACAGTCAACGATAATTAGAAATGAATTTATTAGTATAGCAGTCATCTTGGAAAAAGTTATATTTGGCGTATTGACGTGGATGAAAGGGATCCAAGGAGTAAATGTGAACAATAATATCTAATGGAGGATGTTGGTGATCAACTTTTTGGCATGGAAGCGTAGACTTTGAAATAACATGATCATTAATAGAGATGTTCGAAAACGCTCGGTAAAGGATCGTATAAAACAATAAGAGAACTGGAATCAGAGTGTATTTGGACATTGATGCAGTCAAAGGAATTGTTAAGTAAGTCGCTAATAAATTTGAAGCGGATTGATTTTTTTAAAGCTACATGACACCACTACCGAAATATTTAGAGGATATAGTAGCCTCCTGATTAGAACGAAAGAATTTGTGTATTGAGAATAGCCCAGAGCTCAGAAAGCGTGAGTTTGGCCACGTCTCTGATAAGCACGTGAGTTAAGCTTCATATGCCGCGTATTGAAAACTAATCAGCTTGGTTCTTAGGTCTCTTACATTTTGATAGTGAAAAGAAAAATGTATCTAACCTCTGACGAAGTTATGGAAAACTTCAGTTTTTTCTTTAGAAAAACGTATATGACATCAGGGGGCAGGAAGATTGTTGACCACTCACCGAAAAGTTTGAAGAGAAAGTCAATTTGCAAGACCTGATATAAGCCACCTTATGTATGTAAGTTTACGTCAAAGAAGAGGTTTAAGAACTACCCCTAACTTAAGGATCGTAAGACAATTCGGACGCGAATACTTCCATTTGAGTCGTAATTTAAAGCTGGGTCTTTGCCTGTGATGGCTTTGATTAAACTTGAGAGGTAGAAGATTTGGTCATGGATGCTACTACTGAAAGTAAAGATGCATCAGCTGCATAAGTGGTGGTTCAGGAAACCGCAGCGGTGATGATAGAGGCAAAGTGGCTATGATTTGAAGTTAGCGCAGTTGAATTTGCTACTCGCCTTGTTTAGCTGCGGTCGTTGATTTTAACATACAAGAGGTGTCAATGTTCTTTCTGTAGGCAAAGTAGTTTTTTTAGCACTGAACACATAAACAGCTCGGTAATACTCAAAACTGACTTTATTTAGAGGTCACAAAAGGTTCGAAGCTTTATCGGAATAACTTTTTTGATCGAGTTGTTTTGCAATTCATTAAGAAAAATCGGTATTGTGATGGGTTGATTGCAAATTCCGGCAATAACTGTGGGTTTAGTATTGTATTATAAAATTTACCAAGCTCTAATGGGCTATAGCAAGTTTACAGGTCATTAGGAAAAAATTTTAGGACGAAAACGTCTCGTTCGTTTAAAAGATGAACAGTTCATATCAGGCCTCTACATTCGTAATGAAATGAAAAGCATTTGAATTTAGATTGTCGTTTGAAACTTCTCTTTGGCCTTTTCGTTTAGCTCTACAAGCTCACAAATAATGATTGCAGGCATGAAGTATGTACAGATCTTCACTGAAACAAATTCACATAGCTCAGCATTTATGGTCGCATGAGCTATGCATATGGTACTCTGAGCTATAAAATATAGCTAAATAAGCAAATTTCCCATAAATTATAGGCTTTTCTGCTATGCACCTAGTCTCAACTCCTACGTAACATAATTCCAACTATGAACATAATAATCTTGGCACAAATAATTAATATAGCTTTCTATAGTTTCGTGTAGCCTAGTAGGTAGAGCGTTGGCTCTTGAAGCATAGGGTCACGGATTTGAATCCGAATTCGAGCACAATTTATTTATAATAAATTAAAAATTAAGAAATACAATTTCAGTAATGCGAGCGGGAATTCACATCTCCTTTCATTGTCAAAAACCCGAAATTATTTGAAACGAGGAAAATTTAATTTTTACTTTGCTTTCTATAAGGCAATTATATGGCGTTTGGGGCTAATATACATGACTTTGCAAGCTATAATACATAGCGCCTACTTCTATGAATTTTTCGCCATGCATTATGGTGTCAGGCACTATGGTTTATACAATCCCCAAATCAGCTATGTGTATAGCGCTAGAAGTCTATAGATTTTGTCTATCACGCTAAACTATAGTGTTATGTTCACTGGCAATATAATTGTTTTGAGGTTTTCGTAGTGATTGATCCTATTCTGTTGAAATTTTACTCTCTTAATACAAATGATTTCAGTCGAACACTGCTTGTTCACTTCTAAGGATTTTTTAAAACATATACAATAGTTATATCGCCGTTCTCATAAGGTATACAAAATTGTATACAACTAAAGACTTCAACTCAATCATACTGGGGAAAATTCCAAAACAAAGTTTCATAAATATTGTAGTAAATATTTACTACGTAATCTAATCATATGTCGTTGCTCTATTACCAGTACTCTCTTGGTACATATTTCCAATTGCAGGCCGTCAAAATTTGTATATTTTTTTGGCTAGTCGCTTAAAATATATTGTCTCCATTCATATTCGATGACTGTGCTCTGCTACCGAAAGCAAACAGCACCGAACGAACATTACGCTAAGAAAAAAAAAACAACCCTCTATAAAATTAAACTTCCGTTCTTACGAGGCATTTTTTCTTGAAAATTGAAATACCAGCGAAACCAAATCAAAATTCCATTACACCTACGATGCAAAAAAATTCTGTCACATGTAGATTTGTTTGTAGCTCGCACACAACGTTAAAGAGACAAATACGGGGCATTTCACGTGAAGCGGACAACGAAAAAAAGTCGAGGTTCCGGATTTCGTTCATATTATGCATAATGGTACTTCTAGAGGATATGAACGTGGATGCACAATTTTGTTCTTCTATGAGGTTCAGTTGCCGAGTTATGGGCTTCTGAAGAATTGAAGAAGCTGATGAAGGGTTTTTTTGGAAGCCGATTTTGAGATTGAAAAAAAAATATTAAAAACATTAAACATATTGATTGGTATAGAAAATTAACTGTTCTTTTTAATTTTAAAATTAGATTTGGAAAAAATAAATTTTTTCCTGTGTAAAACCGGAAATAACCATTTCAACTCGTTATTTGACTAACTTGGACCAGGCTAATTTTTTTTATTTTTATAGTAAAACAAAGCTTAAACTATACTTGTTTTATCATAAAAAATTTAGAATGGGATGGCGAGTAGTTTGGGAGATAGGTGAATTTTAGTACATACAAGTCGTATGAAGCGTGGCACCCAGAGCTTGATTAGGATAGCTAGTGAGTGTGAAAACAAAACATTTTTAGTAAAATTATTGCTATATCGTTAAAATATTATATATATAATTAATATAGTTAAAATATAGCTATATAGTTTCAATATTAAAAGTTTCTAATGCTAATTTATTTAATAAAAAAACAAACTTGTTTATGGGAAAATGAATTTATTTCACAGTTTTATAATTATATATAATTCACTTACATATAGAGGTTAAAATATAAAACAATTGCTAATGCTTATTTACTTAATGAAAAAAAAAATTATTTATGGAAAAATGAATTTGTTTCACAATTTTTACAATTTGACACTCATTACTTAAACTTGTTCTTTTTATAAGAAGGCCTTCACTAACTGGAATAAAACAGTGAAATTTCTTAGTCCCGGGAATAGTAATAAAGGAATCAAACCGTGGTTTTAAAAATATTCTCTGGCGCTGAAGTTCCTCTGATGAGCAATAGTAAGTGGCTGTTAGAGATAAAGCCGACTTTGCCCAATGAAACAAACGTAAAGGTGTAGTAATAGCTTTACTAGGAGGTAATTGTAAACTCGCACGTGTTGCTAGTCGTTTCAAATTACCACCGAGATCATCACATGGGCCTTTTCCATGCGAAGTCGCGTGAAAATGAAGTTCAGCTTCTGTCTTGAAATCAGCTTTACAATAAAATAGATTCACAAAATCATATCTATTTTTAAAATGTTTTGGGGCCCCATCTGTTATGTATATAATTTTTGACACAGCTATTGTTTCTTCAGACAGATGTTTGTGGAGGGTTTTCTGGAAAGCATATAAGGTTGCTGTATCATGTTTCATATCATCTGAAATCATAACAATACTACCATGTTATATTTTACTTCCAACTTTATAGTAATAGACTGATGTCAAAAGTGTTGCCTGGTCATTATTCCAATGAAAAGCTTGAGCAGCATCTTGTGCAACAAAACTATAACTCTCAGCAAAATCACATTGTACTAAAAATTCCCCTTCGTTTATATTTTCTTTTAGATTTTTAAAATAATGAGCCTGTTGCTCTGCAATATAAGCATGGGGTTTCAAGGCATCCAACGCGTGACAAAAGCTGTCTACAAAATCATCGGATGCAAGCAGATGAGTAGAAATGGTCAATCTGTCTGAACAAACCCATTTTTCGAACTGAACGGTTGTCACTTGATTGTCATCAAATATCATTTTCAAATGATCACGAATTGCACTTACGCCAGGACAAGATTTGTAACTTTCATTTCGGGTTTTTGTTGAAATTGTTAAATGACATATCGGCGTAGGATTGGGACACATCATTTTGCGAAGGCAATCCTTAAAAGTAGAGAGTTCCAAAATAGTTCCAGATGTGAGATTGTCAATGTCTCCTCCACTCATCATTAATTTCACATTTTCCACACCATAAGTGTTCCATAGTCACCAGCGAGGATACATTGTTTGGGTCTCAAAGTGAATAATTTTGTTAGGCCGATTTTGATATCCGTGATAAACGTTTGGTAAAGCTCGTCAATGTTACACATTAAAAGCTGTTTTTGAATTTGCGTTCTTTTTCCGTTATCTAACTTAATAGATACACAATCCTTTTTACCGGGCATTATTCGAATAATGTCTTCTCGCAGATAAAAGAACTTCACTTAGTTCATAGTTTCAACTGCTAGCTTACGGCCACCTCGTGGATTTGGAGATGTTAATATACCAAACTGATCCACAAGTTGCTCTGCTTTTCTCGCTTGCCGCCTGGATGTTCCAAATTCTTCTGCAAGTCTGTTTTCGGTCCATGACTTAGGTGTTATAGTCAGTATCGTAGTTTTCATAGCAGTAGATGTAGACGGATCGTTAAATTTTTCTTTTAACTGGGTCAGAATATCTTGGTCGTATATTGTTGAATCAGTTTACTTTGAGCTATGTTTATACTTCTCTTCAGGAATGAATGGTAAACCCGGGGAGCACAAAGACAAATCAGTTGATGATTGGCAAGGTCGCTGAAAATTTGCAGGTATTTCCACGTTCAGTTTTTTTCCTGCAGCTTCCACACACGTACATATCAGAAGAATATCTCCACTTCTCTGTTTTTTTTTTGGAATTTTTCTTAGGTCTGTAATCTTCCGATGAAATCTCAAGCCGAACCACACCCCATGCGACTTGTATGTATTCAAATTCATCTACCTCCCAAACTACTAGTCATCCCATTCTAAATTTTTTAACATCAAATAAGTATAGTTTTAGCTTTGTCTTGTTACAAAAATAAAAAAAAAATTAAACTGGTCCAAGTTATATAAGTTCAAGCAAAAAAATTGTTCCCGTAAATATTTTTTTTTTTTTCATTAAGTAAATAAGCATTAGCAATTGTTTTATAATATATTTTAACCTCTATATGTAAGTGAATTATATATGTATTTGTAAAAACTGTGAAATAAATTCATTTTTCCATAAACAAGTTTGTTTTTTTGTTAAATAAATTAGCATTAGAAACTTTTAATATTGAAACTATATAGCTATATTTTAACTATATTAATTATATATATAATATTTTAACGATATAGCAATAATTTTACTAAAAATGTTTTGTTTTCACACTCACTAGCTATCCTAATCAAGCTCTGGGTGCCACGCTTCATACGACTTGTATGTACTAAAATTCACCTATCTCCCAAACTACTCGCCATCCCATTCTAAATTTTTTATGATAAAACAAGTATAGTTTAAGCTTTGTTTTACTATAAAAATAAAAAAAATTAGCCTGGTCCAAGTTAGTCAAATAACGAGTTGAAATGGTTATTTCCGGTTTTACACAGGAAAAAATTTATTTTTTCCAAATCTAATTTTAAAATGAAAAAGAACAGTTAATTTTCTATACCAATCAATATGTTTAATGTTTTTAATATTTTTTTTTCAATCTCAAAATCGGCTTCCAAAAAAACCCTTCATCAGCTTCTTCAATTCTTTAGAAGCCCATAACTCGGCAACTGAACCTCATAGAAGAAAAAAATTGTGCATCCACGTTCATATCCTCTAGAAGTACCTTTATGCATAAAATGAACGAAATCCGGAACCTCGACTTTTTTTCGTTGTCCGCTTCACGTGAAATGCCCCATACATTATAAAGTTATTTTTTAGATCTTCTCATCATTACCGTCATTTCGACTGTTATCTGAAAAATTTCCATCTTATCTCCTTTTTGATATCACTGAATTTGTAACATCGTACAAGTGATTTAGCTTTGAGGTAAAGCTATTTATCAGCCAAGGTTGTCATCATCTAGACCTCATCATCGTCAAGAAACAAATGATATCTAGGCATAGTGTCATATGTAGATGAGATGAATATAAGAGGTTGATATTTGTATTTGCGATTTTTTGAGTGTGTTTCTTTGCGATTCGGCAAGATAGTTTGTAAAATTTTGCCAATTATTATTGGAAAGTCTTAAAAAGCTCGCCCATTAAATTAGATTAAATCAGTAATATGCAGACTTGATAGTAAACAAAGGTCGAACATGAATTCTTGTTATCTTACAGATAATCCGACTAGGATATGGACATTAGAAAGCAGTAACAATGTGAAAATGTATCGAAGAAAAAAAATTCGCTTCAAAACAGCTATTCATGCACGTAAAGATCTCCTAGACAGCGAGTATGCTGGATTTGAACTATTTGCAGTACATACATATTTCAGTCTTGAATGGAGAAAAAAAGATATCATGGTAGCAAAGACCTACTTACAGCAAACAAAAAAAAAATAGATAAGAAAAATAGCAAGAAAAAAATAAACAACTGAAATTACGATCGAGTAAAATATTATCAGGAAAACTTCGGGGGCATGTGAAAGCTACTCTCCTTTGTTTTTACAACTCGTATCGACTTGACTTGCACGCCGTGAACCATCATTATACGAGTGGAATATCTATCTAGTACCTTGCCGAGACCCGCGCGAACTATACTAGCCTCTTAGACGACTTAAGCGATCTGGAGTTGATCTTTCTGTTTGTTTTCTTAGTGATTTTCTATTATATGGTTAGTTTCGCTCGGCTAGGTTTAATGCCAATAGATACGATACTCCTTGCAGATACTGCGATAGATACCGTATTCGAACATGAATCGCAGAGTCAATGGGGTGCTACGTAAGGCACTGGTGCTCGATGTTGTCTAGGGTCAGCACTAAAAGGCACACGATTCGGGCATTTTATGATTGTCTTCTTCTCATTGAGCGCTCTAATGATACTTGTGAATAGCACTATTACAAGCATTATTATATCGATTTGCTATCTGTATCTAGTCATCGATTGTGTACGGTATCTGCACTAGGTGCCATGCTGATGCTGTATATTGCCAATATTTTGCCATAATACGGCCCATCCGCTGCGCTGGTTCGTTGGCCAAGTCAAGCCTGGTCCGTTCCGTCCGTTGTTTTGTACCACTTGACCCATTTCGCCTTCTTCAGATTGAGTTTTCGTTGATTTTCTCGTCGCGCGATTGTTTAGCGTATTTCTTCAGATTTTTTCTTCATTTTGCCTGCTGGTTTCAGATCTCATTCTTTTCTTTTTTTTTGCACTTGGAGATTCAGATTCCGGTATTGTTTCTTTCACGCTGCCTGATCGAGCTTTCTTGTTCGCTGTGACTGACTCCTTTTTCGCGTTTGTCTCATTCGGACTCATTTTCGCGGGGACTTCTAAAAAGACTGTTGTTCTTGAGGAAGCAACGAACTTTCGCGCACCATATTCAACCGAATGATGGCTAGCTTGTTGCGTCCTATGGCTAAAAAGTAGCTTAAATGGAGTACAATAATGACTGTCACTTTTACCGATGTAGCTGCTCTTGGCACAGAGCGGCTCGTTTAATGGGACTTAGGTACACTGCCTATGAAGAAAAAAAGAAAGTAGCAGAGGAAGGAGGCGTACGTGCAGGCGGGGAATTGGATGTTGTTTATTAGATTAGATAGATCTAATGACGGTTTATGCTACGCTCGCTTCAGACTACCGAGATTTTGTGATCTGTCGCACAATAACTGCCTGGAAATTGAGACGCAAAAGATATTTGTTTATACACGGTAGACAGCGGTTATTGGTCTCGGAATGCATTGATGATGATGTGGGCTAGATCGGTGTTTGATGGAGTGACATCATTAATATTAACCCTCCCCAGACACACTACAATTCGAGCACCTCCCTAGACACACCTGGGTCTATGGAGTCCTGCCGTTTTTTTACCACACTTCGAATCGTTTTAAAATCTGAAAAAATTCATGAAGGTAGATCGATATCTATAGAAAAAGAGCGTGCATTAGGTGATGGATATATATGAATTTTTATTATTGTTATTTAATGGAAATCGACACAAAACACGAGAAATACTCGTATTCACTTAAAACATCATAGCTTTTTGTTAAATAAGTTTAAGAAAATTCTACTGTACGAAATGTTTCTTGACATATAGTAGATGAAAGAAAAAAAAGGACATAATGAAACTTCGAAAAAAGTATAATTATTATGACAAGAGAAAAAGTACAATTTTTTTAGAGTCGAAAATTCGTTTGAAATTACAATTTTTGGTTTGAAAGTAATGTAACTCAAAGTTTTATACGTTTTTGTGTTATTTATTATTACTTACACTTATTCTTATTAAAATAAATAAAGTAGCTGAACAAAATTACAAAATGCATTCATTGCATACATGAAGCTTGTGTTCTTCGCAAATTTTTATTTCTTCGCTGGTTAAACTAAGTGCTAACGTTTCAATAAATTTATATCTTCCCAATGCAGTGTTCGCTTCATTAAAATTGTACAAAATGTTACAATTAACTACCGCTTGATCTAATATACCGAAGAAAAGCTTCGAAGAAAATGCACACTTTTATGCTTCCGTAGACACACATGGGTCTTTGGTGTCCGCAGCCAACTTTGACAGCTCAGCAATTCACGAAGAACGGAGGACCGAGCGTGACGTTCACTACGCCAGTTCCGGATCCAAGTACAATTTTTTAAGCGGAGGTTAGAACCCGAAATATTGACGTACCTGTGCGCCCTGACGATTTTCAAAAACGTCCGGACACCAAAGACCCAGGTGTGTCTAGCGGGGGTTAATATGTCCGATATGAGTTTGTTGATGTGAAAAGTAGTACATGAATTAATCTGGCTACGTGATTTCTTTACCTTGGATCTTAAAGCCTGATACTATGAAAGGCTAAATAGCAGTGCTATTGGCGAAACTTGCCGCGATGAGGAAGAAACTTCATTGAGATCATTAATAACATTCAACGAAACTAGCATTTCAGATTTTTTCGTTCGTGTCGAATCCAAATTCTCGGGTAATCAAGCGAATATATTTATTTATTCGGCACAATTAGGATAAGTAAAAACTTTTGAAAAACGTGACGGATACAAATTTCAAGGGAAATAGTATTGCTCGAATAATTAATATCGTTCGTTTATTTCCTGTATGGCATGCTTTTTGAGTTGCTACATTTTTTCTCCAGCATTGAAATTGAGCTTGAAATTCGCACAACAATTTAACCAAAAATGCAATATCATTAGCTGTTATTGGTGCATGCGTCAATGATTGACATTTCAGAGAGTTGTTATAAAGAAATGTAAGCAATGTGACGTGAAGTCATTTATTAAATAAAATCGGAAAGTAATTCTTTGATAATAAATTTATTCTCAGATCAAGGTCTCGGCTAACATGTAGCATAATTTTAGTGGAAGCACATGTTCGAGTTGAAAGAAAAACTTAAAGTTCACATTGAAAAACTGATATTTCCAAGTACTGTTATCAAATGGTATTTTTGTTATGTAGTTAAATGTTTTGAAATGGTAAAGTTTTTAATGAACAATTGTGTACGAGAATTGTACACTTTAACTATTGTTTAGTTTGAACTTTTGAGCTTGCTAGCATACTGATGGAAGTCTGATCATAACCCCCTCGTGGTGGCTACAGTAAACAATCTTTCCTAAACGAAGGGTTGGTCAATATGATTAGGCTTCGGAGAGCCAAAGAGAACGATCCCTAAGCCAAAATAAAATAAAATAAAATGTCATGTCCTGGCCGGGATACAGAAGATAATACGGAAGGTGTTTCTAATTCTTCATCATTGTGGGGACAAAAGTGAGATTAAAAATACATTATTAAATGATGGAATTGCTTAAATGCACCAAACCCAAAGGCTCTAGGACCTAAAAAAAAAAAAAGAAGCTCTATTGTTCCTAAGTGGATCAGCTTTCGAATCAAGGGATCAATCAAGTCCCAAATCTCATGGAGAATTAAAAAACCGGAAGGCGTAGGAAGGCAAAAAGGGGGAGCGAAACTCAGCTCTATACTTAAAGCAAATAGTGTAGAAGATCGAGAGTCCCCGCCCAAACTTCAAAAGTGGAAGAAAGGAAGGTGGCACAGGCTCTTGAAGTCTCCCCCTTTATCTCTGACGGCAGATCGTCAAACGGAATCAAATCTCTCCCGAATCATGGAGGCGGTTGACATAGCTTCGAAGGACATGAACGGTGCGACCACAAAACGAATGAAGGACCCCATGAAAAGTGGCATGTCCAAAGAAGAGGCCAGGGAAAAGTCACTCCTCTCAATGACTCCAGAAGCCAATAAAACAAACCTATAACACGGGGCTAATACGATAGCGCAGCGTTAATAAAGCCAGAATAGGTGGATTACATATAAAAAATATCAAGTTAGTCTTGGTCCCAGGAGAAGAAAACCTGACGTCGGTGATAGTAATCAACACAAACGTTAACTTTCTTCTAATTCCAGACTACACCAACAAGTGCATAATGGCGGTCCAAGCGCAGGTTCCCATTGAAAGAGGCATATCGTTGTTGGCATTTGCTCAAGCTACTTCTCCGACAATGAGGACCAAGTCCCAAGTAGCAATATCAAGGAATGTCAGACCACTGTAGAAGAGAGGTCAAAATGATGATAATTGTCTGAGATGCCAATGCACATCACACGACATGGGGAGCAGTTTTGTCCACGGTAGAGGTAAATCACTCTTAAAAGTGCTCTTGATGAGCAAATTAGCTGTAGCTAATAAGGATAAAACGCCAACGTTCATGACAGCTAACAGGTAAGATGTATTAGATCTCAAGTTGGTTTTTAACAATGCAGTGTATCTAGTGGAATGTCTTAACAGGGGCTTTGTTCTCTGATAGTTGCCACATAACGTTCGAACCAGGAACACTGAAAAAACACATGGCGCCAGGCGCCATAATTTATAGACTTCTGGCGCCATGTACATAGTCGATTTAGGGATAGTGATAAAATATAGCGCCACACGCCATAATACATGGCGAAAAGTACATAGGAGCAGACGCTATGCTTATAGCCCTCCACGCCATGTACTGTAGTCCTACACGCCATGTACTATAGTCCACCACGCCATGTACCATAGTCCTCCACGTCATGTACTATAGTCCTCCACGCCAAGCACTATAGTCCCCCACGCCATGTACTATAGTCCTCCACGCTATGCACTATAGTCCTCCAGCCATGTATATGGCTTTGAGGACTATATTGCATGGCGTGGAGGACTATAGTACATGGCGTGGAGGACTATAGTGCATGGCGTGGAGGACTATAGTACATGGCGTCGAGGAATATAGTACATGGCGTGGAGGACTATAGTATATGGCGTGGAGGATTATAGTATATGGCGTCGAGGACTATAGTATATGGCGTGGAGGACTATAGTACATGGCGTTGAGGACTATGATACTTGGCGTGGAGGACTATAGTACATGGCGAGGAGGGCTATAAGCATAGCGTCTGCTCCTATGTCCTATGGCGTGTGGCGCTATATTTTATCACAAATCGACTGAAATCGACTATGTGCATGGCGCCAGAAATCTATAAACTATGGCGTCTGGCGCTATGTGTTTTTTAGTGCACCAAATATAAATTCCACCAAATATAAATTCGATAAATCCAAGTCAACATACTCACTATTGAATGTTCCTGGTCCAGTGTGAAAATTCACCGGTCGAAGTATCGAAAATATCGCAGTCAGTACTTTAGTTCAATATGAGTCAATTATGTAGACACAATCTCTAATGTCACTTGCTGACATTTATACGTTCCCTCACACAGCATGGCTGCGAGCTATAATTGGAGTGCCATGAGCCATATTACATGGCTCATGGCACTATGTAATATAGCGTGTGGAGCCATAATTTCTGTGCCATGTAATTATGGCGCTGGGAGCCATACTGCATAGCTCAGGGCACTATGTACATAGCGTGTGGGACCATAAATGCTGCGCCATGTTACATAGGACCACGCGCTATGTAGATTCTGACATTATGGCGCTGGGAGCCATATTCCATAGCTCAGAGTACTATGTACATAGCGTATGGCGCCATAAATAATGCGCTATGTTACATGGCTCTGGGCGCCATGTGGATTTTTTTCAGTGAAAATACAGCGTAAAAAGGGTCAAGTACAGGGTAATAAAGTGACCGGACTGGGAAGTCTATCGAAATCGCCTTATAGCGAGATTTCATGGCCTGCATTCGAAATACACTACAAAGATGGAGCTATAGGATACGGTGACCAAAGTCACCAGGATAATCCTCGAGTCATATCATGAGAATTGTCCCGAAAATAAAACTAGTAGTGGACCAGGGAGTTAGAAAAGTTCAGAAGAGCTACAAGAGCAGAATTCAATAAGGCCAAAAACAAATAAAACTGGAAGGTCTATAAAAAGAAGCTCTCAGAATAAAATAAAAACCTAAGAAAACCCATTTTTAACGCCATCTCAGATACTGTAAGGATACAGAAAACTCTGTCCGAAGGAAACTAAGGGTATATAGGGCTACTTTGAACTTCAGGCCGAGGGATGACGACTACTCTCGGGGATACATTAAGAGTGTTGCCCAAAACACACTTTGCAGGATGCAAAATTAGCAGCCATAGTGACGATAAGGCTCACCACTGATTAGACAAATCATTTGATATGAATATATTGAATGGGCTTTTTACATCATAAATTCCCAAGAGGGGATCTTTCTGGCTCGGCAACAAAGAGCCACCGAGAAATTGAAAATCATGGTACACAGTTTTAGAGAAGGAAAAGGTGGTCGACCTATACATACGGAGTGACCTCTGAGTGAAATAGAACAATAATATGGAGGGCTTGAAACACTCAAAAGATTACCTAAGCTTCAAAGCAAAAGGAGCAAAAGGATCGGTGACCTTCCGTAAAAGTGGTATAATGGCCCTATGTGGTGCTTTAACCAGCCACATTCATTGCAAAAATTACCTCCACAGGATAGACAAGGAGCGAGATGACTGCGGCAGATACTGCGGAGAAGCAACAGAGAGTGTAGAGCATCTTTTCGCACACTGTGTTCTCAGCACTAGCTAGACGGAGATTAGAGCTGTTTGGCTCTTCTCTTCTCGCCACCCCGTCTGGAGGACTTATCCAGGCTAATCAATCACGACTCAGGTGTTATTGTCTTCCGCAGTTCCAATTTGCAGGAGTTCTACCAGCTGGTGATGTTCCAAAGGCAATTGTCTTTTGGTGTGTACATCACTGGCAATGCCTCGGCTTAAGGTACTTGTACACTTTATAGATTTAAAAAAATCGATTTTTTTGTTATTGCATTTTTCGACTCAATATAACTTCAAAAATGACCTCCTGAAATATTTTTTCCAAATTCGAAACTTTAATACATAAATATTGACTTTGAGCGCATGCAACTTCTAATAAAGAATATGAAAAAAAAACTTTAAACACGTTTTTCTCGAAACAAGGTTTTTTAAAACGGTGGACAGATAATCTCCGGATTCACCGAACCAATTTTGAAAAACTTTCTGGCGTTTTATTTGTTAGAGTATCTTACATCGTAATATACCAGAATATGGCAAAGAAAATTAAAAACAAATGTTTGGCGTTAAAGAAACTAGGAAAAAAAGGCTCGATATTTGACATTTTTTTTTCACAAGTCCGCCATTTCTTTTTTGATTTTTGGTTTTTAAAAACCGTGGTAAATTACGATGTAAGAGACCTTAGTTTTTAAAACCCTGTTGAAATTTTTTGTTTCAAACCTACCAATTCATAGATTATCTGTCCGCCGTGGAGTAACGATTTTTTTCAGAATATGATTTCCCTTTATAAAAGGGATAAATAAATAATCAAATAAATCAAAAATTGTTTTTGGATTTCTCAAATATCAAATAATATTATAAAAAAAGGTTCATGTTAATATTTAAGAAAATCTCTGAGAAAAAATTTCTTGAAAAATGGTCATATTTTTGCCTTCTAAAGTGTACTAGTACCTTAAATTGGCGAGTGATTCATAAAAATTAGTGCTAACAACTGTAAATGTATTAATAGACTTTTAGCTAATAAAGTCTTTGACAGAGAAATATTCTATGAAATGAAATAAGATTTCTATAAGATTGCATCTCAAATGTCCCTTTTTAAACAATTCCAGCATTCAGGAGCTGGGTTAGTGTTGATTCTCTGGTAGTTTTTGTTCTTCTCTCACAGTTTTGATCCGCTCCAGATCTTATTTCAGTGTATCGATTTCGTCCTTCAATTTTACGAATTATTGTTTTACTTCAGAATCTGAGTGTCTAGCTGTTATTTAACTTCTGCGGCCTGATTTTCCTATTGTTGCTCCAACTTTTGTTTGATTTCTGTTAGCTATTGTTTGCATTTTGTAAAAAAAAAACTGTTTCTTGGTATCCAGAGTTTGTTGTCCCAGTTTCTGTGCTTTTTAGTCCATGTCACCAAGTTCACAATCTCTCACTTCTTAATTAGTCCGCACACTTTTTACACGGCTGCTCACGTTTTTCTCAATACATCAGTTCGAAGATTCGAAAATCCTTTGAAAGTTTGTGTTCGATTCATGACCGCAAAAGAATCCCACTTCTGACACCAATTGCTGTTTTTATCTTGAAATAACATTCGTGAGCTCGTGATTGCTTGTATTTACAAATACAAATAGTATTTGTTAGTTGAAGCTAAACACGCTTTTATTAGACTGATAATTCGTCTAGGTGATATGAAAGCATTTTGGGTATATCCAACAATATTATAATACCGATATTTTAATACGGTTTATATTCTAATCAATCTTTAATAACCATTTATACATATATCGCTCGATATGCTTGGCCTACTCATTACTATATTATGCATCATGAAAATCAACCATCATTACTTATTCATGTTTTCCGCATATTCGACATTAACAATTGTGATGCGTCCATAATTTTGAAAATTGCTGTGAAATATTGTTAGTAACTTAGCGACGGACATTATTAAAATGATGCGCGAATGACTATAAAAACATGTCTGTAAACAAATTGCACAACGCATCATGTTGCAAATAAAAGAAAATTATGCGCACATGCATGAATGGTCGACTGGGCCTCTTCTCACTAAGATTATTCGCAATCATATTGAAGTGGACAAGCAGACGAAAGGATCAAAAAGCGTGTATATCATACGTATAGATGTGCCTGCATGTTTAAATGCATTAAAACATAATTTGGAGAAGGTGTGCAAAACAGTTACAATTACACACTCCGATCGTACGATGGCGACGGTCACCGGGCTCGATGCTAAATTTATTGATGAAGTGAACAGCCGCTGCGGTCGCGTAATCACTTTATCTCTTCCGACGAAACTGCCAAAACGACACGCATCTGAGTATCTAGTACGAGTGTTGTATATTACAATACAATCCAGCTTGGTTTCGCGCAGTTGGTCAAATAAAATATTTATGAAGGAGTTGAGTGTATTTGTCTTCTCTTCATAAAACTTTCGGGATGGTGCGAGAAGTGGATCTTCTTGCCGTCAGTGGCGGTTGGGTGCTTGTTCATTTCTTCGATTTTCTGTCATAAATCTTAATCTGCGAGGTGAGTGTGCAATCTCCTGCTGAGGAGGGCACTGAGGGGAATGCAGATTTTACGAGAAAGCAGCGAGCAGCTGTTATGGAAAGGAAAAGAAACGTGTGTTCAGATGGACAATGACAGTGGCTCTTGTATGATATGAAAAAGAGGACAAACAAGAGGATGTTCTCAAGACGTTGCGTGATAGACGTTAAGGAGTGTTTCTCATTTTGCATATTAAAGTTTTGGTTTCCGTGTGACTTTTTTTTCTCAATCCATTACGAAATATCTAAATTCGAATAGTTGAATGGTGATAGCATGATTAGCGTACAAAAAAAAGTAGATGCTTAAAATTCCTACAAACAAGTAACAAGGGAAAGCTTGAAAATCTTGTGTGATTTGGTCTTTAAATATTCACGCTATTATGACATTTGGCTGTTCAGAATGCAAACTTACAATTTGGATTTCAAGCGAACATACCATTAGATTTGACACCACTTTCTAATATTCTGTTTGCAAAGATTCCTTAATATCTCCCCCAGGGAACCTTAAATACTCAAACGACCTTGCCCCGTGCAAAACAAGAAATGTATTATTTGTCTCGTCGAATCATTCTTCGATTTATTCAAAATTACGTGATGAGCATTTAGTCATCACTTCATCTTTGTCATACGCAACGCTCGTAAGATGGATCACAATCATGCTGAATCACGTATAACCCAATCGGCCGTCAGCGGGGAAAATGAATGTGAGACGTGTGACCGGGATCGAAGCATTAAATTACGGCTAATCCTCATTTTCATGTTCCGCAGGCGAAGATTTATGGACAAATATGATCATCGTATACAGTTTGTCTTGTTTGTATCCGCTCCGGGACTTGAGTCGCGAACTCTGTGCCCGATAGCTGCTGCTTTTGCAGAACCGACAATCCCTTCTCCCCATTGAAACCGTCACGGATCAGCATGTTCGCTGCGGCTCGACTCCCTCCTGTTGCGATTGTCCTGTCCTGCAGAAAACATATGAGCTATGTGAATTTCATGTCCGAAACGACGAAAAGTGTGAAAAATTTCGATGAGTGCATGATATGCAAATAATGGCCGGCTCGGCGGCCACAAATCGCTAGCAGGCAATAAAACACCTCTGGATCGCCAATACGCACAGCATCAGATGGTGTAAAACATGACAAGCGACGGTACTGACACGGTGTTTTCCATGCATTTGCCATAATCGTTCCCGGGAAAAGCGACTACGATGACGCCGACGCCAGTCGATGAAGACCCGCGGAGAAAAATGAGAAACCAAAGAACTTGTCAAGATGTCCATCTAAAATGTGGGATACATTAAAGTTTTATGGTGGAAAATGTAAATGTACATTGCGTGTACATGTAAAAATCTTAATAGTTGCAGTTGTCTTCAGGGTCTCAAGTCGCACAATCTTGTGCCGTTGGTGATATTTTTCGATATTCGCCTTTGTTTTGGTATTTACACTTTTGTAACTAGGTCGACAGCCAAATTAAATGTTAAGAATGAGACCGACTATTTGTGTAAACTTGTCAACCCGCCAGATAGGTAGTAACTTTGAGTTTGCTCCTCGTTAAATCAACTTTTCGACAATAATATTATCAACGCTAAATCACAAGATTGCGCAAGACTAACAAGCATCATAGACTCATAAAAATCGAAATTCTTAAATACATTAACAACGTCTAAAAACCAATTCTCTTACTCTAGCGAATATCTCACACAAAGCCAATGCAACATTTTCCGACTCAAATCTTGTCACGTTCATCCCTTATTTGTTTGATTTGTACGAGATACGAAATCAGAGTAATCTTGAACAGTAACAAAAATGGTAAAACCTTTTGACTGCTTGAAAAATTCCCCCCGAGATTTTTCCGAATTCCTCGCTAAAACGAGATGCAAAATGATGATATTGTTCCAGCAAATATTTTCATGAAAGTTAATTTATGAAATCACATTTTACACACAACATTCTCATATTATATTGCATCTCGTATACGAGTACATATACATGAGATACATGAGAGACCTGATAAGGTGATAAGCGACAAAGCAACTTAACTCTGTACGTAGCCCAGGCATTCCGCAAAACATTCAGTCCGTTAAAGTTTGCAAACGTTGTCTGATAAGGTGAAATAGCAACAGACAGATACACGAAATCTGGAGTCACGACAATCGAATGACTCCGTATGGAATGCGCGAATTTTCAAGTAAAGCTCATCCGCAGCATCGGCTATTGTTATCAGATAAATAATGTGCATACTTAGGTGTCTTGTTCGGATAGATTGATGACGACATGCTGAGGTGATATGTAAGAGTTATTTGAAGAATTTTCATTTCTTATTGGGAATGCGGTCAAAGTGATTGTTTAAAGGAAGAAATTTTGCGATGAATGAAATTGCGATGATTGACCCAAAAGACAAAAATTGAAACATATATGGGCCAATATTCTGTTACCGTTATCCGGTGAAGATTCAGTTCACTATTTGTGCAGCATTTAGGAAGCTATTTTTCCAGCTGCATATCCTCAATTCTATCAATTCACACGTTCGCCTCCAAAACAAAAGCAAAAAATTTAAGCAATCTGGTTCACCACTTGATCTAGATGCATACCATAAACAGAGGTACGCTTCAAATTCAAAATTAAAAAAAGTCTAGAGCATCAGAACCGCTGGAAATAAGAATTTTGAAGAAATTGTCTCTGAGTAACCTAAAATTGTTGAAAGACGTAATACACTTCTTTGTAGTATCATATCAACAATTTCTTACTCAAAGTAACAAATATCATTTCCTGGCAGCATCTCCTATAGCACAAATGATGAAAATGTTCAGTGCTAGCAATATTTATCCAACGCAGCAGCAATACATCTACCATAACAAAATCAACCTAACCTTTGAATTTCGTTTTCATCCGAGGATATCATCGAAAGTTTCAGCGATTAAACTATGTCTGGAGTTGCCATCTGAAAATTTTGAAAAGCACGGAAAATTTCAACATTGGTTGCTTATCAATGCAATATTTACGAAAATGCCTGGTGCTGGCAATCCTGTGCTAGCACCAAAGCCAAAAATGTAGCGAATCTGCTTCACGTTATGTTAAACTCACCCTATGAATTTTGGGTGACTGCACAGGAAGCTTAGGGTGTGAAATAATTTTAGGGTTACCACCCTTAAAAGTTTACAAATTTTTGATGCCTTAATATTTGTTGTTAATTGTCATTGCAGAATCATTCCATTTTAAAATTTAATGACAACATCGCTCGATAAAGAAATGCCAAAAAATTACGAAAATTACCATAGCTGGCAGCATTTTGATGGGTGGTCTACGAAATTCCTTCGACGTTTGGCTTACAATATGGTACATTTATCACATGAATTTCGTTTTGATTTCATGACTAAATCGGAAGTTATAGGGGAAAAAAGCTTTGTTCTGATGAGCAAATTTACAAGATTTAAGAGACAAAAAACGCCATAGCTGGCAACTCTATCCTATCTTTTCAACCAGATTTCTACCAAATGTGGACTAGAGTAAGGTCCAGTAAGGGCCATAATCTGATGGCTGAATCGGAAGCTATGAGTCAGTGATTTTTCAAGATGGCACCACTGCAACAGAGCTGCCTGTATTTTAAAATCACTTCTATCAGACCTGTTCCTACTTAAAACCAACATTTCCTGTGAATTTCATATTGATCGGGTTATCCGATCATCAGTTCTCGTAAACAGAAGTTTCGAGTACTGAAAATAGAGGTGATTCGGTGATGGGTTGCCGTTATTGCGCAACTCGGAATTTTGAAAGTTTCAAATTGACATGGTGAACAAAGGTTAAAATTTATCAACAATTTTAATATTTTAACAAATAACAAAAATTTTTCTGGAGGGTCGATGATTTGAAGGATTTGTTTTTCAGCGGGTTGCCGCATCTACAGGGTAACCTGAACAGTCTCACCAGTCCAAGTTTATATTGTACGCAAATTTCACGTCGATTGTCGATTTTCACGTCGAGAAAATTTCTGTCAGAAGCTATGACAAATCAAAACTTGAAAAAAAATGCTTGCCTACTTTTAGGCACTCAACGTTCACACTGTCACTCATATGCAACAAAAGTTTTTCTAAACACATGCCTGGTTCCTGGAAAGCAGCTTTTATGCACTCAATTCCTAAATCTGGAGATTGTTCATATGCTGCCAATTATCCTTCGATATCATTTCTTCCAGCTTTCTCTAAGGTCTTGAAGCGACGTATTCATTATCTCATTACCAACGAATATGGTCATTTAATTTTTCGTGAGCAGCATGGATTCCGCAAATCACCCGTTAAGCGGTTTTAAGTACACGTGATATTTAATTTCGAAATTAAAGGAACTTGGAATTTCTTCTTCTATTATACCATGGCTAGAGTTATATCTCTATCCTCGCCTATCGACTCCATTTGAGCCTAAAACTGGAGTTCCACACGGATCTATTTTGGGTCCTCTCCTTTTCTTATTTTGTTTTTTCCATGTGAATGTCTCAAAATTTTTACAACAGGAAGAGCCATCGAAGATTGTGGGTTGCAAATTTAAAAATTGATGTCAAACAAATAAGCTTGTGCCAAATATTCAGAAAGGTCCTGAATCACTGATTTATAGCTATTTAGTAAATGGCCATATGTAACATTAACCTACGCATACCAGAGATCTTGGATTCACTTTTGATGGCAAACTTAGATTTGATTGACTCGTCTTTGATATCGTCAATCATGCCTCTAAAATATCCGGCTTTGTTTTAAAATAATTTAGCGAAAACCAGAAAAATGATGGAAAAGACTTGAAGTAAAAACTTTCAAAATAAAATTGTAACCTCTTCTATTCAATCAATTTAACGTAAACAATGTCAACTGTGGGATTACCTGACAACTATAGCCGGTTTGTCTTAAATCTAGAGCAAAAAAAGTTTGGATAAATTCTTGCAAGAAGTGATCAGAAAAAGACAATTTTTCGAAAACATGGATAGATGGATATTTGGCTGATGGGCCAGTGTAAGCTTAAATGACAAGACAAAGAAATAGATGCATTTTAAGTTGGAGTTTTTTATTGTTATTTTTCGTGTTAAGGTTAAAATGGTTATTTTCGATACTTCTTCTTCATCTCCGTAAAATTTGCTATCTGAAGCTCCGCAGGGCTTGAACTTGATATTTTTATGTTTTATTGTTTTTGTATTTTCAAAGTACTTAATCCAAAATGTCTAGAACGATTGATTTGATAGAAGATTGCTATCGAAACTCAAAAAGTGCTATGCTCATTGGGCAACTGGCCTGCGTCTAATTATTTCATTATTAATGTCCTGAAGTGTGACCAGATGTATTATTGATATTTCAGTATTCTGAAAGTTATCTGATGGTCCTTCTATTTGCTACCTTAGAATCGCCCGGCAAATGGTGCATATCACTGCCTCAGTGCTATTGGATATTATCCTCAGATCCTCAGCTTTTTTTACTAATGTTCCAATTCCTGTACATCACTCTTCATTCGTAATTTCCTTGAATATTTCTGTCAAGCGTAGTGTCCTCACTGAAGTACTCTCCCACGATCATTAAAGGCAAAGCATCTGCTAATTTAGTCTTACGGGTCCTAAAATCTCGCAGCTACCAAATGTTTACTTGAATTAGTCCCGACTGATTGCAAACGGCTGACCATTAACATTACTCGCCACTGTTTTGTAGCAGCTCACTCCATGAAGTTGCGACTCCTATCCAGTGAAAGTTGTAGCGAGTGTTAGGAACCTGGAGCCACTGTCCCACTGACCGACACTAGGGAAAACCAGACAGCGCTCCTTCCGAGGGCTATGGCTGCTGGACTTGACGCACGTGACAGAGCAGAGGTTAAAAGACATACTTGAATTCGCAAAAAAGTCTGGGGGCTTCGATGGCTACTTGGACTAAACCTCTAAGCTCCAGGTCTTCTTATCTGCTATCGCTATCGTAACCTTGAATCAGCCAGAAAAACCAAACCCAAAAAAAGAGGATGTATTCCAGCAGCGTCAAACATTCATGCCATAAGCTAACCCAATTTCAAATAAGTACACTGAGTGTTTACAGTAGCTGCTTGAAACTGAACGCTTAATGCTTCCTCAACCAAATTCAAAAAATGAGGTTTTCCCATTTGCAAATGTTTCATCTCACATTTCAACACTTTTCACATATACACACACACAATCTACACATCACCTGGTATTCATGCATTCTTCTAAAGGTATTTAATTTATGATAGCTGCTCCAATTTTTCTCCTTTTCTCACATCTGCTTAACAACAACAAAAACACTTGTTGTTTTCAGCCGCTACAATTTTGCAATATGTTCAGAATTTATTGTTGTCTCACTGTCGTCATGTTGCCGGACAGAAAGGAGTTCCACTAAATAAAATACGTATACGTATATCTGTAGCTATCTATAGACACATCGATGATAAATTTTTTACAAAATAAAAATAATAATAAATATCTCAGTCGGTATGACTAGGTGAATGTAGCCTGGGGATGAAAAACTTGTAGACATAAGTTTTTTTTTTAAATGAAATTCTCTTGAGGATTATTTTCAGTATGAATGGAAATACCAAGGAAAAGTTTACCGAGAGCTTAGTTAAATAACTAGGTTTTCTGTCGGTCTCTGACTTCGTCGAAATATAGACTAGTTACAGAAAGATTATGAAAAATGATACCGTCTTTGAGTGTTGATACAGTGTAGATCAGAATTTTTGGTATTGGATGGAAAAGTTTGTAGTTCGGAATCTGATTTTGTTATACCAGACATGCTTGGTGAAACTCAATTTTTGTGTATGAATTACTGCCATCAACAATTCTTCACTATGAATACCAGAGCTAAACTGAATAATGAATTTTAAGTTAATTTTGCTATGAGAATGCAAATGATCTCACTCTCAAAAAAAAATGAATCAGAGACCAGCGAGTCGTATAGTACAATCTACATTGCATCAACAGTGGTGCTTTCAAGCTCGGGTAAATTCTATAAATTCTGGCTGTGAGTAATTGCTGAAAAAAGAATAATAGTGTAGAAATTCAAGTGAACAGTTGATGCCTAAAAATTGATAACCAAGATACTTTATACTTAAACCAAGATAGTGAAAAACCTAAATGAAAATAAAAACGAATAAATTAATATAACCCAAACTTATCAGTTTTATAGTCACTCTTCGATCTGCGCTCTTCGCGGGGAAAAAGAACAGTCAGTCAGTACTGGTTATACATGCTGTAATTTTTCATATCAGTGATATAAAACGCTTGATTACATAGGTAGTAGGATTTTTTCACATCCACTCTTTTAAATTTGTCCTGTTATAGAAAGATTCAATGTGCGCCCAGTGTGGGTAGGGTGATTTTCGGGTATTATTATTAGGTCTTTGTGAACTATAAGTAATTTAACTTACAGCTAATGAATAACGTCCTTTTGGGCTGATCTATATTTTTCATCATTTTTATTTATTTTATTTGCATTTGACTAATTTTACTGATGAAAAGTCATTTACAAAACTGAGAAATATAAAAATATGAAAAAATTAAATTAAGATAACTAATGACTAATTAAAAACTGACTGGGAATACTCAAAGAATAAAAAGTTTAGTTTAATAGAAAAGGAAATTAGTTGGCATTTGGTTACATTAAGAGGGAGAGAGTTATACATTAATTTTCTCTCCTCTGGACTATTTCTATCGTATGGAAATCCTCTTATATTACACATATTTATAAAAGTGGCTATAGACGTTTTATTCAAAATTATAAAGACATCGCCATTCTATCTGGAATTCTCAAACTATTTTAAAAAGTTATCTACTGAAAACTTTCTCCTTTGGTCGACTCTCGCTCGACTGACCAAGCAGCAGCATGGATTTAGGAAAGGTCGTTCTTCTACAACTAATCTTATGGTACTAGTTTCTGATGTTTTATGTCAAATAGAAAAATGTGATCAAATTAACGGAGTCTATACAGACTTTTGAAAAGCATTCGACCAAGTTGATCACTTGATCTCCAAGCTGCAACAATTTGGGACTGCAGGATCTTTATCAAAGTGGTCGTTCCTGTCTCCACGAATGCTTTCAATTCGTGAAATTCCAAGGTCTTATTTCTAATAAAGTCGAAGTTAAATCCGGTGTCGGTGTACCTCAAGGTAGTCATCTTGGCCCTCTTCTTTTTAATATTTTTTTATCTGACATATTGGAGGTTTTATATGATACTCCTCATTTACTATATGCAGACGACCTCAACATTTACAATGTCATCAGGTCACCATCTGACACTGCTTTTTTTTCAGTCTAAATTGAACTCTTTAGACCATTGGACCAAAATTGCACGCGTTCATTATACGTATCGCCTCAGCAACATGGCACTCAGTAGGGTTGTCTATCCGATATCTAAAGCAGCTTTTGAAAATAACATGATCAAGGCTCTCTCATCATAGTCTCCTCCTTCCCCCACCATATTAATATATATGTGTTGTATATTTTTTATTTATTTTTCATTTATTAATTATTTATTTGTAACTAATTTATTTATGCGTTATATATTAGTTTTGTATTCATCTATAGATTTTTTTTTAGTTTGTTTGATATTTTTATGCATGTATTATTTTAATTCTTCTATACATGTTTAGCTTGCTTAGTGAAAATAAATAAATAAATAAATGCATATAAGGCTGTGAGGTCTGACTGGAATAAAAATTGGTCATTGACAGACGAAATTTTGCGAAACAGTTTAAGATCGTCTGCATAATGGAGGCACTTAGACGAAAACACAGATGCAAGGTTTATAATTTATTATTAGGATTATAAAAAAAAACAAATAATAGAGGTGTAATTATGGAGCTTTGTAGAACATCAGAAGAGGGATAAAAAGGAGGAAAAGAGCAATCATTTAGCACACAGTCGAAAAAATCAACTGAGTTAGTGGAAATTTAAACAGTGTTGCACATTTGAAATTTTACAATACAAAGCACGGTATACTTGGTCGTGTACAATTTTTTTCTAAAAGTTTAGGAAAAAAGTAAACGGGGCAATAGTTCAAAACGTTTTCAATGTCACTCATCTTTAGTATCGGTCCAGTATGAAATGAAAACACAGAATGAAAGGCTTAGGAGCTTAGGTTAAAAAGGGGCCCATGGGCAAAGGCAAACAGAACGAGGATGAAAGAAATATTGCGAATAGGTTGGGTATACTATCGAGGCTACTGCTGCCACAAGAGTCTAGACGAAACACCCAAGTTTCCATTTCGATAGAGTTCACCGAAAAGAGATTAATAGAAAGAGTAGCGATAAAAGGAGTTAGAGATGGGCTCTGCAGTCAAATCAACATTGTTAGCTCTGAAAAAATTAGAGCCCAGTTTCGAAGCCTTTTTGTGCGAAATATCTGACTAAATTAATAGAAAGAGGAGGATGATGAGGGTAAGGATATACATAAGCGTGTAAGAATGAGGAAAGAAATAACCGATATGAGAGAATAAGAGAAGTGATAAGGCCCAGAATGAGACTGTTCAGTTCCTGAACAACTTAATGAACGTCCACAGTTTATAAGTTAAATTTACATAGTTTTGGGAATTACATAGTTTTGGGAATGACATTCTGCGAAAAAGAACATGAAGAAAAGAAAGAGGAGATGGATATGAAGAACGTATCAGTGGAGGCAATACACAAAAAATGTTTATTTCAAATGTTTAACGGTAGGTTCAAATGTATACAAATAATGAAAAGATAACAGGGATAATGTGTTAGGATGAAATTGGATAGTTCATAAACAAGCACCCATATACAGAAACCTATGCGCTACACGGTATATAGGCTGATACAAAGAATATATAGAACAATAAGTCGTGGACAAGGATACACGAACTACAGCACATTCAGTGGGGTACAGCATTACGGAAATTTCGCAAGCTTTAAGATCCCCGCTATCATCTGCTTTGCATGGCAGACAAAAATCATGATCCTGTCTAAAAACTTTGTGCATAAGAAAGATTTCAATGCTTAAGATGCTATTGTTGGGCAAAGTTTCAGATAAGCAAATGATATCGTCGGAAAATACCATGGAAGTTAGTTTCATTTGCTCCAACTTGATTCT
This sequence comes from Nemotelus nigrinus, assembly GCA_947369275.1. Taxonomy (NCBI): domain Eukaryota; kingdom Metazoa; phylum Arthropoda; class Insecta; order Diptera; family Stratiomyidae; genus Nemotelus; species Nemotelus nigrinus. Next base: position 3,934,945 of record OX376372.1, read on the forward strand.
TAGTCGACTAACATTCTGGTAATACAAACAAAGTATGAAAATTATTTGAGGGATTAGAGTTTAACTCTGTGGAAGTGAAGCAAGAGTTGGAGGAACATTTCGACGGTCGGTTTCGTTCTTCGAACGATTTAGCCAGAAGCCCAAAATCTTAACAAATCCAAAAAAAAAAAAATAATCTTAAATCCAAAATCTCAATTGCCAACCACGTTCAAATCGTTTGCGAGTGTAATTCATCATTTCCTGCAAAGTATATTCAAAGTTCTTACTAGTTTGCGTGCAATATACTGAGTGGTTTGACTCAATTTGAAGTAGTTATTTTGTTCTTTGTGTAAATATTCAAAGCAAGTTTAAATTGATGCCAAAAGCTAATGCCTTTATTGATTCCAAGCAATAAATACTGATTATGGCAAATACAGCCTAGGGCTATCAGTCACTAATCTAAATCGGCACAGGCCAATAGATGCACAAACACCGCCACAAATACCTTTGTCCATGAAACGGTTCATTTATGCTACTATAGCTTAAGGACCTTTTCTAAATCAACTCAAACAAGCCACAAGGACATTATCATTCAAACTTTCAATCTTTCGTAAAATTCCATATGTTTTGCTGATACTTTCCAGGATTTCAAATAAAACGACAATAAAACATAAATTGCAATTCACCCACACGTCAACGATTGCATTACGATTGAAAGCAAAAACATGATTTTGCGTGCTGGTGGCGATAACAAATTACACGTTTTAGAAAACCTGTCATAGATAATAATAATCTAATTTATTACAATCATTTGAGAAATTTTTCAATTTCCCGAACTGAAATAGAAAGAAATTCAAATGAACCTGAACTATGTATATAAGATCGTTTGTCTTTTCGTGGGTGTATCTAATGCGTTCGTGCATCTGCCGGCAGATATGTATGTAGATATTTTTAATTCGGTGGCGAAATTAGATTTAAATGCGAATCGTTGTGGTCGGAGGAGATGAAATTTTCACACTTATTCGCCATTTTTTGTGGTTATAGAATAATTTTTGAGAGCGAAGAGTGTTGATTCTGTTGATAATGATGCAGCATTTATGGAATTAAATTGAATTTTCGAATTTTTGTTAATTTAACATCCCAGGCGCATTTTATTGTGTTGAAAGATGGCGAAGCAGCATTCGGTCGTAAAAAGTTTTTTTTTGTTGCAGAAAACAGATCCAATCAGACGTTTTCAATAAACCACATGTCAGACTGTCAATGCAACCAGACCACTAGTACTTGTCTGTTAATCGTGCGCGCAGTTAAGTTTATCTTCAGCTAATCGAAATAATTTTCTTGTCTGGCTTAACCTGGAACTGGGACCAAGGTGCACGACCAAAGGAATTTTCTAGACAACATAACTATAATCCGTGAATGCTCGTTCGTACAGTATTATAGTAAGGTAACGCCATCACCATCACAGTGCATCACCATCGCCACCATCACCCTATAGTCCTCCTCCATTCGTGGCATTGTAGGTGATGGTGCACATGCTTGGAATTATGTTTATTTTTAGACTACATGCAACATATTGCCGGAGCATGATCCTCAGCATGATTACAAATAGCTTGCTATGTAGCGGAAACTGCGCTGAGCGAATTTTTCGATCGTAGTATTTGATGGAAAATGCCAGTGAGGAGAATGTGAAGACTGACTGCAGGACAGGTAATAAAAAATTATTCGTGGAAATTTTAGAATGAATATTAGGTTGTTTTGCTTTCGTTGAGCTATCTCCTATGAATTCATCTTAGCCGGAATGAAAGAGTTAGTGCATACGTTTCCAGTTTCTTCGAAACAGCTCAGTAAAACAGACTGTTTTTCGCTACAAACTTTTCATCAAATTCCCGTGAAAACCATAACGATCATGTTTAGTAATTTGAACATAACTGGCTTCGTTAGCAACATGGTCGCGAAGAAGCATACTATCTAGACAATCAACTTAGATATTCCCGGAGAACACTGGACAGTGTCGTGAAATTAGAATCCAACACCAGCACGAAATCTGGGTTGGATCATTCATTATCCTGGACGTACCGGCTCGGAACTAATCAAGATTTTCCTAACAAGTCTAGACCAGCTGGAACCCGAGAATCTTGTTGATTAAATGACTGACAATATAATCAGTCAATTTCAATGCGCACTGTGAACATGACACCCATGAAAAATTGTTTTCGTGCAAGATCGATCGATCATATGTGCAATATTTCGCAAAATCAGCGCTCCAACTGCGATAATTTCTCATCCGGCAACGCACATGAACCGACTGGCTTCGTTAAGCCGGGCCAGCATAGCTGCAATGCAATGCACGTCGAGCTGTCTAGGATGTAGTGCATTTTTTAGTTCGTGTCCTCAGTCAAAGCTTACATATGAGTTATGGTTCACTTCCATTTAGATTACAGTACGATTCTCAATCAGCCAGCAACGACCCCCGCCGCAGAATGTGCATACGTTGTCGTTGGGTTTGCCGCGTATTTTCCGCCGTCGTACATTTGCATTTTCTAGCAGAATGCCTAATCCGGAGTAATGCACATGACCTAAATAGTGAAGATCACATGAATATTCGCGAGACACATATATGAGAGGTTTAATCTTTCAACGGGAAGTTGGTTGTTCAAGCCCATGAGATTGAACCAGGTGAGCAGACATGAAGTAGTACCAGGATAAATGCGTTTCAGTATTTTACGATGGAAGGTTGATAATTGAATTTTATGCACTGGTGGTCAAAAGTTTTCGTGGAGATTTCGAAATCAATTGAAAATTATTTTGCAGATTTAACAAAGTTTAAACGAAAAGATCTGATAGGTTTTCTTGCCGTAGATAGCTGTGGGCCTGATATTTACAGTACGATCCTAAGATCTATCGGAAATTTTTATTAAAAGCAGAAGAAAGAATCTAGACTGGCTAAATAACTTCTTGGAGCGAACCAACGAATGAACGAACAATACCCCCAGTAGAAAGCCAAGTTAAGGGGTTACATGCGTTTCAGAGAATAAAAAAAAAACGCAATTTTTAAATGTTTCATAAATAAATAATAATGTATTAAATTATTATAAATTATTGTTAACAACTAAAGTAACTCTTGAACTATATGTAAAAAAAATTTTTGACAAAAATATTGATAATGCGCCCTCTGGCAGCTATTTTACGAAAAGGCTCGAAAAAATGCGGTGCCAACGATAACTCAAAAACTAGTGCACCAATCTTAACCAAATTTCGCACACTTCTTTTAAATAGTATTTTCTTGTACTTGAACGAAGGATATTGTGTTTCGTCTATTGGAATTTAATTCACATGGAATTATTTATTGAATTTTTGGGTCAAAAATTAAATTTTTTACTCGCGACATTGCCAAAAGTTCAGATTTCAATATTTTTACAAATCCTTCGTTCAAGTACAAGTCAAACTCATACTCTAACAGAAACAATTTGATTTTTTTGTTTCAGATGAATCCAGCGAAAGATATCGTTGGCACCGCATTTTTCGAGCCTTTTTGTAAAATAGCTGCCAGAGGGCGCATTATCAATATTTTTGTCTAAAATTTTTTTTACATATAGTTCAAGAGTTACTTTAGTTGTTAACAAGAATTTATAATAATTTAATACATTATTTTTTTATTTTTGAAACATTTAAAAATGGCGTTTTTTTTGCTCTCTGAAACCCATGTAACCCCTTAACATATCTCATTTCAATTCCAGCACAAAGGCAAACCAATCATTGTATCCACTTTGCATTTACTATCCCGCACCTTACTTGCATTTGAAATCAGCTTTCTGAACACACGATCAAAGATCACTACTGCACTGCTACATATGCCGAGCATACCTCAAGGAGTGCGTCGTGGATGCGTCAACAAATCATTTAATCACCACGTTGCTCGTTGAGCCCGGGGATTAATCAGGCCTAGGTACATGCACAGTTAGATACGGCTTGAGGTCTATGCAAACGGTCAAGATGATCGAAAGTATGTTGTTGGCAACAGGATTAAATGATACAGTGACAAATTTCATCGAATTAACGACGGCCGCTAGATTGAGTCTATTGATGGTCTTGACAGGACATTTATAACTTATAAGCGGACTAACTGTGTGTTTCACTCGATAAACGACTCTGATCGTTAGGTGTTTGTGATTGCAATGGTAAATTAGCTAGTTAGATGAGTTGACAGAAAACAGTTTGAAAATTGATTTTGAGTGTAGAGGTTAAGGTATGGAATTTAAGCTACGGGATCCACTTATTCAGTTATTGATAATTACAGATACCGGCGATTGTTTCTTAAAAAAAAAAAACTTTGCAGTAAGTTTGGTATGTAGTAGATACATAAAAATAGATTTGGTATGTAGTAGATACATAAAATAAAAAAAAATGATTTAAAAGTTTTCTGAGAACTATTTTCCGGTTTTGGCCTCCTATGATAGCGTAGCCAAGGTAGAACTGTATAAAGCCATGAGAGAATTCGGCATCCCAAATAAACTGACACGATTGTGTAGGTTGGTCATGACCAATGTAACAAGCCAAGTTAAAATAGCCGGATTGCTATCCAGACCGTTCAACATCTTCAATGGGCTCCGACAAGGGGATGGTCTGGCCTGCCTCCTCTTCAAACCAGCGTTTGAGTCACGTCAACGAGAAGGACTATCGTCACCAAGTCTTGCCAGATATTGGTTTATGCAGATGATATAGACATAATTGGAAGATCGGAACTAGCTGTACGAGAATCCTTCATCCAGATCAAGCAAGCGCCACAAAAACTGAAATGAAAAAAATTTAATTAAAGAAATACTAAGAACGTGGTGGCAGCATCTGCAGGAAGAACACCTAGAGTTGGTTAAAACTTCAGGGTAGTTGAGCATGAATTTGAAGTAGTGTCATCGTTTAACTATGTTGGGTCAATTGTAGCAGCCGACAACAACATGGAGGAAGAAATACGAGAGCGGCTGCTCAAATCCAACAAAGCCTACTACAGTCTGTCAAGGCTCTTCAAATCCTGAAATCTCACCCGAACATCAAAGCTGCTGCTGTACAAGACCATGGTCCCGCCAGTACTCACGTATGGATCCGAGACTTGGGTGCTCAGCAAAAGGCATTCTGACCTCTTAGCCGCGTCCGAGAGGAAAGTCTTGAGGAGAATCGTTGGCCCCATATGTGAAGAAGGACGATTCCGGAGACGCTACAATCATGAGTTGGACGCTATCTACCTAGAAGCAGATATAATTACGAAGATAAAGCTCGGTAGACTCCGGTGGACAGAACACCTAGCTTGAATGAGCGAAGAGGATCCTGCTCGGCTATTCTTTGCGGCAGATTTCACGACAGAAGACAGCGTGGGAGATCTTGCTTGCGCTGGAGGGATGGCGTTGACCAGGACGCTCGGAGTTTAGGGGTGCCCAATTGGATGACAGACATCGGCTCGGGAGCAGATCCGGTGGAAAAAACTGTTGATGGAAGCCAGGACCGGACCCCGGTTGTAGCGCCGGTGATGATTTTCCGGTTTATTTAGTATCACTAGAGTCGTCTTCAAATTTCTATGACAGCAATATGTATTAATAGTAGTATTCGAAATTTAAAATTTATCTAGGCTCATTATTACACTGAGAAACATATCATTGCTTTGGGAATTACTCGTGTATTGGATTAATATTACTAAAAGTAATATTTTGTCCAATGGAAACCCACAAATTTGTTACTTTTTCCAAACATGGACTATACTCCAGATTTTCTGCCACTTTGTGAGTGTCGTGCTTGTCTTTTCAATTATCATCTTATATCTTTTCTTCGATCCTTTAGTTATCTTCTCAAACATATTCTTCACTTCTCAAACTTCTCAATCTATCTTCTCAAACTAGAAACTGTATTCCCGCTTCCGAACCTTGCTGGCTCAAGGGCTACGTGGCTTTGTTGAGACAAACTCTACTCTTTCCAATCGTTTGTCGTTTACTAATACTATTGCTTCTGCTTTGGATCAACAAAACTAAGGAGATATTTGGTACACAGATTTTTCTAAGCCGTTCGATTCTGTTGACCATGAGGTTTGAAGCTGGAAGGCGATGGATTCTCTAAATTCCTTCTTTCCTGGTTTTTCTCTTTCGTACATGATCGAGTCTGTTTAGTCACTGTCAATTCCTGTTCCACATCTCGCTTTCATCCAATCTGTGAAGTTCCGCAAAGTTCCATTCTTGGATCCCTTCTATTTGCTCACAAACAAATTTTTATTAATGCCATTAATGCCTCCATTAATTCAGCTTGTTTTCTGTATGCTGATGACTTTAAGACGTTTAGAGTAATTGACTCGCTGCAAAATTATTTAAGTGCACTGATATTTTGTGTACCGCCATTCTCTCGCCTGAAATATCTCCACATGTCATCAGATGTCTTATACCTATAAGCAATTCCGCTTTGTTTCCCATTATATTTCTGGATCTCCTCTTAGGTTAGGTTAGTAAAGAGGGCTGCCGGGAAACGCGGCTTGCATTAGGCCACCAGTTTGGGCCCATTTGCCACCCTCCGCTGGCTTTTTAGAGCTGCCAAGTGACCGCTTCGCCAAACTGGATCAGCTGACTCAGCGTGACGGTACTGGCCACCTCTGCTAACCCTTGAAAGTGGTAAAAAATATCCTGGGATCGTATTTCACACTTGGCTTAAATTTGACCCGCACTACGGCGTCTCCTTTCTAGGATTTTGATCTCCAATCCTTAAGCCCTTTTAGCAATATATCTACCTCTTCTGTGCATCTTTTTCTATATTTTGTCCGCAATATTCTTGAATGTTGTTGCAAAGTGTGGTGTCGTCACTACAGGTATCTTACAGATGCCTTAGAATTCGTGCAACGTATGTTCACCCGTCTCAAGCAAGAAACGGGAAGAGGTTGAAACTTCGCGAATTTGCAAATATTTTACGTCCTAAAGTTTTACTACTCTTACCACAACTGCTTCCTATCCTGCAAATCGTCCACTATCAAACATCGTCCTAAATACCGCATTCAGTTCAGGTATTAAATTTCCAAAGCTTCACAAACAAAGCGGAAACGATGCAATTATTTTAACAATGTTTCAAGAAAAACTTATCATCTCGCTCAGCATGACCATTGGCATTGTACTGGCAACAACATTAACGGCATTGTATGTAGCAACAACAATACATCTCCGAACAAATTGTTGTATATAGCCAACTGTACTGAGAATACCGTCATTTCAACCTAAACTCTGCGGCGACAGCGTTTAATCGGAATATATCATAAAATGCAATTACAACAAATCTTCGCAAATCGCCTGCCGTTTAACCGTTTAGTCCATTTAACCGTTCTCAACGCGTCGCTTCGTCAAGAAGAAGAAGAAGTAGTCATCCTGGTCTGCAAAGAGCAAAATCAATTCAACCAACAGCTCCAACAAAAGGCCAACAGTCCAAAATAACAACAGACAGACAAACATTTACCGTGCAACAAACAAATGAACGACAACTCGACATATTTCTTTCAACAACCGTGTTCGGCAGCACATACATACATACATACTTCTCACGTGTATCTTCCCGTCGCCAGGAGAAGATAGACTTGCGGCACGGTACGGTGACGGCGTGCAATCGTTTAAATTTTCACTTTTCCGATTTTCAAGACAATAAAATTACATTTTATTATTGTTGAGTCGTTACAGATTGTAAGTAGGCACTTTACACGGCTCTTTTCGGAATTAAATGCATAAAATCGTGTCATATTTCAATAAGAAGTGGTAAAACAAGCGGAAAAACGATCCACTCGACAAGCGGTACAGCAGCGCGGCTCAGACGGCGATATTACGGTCCATGCCGGAACGAACGTCGAACAGTGCGTAAGTCAAAGTCGCGCTCCGCAGCAGCAGCAGTAGAGATCGAGAGAAGTTCAAGAAGTTGAGTAAGCTGAAGAAGCTGTGGAAGCTGCGCTGTATCATATTAGTGGGCCGAGCAGATACAGGTGCTTCACATGGCATAGTTAGTTGTTCTATGACTCGTGTTGCACTTCCTGGGTAGAGTTGCCGAGACTTGTCGCTATCATCGAAAATAGATTCTTCGGGTCGTTAGAAATTAGGGTCGCCCTTCAAATAAAGCCTAATATATGAAAGTGTGAATGCGGGCTTATTATAATTACTTGTCTTCACGTATTTTTTTCATCATTCTTCCGAAACTGAAGTACTCTTTAGAAATACAGACAGCCGGCAAGACTAGTCGCAGCCTCCTACTCACAATTCGAAAAGCCTCAAAGGTTTTTATAACAAATCGTAATAACAAGGCAAGAATAGACTGAAAATCATGTTCTTGAAGCAGCAGCTTAGTTTACGTCAGGTGGCATACTTAGTTTACCGCCAAGCTGGAACCACCGTGCTTCTTCTGCGGTGGTAAGATTGCACGAGTGCATAGTGCAGCAAGATGGCAACGACGAAGACGCCGACGACGCATCGCCACCGTTGTTGCACGCTGCATCGTCAAGTAGTTGGCACACTTGTAAATGCAATTGTTCGCCAAAGATGGAAGGCGTACTTGATCGTTTTGTGATGCAAATTATGAATGGCATTCGAAGTTATGAGCACGAAAGGCTTTATTGGAGCAAAACGCCGAACGGCATCAACCGCAGCGCCACTAGTTGGATCGGTCCATGCAGTCTGTGCCGCGTACAGCTTGAAGTAGCCGATAATCGTGAATATAAATTACCGATATTATTTTGGATAATTTTATTGTCTTGAAGACGATCGCTGGTTTATTTGTGGATAATAGAGCTCACGGGTCTCAGATTTATCTTGTAGACAAGAGGCTAGTAGTAATTCGGAATAATAAATTGATCGGTAATTTCGATGTGCCTTATTGGGAATGAGAAATATCACATTTTAGAGGGCATGGTTGGAATAATATGGCAATCATCGAAGTGGTTAAGCGTTTTAACTGACAGCTTTTTAATGTGAAGAAGAATATTTTCGAATATAAGGTGGTGGTTAGAAACAATAGAAGATTTTCGTCTTCCGTCCGGTGCGTTTGGAATAATTACGTGGTTTGTATGATTTGGGACATTATGGAAAGCTTTGATAGTAAACGGAGTATACGTGGTTGAACACTGGCAAGTAGTGGTTGTTTTTAGTTCGAATCCAGGGATGGGTGCTAGTTCGTGGCCGCACGCTTGAGTCATGAGCTCAACTAGCTGGACATTGAGACAGCATTTCAAAATACAAAAAAATTTCTAAAGAAAAGTAATCCACAAATTTCATTCAAAATCCAATATACTGCAGCTGTGCTTGACACGGTACAACAATTTGAAATATGACACTTTTGATTGTCACCATTTCCGTTTAGATGACGCACCTAGACACATATGCACTGTAGTGAAATAATATAATTGACGTACTTATGCTGTTCTAAATATTAAATGATAATACTTAAAAAAAACGTCCAAACAAGTTAAAAATAAACTCTTTGCTATTTGAGCGAAATTCTAAAAAAAAGTGTTGAGAATTAAAGTTAGCAGTAGACGTGACATGATGAAGACTAGGTGAAATACACATAATATTAAAAATAATATCGAAAAACAAATCCATCTATTCACTACAACGAAAAATGTTAGAATATAAGATCGGGAAATGAAACAATAAAGAGAGTATGTTTCGGTAAGACAAACCAGTTGGTGACCTTACAGACGAGTCTTCATTTAACCTTAAAGACTGTTTTATTTTAAAAAGGATTTGCTTTTGGAATTTTTGCCAATAGCATATCTCGCAAGGAGAGTTAGGAAATTCTTTGCGAACGAACCTCAAAGCAATACACATTGCTGAAACAAATTTTAATAAAAGATACCTTTGTTGATAACATATTAGGCTAGTAGCGTTGAAAACAACAAAAACTGAGACAGGAGCTGCTGCTATTCAGTGCTACTATCCTAATCTGCTCTCGATAAAGGCACAAAAACGCGGCTAATAACACTAATAAAAATCCACCTACATAGCACCCGAGCTTATGTAAAATAGCGCATAAATTATGGTCCCGTACATTATGTGCATAGTACTCTGAGTCATGCAACAAAATCGGCTAAGTACATAGTGCCAGAAGTCTATAAATTATGGCGCCTGGTGCTATGAGTGTTTTCGGTGAAGTATGGTGATTTCAGTCATTAAAGTAAGTTATGTTTCGATGAAATATTTGTGCAAGTTCATAAAATTGAAGAGGAAAAGTAAAAACTTCCAGGAAGTGTATGACATGCACAACCATTTAGCCAACCAGCTTTGACCTGAAATCGAAGGAAGTGATCTAAGTAGTCTAAGTAATGTTCGAAGTAATCTAAGTTGCGAATGCTGTTACCACTGCACGGACCTGCTTCAGTTTTCGGCTTTGCTTTTTACTTGATGGTTCTCAGCGATGTTTTTTTTATAGGCTTTGTTGTCTTCAGTTTGACAATAAAAAAGCGGAAATTTTATTTTTACAGGTTTACGCGTAAGCACTATTTTTAAGGAAGCGTCGCATGGTAAAGGGTAGATATGTAGTTTCAAAGGGACAACAAATTTTGGGATTTGATTGGCTCTGCTATTTTACCTGAAGCTTAGCAAGTTCTGGGAAGCAATTACGGAAGTGGAGCCATAGACACATCTCCTCATATAGCTCCATTTTAGCAACGTAGAATTTTCCTTTAAGCTCACCAGCTTTTCTTTATGATTTTAAAAAAATCGCCCTTCAGCCTAGCAAACCGGAGCTGTGAATCGTCCTGGTTACCTATGGAGCATAAGGAGCTTTTTCTTTTGAAAAAGTGTTTATGATTTTTCCATTGGCGGATGGAGTTGGTGATATGCATAGTGAAATTCCACCAGCGTACTTTTTCCGTGAAGATGAACCTTATTCCCATTGTCCAAGGTAACTCTCAGATAGTTCACAGGCATATTAATTCGAGCTTCAGTTCTGATTATGTTCTAAAGGGCATCGATTTCTTGTTGGTACCTGATGGTTTGACTGAAAATACATCGAATTTCGGGATATATTTACTAAAGGAAGTTATTTATCTCTGAACATGAATTGTGGTTGAGTTTAGGTAATGCACTGTAGTGTAAAAAAGGAAGTCACCTGCATAGAGAAGTCTTTTAGCCTAGTTACTTGGTCCGAATGAATGATTTGCATTGAGATGGTTTCACCTAGGACTCAGCGTTGAGGTACAACCCTGGAGATTAGTTTATTTGAAAAAATTGAGTTATCAGCCTGGATGAGCAAATGTCTTTTTTCGAGAAAGCTTTGAATCATTGTGACAATGTCAGCTGGAAATTAAGTTATAAACAATTCCGTTATTCAGAAAAATTCAAGAAAACTAACTGAAGTGCTTTCGAAGTATTGCACTGAAATTTACGGAAGGCGAATGCCAAGGAAGGCGAAGTGTTTAGCTCTGACGCGAAATTAGGTAGATGAGGGGGGGGGGGAGCATACATTAGTCTGATAATTAACTTTTCTAAGCTTTTTGTCGGGTTTGTAAGGAGTGAGATTGGCTTGAAATTGCTTATATTGCTTGAGATTGGTTATATTGCCTGAGAATCCCTTCTTGGGTTTTAGAGTATAGTATAGGTTTTTAAAAAATACCCTTCTTGGGTTTTAGAGTATAGAGTATAGGTTTTTAAAAAGAGTATAGGTTTTTAAAAAAATAAATACAAATGTTTGGTGAATCGGTGGACGTCTTGATGTTGCTTGATTTGACTAATGTTGGGTTAATGAAGTTTACCAGATGATTTGAAAAGTTGTAGGTCATTTCAAACCGCAGCGAATCCTTCGCATGTTCGGCAACTTGTGCTCAAAAGTCAATTGTTTAGCAAAATTTGTTGGAGCTTCATTACCCTTGGTGCTACCTTAAACTTTCAACCTTGCCAGCTTTATTAGAACTCGAGTTATATCTGCTAACAGTATTTTCATTTGCTTTAGCAGTTAGTTGTATTCAGTGCTAGTTCTTTTGATATTCCTACCGCATTAGGAAACTAAGTCATTTAAGCCGTTTCATACCGAAGTCACTTCTTCGATGAGACACCTTATTTTTTCGAAAAGTACAACTGTTGGTGAGCTCTTATTCAGCTAAAGAAGGACTTGGGCTGACCTGGGCAAGAAGGTTTACACCCAAGAGTGAGGTGAGTTTCAGACAAGAGCAAAACGATCTTGTGAGAAAATTGGAGACAAAGGATTTAAGGATATGATTTTCATGATAATGGTGAGCACATACGAAAAACTAAGCCCATGCAATCTATTTTATGGTAACAATTTATTTTTCTAAACTTAGGAAGGAACTCTTTAAATTTCTTTATTTGGCTGAATATGCCCATACCTTTGATATCTATACAATTTTTCATGCAATTGACAAGGGTATTCTGTTCAGACCCTTTAGACTTATTTGTTTTGGATTCACTTTTTTATGTCTCGGCAGCTACACGGGCAAATGAAGTTTTAGTGTTAATAAATGTTTAGTGACTTTTTGATGAACTACTGTCTTTGCAAGTTTTCTTTATGCTTAACTCTCACCTACTTGTTGGTTTACAAACTAAGCTTTCAGTACGTTGCTCGATGTCTTTCTTCCACCGCTGGTACTTTTCTGCTTGATGTGTTTTCTTGAATTTTACAGCTATTCTTCCTTGCTCAGTTAGTCGTATCATGTCCGCGCGGTTGGTTTCTGAGTAATACCTCGTCAACAGAATTTAATGAAGTGTACCCCGGAGAGTAAGTTGTACCATGAAGTGAACCATGAACAGCTGAATCACTCACTGTTTCGAAGGGACTAAATTGCCGGTTCATGCTTGGAAGTGCCGTCTCAAGGACCGACTTGACTTCATCCGCTGAGAGCGAGTTATAAATTTCTCGCGTGATAGTAGTTTTGACCTACTCGTGAAATGGAATGTTTTTTCGGCTGCTCGACTATCTACTGTGGGTATTATTGTTTTTTCCGGTGAACTATCTCACTGATGCTCTGCTTAGATTTCTATACGTTGAGATTCTCGCTGAGATTCTACAGCAGCTTCTTCCGTTTGGCAGATTTTCTACTCATGATGCTCATCTTCGTTCATTGACAGAACTTCATTTGAACATTTGTTTCTTTTTGCAGGATCTGTCTTTTCGCCTGCCGAACTGAATTGATGCATAATAGGGGTTGGTTGCTCTGACATATTTAAACAGATAATTCAAATAAGTCTTCGAATAGATGCCACAATTATATTTTTTTGTTATTTTAGTAAAAGTTTTAGTGTTTGTTGTCTTTCTTTATCTTGTGATGATTTGAAAATTTATTCACGAGGTAAAATGTAGGCGATGGTTTAGTTGTGAATATCGTACAACTGGGCTATTGAGCTGAGCTTCTGAGAATTATAGAATAATTTATGAAGCCTCTAAGCACCACCTAGTTTTGATGAAGTACTAGACATTTCAGCCAAAGTCAGCAGCTGCAAGCACAGTGTAACAAAACAGGTGCTAAAGGGAAATATACCGGAGTTGATCGTCGGCAAAGATTGTACCTCTGACAGTAGTGTCATCAGTTCCTTGGACTACGGTATGGGGACTGTTTAATAGAAAAAGTTGTAGTCTGAATTACACCGTAATGTATGATTTTGCAAAAAAAAACCCCGTCCTCGAAACCTCTGAAAGGAGATGTTAATAAGTATTATTTTTTCATATTAGACAGAATCGCAAAAGAAGTATTTTTTGATCGTAATAAAAAGGTTAAAATCAAGGTAAAATAAAAGGCTTTTATCATAGAAGTTTCTTTCTGCATCGTTTTCAGTCTGAGCTCGACGCCTTTTCTCAATCGTATCTTCTCAAACTCACTACATTGCAATACAATCCATATTGCAACCACCATATAACATAGGCACTAAATCCAATTAAATTGCACTAGTGCAGAAAACAAATATAAACCTCCAACAATATACCGGCATCTAAGACAGATTCTAACCATACAAATTCAGATCTTGCAAGAAGATCTAAGATACCGTGTAAGGTTAAGGGAACTGAAATTGTTTCCGCTATAGTCTAGCCATACCGCCGACGCGACCAAGATGAAAGCCATAAACCATAAACTCTCGAGAAGAACTACTAACAGTAAGACCTGCTTTTACGCAGAGTCCGTCATTAGCAATGGGTCTACAACATCAGTTCTCATCCGATTTCGCGACCTGCTGCAAGTCTGCAACAACCCAGAAAACCTTCGAGATAGTTTAAGATACGGAGCAAGTATGTGGTGTTCTACTTGAAAAACCTCGGAAGATTGACTTTAACTCGTTTCGAGTGTGCAACTAAATGAGCAATGGGTAATGAACATTTTAGAAACAATAGGAAATTAAAGAAATGTGAATGTATCTAACGTATAGCGAAACAAGATTGTGTTTTAAACCAGATGTTGGATAAAACCTGCATTTGTTGTTCTGAAATGCACTAAAGAGGAATAAATCACATGGAAGATTTTTTCTTTTACCACAATTACAGTCTTAGCTCATATTACCACCACTATATGCGATAACGTTATTATCCACAGTATTTTCGTTGCGTGTGAAACCGCAGAAGTGTGTCCATTAATTTACAACGGTAATGGTTCGCAGGCTCAAAATTGACAAATGATTCGTGAGAAGGAGCTTCTATGCCCTTTTCATTTTTCCACCAAAACTACATCCTGTTATATTGAAGTGCTTCTCTTCATGAATATACAATAAACCGGAAGCATCTTTCTGGTCAGTCCTTTAGTATTCTAATAACTGTATGAATGCAGAAACGGCGAATTCTATTCAACTTTAATTCAAGCTCAATGTCTAAAAGATCTAAATGATAGGTAAATACTGCATCTTCGTGTCTGAACAACCGGTTCGAGACGGTCCGGTTCAGTCCGTTTGTTTCTTGTTTTTTTAGTTTGATTTTTGGTTTTTGATTTGTGACTATTGAAGCATCACATAACCACGAAGACGGACTGACTGCTTGAAGGCCTATAACAACAAGGAAACCCAATAGTCATTTTTCTGCTCACTATCGGGCGTCGCAATAGCTCTTTTTCACAGGTTTATTATTTGAAGCAGTGGCGGCGATGAAATTTTCTTGGCGTTTTCATTAAAGTTGTTGACTCTTTTCAAGACATAAATTTGATTTGACAATTTAATTCGAAAATTATTATTCAAAATTAATAGCTAAAACAGCGAATTCTATGACTTAGGGTAGTTTGCTTCTATACAAGCTGAACTCTTATAAAAGCATGGAGCACCAGTCTAATCTGGTGTAGGCTGGTGGCAGCTAGGAATGGAATTCTTTCTTATCTTTCTCATCGATCAGCTTTTTCTATCCACAAGGTTTGCGAATTCTACGCCGCTGAATAAAACCTTCTAATTCCTACCTGGCGAAGGCACAACAGGAGGGATTCAAACTTATGCCACAGTCGACTTGAAAACGGTGTTATGTTGTCCGTCCCAGATTTTATTTTAAGGTTTTGCATATCCATATGCATAGTCGTACCTATAAGATGTTCTATATATAAGCCTTTCCACATCGGGTCAGACACTGTACATACTTCACAGGTTGCATGTCTCGGCTGCCTTGCGTTTTAGCCATTCTCAAGCACACATTATACGAGTTTTGCGTTCCTTGCAGAATTTTATTGTGCTTTTTTTTTTAATTTTTATAATTTTGTTTTGATTCCATTCTACATGACATGCACACAGGTCTTGTTTCCGATGTTTGCGGTCTCGACACGGGGGCTTTTTCTCTTTTTCACTAATAAAATTTTTCGACAGGTTAATTACGGACCATGCCATTTCGTAAATACAGTTGCTGCTCAGCAAGAATAATTTATTGAAATCAAAAAGATAGAGGGAAATGAATTATGAGCCTGAAGCAACTGTTAGATTGATATATTGCCGATTCTCTCAATTTGGGTAATGAAGATCGAGATGGGCCAGAGAGATGCATGCCTAGGAGGCACATATCGAAAAGCGATTCTGTTACTATTTGATGCAGTTGGAAGTGGAACATTAATGCACATCGACCGAGTATGAGGTCAAAAGGAGTTATAGATGCATGGAATGATTATATATGGGTTGATTTGATGATGAATTATATCTTTATTTTCGATTCTTTCAACAACGAGCCCGGCGGTAAAAGCGAGAATCAAGCAAATATACCTTTTATAAATTATACCCTTTACTTGCATTTGCTTTAATGCCATGTGAGATGATGAACACGATGGTGTTCAGCCATGTGAACGCTCATTTAGTTTCCTAGGAACATAATACTATTGCACTTTATAACAATTTACTGCAAACAACGACCATTTAACTTCAATGCCTGTGCTACCGTATAACGGTTCTTTTGTGTTCGCGACATTTGAAGCGCGCTAACTAATGACACGCTAACCTTTGTGACGCGAGATTGTAGAAAACGATAAGCGATTCTTCGATAAGATCAATTTAACCAGGTCAGGACTATGTGCTTGTATCACGTTACACCGTCAACATATCGTAGCAGCGATTATAACAACTATGACCTTCTATCCAGCATTTATCCATTTCCCGATCCTAGTATCATTTCGATTTCAGTCTATTCGGTTCAATTAAGAATCAGCGAATTTACAGATTAGTCACACTGTATTCGATCTGTCTAAGCCTAAAAAGTCCAAGCCACACTTACCACAAAGTACCGCCATTTGGATCAACTAAACACCAAGCGTTGCTGTATGGTGCAGCTGCTATCGCCTCAGCTCAATCCTCTCGTTCATTCTTGGTCCAATGAATGGACAAAGCTATTAAATTTCATCTAATTTTCTGCTTACTTATGTGATTTTCAAGCTCATTTTCCTACGTCTGTAGCCTAAGCTGCGATCTTTTGTCGCAATCAAATAGATCGTCTCGCATGTACGAAAGCAGGGACTTAAAATATCGAGTGTAGACGTGTAGCGGATTTTTGATTTGTAACGCCGCCAGCGCCACAGTCAGGTTCCATTACACTGAACAGCCTCTGGCGCACAAACAGTTCAAAAGGTGTAACAAAACTACGAGTAAGTACATGATCGAAAACAGACCACCATCATCTTGTTAGTGCAAATGTTTAAGGAAAAGGTCGGTTGGTCGGTCGGAATTCGCTAGACCGCATGTAGCGATAAATTGATTAAAAATTTGTTTGCAATTGGTTCTGCCGGAGAGATGAAGATTTCAGATACGGAAAATGGATTGTAACTGATGGTATTTACGTTGATATGCATCTGAAACAGTAGTCTGTTGAACCCGCTTGCAAATTGCAGAGTTGATGCATGATGATAGATAGATGATGGCTCGATAAGCTGAATAGTGTCATGGGTTTTAGTTTCAGTTGATTTGCTTACATGTATGGCCTAATTAGTTCGATTGAAGATCGGAAATAAAAACAAAACAAAAAAATTATTTGTGTTTATTGTGTGAGGAATAATACATTAATCCTATCAGATACGCGATTTTTAATTGCTTCTTGCTTGACCATCAAGTATTTTTTTGTCACATCTCCACTTTGAAATCCCGTGAAAAAAAAACTAATGGATGTTTTATTCAATGCAAGGTGTTTCACAGCAAACGACAAATGCTTTTCTGAGGCCATGGTATTTGATATAATAATTCGAGGTAAAATCGTATGGAAGAATCCTAAGGGTAAATCTGAAATAGTGAAAGCAATAAGACACTTGTCGGAACCTGGAGCTGGTAGAAATGTTCATTGACAATTTTACAATTAAAGTGTTCGCCTGGGGAGTGATTAGTTCCACGACTGATACTACTCCTTATATGAATCAGGTACCTATTCAGAGCTAAGTTAACTCAAAGCTCGGTGCGCGGTGCCTACTAGGCGGCACATAATAGGAGCCAGCACTCTATACATCAGACTACACAATCTTCTCGAAAGAGGGAAGTAAACGTGCGCATGATTCACATCCTGCATCGAATAAACCTAAATCACTCTTACATTTCCTCGTAGCGCTGCCACACATACGCGATAAAACTAAAAAGTCAAATAATATCGATGGATGCCCAAGTTCGTCGGTTCTCAGCACTTGAAGTGGATGACTGGCAAAATACACAAATTTATTAGTGACATTTGGAAGTGCTTCACAAATGGACTTCACATCCAGAAAATGAACGAAACAGTGCTCGTGTGCTCGTGATTTTAGCTCCGACAGGTATGCACAGGTAGCGTTAATGTGGTAAAACCCGCAATACTTGAGCATGGCAAGGGATATCGACCAAAGGCTGAGTCACTATTAGAGCGTAGAATGTGCTAGCAAGTGTGGCAATCATATCGGGGTTTACGGTACCCATAAGGATACTCTATACAAGAACCAGACGCCTCGGGTTACCTCTTCATGATCGCAGTTTTGACTGGGTGGGATCGAACCGATTTGTGCAACTGCTTTCTTTGTAGTGCTTTGTCTGGTGGCCAGATGAACTCTATATAGTTGGAAGGAAAAAAAAACGAACCGTTTTTTGTTTATTAAAGTTACAGATGAAGTCCATCCGATTTGATGCTATACGAATCATCTTGTCTCCTTTTCCCCAAATCAACTTTTTTAAACTGTCTGGAATGTAGGTGTTCAAACCAATAGGCATCCTATAGCTGCTTATAAAAGTAAGGTAAAAATATCTTACCAGCATACTGATTGTAAGTATCGACACTACTAGTGGGCAGGTTGTGAACGATAATGGCATCGCCCAGAAATTGGGAGTTATAAGTTGAATGAGCCTCTGATAGACTTGGCTGCTTAAGAAATCGCAATATTTCAGCCTTATTGGTTGGTTAATGAGAGTTACGCAGCCCGAAATTAAACCAGATAATGACCGTATTTCACGCGCTTAAGACTCATTCAAATCAAAATAGTTCAACATTGTTCTGCAGCACTTTCAGCTCTTCCCTTCATTGGGTTATGTGCGAAAGGATGCGCTTATCAATCACTTTCTTCACAATGCCCTGGTACTATCGTATGCCTTTCTCTACCAAGGTCTGTAAGGTTACAGCCACTGGCTCACTTGTTAAGTTGCGACAGACTTAACAGATTGTGCGAATCATCCAAGAGAGGCTTGACAATTTTATTGATGGGTTTATAAAGGCTATTAACGTGCTGCTAAAAGTTCCTATCTATGCTGGGATTACCTGTACCATCATTATCCGGAGTGTATTCTTCTTCCAACTGTTTGATCATTCTGATAACCACGAGCCCTGAAAGCAGCTATTGCCTAATAGTAAAAGGGGTTTCTTTGATCCCAACAGCAATACCAAATCCTTTCACAATCAATTTTATTGGTGAACCTGATTAATGATCACGTGTTGACCCAGTTTGCATTCAAGTAAGATTCAACGACTTTCCAGAGCAAGCAAGAGCAGTAGTGCAGTCATATTCTTCTAAAAGATCCCCAAATGTATTCTAGAGGGCCATTTCAATGCAAAATTCTCCTAGCATAGCCACACTTAGAGTCTTTCTTCATAAGTGCTGGTCATCGCCACTGTACAATAATAGCCAAGGCAAACAGAGGTTGACCAAATGTAATGACTGATATTTTTTTGGCTAAAGAAATCGAATAGCTTGTCTAATGACATTCAGGCTATGATTAATTATTGCGGGTGTCGCGCCCTTTTCATAGAGCATAGGAAGAAGTATACAAAGGACTAGAGGGTTTTCTACCAGAGCTTGTATTGCAGCATGATAGGCAGCCTGTGATGTCATCGCCACAAGTGACATTTTGTGCTTGCAAAAGTTGTAGTGCAGGCTGAAACCAGTTAAATTCCTTTGATTGGGCTGCATCATAACACCGCCTTGATGCTGCGGTATAAGAACATCAGTAATATTTACAACTCCGGGTAAGACACAGGCATGGCTGTCAGGAAGAGAGTGATTTAAAATTCCAATGGTGTAACTTAATTTAAGTATCCAATGCTGTAACTTGAGTAGAGAAAAATCCGTATCCGATGATGTTACATATATTCACCATACAAAACTCTACTGATTGAGTTTGGTTGTTTCTGTACACTGCAGTTGAAAAGTGTGTAGTAAAATGTGTTTGGAAGAATGGAACGTTAATATTCGAGACAAAAGTAGGGAATTATTAATTTCAAACCTGCCTCCGTGTCAAAGACTGCCTTTGAAATCATTTGAGAAGCAAAGCTTGTGACGCTGCTCACTAAGGCGTTAGTCCGAAATGCGCCAACGGCACATTGAGGGTTTGAATTCCACTGGAGTTTGTAGTTTTTTTGTCCATCTATAATATTTTTTGCTGCTATTTAAGCACAATAAGCTTTTCAAAGCAATAATAAGTTTAAATGTATATTTTTATTTATTTTTTTTTATATATTTTTTTTAATAGTTAAAGATTCAAAAGTTTAACATGGCAAACTAATTCGTGCTAGTGTACGGTAATATTAGTGGCGGTAGGTATGACGATTCGATAGCTGCTGATAGCAGGTCACTTCTGGGAGCACCGAACTGGAGGATGCGGTCACTGAACCGAGACGAATGGAGGCGAAGAATTTAGGAGGCTAAGGCTCGATTCGGGCTGTAATGCCCCGATGATGATGAGGTATGCTATGGGTTCAGAGATGTGTTTTGAGTGATTTGACAGATTCCCTTAGTATTCCGAAAGTGCTCTTTCTTAATCACTTTCGCTTCAAAGAGGGAGCACGTGAATTAAGTGCTCTCATGAAAAGTGGAATAAAGAAGACTTGTAATCCCCAAAGTGTGAGAGTGTATTACATGATCATGCGACTGGCTCTTTTCTTAGTTTAGTGGTAGTTTTTTATAGAGCCGCACAAGCAAATATTGACTTTTTATTTAAATAATAATACATAGATAGATGATAAATAATTTGCATTCCAATAGTTCCGAAACTGCAAAATATTGGCCGTGCCTCTAACGAGCCAAGAAAATGAGAAAATAAACCAAGCAGAGGATGAGAGTGTACCTGAAATTGCTTGAGTTAGTCAATCAAAATGATTAAGTGAATTGTGTTTGGTTATTAATTTTAACCGGTTCATTACATAACCGGTTCTTTCGTGAAAATGCTATGTGAATAATCACACAAAAATAATATGAATAATCACACAGAAATCAGTTTATGTCATTTTAATTCAATAAATGAAATGATTTCGGATTTCAGTAGTATTTTTTCAACTATATACTCAAATTTAGCAATACCAAAGCATTGCTTCGTCCGCTAGTTGTATAATAAAACGATTTCTTGCTTTTTTAACTTTACTTATTTTTTTCTATGAGTGCAGAAAGATTCATATCAATAGCAACAACAAATCAAAATAAATAATAACAATGCAATAATAATAATAAAAGTAATCAATTTATGATCAATAACAATATATGTCCTTACTGCTCCTTGATTATTTCTCTATTATTTCATTTCTTTATTATCTTTTAATATTAAACCAGGAAACTTCTATTCACTCAAACGCGTCTTACAGAATTCTGTTATGGGAATTCTAGCTCAACTACTAAAATGGTCATGATAATATTGTCAACTGATAGAGAAGTCAAAACTCTACTCAACTCTGTAGAAACACTTTTTCTATACCAATCGGGGTGGTGAATAGGTTGAATTATGGAAGTACAGTTTCATACAAAAACGCATTAATGGAGAATGACATAAAAATGACGTCAAATAGAGAATTTTATTCCCTATTTCCAAGTTACAGAAACTCGCTACAGCGGATGAAATTGTAACACCAGTTCTATGTTTCTAGGCGTCTGGAAAAGACTAGTTTTAGTCCAATGAAATGGGGGCAATAATATAGTTGAGCTTGGGTTGTGGTCTAGATTGTCTAGCGCACGAATATTTAATAGCCCTTTGACCATATCACGCAATTTTATTCAAAGACGGATGGCAATGCTACTGAACTGTTTTATATTCTTCGGGAACATTGTGTAGGCATCTGTTTAGTTGATCCCTGCTCACATTTATATTGATTATCTTTAGGAAAATAGTAATTAAAATTAAGTCAGTGGGAAGCAATAAATATAGAAAAATAAATTCGAAAATGGCCTAATCTCAGCAGGTCACGGCAGGGTCACAGTCACTGCAAGGTCACGGAAATTTCATCCTCCACACTACTTGTTTTATTGTTTCTAAAACGGAATTACTAAATTACCATCCCTAAACGTTTTTAAGAATCTGTAATTCCTTGAATAGATGAATCGTTCGCAAAACTAAAACTACTGCCTCTGGAATGTAATAGGTAGCAGAAAGTTGAGACTTGAGGTACCAAAATTGTGCTCTATACTTAATGCACCTTGGTCTAAGTAATGCATGACCACAATTGAACATTAAAATGTGTAAAATAAAAGCTATGAAACGTATATATGTAAACACAAACAGAAAACACACTCCTAGTTATTTCGAAAAAACCCTGAAGTTAGATTAGTTTCGCAATATTTCTTAAATAAAACAAATATTTTCACTTTCTATGAAAATGCATTGCTATGTTGAAATCAAATTGCAGCGATGCTAAAGCTCTGGATTAAATTATCCGCACGTGCTTGAAATCACTTCAATTCATCAGATAGCGCCAGCACATTGCTTCGAAGAACGTTCTAAAATCTCTATGTCTGTTTTATTGTCTTTGCAAAGTCGGATTGTGCGAAACATCAAAGGCAACGCCGATCCGAAATTCTGTTCCAGCAAAATAATCCTCAGATAGCATCCTATAAAAATTAAACACGGCAATTAGCCGATCTAGATATGTATGTAAGCATTTGTATGCACTCATAAAAGATACAAAAATTTAGGGCTGTGGTCGAAAAATATCGAACGAATTGCAAACTGAGGCCGAAAAGAAGAATTTCATTTTGGCTTTCTGCCAAATTTTGAAATTCCTCATTTGTCTGAGGAAAAATCAATCAATTTTCATCATCCCAGACATGTGCGAACGTTAATTTTGGAGAGAATGCAAACATTGACATTCCCACGTAAATGGTGTGTTATGTTGGATTTGTTGCTAAATTAGATAAAAGTTACGAATACTTAAGTCGAAATCTGACTGGTCTTTGCCGTTACCGATGTGGTGTGGAGCAAATTTAAATACATAAGGTATTAACTTCTAGTTTTGATTCGATTAATTTTTGCTAATCCGATCTGTGCTTGAGACAGGGCGAGTAAATTTTTTTTACTGCCCAGATGCAATTATATGTATGTGAAAATAATGAGAAATTTCTTAATAATAATTGACGTAAGTAGAGTGAGTTCGACAATCTTTGGAACAATATTCACGATCAGATAGACTTAGGCACATAGACTGTGTCGTATTAAATCTTGCATGATTATGCGACATGTGTAAAACAATTCAAATTGAATTTGCTGAAGCCACACCAGGCCGGGTTCGATATGAATGTCCGCGTTCAGAAAATCCAACGGGAACCAGTGGAAATATATTTCGAATAGAATTTAATTTTTGTTTCATTTTCCACACTATTTTTAGATGCGCGACATAAACATAAACTGGTGGCGGGGCATCGATTTTACGGGTAAAGTAGGAAGAGTCATTTCAAGGAATATTTCAAGGAATACATCAAAAGATTTAATTAGGTGATACTATAAATATGTCTATTTTTGGGAGTTGTTTAGTATATGAGATACGTGGGCACGTTATAGAAGGCAGATATTTCAGTAATTTCTAAAGTTTGGTGCTGAGATTGTGAAGTTCGTCTTGAAAGGTAGTAAAATGTATGCGTGGCGGCAGTGACATCGCGTTTATTTTGAACTGGATGAAGTGAATGTCGACTTTGATGACCATGAGAGGGAAAATTAATTTATGCTTTTTTGGTTTTGTATTTTGATATGTATTTGACTTGGTTTCTCGAAACTTTTACGCCTTTAAAGATTGTTCGTCTCAATATCTATAAAAAAATCTAAATTGGAGATCATACTTGTCCAAAGTTTTCAGTTTCATTGGAGACTTGTATTAAGCGTATATATATTCCAATGTGAAAATTAACTTGGATGAAAGAACGTTTTGCAAGAGTAAGTTTTCTGTCGGATGAAAAAGCTACAAGTGGTCTGATCCATCTGTAAGAAATGAAGATGCCAAGAGGGTTCGCAGGGCTAAAGAACCAATAGGAAAATCAAAATAAATCGCTTCTTCAAATTTTTTCATAATACTAATCGGAATAATTTTGAAATATATTGGGTTTTTTTAGAATCCAAATATCTCAAATACAAACAAGAACTATTTCTTTGAAAAAGTCAAGCAGCCTCTCACAATTGACCTTTAAGATTAAATTTCACACTCTCTTTTCACTTTCGCCCAAAAATCTATGGAAATGACAGTGAAAATCCCTTCAAAATTACACCGAAAGTTCACACGTATGTACATACATTTATGCATATGAGCTAATACCTGCAAGTGAATATATGCATGGTTCTCCTATGAAATAATCTTAACGTAATGTCATCATAAATTATTTTAAGTAATACCAAAGCAAGTCTGGAAGCAATGGTCTGTGCCAGGCCGCGTAGTTCATCGCATCCCATCTATAGCCAGCTAACTAGCTGGTTTAGCTTTACGGCTGACTATGGGCAGAGTGTTTTCACGCGTTTCGTGCTTCGCGTCGTCGATTCATCCAAGAAAGAAGATAAAGTGTTGTGGTGATTTGGTTCTTGAGTTGGTTTGGTTCGAGAAAGGCCGCTATGTCGAGTCGAGTTGAATACTACTACAGCTGCTGGCACTGTGGCACTTAAGATGACCCGCATTTATTCATTTTGTGTAATATAAGTCAATGGTAATTGCCGCGCTACCGACTAATTAATCTGCGCAGGTGCAAATAGTCGGCTCGGAAAACTTTCTTTTTTCCTGTTTATTTCTGTCAACCGTATCATAGAAGATACCGCCTCTGTTGGACACCTGCGGTACTTATGTATAAGAAATGTGCTCGACATCTTCGTATGCACGTCCATATTTCGCACCGTTTGCAATTCATCATGATTGTTTATCGCTCAGTTTTAAAGGTTCTCTGGAATCTGCCGCGAAATAGATATCTAAGTATGGCTGTATTGGTGTTTTCCAGATGCAAAGCTCATTCGCCAGATGAAACTCATTTTGCATTGGAACTTGTTAAAAATTTCCTCGAGCGATAAAGAGTTGGGATTGTAAAAGTGTGCATTGTGGCGTCGGCCACGACTTGGATTGCAACGAGACAGAATGCGAAATTGGTTTTAACTGTTCCCATCAACGTTGCTTTCAACAATCGATTGTGAGGTGATCCCGATAAGTTTTCTCAATTTTCTTTTAATAGCCGGGTAATAATATTGGTTGATGGTGCGATTAGAATGTATACGAAGAATACTAAGGAATGGACGGTCGATTTATTTGGAGCCCAGGCGAACACGTGTCAATACTCGTCCAAGTCTAAGAAACTAAATTGTTTATACATAAATCTGATTCCACTGAGTTGCCTCCGAGCGGTCGATGAATAGCAGAGCCCGAGCTTTAATAGAATGCCTCCTAGCGATCTCTTTCGCAAGACGATCGCAGACTTAAGTTTGGCCAACAGAAGAACTGTCGTGTCATCCAATTTCAATTATGCCAATCTATATTGAAGTGAGCAGGTCCTACTGACAGATTTCCTAATCTGAAAAACCATCAGTTTGCTGACAATTCGTTTTTATGAACTTTGATGAGGTAATCAGTGGAAATGAAATGTTTAATTGGAACTGAATGAGTAAATTTAGATAGGGAGGTGAAGATGATTCCACATTGCAACGGCAAACTTTCGTTGCAGTCAAGGTTCGAAATAATAGTGAATTATAAAAGCTATTGTTGCATTAGGATTTAGACAGATTCACATTGAAGAAGACGGGAGACTAGGCTGGAAGAATTTTATCTGTAAAAAATTGAAATATATCTAGCTTTTAAATCGAAGATCAATCTTAAAATTAAAATATATACTAAAATACTTCAGAAGACGGCACCATCCCAAACTTAACGAGCCTTTAGCCAGTTTTAAAACAAACTTTCCCAAAGAATTCCTTTGGGATACAAAGGATTTTTTTTTTGAAATTTGTGAATGTAAAAATAGGACAAACAAGGGAAGCTTACAGTTTCTGGACCTAATAGGTTTGGTTTCAAAACCTCTTAAAATATTGATCGACAAAAGAGCGGAGTCAGTGCAAATGAAATAGAATTATGTTAGGAACTTTTAACTTTAAGGAAATTTGAGATTGAATTATATTCCTATCGAGAAAAAATATATATTCTCCTGAGATACGAAATCATGAAAGAAAACCACAATGAGGTACGAAACAAATGCAAGTCACCAAAGACTGAGCAATTCAAAAGATATGCCATGTCGAAGCTACGGCAAGATGTTCGTGAGTGTGAAATAAGGATTTTTGAAACTAGACAGCAATCTCCGCAGCTGGATATCAATCTGGATCCTATTAGCCGCTCGAAACCGAAAGAAAGGAAAAAAAGGTTAATGTGAACTTTTCTTGTGCATTGCTGACATTAGTTGCAGCTTCTTGCAGTTTCAGTACTTGGGCCTTTTAAAGGCGTGTGTGTGTATAATATTCTTACGAAAACCTTATTTCTTAATTGATCGGCTAGTTTTTCCCGTTTTTTTTTTTTCAAATGAATGATTTGTAGATTATGATAATCACGTACGATTGTTTCGCCAGGATAAAATAAATTAAATAAGCAAAAAGGGTCAAAAGAAATCAGACCATCCTGGCTCAACCAAACACAGAGCTCCAAACCATGAATATCTCCTTTTGGCGTTGATATCGAAGTCAATGCAATCGATGCGCCTTATCTTCTATGATATTTTGCAGCAGCTGTTATCGCAGTGCCTTCATAGCTTATGATCAGTTGCCACACGATGCCGAAACTTATTCCTGTTTTACTCTTCCAAACAGTGCTTCACAGACGAAATAACGGCTCTCGGGGTCAATTCATGTATAACTTTCAAGGTGAATTTAATAGAACATACTCCCCGTAAACTTTCACAAGGAAAATACAACTCTTCTTCCAAGAAAACAGAGTAGAACTTGTTTAGGTACAACATTTGACATATTGAGAGCTCTAAAAATATATATTCTTCGACTAAATGAAATTTACCGAATGTCAAAGTCTAATGTTGTCTAATGACAGTGCTTGTACTTGAAGTTGTTAAAGCATTTAACCGATATTTTTCTAAACCTTGATTATTTTTAGCTGCGATTATCTCTCTATCTTCTTGAAATTTCCTACCCCTGAGCTGTTTTTTTTTGGGCCGAGTAAAAATATAAAATTCACTGGGGGTTGGATTTGGCGAATATGGCGGGTGTTCAACAGTTCGATGCCTGCTTTTCGAATAGCAACAATCGTAAATTCGGTCTTGAAATGTTAGCTTGTCTCCTCTTTCGCTGCCCGGTTAACATTCTCAGCACCTAAATTGCGAGTACATTTTTCATATACAGTTCGTTGACAAGAGTTGGCACTTGGACTCTCCTCCTCTGAGTGGGCGAAGTCTTCCAGCAATATGGACCCTTATCTTACCCTTACCTTGTCACTGAATGCAGATATTTCGCACTATACCGTTAGCAAAATTCTGGCACATTTGCAGCTGACGTTTGTTAGTTTTGGATGTCTGGTAGAAGGCAGTGCTACCGTATGTAAACATCGTTCGAATTATCTGTTTGTAAATTAGCGTTTGGTGGTTTGTCTTTTGATTTTATGTGTTCGGTCTAGAGATGAAGCGTATATTCTGGAACAGGTCTATGGAACAGGTATTTTATTGGAATAACCAGTACCTAGTACGAAATTAAAAAATACTTGGTACGAGTATTTTTGTAAACTATACATGTAATCAAGAATTTATCCATTAAATTTTCTCCATTTGGTTCATTTCAATCAAACAGCGATGTAATAGTATCCTAATATTAATATGTACTCGTATTTCATACTTTCATATTCGTACATACTTTCATACTTACGAGAATTTTGTACTTGCAACTATTTTTGTACTTACAAGTATTTTCGTACTTGCAAGTATTTTTTATAGTTTTTTTTATATTTAGTATTTTCGTACTTGCGAGTACGTATAATAAAATGAAATTCAAATTAAATTGATTGAATTCGATTGTTTTCCTTTAGATAGCTCCTAGATTGGAGAACGACTTGCAAATAAATGACCGACCATTGAAAAGTTACGGACAAGCTGTAGGGACTAATGACTCGGTGTCCTTTGAAGGCTATCTTTCACCATCACCATTCTACGTTGGGAACTTTTTGGGCATATCATACAGTTTCATTACATCACTGCAAATTGTATGTATTGTATGTATCATGTACATGCTTCAAAAAATTCTTGCTAATATATTTGGAACAGATATTTTTTCGTATTCGTACTAGTTATACTTACTTAGTATGTGAAAATCCTAGTACGACCCAGTCTATGGCCAAATGCCAGTTCTAAGTATTTAAATGTACGTTACCATTCTATTTCCTAACCCTTTACAATTAGCTGTGGTAGCTTGTGCCTTCTCGGCGTTTATTTGATTCTTCAATTTTAGGAAATATTCCATCAATACATCTATAAAAGCTCATAGATTTGACGATACAGCTTTTGCCTGCCTAGAGGTGTGGAATATGCATGTGTTATCTGCATACATAATTGTATTGGGCTTTTTTGGGACATCTGCTGCGTATATACTATACTATAAAGTATTAGGGACATTGGTCAGCCTGGCGAGACTTCAGCTTATATTGGCCACATTCTAGTGAGGTGGTTGTTAATTCTAACACAAAAAGTTCTGTCCTGGGAAAAAAGATGCAGTGGTGAGTTGCACGAGTGGTAGTGGCATTCGAAATGCATGAAGTTTAAAAATCAGTCCTGCATGCTAGACTTTATTAAACGCCTTGTCCACGCGAAACATGACCATACCCGTTGATTTTCTTTGGTTGAAACCTGTGCGTATGCACAACTATATGAATAAGACAATCGGGAAGTAGACACTTAGCGATTGCATGCAACCTTATTCCTACGGAGGAAAGGATATTTTTACCTGTTTTAGGTTTTTATCTAGGGAGAAATGAATATCTTTACCTGTAACTGGTTTAGGTAATACTGTTATAATTGCTGACTTGCTAATTGCTCTTCCTATTCAAGATGGCGTTTATTATGTCTATTTTGTGTCGTCAGTATATTTTTAGATAGGTGATTTAGCCACGCGATACAGATTGTGTCTAATCTATATGTGCTAAATCCTCTTATTAAATTGTTGATATGCTCGATGCTGGTTGAGCTGATTCGAGAGTTTTTTGTTGGCGTAGACGCGAGGATTTGGTAGACAGAGTTAGAAATTTCCTCTTCTTTGCTATCATTGTCCTCCCAGAAGCAATTTTTCTGGAATTGCAGTTCCAGTGCTTCTGCGTTCCAACTTTGCCTGCGTTGACGAACTTCATCCTATTAGGCCCATGTATTAGTGGCATATTAATTTTATTTTTGAGCTGGAAGTAATTTATCTTGCACCAGTAGGGCTCATGACCAGACTTCGAATGTACCTACCAGAAATGGCTACCTATTTATATTATTTAATTAATTAATTATTAATTTATTTATATTATTTAATTAATTAATTATAATTCTCGTAATAGATTTACAAGATGGGAAAATTGTGACTGCCTATACATATATTGCATGGTCAGAAGAGCAGTTTTGCAAATAATGATTGATACATGACGTTCAATAAAAAATAAATTTGCCTTCCAACAAGATATTCGCATAATTGTTCAATAAACGATTTTATTCTCACTACATGACTTAACATATTCACGTGTTTGAAAATCTTCATTTTTTTCAATTTCGAATTTTTTTAACCCATATTTTACAATGTGACTCCCCATCCTCAGTATTATTTTGTGTGCAAGCTGACAAATATCTTCCACAATTGTATCGGCTTTCGCTTGAATAATGATACCTTCTCTGGAACGCCATTTTTCACTTTCCGATCTCTGTCGATGCAATTAGTTTCTTCAACATTCCGAAATGTGATACAAGCGCGATATGACTACACGCTTATTAACCTCTTAATGGTCGATTCATTATTTAATATGCGGTGCAACATGCAACATGTACAAACAACTCATTATCGAGTAAATCAACCACCACCTTCCTTTCGAAAGTATGTTAATAAACTCATATTATCATAAAACATGTGTGGCCTGCCTCCCGAAAGAAATTAATGCGTTTTGCTGGGCAATATCTCCTTTTCAGCGTCATTTCGAATGAATGCAATACTCTACCGGATCATGAAGAATCCATTTCATACATACATCGCAACCCAAATCTCTGAGAAAATCGATCATTTTTCCCAGTATACGGTACGCAAGAGGTGCTCAGGCAAACGAATTGACCGCTCCTCATCGTACAACTCATTCTTTTTCCAGCAAATGGAGCAGTGGATATTCATCTCAGCCAATATGCTTTCTTCCGCGGGATCATTATCCTCTGGTGGGTGGGTGTGTTATGCTTTGTATTAAGAATATGAAATTGATCATTATCTCTTTTAATTTCCATGTTTTGGCGACCACGATCTGTAAAACAAATCCAGCTCGCTATCAAAAGGAGGTAACTTCCACAGATCGAGTGGTCGGCAAAGAATCGAAATGTATCGTGGTATGACAGAACACAGAAAGAGTGCAGGGCAATGATTAATTACCCATTACAGAGGCCATTCTGATCTTCGGATTATTATCATGAAATTAATGAATTGCGTTCGTTTTGGTGAGGTTAATGAAGAAAAACGCAAAATTGCACATTTCGTTTTGACAGTGGTTTGTGTCTCGCGGTCCGCTTTTGGAGGATGAAAGTAATTTCCAATTATCGCCCTGCTGACATAAGATTTATGTTCAGCCTGTGGTGTGTATAATAGCAGGTTGAACCCGTAACCCATCCTGGGGTGGAGGCAAGCTGGCCTTATTAATATTGAATGTTTTGGATACCTCTTGGCTACTGGGGAGATTTATTTTTCTCAGAAATGATAGGTCCAATAAAAGTATTTTTGGAACGAGAATAATAATATGTAAAACAATACGATTATAGTCTATCGTTCATCACTTTAGACTAGATTATATCTCAAACAGTGAGTATGGTCAAAATAGAGAAAAAAATGGAAATTGCGAATCTTATCATTAATCGATCTTTCAATGTTTATTCCTATAATTTTCGTATGCAAGATACTGTTCAAGGTGTTTCAATAATTTTTTCATATTTTGTTACATGTATACTAATACGTCAGTTATATTGATATAAATTACAAAAATGGAACGTTATGAGCCAGCATGTTAAACTTGTATAACTACTTGATTTAAGATATTAAGAATGTACAGATGGAAAAAAACAATTGAAATATATTTTCAAATCAATCTTTCGTCAAGCTTATCGTTCTTGCCGATTTTATTAAACCGAATTTAATTGAAAATTAATGTTTTTTCAACAAAATTTACTGCGATCTATAGTTCTTTATCGATTTACACTTTGGAAAATCATACAAAACATTCTAAACGAAATATAATGATCCCTACTATCCGGCTGTCTGAGGCCATCAACCATGATCAAGGTTGCATACATTAACACTAGAGTCCAGTGCAAGATCGAAGATACAACAAGCAACATCGTGCATCACTCACCTAGTCCATTATTCCGCACGAGATGATTACTGATCTTGCCAGTCAGTCGCCAGTCATCGCGATTACCACCGACAATCAGTTTTTTCTTGTATCGCAAAACTGACAGCGACTGATCAACGCGTTCAACTTGTAAAAAGATGCGTCCATGTAAGAAGATGCGCGAACTTATCGCTCATCACGACGGATAGTATCTTTCGATAAATGCGTGCCGAACTCCCAGGTTGTTTCTTTTTTGTAATCAAGATCTCGCGTTGCAGGATAATATGGCTATATTTGTAGGAGTTCGAGACACCTTGTGCCTCGGGTTTAAGTTATTCTTCGAAATGAAGGAAATATTTTCCAAACCCACATATACACCGTTATAGCTATAAATAGCATGAATGTGTGGGGGAAAAAAATGATCTGAATTGCACTTAATTGGGTTCGATTAACGTGCCAACTGATTATTTCTGATTGATTGAAGCGCGTAGCTTTGAAACGAATCGATGATTAATGATACATTATGTAGAATTGACTACAATCGCTGAAGCTGACATGTACTGAGAGAGAATAATCCATGGACATGGTCAGATAAATGTTCAAGTATCTTGACATCATACTCACAGTCGTGTCTGGTTCGAGACATCTTAAATGCAATCAGTAATAATGGTCGCATGTTTGTAAATTAATCATTGAATCAATAAAGAAATCGGGACTAGTATGAAAGTGATGTTAAGAGCGGCAATTCGGTAGAATGGTTTGAAGTGTGATAGATCGGGCGCTTTTGATTCTTATCTTCTACAGCGAATTGAAAACTTCTCTATAAATGTGCAATTGGATATTTGATAGCCACAAGAAAATCGGTAATTATTTTTCAAACCAAAACTAATTGATCTCTACAGCGTAGATTAAACACGGAACTCTGGTTGCCGACTTGACTGCGGATATGCGATATCTTCGACCAAATTCATTCTCTGTGGACTAGTTTCAAATCTAATTTGTTCGTAGATATCGTAAGTCTGTAACCAAGTCGGCAACTAGATCTCTGTGTCTGTGGGCCGCTTAACTCAGTTCCGGGTTAGTTTGGGTGCCCGCGGCAATCATTGGAAACATATTTATTTATTTATGATTCCATTTTATAGATACATGATCCAATTACAAAATGGAAGCTATATACAAAAACATAAGAGAGAAAATCGTAAGATAATGAAAATTTAGGAAAGCAAACAAGATAGGCAAAAAGAAATATTTCACCTAGTAAATCAACGGAATAAAAAGAGTAGCAATACTAAATTAGTACATTATACGTGAAAACAAAGACCGTAGAATATGCTTTTTAGAACTAAAGAAGTGTGCGAAAAAAGAACCAAACTGGTACTCATCGTGATTTCTAAGTGTCAAGTGATTGAAAACATACTTCTATAGTGCTAAAGAAGCAGAAAAAGTACACTGTGTTCTAGTAGAACGATCATAAATTTGTACGAGGAGCGGAATATCCCCTGGAGGAAAGTAACCCAGCATAGAGTTTATAAAGGAAATAATAATCCAAGAACAATTTGCCAGTACGTAACAAATAAAGGCTTAGAAATTGCAAACGTTTTTTTAAGGACAATAGGGAGCTTATGAAAGAGACATCAGGTAATCCTGCGCTGGACAGATTCGACTGCAACTGACAAATAAACAAAACGTGGAGGCCAAACTTGAGAATAGTATGCAAGTGTGCCATTTAAAAAAATGTAAAAAGACGCACGCAAGTAGGAATACTGAGCATAGAATGAGTACACCTTAGAACAAATCCTGATAAATTCTTGAAGCTTTATTTATGATATATTGTACATGGAGACCAAATTTTAGACGAGGGTCAAAGAACACGCCAAGAGGTCCAACTAGTCATGAGTCTGCTGAGGCGGCGATGCATATGCGCCGAGGCAAACCACGTAAAGCATATGTTGCACCCAAACATAACTTTCCGAACTGCCAGAAAACTGGCATGCACATTGGGCAACTTTTTGCTCAATTGTTGCTATAAGCTGTCCGTATATAAAGTGGTGATGAGATAGGACTTCGCATATGTTCGCTCATGCACTGTATGGGCACTAATGTTCACACGTGTTTGCGGATGTAAAAAAGTGCCTGTTTTGCACATGAACCGGTCGTTTTTGACATTTGCTTACGTTTGCAGACTTATGTTTGGTTAGGGCTAAGTTCTTTATGATGATCAACATGTGACAATAGTATATATATATATAAAAGACTACCGCAAAGTGTGTAGTCAAGGTAAACAGGTTTGTTTGCAGAAAACTACCGGGAAGGTCATTATTGAATAAACCGAATAAGAGAGGACCGTGAATTGAATCTTGGAAAACACCAGATGAGGGATAAAAAGGTGAGGAAACATAATCCTTGAAGATGACAGGACAAGTCCGAATAGCAATATTGGGAGATCCAAGAGTGCACAACTAACCACAACATGATTGATTCTGTCAAATGCCTTAAGAAAATCCGTGTAGATGACGTCACTTTGCTGTCCATCATCTAATGAACAAGCAATGAACTTCACAAACTTAACCAAGTTTGTAGATATAGAGCGACGTTTAATGAATGCTCCTTAGAGAGGAGATGGCTTATGACACCATAGAATTTGTTTTAAATAAATCGTTCAAACAATTTCGGAAAGTAGGAGAGAAGCGATATAGGACGGTAGTTGGAAACATTCTTAGCATTCGTCGAGTTTACGATCGGAAGAATATTGGTAATTTTGCAAACAGAGGGATAGTTACACACGCTTAAATTGAACAAAATAGAAAGAAGAACTCATAAAAAGAGGAAAGTGACTTAACAAACACATTTGGAATTCCATCTGGGCCACTGCTGGCATTAGGATTTTCGTCATACTGGCCCAATGAAAACAGATTGGTTTAATGTTATAATTTTAATACAAAGTACACACATTAGATAACATAATGCATAATTAGTAAGAAATATGTTTTTCTATGCAGTATAAAACCCAATTTCTGAAACTTACCCTTGAAATTGCGTCCCAGTAAAATCACTTTCTTTCTATCGATAAATTGATGGTGATTATTAAAAAACAAGGATGATATTTTCGATGTAATTTACTCTATTAACAGGCACTCCTTGCTCAACAAAATGAAGTTGGCTTTTCGGCGACTGCTCACTCCGCCAGCTACCATGATTTTAAGGCCGCACTTCGGGGTCTGTATCACGGGAATATTTGCAGGTTCTATCCTATTTTGTCGATCAGGTTTTGGATGCAGTCGAATCCATGACTTGTCCGCAAAAAGGATGTTTGCACACTGGATTCGAACACGAGCACTGTCATTAGCAAATCCAAGATTTTTCACCTTTTGACAGAAGTTCAGCCGGTCTCGAATGTTCTTATTGGAAAGTAAAGGTTTGATGCGTTGTCTATGGGCGTGCCATCTCCAGTTAGTGGATCGAATGTATCGCTGAACGGTTCGCTTCGACTCTTTTTAGCGGCTTCCGGGGAGTTGCTAACCCGTTTCGTTACTGTTAGTGCACTTACTCCTGGTTTGTTTTCAGCCAATGCTCAAATCTTTTTATTGCTTCTGTGGAAAGCACCGACGATGCTCTTTTCGGGTTCGCCTCATATCGCCCAGGTTTTCTTTTTCGGCGGTGCACCATTTTTTCAGGGTGTCCTTACCATTTTTTCAGGGTGTCCTTACCATTTTTTCAGGGTGTTTTATATATGTTCGATGTTTTGACAAAAAGTCGTTCAAATTATGGTCCTTGGGTGAATTTGGTGCTTTCACTTCAACTAACGAAATCTGAAACAATACTAAAGCTATGTAGGTTTAACAAAACAATTAAAGAGGGTTTCAAGATAGTTCTTCCCGAGGAATTCAATTCGCCGAAGGCCGGAAACTTTACCGCCATGCTTGTAGTTGCATTCTCTCATCAATTTATTTGCGCTTTGTTTTGTTTACTTAGCAGTGATTAGCTTAACAATCGCGTTTATTCAATAATAGGTTTTGATTCTTTTCAACGTAAAAAAATGACCTGGAAAATAACCGTGAAATAAACCATATCATACCATTAAATAAACCTCAAAGATTCAAACGAAAGTTGAGAAACAGTACCTTGAAAGGTGAAAAACCTGGCTATGACTATGAGCTTCAAGGTGTATAAATAAGTTTCACTCGAAATTGTATTGTGAATAGCAAAAAAACACCAGTTTATAAAATTGATTAGTCCAATTCATAAGTTGGGCACCTGCGTTATTGACAAACTTAAAAAAAAATCGTTACTGCCCTTCAGAACTTCGAACACATCACACGAACACCTTGCGGCTATAATGGGAACAAGAAAAAATTCATTCATACGCAAATTTATAGTATTTGCTTTTTTCAAATTCTACCTCGAATCCTTCGCAAGTTTTTGATTTTCTCGCCCATTGGTAAAATATCTGATATGTTTGTTTGTGAGAAGAAAGGTGGAACAAACTTGGTAGCAATAGTTTCTTAAACTCCGAAATTTTTTTTCTAGAGTTCCCTAATTTTTGCTTAGCTCACATAATTTTTTCTTAGATTCCCGAGATATTTTGCAAACTCTCGAGTTTATTTTCTAAAACTCCTGAGTTTTTACTAAGCTCTCGTGATGTCAAAAAAACTCATAGGCTACACTGAAAAAAATACTTCTATTTGTTGAAGAAAAATGAACACATTACCAAAGAAAATTGGTAATGATTCTGCGCCAAAGAAATATTTACTCAATCCAAAGAAAGAAATTTCTTCATTTCAAAGAACAAATATTGTACTTGCCCTGAGTAAAACTTGGTATAGTTTCAAAGAAATATTTACTCAATCGAAAGAAAGGAATTTATTCATTTCAAGCACTGATATTGCATTTGCTTTGAGTAAAATTTGATAAAGTTTCAAGAACATCTGGCATCTGGCATAAATCGGTTCACGTACGATCACCGAAGCTAAGCAGTGCTGGGCGCGGTTACTACTTAGATGGGGGACCGCTTTGAAAGCATCGCATGTTGTTGCCTGAAAAAAATTCTGAAAAAAAAAGTTTTCCATTTTTTCCTTTTTTTAAAGTGCGACATTTTTTTCTTATTTTCTGAAGCGCTAGTATTATTTATGCCTAGTCGCCACTTTAAGCTATAATGTGACACTTAAATCAATGAAGTTAGGACAACTGAAGACGAACAAAGTCAACCATGAACCCGGCGGAATTCGAACCCACGAGCGGTAGATTGTCCCCATGAATTTGGTGATGCTAACGTCCGTCGATTCATCTACTACGACGCTTTATTTTTCGCTATTTATTAAATTTTCTCTGAAATGTGGCGCAAGGACTTGATTGATGACCTGAGTGCATTTTGTTCTATGTAGTTTTATGTCAGCGGATTTTGAGTCTGCGAACACATTCTTACATAGATCTGTCAGATGATCTATTTGCGATATGGCACTATGTTCCGCGATGTATAAAGCGAGCTTACCTTCAGCTTTTTGGGTGCATCTGTTTACTTTAGTGGCTGGTGCGAAGCATATTTGTTGGTTTTTTGAAAGTATCTCGCATTTTTGTTTATGTTTTTTTGTATCTGCAGGTTTTTTCAAATCGATCAATTTAGTGAAAATTTTACTGTGGCAAAACGAACAAAACGCTTTGGTTGGATCACTCATCACATCTAAGTCTAAAACTTGAAAAGTCCCCAAAAGTCGTTAGATTTTATTAAGTCGCTAAAACGTAAAATAATGTCGCTAAAATCAACAAAATACCGCTAGAACTAGCGACAAAGTCGCTAAAACGGCAACACTGCGCACAAGGATATCTACGAATAAATGAAAGCCAAATTCAAGTTTCTCAGCTAGTCCTTCAACGGTTACGATAAGATGTTGTTTGGCCTCGGCTCATATGACTTTCGACGAGCTTAGTAGGTGTTCCAATACGTGGTTCACTTTCGAGGGTGTACTTCGTGGCACCACATTTCTGGAACCATCGCTGTCGTTGAGTTTCACGTATTGCCTGTCGCTCGTATAATGCAAAAGTTTCTTCGCACTTTCTGTTGCATTCCTGCCTTCATTGTAGTAATAAAGCAAAATAAGCCGAATATGCTCCTTTGTCACTTGTATCGCCATCCACTCTTGAAAAATTGCACTAAGATTAAAAAGAAGCTGCACTTACTGCCGCTTTTTATAGCAGTCTCCTTGCACTTTTGATTCGCACAATGGGAAAAAAACTCCATTACACATGGGTTTACCATACACATGAATGGACCCAGTTAACTTCTGATTTAGATAGTTTTAGTGCTCTTGATACCGTCTCAGATTCCAAAATGCATATTGCTCCGTTCCAAGCATTTTGAAGGAATGTGTCGCTTACTCAGTAATGACATCTTAGTGGACAATCAATTAAGTACACACACTGTTTTTATTCCCTCAAAGGCCACCGATTCCTCACTTCTTACAAAACACCTATCTATTCCCAACACGCATTTTTCAAATATCTCACTTTGCCACCTGAGTACCGTCAGCCGTCACGCCAGATTGCTGTCGAGTGTGCAAATGAACATTGAATGGATGAATAGCGCGGCATCGGTAGCGCGTAGGTAATCGGCACCTGATTATGTTATAACTCCGCCGAACACCTTCACTCCTTCACTTGTACACTCTACTTACTCGCATGCAAGACGCAGAGGTGATGTCTCACAATACTCGAGCCGGCATCATCATCGATGCCGATGTGACGGCTAATTAAGAAATTGCTGACATTTCTTCATAAGGAATTTCAATCACGTAGCGCCAGGCGAGATGTGCGATGATGGACTGGGCGAACTTTTTGCAATCTCGTTCAATCACACTTCTTGTGTAGTTGATGTTGCTCGAGCCGTTTTTTTGCTCCCTTCGTTTTCTCGAGATATCTTTTCATCTCCGGCACTTTCCTACGTACGTGTACGAACAACGGAATGTGTGTATGGGCATTTCACGGCTGATACGATTGAAAAGAAGATTACACCTGACATTCATTGAGCGATCATTTGGATTCAGGTTTTCAACATTTCAAGAACTTCCTCTGGAAGATTGAATATCTCGCGATCGAGGCATCATCGCTGGCATCACATGAGCATGGGTTGGTGATTTGTTTTGCTTGGGTTTCTTATTGAAGAGGAGGAGGCATCCGGCAGTCGCGCCGTGCATGCTTGCTGGCCGGCCGGCCTGCGATTCCCCATTCAACCAGTACCATCATCAACATCATCGTTGTCATCGCAGTCGTCGATGATGCGATGATACACAAACTCTTAACTACTATTAAACGATCGGTTTTGTAATGAAGATGATAAGCGATATCTTCGATTGGCGCTCGACTCTGTGACTCTGTATCCCACATATTTCGCTTTTCTGTTCTATCTTGAAATTTAACTTTGAAGCACGTAGTTTCGATCGATAATTGAAATGTGAGCACTTAATGGAGCGTTACAGATAAATGCGGTCGATTTGCAAGTACATAGTTTACTTGCGAATTATTCGAGTGGAATGATTTCTTTCGATTTCTTAATGCAATAATGTAATTGATTTCGCTTTACGATGATTTGTGCGATTTGATATTCTTTCGTTCGGACTGGCTGGCCTTGATTAGTATTGATTGAGATGAAGATGAAAGAATGAATATATCAGCACAACAATTACCACTGATTTCTATTTGACAGTCGATGAAACAGGGAGTGCAGAATGGCTGAAATATCCAAATAAATAGATGCACGTTCTTAGCCGTCATCAATTAAATGGCTATTTAATATAACATTTTTCAATGTTGTCAATCCATATTTCTTATTTAATCTAGAAATTTTATAGTGAACATATTTGTATCTTATTGTTGCAGGTGAACTATGACGAGTAACAACAGAAGTAATGGAAAATCAACACATATAGTAAGAAATGGACCTTCCTTTCGAAAAGTTGCTGAGCGTGTACAACAGTGGAACAGGTTAGTCATAGGGTACGCAATACTTGACAGATTACATTTATAATAAATTAAGCAACATCTTTCTATTATTCCTCTACGATTTTGCCATAACACAGAAAATCAGCATTAAATTAGAAATATTTCGGTATACACCTCTCCAGTTCCAAATTTCGGACCCCTAATATTTGTTTCACACGAAGTACTAAATTTTACTGACTTTATTACTTTATTTAGTATCTAAATCGACAGAATTCATCTTC
Organism: Nemotelus nigrinus; assembly: GCA_947369275.1. Lineage (NCBI taxonomy): Eukaryota > Metazoa > Arthropoda > Insecta > Diptera > Stratiomyidae > Nemotelus > Nemotelus nigrinus. Next base: position 3,974,769 of record OX376372.1, read on the forward strand.
AATTATAGACTAGACAACAAATATTTTACAAAAAACATAGAAACTAACTTCAGATATAATATACTAACTTCAGATAGTAATATACAAAAAAGAATTTAAAGCTAAATTGACCGTAAAAGGAAACCAATACAATGTAGTAAATTAGGACATATTTAAAGTATATGAAAGAACGTGATTTTTCAAAACAATTTTGAACACAGACAATGTTCGGGGAAAAGAACCAAAGTTAAGGCTATTATGCTGACGAGGCAAGCGCAGAAGTGTAGAAAAAAATCATATAAAAAAATCTGTATAGGCAAAAGGAACATTAAAGTTCAGCAAGGTTCTATGGACTGAATCTCTAATCTAATGGTAAAGCCGGAGATGTGTAGTCTAAGCAGGTTGAACTTCAACTTAGAGTCCAATGTCACGCCAAGGACCTTGAAACTCAGTGGCGTGGCGTTCATGGAAGCAAGGGAAGCATTGCTTCCCTTACATTTTATTGATATATATTTTAAATTAATTTATTTAAAAATCACGAGAAAAATCATGGACAGGAATTCTCTAAATAAATTTTCCCAAAAACTCATAGTGAACATCTTGCACGGCTAAGGTGGTAACACCACCGTATGAAAATATTCGGAGAACAAGACGGGTGGAAGCAACTAAAAAATTGCTTCTACGAGCATTAATTTCACTTCATGTAGACTGCATTGTGACGTCATTCAAAAAAATATGCTTGTACTGGCTGTTTGGAAGCAATGCAGAAATTGCTTCTTAGGGGAAATTCTCGTCTCAAGCGAGAAACTGAGAGAGAAGTCGCGTACGTATGGTTGCTGTGGAACTTATTGTGACGTTCCCCATATAATTTGCTTGTGCGTATTTATTTTTTTTGAATGAGAATGTTTGCTGTAGTACCAACACACAATGTGAATTTTTGAATGAATTTGAACTACGAGATGTTTTAAGGGTTGCCAGAGACTGTTCGGTAGTGAAATTTGTGCTATATTTTACATATAAATTTGGTGAAGGTATTTTTAATTGGTGAAGGTAATAATTATATTAATTTAGAGTATTGTTGTAATTAAATTGATTTGAATTGTTTAGAATTGAGTGCGTAGAATTACTTTCTGGAATCGCATGATTTTTTAATTTTATACTTAAAATAGTGAGAGTGCAATCAAAAGGTTAATGTATTTATTTGTTCCGTAAATAGCATGGATTATAATTGTATAATTAGTGACCTTTTTAAATTTCCTTTTCGATCTCGATCTTTTGCGGATAAAAAGGAACTCATTGTTTTTTACTCTAATGCAAATTCACAGAGAAAATATTTTTGAATATTCTATCAACAATAAATCAGAAAATAGTTTAAAACAATTTTATAAATCAGTTTTTTTAGTTCTAACATTGCAAGTAATGAATGCAAAAGAGAATGTTACAAGAGCGCCCGCAGAGCGCAGTTTTTCTTCCTTAAAAAGGATTAAAACTTATCTCAGGAATAGGACAGATGAACATTGACTAAGTGACTTGGCAATACTTTCCATAGAATAGGTTTTCTTAAAATAATGTTTGAGCGAGTAAAGTTTTCAAGACGTCATAGATGAGTTTGCAAAAAAAAACAAAGACAAATTGCATTAAATTTAAAATAGAAGTATGCATGAATTTTCTTTTCAAATTTGATTTATAATAGATTTTTTTTTCAGCTGTCACTTCATTTATTTTAAATTTACTAGATTTTTTTTTAAATATAAATATATATGTTATTCGTTATGGGAATGTTGTTACTTTACTTTTATTTTTGATAAGTACTAGAATATTGAAATTTTCTTTATGCGTATAAACATTTAATTTGCATAATCACTGTGGTTGTTATTGTTGCCGTAGCTATATTTGCAAATGCTTTATTTACATAGCTTGCTGTTGCAACATCGCTAATTTATATGTTTGCCAATATTAAATTTTTGCAAATATATATTTAATAAAAAAATAATTATATATTGGTGGCATGCGAATTAGTACTGATAACAATACAGTATAAGTACTCTCACGTCCATGCTCGTAATTCATGGAAGCTTTTGTATTTGCAATGTTAAAAGTAGCTAACAAGAGGGGTTCCATTAATACGGAACAAATTTGAAGAAAACATAGCCAAAGTCAGTCATCGAAATGAACTAATTGCTTCCCTAAGGTAAACTATCACGCCACGCCACTGTTGAAACTATCAACAGCATTAGGAAATTTGCCAATAACTGAATAGGATAAATAAAGGATATTCGATAAGACTTCGCACCATTGAAAGTAAGGGAATTCTCAGCGCTAAAATATCCAAATCGTTTTATCACGGTCACTAGTCGATTCAATCATTCAGAAAATTTTGAGACAGTCGGCGTACAAAAGGCAGGTGAAGTTAAAGAGATAAGGCAGATCATTAATAAACAAATGGAATAATAAAGAGTCAAGAATGGATCCTTGCGGAACTCCTGAGGTAGGGGAAAAAGGATGTGGAAAAGCAAGAGTTGACAGAAACAACAAAAGAGCGGTCACAAGTGTAGGAGGATAACCAAGAAAAAATGACACCGGAGAGACCAAACCCACCTAGCTTTGACGGAAGAAAGCTTCAGCAAAGTCTGTATATAGGACATCTACTTTCTTTTGCTGGTCGATTGTGGCAGCAACGGTGCTTGTGAACGACTGTAAGTTTGTTACCGTCAACTAACTTTTAATGAAATCATCCTGTTCACTGGCTAGCAAGAGCTAGATGAAAGGATACACTCTATTGTAAACGACTCTTTCGAGGTGCTGACTAAATCAGGGTAAAACGGATATAGCTCGTAATTAAAGGTGCAAGAAACATCAGAGGCGGATTTCCAAAAGCACCGGTTGAAAGACTAATATAAGAAAATTATTGACAGAGGAGCATAAAAGGAAGGCGGAAGTGATTTAGTAAAAGATCCACATCCCCATCAACACCGAAGCCAGTGCATGCATCATTAATAATTCGACTTCCAAATGATTGGTAAAACAAGACCACAGAACACAAGTAGGTGCGGAAAAATTAATTGACGGCGAAAAAGAGCTGTGAGGGGAGATGGAAGAAGAAATGAATTGAGCACAGGAATCTTGTGGATAGGAGGCAGGCGTATCATAAAGACTAGATTTTTTTTTTAGATTTTAAAAGAGATTATTTTTAGTTTTTTTTTTAGTATTTTGGTCTGCTGACGTTTGATATTTATATTTTATTTATGTTTATCTTTTGATTTTTTTTAATCTTACACGCTAATTATCATACCCAGTCTTGCACAGTGGCTGGGATTATCTTGTCAATAGCCACTTAAATTCTACCTTACGCTATCACTTAAGTCTAACTTATACTTAATTAAAAACTAGCTTAGCCTAATTAAACCTAATTCCTTATCAAAGGTCTTACATCTAGCCTCTTCTGTTCGTTAGGAGGCCTACATAATTGACACGTTATTTTTACGGGGCGCATAAAGGGTTCATTAGATCCACCTGTACGCCCAAGTCACCTTATCAGTCCATTGTCATGTCCGTCTGTCAATCCGTAGAATCTTGTCGTTAATTCTACAACCCGGTCCCTAAGCGGCTTCAGTCCCGACTCGTCATACAGGAGAAGGTTCTACGGCCACCTTTTAGTTATCATGAAGAGATTTAACAGAATGAATGCTGGAGGGAGTTTTAAGGGAGGACGCAATATGACGAAATACAGGACCAGAAAGGCTTAGGATTGTCGGATATAATAGAAGTTTCGACATGCTCAAGATAAGCAGACCATTTGGGCTATTTGGCGTAGAACGGTTGCATTCTTTTCAACGTCACGTTAACATTTTCCTCAAGAAAAGCAGAGAGTAGCGCTTTTGCCAAGTCTTCAAGCTATTGTTCGTCATATGAACATTAGTTCAGTTCATAGTGTTGTTAAGTTCAAATTATAATGGGTAACAAACATTTTCTGAAACGAATATTCTTTTGCTTCTTTTAATTCATTATGAGACGCGAGAAATGATTCAAACACATTTGGGTTGCCAATTCTTTATATACATCACTGGTGAGGTTTCTATTAGAATATGCTTGCATAAAATGCAAAGCAACAATTTTTGCTCTTCGCCTTGAGGAACCTTTATAAGCCATGCAAATTTCATAATCTTCCTTTTTATGAATACAGAACCAAAAAGAAACTTTAATTGACGTATGCCTAACGTTCGACATCATTAATGGAACAGAAAAGGTAGAAACAAATTACAGTTAACACCCAAATAGAATGGACTAGGTTTTATTTGGATTCTAAAAAACTATGTATATACTAAGAAAACAATAAATTGTAGTGTGCGCTTAAAAAATGTTCACATAGTTAATGACACACCTGCATTCGCCAGTACAGTGAACTTGGCTTCAATATACTTGACACATAATCAGTGATGTAAGCAAAGTTTAAACATTTTATTGCTCGTTTTGATGAAACAGATGGGTTATGATGGCTATGATTAAACAGATGGGTCTATGTAAAAATTTACCATTAGATCTTGATCGAAATTTAATCATCGAACATCGGAAAGCTTGTAAAAGATATCGAGAAATTGACCAATTTGTAAAAACAGCTTTTTCACTATTCGTAAGATTTGCAACAGTATCCACCAAAGAAGCATACAGAGCCAGCAAAAAAGTTGACAAATCGTGAATGCAATCTAATAATGAGATAATTCCGCAAAAAACCGATGATAAGTGCACATAAAGTCGCAAAAAAGTGGGAACGTGTTATGCGGAGCAACGGTTATCACGGTCGGGTTTTCGCACTGTAGGGTTGGCAATTTGAATTTAATTGAGGGTCAAATGAATAAAATAGATTACTTAAACATTTTAATATCAAATTTGAAAGATATTTCACATAAAATGGGGATTTATATTTTATCAAGTTATCAACCGATTTATATTTTATCAAATAAAAGTCGTTCGTTGTACAAGAATGGCTACTCTACAATTGCCATAAAATCATAAAAATTACACCCTAGTCGGCAGATACCAAACGTATAGAAAATTTATGGGATAAGTTGGATCGAAATTGATGAAAGAATGGAACAAGTTAGTGGAACCAATGCCCCCAAGATTGGCTGCAGTTATCAAACAAAAGGGCTATCCAACGAAATATTAACGAGCAGCAATTTCTCTTCATTCATGTGAAATTTGTTTGTGCTAGTAGCCATTTAATCCAGTTGATGAAAATGTATTTTGTGTTTAGTTTCAAAATGCACTAATGCAGCATAGTAATTCTTATCTAGTACATTGGTAAATTATATTTTGCAAAACTTACTTTACGCATGTTTTAGCAAAATGCTAATCAATTGTGTATGTGCGAATATTCATTTTGCCGACAGTAGATAGCTAGGTGATATAGAAAAAATTTCATATCATGTTCATATCATACTGTTAAAGTTTTCAGCGAATACCTGTCATTAATTATTTTGCTGTGCTACTACACGAAAATAATCGAAAAAAAACTTACCCAAAAACCTTCTGTCCCATTTTATTTCGTTCCTCCACCGAAGAAGGCGCTACTGGTCGATGTGTCAAAAAAAATTCAGTGACAAAGTTTTCGTGGATCATTTATTGATATTTTCAACCATTTTTACGTTCGAAAACAAGAATTAATAAAACCGTATTTATTTACTCGTCACCTCTAATAACTTTAAATCAAATTACCTGCTTTAATTATTGCACTAAAACACCTCGTTCGTATTGCATCCGAGCAATGCGCAACATGCATGACGCATGTGTCAAATATTCCTAGTACATTTCATTAACAAATTCTCATGTTCCACACATAATCCTGCATACATTTAGGGGCTAATTTAATTCAAGACGTCAACCATTGATATTGCAGTGTTTAATGCTGCTGATGCATCTGTCCATGAGTTTAAGTTATGAGTTTAATTAGATATGAGTTTAAGTTAGTTTAATTTAGTTTAGTTTAATTAACATTTAAGTCATATCATTGCGGATTGCATGTTGCATTTTGCATTTTACATAATGTTTGAAGAGAAATTGCATATTTCGACTCTCTTTGGTCATGTGACCGTAAATCTGTTGTTGAATTTATATTTGAAACTTTCATTGGTTATTTTTTCTTATTGTAAAATTTCCCATCGATTTTTGTTTTCAAATTTCACACTGTCTGAAATGTATTAATAAATGCTTTTACTCTTATACTTACAGAGCCATACCAGAATCTGATTACATATCACTGGGAACAATCCGGTATGGAGTTCGTCGTTCGCCGGGACCACTATCACTAGGTTTGTCCGCGACCAACATAAATGCGCAATCGCAACCTGATGTTGGCGGAATTGCAGTAGAAAGGAATAGCAACAGCAGCGGTACCGGACTATTGCCAAACGATCGATCTTCATACGCCGAACAGACAAGTGAATATTCACAGAATTTCTCGACGAATTCGTATCATTCAGGCACTCAAGATACATGTTGCTGTCTCAGAACAGCATCCACACATTTACCATGGTCTACGACTACACAATACAATCATTTCGGAAATAATAGCAATAATAATAACAATAATAATAATCAAACCAAGTTGCCGATCCCGATTTCTGGAAGTAATGGTGGATGCGGTAAGATGATGACGAAATAATAGTACTGAAATGACAAAATAATAGTATTTCAATTGAATTTCTTTGTAATTTTTTATTTATTTTAACGGGAATATGCATATTTTTAGATGAATTTTATGCATAAGAACAGATGTTCGTTTGATATATTGGTTTTAATTTTCAGTATTAGATTTGAGAGTGATCAAAACGTCCTAATGACCGTTACCTAAATTGTCCAACTATTTGTTTTTGTTTTTTGATTCAGAAACTTTAAAGCCACTTTTCACCAGAAAAGTGTCAAAAGCGTTTAAATGTTTACCGCTGAAGTCAGATACCTGGAAGAATATTAATTATAAATCTACTGTTAGTGTTAAAGATATATTCTTTCACAAAGCAATAATGATTACAAAAAGATAAAATGATTCAAAAGCTAGAAGGTTTAAAGGGCTGTTTTCCGAAGACGAATAGTTTTCTTTTAAAACATCCGAGATGTATAAAAATACAATCGAAAAATCGTATTAAATTTTACGAAGCAAAATTCGATCGAATTTCAATTTATGCCGTTGAATATAAATTGAAATACGTTGAAAAAGAAGATTTTATTAGAACTTTGCACCTGAACGAAGACTTGATTAGTATGTGTTTCGTTTCTACTAATTTCACGACTGTTTTATTGAAGCTGTTCAGTCCTCCCCAAATCTATATTGATTCAATGTGTACATACATATTTTCTGTTCTCAGCAGCAGCAATAACGGCAACGACAACGCCAACGCCAACATCAGCCAAGAATAGAATACAATTATCGAAAGCAGCAGCGGCAAAGGCATCGTCGTCGTCGATTTCATCGTCTTTCCCATCACTATCGTTAGCAGTATCGTCGGCGCCGACACCAACGCATACATCCAGATCTCAATCTTTTTTATTATCGGAAGCATCAACGTCGTCATCGACTTCGGTTTTGCCTATTCGAAAAGATGATCATGATCACATCGTAGACGGACAAATTGATGGGCGTACGCAAACCGTTGAGTCCTGTGGACTTGAGACGCTAGAGGAAGCTGCAACGATACTGGGCATGCAGGCAGTAGCAATGCCAAAGATCGCACCAACGACATCGGCCACGGCAATGGTATCGACCACTACACCAAGTGTAGTCTCGCATACAGAAGCAGCATCTGAGGATCGGACGACTTACGGGAAGCGTAGCGGCTGTGCATGTTGCCAAAATGCTTCTCGAAATAGCTCAGATGCTACCGATGAAAGCACGAGCAACATCAGCGCTACCAGCGCCAGCTCCACGACCAGGAACACCAGTTCCGGCGAAATCGGCTGTTGTTGCGAGTTAAATTCAGTCTCTGTTGGACAATTTTGCGGATTGCCGACGCCATTGCCACAACCGACGTCGAGACCATTAAGCGATACACCCTCGTCTTCGACGAGTATCTGTTGTTATACAATCGCGAACAGTAGCAAATCGATATCGAGGCACGCGAACCGGGGATCGCACCAGACTGCTCTACAGAAACGTTTGCCTCGCGCGGCACTTGAACAAGACTTAACGCAGAAGGTTTCGCAAGTTCCGCCGACTCCACCGCCGCGACCTCATCCCAAAAACCCGGGATCAAACGCGAGCGATCGAGGACGAAACAGTGATGGTAGAGCTGGCAGCACTCGTTTAGTTCCACAAAAGGATCCTATCAATTTCCGCCGGAAGCTCAAACAGTTCGAATCGTACGGGAAGAACGGTGATCGTAAGTTAGACGACGGCAGCAACGCGATCGGTTGCGGCGGTGATCATGTCATCGGTGCGGGCTTCGAGCTGCTCAGCTGTTTTTCCGGTGGCTCCATAAATGCCGAGAGTTCGTTGCGAAAGACTAGCTGCTGCAGCCCAAATAGTGAAATCAGTTACAGCGGAAGTAGCAGTAAGAGTGAGCCACAATTGATCACCAGCAAATCAAATCAACCCGCTCGAAACAGCCACACCACCGTCTCTCATACGCGACACAATAGCCTCAATGACCGACCGCCCATCTGCGTATCCAGAAACAACTCCCATCCAACGTTGAAAAAAGTGTTTTCCCCGACCTTGCAGAAAACCTTCAGTGATCTTTATGAGCTGAGTCCAGGCAATGAAATCAGTTCCTCGTACCGGAAGCGCACCTCTCCGCTAACCAGGCGATCTTTCCTTCCGTCGCGAAGAGACTCTAGCAACAAAATCAACGGCGGTCCGACACATAACGGCCGTTCGCATGTCCTTCCGCAGCATGATGCTGGCAAAGATAACAGTGGCGATCGATTGCTAACAGCACCGCAAGCAACTGAAGATCGGTTCTCCGTCCCACATACGGTGAACGGTAGTGCCACGCGCTTTGGTGCCTCCGCAGCATCTGCAACCGGTAACAATCATAATGACAGTGATCGCGTCCGTGCAACCCTGGTGGAAATTGTGGACGACGGCGAGGACGATGATGAAGACGTCACCGAAAGTGCCGATAATGATGATGAGTTCATTGACTACGACGTTGATCATGATGATGATGTTGATAGTGAAATATGCTTTATTGATTCATCGCAAAGTGATATTGATTTGATCGGTTCGCTGAATGGTTATCATTCATGTTTCAATAACAATAACAATAATCATAATAAGAATCTGAATGTGCAACAGACAAGACTAAATGGGCCGAGTTCATTAGGTGCTTCGGCCTCGCAACTGTACACTCGTCCTGTAAAATTGTCTTCTTTCAACACCAGCAGCCTTTTTGCGAAGAACGACCAAGTGCCAAAAAGTAGTTTAGTCGATTTACCGAGGAATGATCGGAATATCTTAAACAACACAAGTGCACATACAAATAATAAACAAAATCAACATAATTTCAATTATAACTCGTACATTGTTTTGAATAGTTCGGCGAGGAGTCGCGGTGATTTCGATCCTATAACCAGGTCATTTAAAGATAGTGAGAGAAGTGGTGGAGTGTATGAAAATTCCAATATTCCCAGTAGCTTTAGTGTTGCCAATGTTAACGATAGTAACCAGAGTTTGAGCGTGAGCTATTCGAGTTTGAATTCTGCCAGTGATTTGAATAGGAAGAATATCGAGAGTGAGTGTAACGAATCCTTAATCGACGCCGTCGATCATCAACGTATCATACCTCGCATCGATCGTAGTCAGAGTTTCGATTCGTACAAGAAGAGTGCATCGTTGCAGTTATCTTCTTCGGCATCGGGAGTAGGAATAGTGTGCTCGTCGTCAGGACAACTGACATCGTCAACGATTTCACTGAGTCCGTTGACGCCACCGTTATCTTTCACTTACGCGTCAGGAGCGACATCGCCACTCTCTTCGTCGTCATCGCTACTGATCTACACTTCACAACAACTGCCTGCCGGTGCAAGCGGTGTTAATAGTAAAGGACATCCTGTGATCGGACGACGCGTTCTATCGTTTGATTCTTTTGGAAACTATTCGAAGAATCAGTTGCATGCGAATACTGCGATATCGCCAGAGGCAGGGGTAAGATTTTTTTAGTAATATTTTGTTAATTTTTGTTTAATTAATAGTTTTTTAAATAATTATTTAATTAATTAACTGTTATTGTCCGTTTTCATCGTAAATTTCTTGAAACTATTCAACGATGACAAGTGTTTACTTTTATTCACCTTCCTGTCCATAATACGAACAAGTGAAAATGGTAACTAATATAATTGAAGCTAACTGGAAATTCTTGAAAAATCACTAATAAAAGGAGGAATGCCTATTTCGGAAATTATTCCGAGCTGTGGGTCAATTTAGTTTACAAAAGGTTTTCAAAGAAGAACCGACCACAGTAATGAATAGTGAAAAGTCCATAGAAAAATCGCTATACATTATAGCCCTCCACGCTAGGTATTCTAGCCTTGATAAAAAGCAATGTAAAAGCGAACTGTCCCCGTTTTGGACAAATTCGATATTTTGACAATTGTAGGCTATGGAAATTTTATACTTATGTCTCTGAAATCTAATTTCTTAACTTTTCAATAATTACAGGAAAATTACGCTGCAATCTGGACTCACAACTGTGAACCTTTTCTTCAAAACTGGCGCTATACTCACTACGCTACGTGAGTTTATTAGACGGCTGTTATTGTTTAGTCTACTTTAAAGATATGTGCAGAGCATATTTTCAGGAGTTGGGGCTAGGCTACAATAGAGCTGAGACTATGTTCATAGCAGAAAAGCCCATAAGGTATTTCGGCCTTTAAGCTATATTTTATGGCTCAGTTCTGCCCATAAACGCTGCGCTATGTTAGATTAGGTTATAGAAGGAAAATGCCACATATGCGGCATGCATTAGACCGCCAATTTGGCGCCATTTGCCACACTCCGCCGACTAGTTAAAGCTACCAAGTGACCACTCCGCTAAATTGAATCAGCTGACTCAATGTAACTTAGCGTACCAGCAACCTCGGAAACTTGCAATTTCGTCGTCTTTTTCGTTCTTTATGGCACCAAAACGCCCTGACATGGATATAATCCGGGTAGGAGTATGCTTTGTCTTTTTGCTAACAGCCACTGTAGACTCGTCAGCAGTTCTCGAAGAGCATCTGTAAGACTCAAGACCGAGAATGTCTGCCTTGTTGTCGACGCAAATCGTCGTTGGTTTGGTTGATATTCTGCTGATGGACTGAACTGCCATGCGTATAGCGTGCTTCAAACTGAAATATAGTAACGTGATCTGACAGTCTATACCACAGGCGAAGTCTCAGATCCGTTAAATAAACGCCGAAGTCAACTCCTGTGCAAGTTTTTGACCTGTCCGTGAAAATCCTCCTTTCATCCTCCAGTCTGTTCTTGTGGCAAGTTCTTGACAAGGTATATTATTTTGCTTATACTGCCTCTGACGTTTTGTAAGAATACCGCTGTGGCACCATTGATTTGAATCGAACCACATGCCTGAAATTTTAGTGCGTATTGCCGGCAAGCCTGCGGTTCTAAAGATAAACTGACCCATCCGCCCCAAAACCATTTCCAACCCTGCCGTTTAGGAGATTCTTAATGCACCCATGATATTGATGAAAACTAGTCTTTGCAGTCTTCATATTGATTTTGGGCTTGAAATTGGTCTTGACCTCCTTGATATTGGCCTTGGTTTCCGCTGCTTTTCTACGCACGATCGCTCCTTACAAAAAAATCGGCATCACCACACTTGCGAATATATAATAGGCCTACCGAGGTTTAAGACCCCAGGTATTGAAGTAGGCAGATCAGAATGCAAAAAGTACCGCGCAAGCCTTACCTATTCCGTACTTCGCATCAGTCGCCCCGTTGAGTTCCCTAAAGCCCGAATATTTAGCACTATCACCAAGTCCCATTGTTATTTCGTTGGAGGTAGGTGTGGCAATAGATGACACCTTGTGTTTCCTTGCCTAGAGTACAAGTTCGGTTTAGGTCGGGTTTGCCTTAAGACCGGTTTTCCTGGATCTGGTCTAGGGTTGATTGGATAAGGTTGATTGGATTGGATACGTCTGATGCCCAGGTTGGCCAAGTTTCATCCACTCCATATCAAACACAGGCATCAATGATACTCGCAACGGTGACATTATTGAAAGCCTCTTCGATGTATACTTGCACTTACTACTTTGTTTAATGCCGTTTCTACTGATCTGCCCACCAGATACGCTTATTGATTAATCTGCCCTTAAAGCTTTTTATGTGCAAACCCACTATCTTCTCTAGTGTTGTCAGCAGAAACGATATTAAGCTAATTGGTCTATAGTCCTTCACATTATGCTGATTCTACCTGCAAGGTTTTGGAATAAATACCACTCTAGCTTCTGTCCATTGCTCAGGTACTACCTCAAGGCGAAAAAATGCCCTAAAAATACGCTACAGAATGCGGTTTCTGAACTTTTTTGGGTAAGATTTCAGAGCTTCCGATATTCTAGCATAATTAATAGTGATCCGAGAGCGAGAGTAGGTTAGTCACTCGCCAGATGTGGACTCTTTCCATTATACTTGGAGATAGCAGAGTAAAAGCAGTTACCTTACCCCTGATCCTAATAATAAATATATTTTTATGACCTGTATTAAGAATATTGGGGCTGGTCTAAATTAGAAATTCGAGTTAATGCTTGACTCGGTCGTTTATGTTGGTGCTTCCTAATATCTCATGGTAGGCATTTGAGTCACAGCCGATGATAGCATCAGCTGTCATAGGCACTTCTGCTATTCTTTTCAGTTCAGGTTAGGTGTGACGGGATCTGTGTCATTTGGTAGATAGACCGCCAGCAGCAGGCAGTGCTAAATCATCCTAAATGCAGTCGTTGCATCCTCACCACAAAATGCTGAGTCAAGATTAAATCAACCTCTTTTTGGCGACAATACAAGTCCTTGTCTTGTCCCTACGTGTTGGTTGGAAAAACACTAAGAAGGTCTGTTTCCGTACTTGAATCTATTATAATATATTAAAATAGATTCGCAGCAAGTCGTTTCCGTACTTTTGCTGCAAGTCAAATGCAAGCCAAATTTTGCAGCAAAAAGAAGCCAGCTGCCAAATTCCGTTACTGCTGCAGTTTGCTGAAGTACGGAAACAGACCTAGACTCAAGTCGAATCTTCAGACCGCGTTCTTGTATAAAAACGGTTTATGTATTAGCGAGATGCTAGCATGCCCCTGACTAGAATACAACAATCCCACCTGGTTTAAATATCCGCCTGGTTTATGAAATTAATTACCTCAAATCTGCGTAAAAATATCAATTAGGTCACAAATATGCATGATTAGGCTTTGCCGAAGAGCTTGAAGTTTATCGTAAACTTAGAACTTATACTAAGATTGAAATAAAAATATGTATAGCTCAAATGCATCACATCATCTTCATCACCTACACTTTATTACACTTTGGATTGCCGTGATGAAATATCACATTAGCACCACCTCAGTTATGATTGAGTCTAGAATAAAAAGAATAAAATCGTTTTCTAGCTCAAGATCGGATGGACTACCACTGATATTTTAAAAAATGGCAAGCAGATCTCTGAGCATTCGCATGTCTATTATTCATAACAACATTTTATCAGAATTTTTTTTTCCTTCAATTTGAAGAGAAACTCTAATCCATTATATACTGAAAATAAGTAATGCGTCATGTGTAGAAAATGTTCGGCCTATTTCACTTCAACCAACTTTTTATAAGGTTCTTGAGCGATACCTTCATGATACAATCATGAATGATTATGGTCATCTGATTGTAAAAGAGCAACATGGCTTTCTGGCAGGTCACTCTATTTAAAAAAATCTAGGACATATCACACATTTTTTGCCAAAGCACTAGAAACCAAGTGTGAAGTTCATGCAGTTTTCACGGACTTCTCGTAAGCTTTTGATCATTTTGATCACAACCTGCTTCTTCGCAAATTAATTCGCCTTAGTTTTTCCTCGATTATCATCAAATGACTTGAATCCTATCTGTTCGGTCATTCTTGTTATGCACGCTGTAGTTCCTGTTTATCAACTCCCTTCAAGCCCAAAACTGGAGTTACCCACGGCTCCATACTAGGTACTTTGCTCTTTGTTCTATATCAGAGGTGAGCAAACGGTCGATCGCGAACAGTTCGACAGTCGATCACAGACATTTTAAATAATTTACTAGGTTAATTTAAAATGTGTACTAAAAATTTATTAGGCGATGAAACATGAATTTAAAATTAAAAACGTAGGTATGTATCTATTTTACAATTGACATGACTAATTCCCAAGCAATGCTTCTATTCCATTCTACTCATTCTAATGTATGCCTACGCACCTCAAAACAGAGAGTATAAGGAAATGAAAACAGAAGAAAAAAGAAGAATTTTTAACAATACTTCTGACAAAGGGAACAACGCGAGGTTGAGATATGATGACAAGTTTTTATGCCATTTGCTGAAAAAAACAAATTTGCCCTTTGCATAAATTGGTTAATATATCTACTGACGGATCTACTGACATCTGCACAATTCAATTTTCGAATTGATACACCAATTGCCACTTTTTAGCTCGAAAGAATTAACTCCACATACTCAATTGGCGTGAAATGATTGGAGACATGTGTCCCAGCCATCTGCATTTTCAAAGCGAAAGCATCTTCCAAGCGTTTTTTCACGCTTAAAAGTGGGTACAACTCTTGCTTATTTTCAAGCTGAATTTTCGCCGAAACAAATTTCACGTGAAAATTTGCATGAAAATTTAACGTGAAATCGAAGACAGTACCTAGCTTTAGGTGGCTCAGCTGAGGACGCTTTTTGCAAAGATTTCTAAATTTTTTTACCTGAAGTTATTGCATTTTTGGACACATTGGGAGAAAAACATGACCAATTGGAAGATCCAGTAAAGGTAAAGAAATTAGGATTTTTTACGGATTTTATGGGCCGTTACAACTCGCTTAATTTACAATTACTAGGAAAAGGAAAAAATATTGTTGATTTGTTGAGCTCGGTAAATGCTGTTAAAGTCAAATTAAAACTTTTTGCTTCAGGCAAAATTTTTAAATATTTGCCTTATTCAGAAAAACATATTAAACTTACTGGTGAATGTAAAATGCAAAAGCTGAAAGACATCCTTCAGTTCGCGAAAAAGTCCGGGGCCTTCGATGGCCGCTTGGACTGAATTTTTTTTCTCCTAGCCCATTTATCTGGTATCACTATGGACCAATAGGTCTATGTGTGGCCTTGTGTCAATCAATACAACTTAACTTAACCTACTAGTGAATGTAATATTGAAATGCTTTGTCCTGAATTGGAAAATTTTAATCAAGAACTCGAGATAGGATTTCCAAATCTCAACAACCTTCAACCGATTTTTGAATTTATTTCATTTCCTCTTGGAGAATTCGACAACGAAGATATTTCATCAAATCTTGCTCATTCTTTACAATTGAATTCATCGGATCTAGGGTTAGAAATTTTAACAATAGCACGTGCAAATGAAAATAATTTTTGGGTTTTATTACCATAAAAAATATCCATTAATGAGATTGGTGGCAATGAGGATATTTGCAGTTTTTCGCTTCCACTTATCTATATGGAGCAACGTTTTCTCAAATGAAAAACATCGAATCACAATTTAGGAGTTCTCTGACTGATGACCACTTAATGGCATTTATTCGATTGCATATCAGTGCTTTCAAGCCTAACTCTACAATACTTTTTGATGAAATAGATTGTCACGTATATACATCAAAAATTAATCCAAAATATTTATTAGTAAAGTACATTGCACAAAGTAGTAAATACAATGTATTTAATATATTAATATCAATAAAGAGCTTAATTGAATTTTTATTTGTTTTTAATTTAACCCATTTTCGAAGTCAATCGCGCATAAATAAAAAAAATTTATGTCGATCATACCAGTATTAAGTTTGCCCACCCCTGTTCTATATCAACGATCTTCCTCTTCGCCTTTCTTGTTAATGTTTCTTCTTTGCCAGCCATCTTAAATTATTTACAAAATTTCAGTCGCCTTCTCCGCCTCAACCTTTATGGTAATCCTCTTCAACCCGAACTGGACCAACCCTCTATTGGCCCGTATCTAATCCTCGGACTCTCGATCGATTCCATGCACTTGAACTGTTTTTTCCTGCGCCGATGAGTTTGACCGGGTGGACCAATCTCCAGGTGAAAACTTTTAGATGCGGGTTCTGTCTGACAAAGCCTCTGAATTGAGGCGCTGTCACCTTAGCCGTAATTAGCTGGGGCACGAACATCTCCTACGCTACGTCTAAACCTGGATGATCTCCCGAAACCTTCAAGATGCTAAGCCAAAGCCACTCCACCGTGAATACGTCGCAGCAGTAAACCGCAATCTGCCCGCGAGCAATGCTGTAGCCGTTGACATGTTGCTGCGCTATTTAACATAGAACTACGCGCTATGTAGATGTTTTCTAGCGTAATTTGTTAATTTTGCGACATGGTCCTGACTACTGAAAGCACTAGCTAGTGGCCAAATGACCTCAGTTTTTTCAATAATTGTTGAAAATAATTGTGATTAGAACACGTATTGAATTGAAACTGTATTCGAAACTAAAATATTTTTATTTTCTGTATCATGATAAAAAATAATTAAATAAATCACAAAAAATTTATGTTTTTTATATACATCTCACTTGTACGCCCCATTCTCGAATATGCTTCCATTTGCTGGAATCCAGCTTTTGAAACCCACAGTAGCAGACTCGAGTCCATACAAAAGCAATTCATACTTTTCGCATTGAGAGAACTATACAGCCCTTACGATTTTAATACCCTTCCTCCTTATGAGTTTCGACTGGGTCATCTAAACTTATTAACACTTGCATCTAGAAGAAAGATGCTTTCGGCCTGCTTCACATTCGACGTCATTAGAGGCGTCATGAAAGTTGAATTCCTGAATAGCAAAATAGTTTTGAATAACCCTGTGAGAAACACTAGGTCCTCTCGTTTACTTAAGGAATATCCACACTCCACTACTTACGCAGCTAATGAGCCGATTAATAGATGCTGCAGGATATTCAATAGCATAAGTAATCTGTATTCTCCAACAGTCTCAAAATTATCCTTCAAATCCTCCCTCTTCCAAGCCATCCGCAACCCTTTATCCTAAGCTATATGTTAAATGTTATATTTACTTGTTATTTATTAATTTATTATTGATTTATCTTGTTAATTATTTTATTTAATTTTTCGTTTTATTTCTATGTACTCGTAATTTCCAATTTTGTTTTTTTTTACTGTTTATGTTACTTGTACCTTGCTTGGTTGATAAATAAAATAAATAAAATAAAAATAAATATTTGCGACTTCATCTCTATTGTGCATGCTGAATCATACTCCTGCAGGCCTATCTGAAAAGTCAGAACTAAACAGCATCCGTTTCAAATATTATTCGAATGTTTATTCTTCAAGGTCATCTATGTGGAAATAAGTTTGATTAAATGGCAAAACCATTTTTTTCAAAACCAGAGTGCATCTGGCAAAAAACAGTAATATTTGCCATATTTTCAAACACTGTATAATAAATAGCGCGAAATTCCACCAAAGCATATGCGCTCTGCTACTTATTTGCAAAGTCTGCGGAAACGCAAGACAACGTAGACTGTATAATAGAACATATATTTTACTCCCAAATTAAAGCTAAGTCAACGATGAATAAATATTTTGACAACTGCTTCTGCGAATAACTTCACACTGAGGACAAAAATGTTCTATTCCGTTTTCTTAGTTTAATCAAAACACACATTCTCTCTATTAGAATACAAATGGTAGCATTTTTTGCATACATCTGTGTTTTGTGATTACATCATGCGATTGGAATTCGAAAATATATGCTGAGAAAATATTGATTATTAACAGATAAGAATTATATTAATTGACAAGGCGATTTCAAGCCTACACCTTACTGTGCACACGAAAAAATACGGAATGTGTATATTCTATTCGAGAGTATATCGTGGTGATTAAAATAAAAATTTAGTGCGTATGAATTGCTTGTACTCTAGTATGTTCGCATTAAAATACTCCTAGTGTGTAAAAATGCAGTTTGTTGCGAGTTTATTCCATGCTGAACAAACGTAATGGTCCCAAACTTAGCTCATGAGAATTTAATTGGTTTATAAAGTTAAAAATAAGTTTATTTAAATACGCAGCGTAACTATAACGACCCCAGAGAGTTGACGGTCGGGAGGAAAAGCGTTAATTGAAGTATCGAAGTCCGCTTTAAAAAAATCTGTAAATTTTTTCTAAAAAAAAAATCGTGTATGAAAATATTAATTATTCACATTGAATTTATTTTTGGTGTTGTTTGTATATTGCTCGATAGAGATTGATATTGCATAAAATTAGTAATGAGCTGCATTCGTGGAATACTCCTTGGAGCTTAAGAAGGTTACCTCATGTCGGTAGCTCTTTGGGTATGTCAGAGATAACGCGTTATTCAACAAGAACTTTCTTTTTGTTTAGATGAAAATGATTCAAATTTTAATTGCATAACAAAGAGTAAGAAAGAGTTGGCAATTATAAATGAAAAATAATGTCTGTCAAATGTCCACCACGACTACGCCTACAGATATCAATTATTTCATTAAAATGTTCAATCATTTTTTGGTAAAATGGCGGGTCTTGTGTTAAATCACATTTATTTATTTGTTTATTTGGTCCGTATTCAATACAACAGGCAAACAGCCCAATTAAGATCGGATACAATAGAAAAAATAAAATAACAAGAACAAAAAAACATTATATATATATAAGTACATAAAATAATTCAAGGTTTCCTAGCAAACAATTGTAACAATTGTCAAAGTTTCTATTGCTGATATGTCAAAAAACGAAATGTTAAAACTGTCACGTTGTTTTGAGTTGCTCCTATTGAAAAACAAAGCTCTTTATTTTTGCCGATGAGCTCGAAAAATTCATTAGGACTAGGGTGATTGATCCGAAGGTCGGCCACCTTGATCTTGAAATTTGGCCTGTCGCAACACTGTTTTTTAACCCTTTCATGTCTCACATCAGACTCGTTAAAAAGACATCTAAAGTAAGTACAGTAGCTTTGTTTCAAATATAGTACTTTAGATTTCGTTTTGACAAGTCCGATTCTTAATTAGGAGCATTCACGTTACACACATTTTTATGTAAAGTAATCCCACGACAAATCTTGCCACGTTTAGGGGCTGCAGCTGGTAGAGAGCTTTGTTTACGAATTTTACAACCAACATCGAAGAGTTTGGAGTGATTAGTTCCAAAAATCACTTTACCCCTGATTTCACTCAGATACCTAATCAGAGCTACGTTAACTCAAAGCTGGGTGTGCGGTCCTCCGTCCAAACCTGGATTCGAAACAGGAGCTCCACACTCTAAGCCAGTGCTCTACCCACTACACGAGCTCCCATACATTTTCAAATATTGGGGCCATATTTCATTCCATTCGACGTTCCATCTCGCATTTAATCATAGATACTTGATCATCACCGATAATCGGACTTTGAAATTAGTGTAGTCTTGTGCGGAGAGCACCAATTGCTAGCGTGTGCAGTCTCTGGTTCTAATCCAGCCATGATTAATCAACCGTAAACACACATCGAGCTTTGAGTAAATTTAGCTGCGAACAGATGCCTAAACAAAATCAGGGGCGAAGTTAATCGTTAGTTGTTCTCTAGTAAGCTGTACGCCCAAACCCGCAAACTTATTTTTACTTAGGTGACTCATATCTTGCACTCTTGTCAAAAAATGCTGGGCTTAATATAGGGCGATTCATTATGAGGCTTAAATTTTCAATATGCTTTTTTTGACAGATCACGCGTAACTCCTGTCAAACTGTAATGTAATTTTTATTTAGTATTGTTTGACCAATGATCATGGGAAGACTTACACCGCAACAACGTATCCAAATTGTTCCAATCCAAAATCCGCTGTTTTATCGCGAAATTTTGTTCAGTGATGAGACGCATTTTAGGCTCAATGGATACGTCAATTAGCAGAATTGCCGTATTTGGGCTGATAAACAACCTAAAAAGCTTCAACAGCTACCACTACAGCCACAGAAATGCACAGTTTGGTGTGGTTTATGGGCCGGGGGAATCATCGGTCCATATTTCTTTCAAGATGAGTCCGGTCAGAACGTAACCGTCAATGGCGACCTCTACCGCACCATGATAACGGACTTTTTGTTACCTGAAATTGAAGCCCGTGGTATCGGTGAACTTTGGTTTCACCAAGACGGCGCTCCTTTTTTTTGGTGACAGCCTGATTTCATGTTTTGGACCAGTAAATTAGCCGCCTAGATCGTGTGACATTAGACCTTTAAATTATTTTCTTTTCATGAAGTCTCTGGTCTTCAGGGATAAGCCAGATTCAATCGACGCTTTGGAAGCCAACATTACTCGTGTCATTCGCGAAGTACCGGTCACTATGCTGGAACGCGTCGTCCAAAATTGGACCCTCAGAATGGACCATTTACAGCATAGTCGCGGTCATCATTTTAATGAGATAATCTTTAAAAAGTAGATTGTTATTTCGACTTACAATAACATTTTTTCTATAGAATTCAACTTTATGCCTTTTATTTGAGATTAAAAACCAAACCTCATCATTAATCACTCCGTACAGTTTTACCTAAAACAGAAGCTACCCTGCGTTGATTCAGAAGTCAATACTAAAAAATTTTTTGGAACTACATACGTATGTGAAGTTCGACTTTTTGAACAAATACTCTGACTAATTCTTTAAGATGATCGCTTTCAATAAACAATTCGTTTCTTGTTCACAACACAATTGCTTTTCATCGCTTCCGCTCATCTCCAAGTGCCCAATTAGAAAGTCCGTATTGCTGGCGCGTCTTATGCGCATGAGTTTCTTCATTCAAAATCATCAACAACAGTCTGTTGTATATCTTTTGATCAGAAAATTTATATTTCACCAATATGATTATTTTTTTACCTCTACTGCACACACAGAACACTTCTATGTAGTGTGCAATTCGTATTATGTTTGGAAAGAAAACTCAATTAATCGATCACCACTTCATTTATCATTCGATTTCACAATTGAGACAAGCTTCGCAGGCGCGTGAGATAATTACCATTTGAATATTTGATCTATTGATGATATGCACACTTAAAATATGGCACATATGAGCATGTGAAGGGAGTATCAGATTTAATGAAATCTCGATCTCATCCATCTCATAGGCAGCAGCACATATGCAACCGAAAAAAATATACAAATACGTCCGCCATCATTGCGATAAATATTCTATTTCGACCATATTTATTTTCATTTTGATTTCCACTAATAAAATCAAAGATTAATTTCAATATTCACATTCAAATATTGAGTGTCTACATAAAACGCTCGTTATTTTTTCAATTCTCTTAATCGCTCCTATTAATATATTTAGATTTTCGCGCTAGCATACGGACATTTTCCTGGTGTGTTTGCTTTGGAAAAAAAGGACTTGCGAATCACTCTCTAAACATTTGTAGGAAATAAATTTTATCGACTAAAGTGAGGAAATATGCAAATCGAACGGTCGAAATTCGAGTTTAAGAAACGAATATCAAACGAAAAGAAATTCGTTTGAGTGCGAGAAATAAATAAATTTATAAGATTGCCGCTTGCCAGTGTCTTGTAAATGAAAGGAAACGCAACTTTTTCTTGAAAACTGACGCATTAGTGTCTGTCAGATATTTATGAGTTCAAAATGCAAGGTGAAGAGATAACCGGCACGTGCAGCAAATCAAAACAAATTGAGGTATTATGAGTGGATAGGACAGTGGACGTTTGATAGTGCGACGTAGTTGTGTACATTTATTCACTGGATTTGATTTGTTTGCCCCAAAATATATTATTTGGTGTACACGAGTGTTTTGTTTCATTCTAGATCAATTTTGGGTTGATTCTATGAGATTAGTTTTTGGATTTTTTAGATTTTACTGTTTGAGGCATATGAAAGCTGCATGTCAAAGAAAAAAACTAGCTGTACAAGAACCCTTCCTCTATATCGAGCGGCCGACACGAAAGCTGGGGCTGCACGTAAACGAAGGGAAAACTTAGTATATGGTAACAACATCTGCAGAAAGAACACCTACAATTGCTCAAATCATCAGAGTAGTCGAGAATGAATTGAAAGTAGTGCAACTCTTCAACGACGCTGGATCGATTGTAGCAGCTGAATTTAATATGGAAGAAAAAATAAAGGACTAGCGGCTCAAAGCCAACAAAGCCTACTTCAGTCTGAGAAGGCTCTTCAAATTTCAAAATCTCATCCGAATCTAGAGGCTATTTTTTGAAGAAAAATGATTTCGGCGACGGTACAACCATAAGTTACCTAAAAGCAGACTAGAAACAGGTATAGTCACAAAGGTAAAACTCTGTAGGCTCCGGTGGTTTGGCATATTTTATCGCAGACAACAGCGAAAGAGACCTTATTTGTAATGCAGCGATGGCGTTTGCCAAAACGATTGGAGCTTCGAGTTGCCTTAAGGGATGACATTGGCTCGCGATCGAGACCGGTTAAAGGAGACCAAGACCGGACCCTGGTTATAGTGCCCATGGGCATGCTATCAAACGGAATTGACTGTCGCTATACGCATCCTTGTCATCCCAGTAAGTCTGCAGCTATTAGCCATTAAGCTAATCAGCGACGTGAGGAATACTAAAGCCTTATCACATGCTCTATGGATATGATCCCAGTAGCTCAGCTTGGTACTCGTAATTAGGACGACTCTTAGATATCTGTCCGACTTTAAGATCTCTGTCTTTGAGACCGCCAGTCAACGGCCACACTCGGTCATCCACCACTCCATTCTGGTCATAAGTTGGTTAGCTCTGAGTTGAGTGAAAGTGGCAGATATGGAAGTAATTACAGCTGCGGCGTCATCAGCGGAATCTACCAGAAACAAATCGACAGAAATTCCCAAGCGCCGCAGATCATCGTATATGATATTCAAGAGGATAGGTCCTAAGATTGAACGCTGTACCGCGCCTGAGGTGAAATTTAAATTTATTTATTTCTCAACCCCTCTTCCATGTTGTGCAGCAACCATCGATTCCTGATGTATTTCAGCAGGATTACCAGTAAGTAACCAGGAGTATGGAATTTCTGTTCAAAGGCCCAAAAGACGTTCCCCCACCTCGACAAGTTGAAGGCATTTCGCACATCCAGCATCACCAGTAGAAAGACCGGTTTGGCGCTACCATATGACTTTTCCACTCTTGCTACTGATCCAATAACCTCTCGGTTGGCACCGATTGTTTTTTTTTTGTTTTTTCTTTGCCAGCAACCGTTCTGGTGACCTCAAGAAGATCATCAACTCATATTACTGCTGACAATAGTCACGACTTGAACAGACCTTCAAGGAGCTTCTGCGATGGGAAGACCCCCGTGTGTATCCAAAAATACATGCGGTTTTATCTCCACCACAATTTGGAGCTCCTCATACTGGGCACTGCAATGCATATCCTGGATTTATGAAAACGAATACCAGCAATAAAATCAGTTTTTACCATAAATTGTTCCTAATCTATTTCACTCGATTGATTCGATTGCCTACTCCAATTTCCTCTACCGTGTTGTACACTTCTTTCCATCGACATTGAGATGGCAATTTCAGGAAAATTTTTTAGATCGCCTCCATGCTTTCGAATAAACTGTTTCAGTTACTTTTCCAAACAGTTTTCAAAGTTAACCTAATAAAAGCTTTTTCAGTAGAATTATTAGCTAAATTGGTTTGTTATAGCAGAACTTTTTGCAGTAATAGAGAATATACAAGAACGAAAGCAACTCTGATAAATTATTTAAAGAGAAAAAAATGCCCCGAACCTTAGATATTTGGCGAGAGGACTCAACATGAAATGTTTTCGTAGATTTCAATGAGATATATCCGAATACAGTAAAACTTGCTGATTAGGACATTGTATGATCCGACCACATAGATAATTGAACTAAAGCTTCAAAAGACATGCAATCTTTAGAAGAAAGATCACTTTGCGATTGGTGCACATCTAGAATCGGATCGTGGACCATATCAGTTGCACAAAAATTTTATCGAATGGCAGGTGCTGATCAGACCAAGAAGTTTTACGAACAGCATTAAATAGTGCAAAAGAAATAATTTTCTGGAAAATATTAACAACTACAGATTAAGGAAATTCTCGAAAATATTTTTGCCTGAACTTAATATGCATACAGTTCCTTGCCGGAATTTAGAATACTGTTCGATTCTTAATGAGATGTCGAGACCTTCCACGACGATGAGACAGTAAGGAGAACTGTAAAGCGTACGAACTTGCAGAAGCTGGCACGCTTTTACCGGAGGCGTCCTGCAGTTCCCGGACTGGAAATCTGATGGCTTGAATTAAATTGTGAACTCCTTGTCCTCCGTGGAGAATTTTTGACTTTGGAACCTGAACTCTTGAATCTGTATGTGTATCTGTATGAGCTAAATCATGTCCTGTTTAAGAAGCGTGCTAATTTTCTTTTCGTACTTCCGGACTTTTTTCTTTATTTTGGTCTGTTAAATATGAGATCTGGTCGTTATAATTCCGTTAAATTTAGTCAACTGGCATTCGGAGAGTATCCTTAGTTTTCTCTTGATTATTATTTCCCTTTCTTAAGAACGGTCCGTTTTCGTCGAACAATCTCACACATAGTATTTAGCCTTAGTACTTCCCAGACAATTGATGTATTTGTGAGAGATTACAACCCTACACTTCTATTCCATGCACACTCTCATTTACTCACACCAGATGCATTATATTTCTAATCCTTTTTACCATGTACAGTATTTTATTCAAGCATTTATTCCCGATCAAAAAAGTGTTTTTTCAAGTGATCGGATGCCTTTTATTTTCTTTGCAAACCCTAACAGTATTGATATAAGGGTCATTATAGTGATGGCGCAAGGGATAGGAAGTGATTGTACATTACTTTTTGAGCTTCATAGGCTTTATTAAGTTATAAAAAATAGTAGTTTAACGTTTTCTGGTGGCCTAAAGGTTCAACTGCAGGGGATTGTAACAATAAAAATATCCTAAAAAATATCAAACTTCCCACAATTAGCACTTTGAATAAAGTCTCAAATCCTTTTGAAAAAAATCTAATTATTTTTTGGTGGTAGCAATTATTATTCAATTAGCACCTGTGGAGCAACCGCAACCAACAAAGTGTGTGATTCACTATCTATGTAGTATACATACACTTCTTTCACAAAATCCCAAGTGATTCAGTTTTTTGAAAATAAATATTCTTCCAGCAGTATGTACGAATAATACAAGAGCGGAAAATATATTTTCCTCCACATTTTAACAAGCTTATAAAAAGAAAACTGATCCTAATAGCTGACTAAGAAGTAGCGAAAATCATCATAACGGAGAGGTAAACAAATTCATGTCCGTGACTGATAGAGTCCTGTGAGTGAATTCTCGATTTTTATCTCTGACTCATTCAATTCCAAAATTTGAATATTCTTGGAAACCTATACTTACAGGTGCACTAATTGCACGAACGCAAAATACAAACGAATAAGTTAAGTTACTATAAATCCGCAAAATCTACACTTTACTGTTTCAATTGCGCTTGGCTTCCTGTGTACGAGCGAATCGTATTCAAATTTACTCGGAAGTTTTCCCACTTTTCACTCGCTTATTAGCAACGCTAACCGAATCAATTAATCTTTCTAGATTTAGTTTCGTGTGATTCGATTTGTTCTCACTATTTTCTCTGACACCAGACTGGCTATTCGGACTAAACCTACATTATGGGAAATATTTTCCGGTCTTCCGTAAATAATGAACGTTTGATGGACAATAAATCGATCAAGACGATTGAAATTTATTTGATACGAATAAAGAATGCACATATGAAGTAAGCCAGCAAAAAGCGTGAAATTGAACAGACAGGACAGACATCTTGAATTTGTTAATATCTGGGATCAATGTGTTTCGATAGGAAGTTGTAATTTTTGAGTCACAGTGACTTAAGCCGGCGCCAAACGATGCTACCAACACCCTCCAACGTTGGACACTTGATGGTTGGACGCATCATGTGGCCGATGCGCCAGCTACCAGTGCCCAATATCCAGCGTCTAAAGTTGGCGCTGGAACATGTTCGGTCTGTTGTTGGTCTTTTTGTCCGCTTCAAAGGGTTTTTTGTCACTGGAAGGTGTG
Organism: Nemotelus nigrinus; assembly: GCA_947369275.1. Lineage (NCBI taxonomy): Eukaryota > Metazoa > Arthropoda > Insecta > Diptera > Stratiomyidae > Nemotelus > Nemotelus nigrinus. Next base: position 4,001,030 of record OX376372.1, read on the forward strand.
ATTGAATGACATTTGGTGAGCTGCTACACGATTCGTTCCAACAATTGAATCAGATTTTTGTTGTGTTTTGACAGGTATGCATTTTTATTGCTTACATATTTTAATGAAGTATCAATTTAAATTTTAATAGATAATCGATTTTAAAAAAATCATTCTAGATTAATATTATAATCGTTATACTATGTTATCCATTTCGTGCTATCAATTAAATTGAAATTAACAAAAGTAATATAATTTATGATACAAAATCAATGTGCACGAAAAATTGAACCAACACTGGAATCAAATGTATTGGATCAAGAATTCGATCCACCGTGTAGCAGAGCGTTTGCCATGTCAATCGTCCAATATTTGACTCAAACGTTCGAGGCAAAAGTTTGAATCAAACGTTCACCGCATCGTTTGGCGCCGGTTTAAGCCTTGGTTGTAATATGTAAAAAGAGTCCAAATTCGACAGCTGATAGAGGGGAACATTTTGCTTCGGAATATTTTGAAGTATCTAATTTCCCAACTATTTATAGAACTAGGTGTTAGTTCCTAGAGCATAGCTCTTTTTCGAGATATCGTATGTCTGATCTAGTACGCTCAGTTCGCTCTTTTTGTCTGAGAATAGCTGTTTAAACCAATACGCATAATTAAGTCTAATGACGCATAATCAACAGGCAAAGAGTCAATTCCCTTGAAAAATGATGTTGAGAGAAAAGAGGATGAATAACGCAAGTTCACGTCCAACCATATTTGCAACTAGCAAGATGGTTAGGCTTTTCGTTGCTTCCAAATAATATATGTAGTCTTTTTAAGTTCAGGATTTTCGTGGGACCCATTCTTAAAATAAATCGGGAGTTGAATTGAGAACTTGGGAGTTAAAAAAATTGTTTCAGGAACATGAATCTATCTTACTGCGGTCTACTTGTTACTCGCGAACTTCATTGCTTTCATTGCTTATAGATTTGAAAGATTTGTGATGCATACAAATCAAGTTTCTGGACCAGCGAATATTAACGGTAAAATTAGTTTAGCCGAGTCGTTCTAAAAACTGGCGTGTTACTATTTGCAAAATCTATACAAACGAATATTTTTCTAATAAAGGTCTATATATCGTCACGTTGATCTTTGTTTTTTTTTAAAAAAAAAATATTTTAGAGCGAAAATTGACATAAGCACAGCTGCACACATTAATCAAAAGGAAAATTTGAGCCGGTTGTCGATGTCTTATCACTATTCGGGAACAAATAGTCACCTATGTATCTCGTTGTTCGCTCATCATCTTCTCAACAGAACCCGAAACAATTACCAAAACTCTTTCTTTTTGAACCCACCTGCCAGGTGACACCAAAAGTACCTCTTTTTTTCTCCTTCTTCTTCTCTCAACTGACTTCGTAAAAATCATCCAAAAACCGTCAGTCTCCGTAATGAAAAAACCCTCCATTATTGCTACAGCCAGCAACCAGTCTCCCAAAAATTGTCCGCTCCTCGGTTCGATTTCCAGTTCTATCGGCTTCAATGTTTATCCCCACCATCACTCATCAGCAAATTGCTTATTTAATAAGTTAGTTATCTACGGGAACGAATGACAACAAACATTCAAAAACTAAATCAACCCTGCAGACGATTAACTACCAATTGCCCCCACATAGCCGCCTTAAGCCAGCCATTCTGTTGCTTGCACACAGCCAGTCCCACAACTTTTTTCCGGTTAAAGGAGCCGGGAATCTAGCATTGGATATTGATTTGCATTGAGTGCTATAAAACTTCCATAACCTTCAATGCGTAAGTTATTAGGTCTGTTCGCGTACCTGAATCTATCATAATATATTAAAAGAGATTCGCAGCAAGTCGTTTTCGTACTTTTGCTGCAAGCCAAATGCAAGCCAAAATTTGCAGCAAAAAGAAGCCAGCTGTTACTGCTGCAGTTTGCTGAAGTACGCGAACAGACCTGTTGAATCGAAGAATGATGCGAATCGGTTACAAGGCTGTCTGTGGTTGAAATGTCGTGAGCTTAGCAAAAAGAGCAGAGCTACTTCGTATCTAATTTTTCCGGTTTGATTCAATTTTCCAAATAGTTTACTTAATTTGAATATTTTTTTAATACCTTTATGAAACTGCTCCCTTCGTATGAGAAGCATCAGTTAGTTTTAAAATTTTAAATGCTAAGACAAGTGATGTGCACTCCTCACAGTTGAAGGCGTGAACATTTTGGCCCCAAGTTACTTTATTAAGAGCAAAGCTATGATCTGTGTTCTAGAATTACAATGTTCAATGTTCATTCAAAAAGCAAAGAAAACGGCTACGCAAGTTGTTTTTTCTACGTTAGAGATGGATGGTCCAACCAGTGCTGCCATTTTAGCATTTTGAATGCTAGATCTAGCATTATTTTTTCCAAAACGGCATTCGAAATTCGGAGTTAGCATCTAGCATTATTTTTAGCATTTAAATTTAGATTTCCGAATAATCTGGCACTCATCTATTTACAATCTCGCCCATCAAATTTTTCTCAATAATAGCCCTGTTCGTGTACTTTCAGTCGCGTTCATGAAAGGAAACTTCCTGAATCATGTGGTGGAGGAGTTTCATGAAAAATACAAAAACGAGCTCATGGCATTTTCGTAGATGTGACAGCCAGAAGTGACGTTTGTCTGATTTTGAAATAATGATAGTGATTACAAAGTCTAAAATATAAAGATTATAAAGTCATCTATATTGCTTTAAATATGTTAACGATCCATTAAATCGTGATGATGCTAAAAATCAGTGATATGGTCCCATTCACTTCAGGACTGCCAAGAGCCTCGGGCATCTACAAGTTCAAGTTTACCAAAGTATGTGCATTCTAGTTAGATATTTTTTCCTGAATAATGTGAATCAATTGTTTTGTTACGTCTTCAAATGCAAGCAATCGCACGGGTAACGCTGGAGATAAATCCGACATTAATACTTTTTCTTCACTTAAAAATAAATAATTGCTGCTGTTTTGATTGAGAGATTCCAAACGATGTTTTGAAAAATATTGGTAGAAATGAGCTTTACCCAAGAGAAGAAGATTAAGATATAACTGATATGTCTATAATAGATATAGAATCATTTTGAGCCAATGCCTCAACAGCGGCCATCACTTCCCTATCATCTTCAAATCTCTTGATGTTTGAGTCGAGGAAAGAGGTAGAAGCCACTGAGAGCTAGATCTGGCGAATAGGGTGGGTGTTCAAGCAGTTCGAATCCTGTTTTTTAATTATGTCCATCGCAACTGCAGCCTTGTGAGCCGGTGCGTTATTTTGCAAAAACAGAACTCTAGCTCGCAGTTTGCCGTGTCTTTTCTCCTTCATTACTTCTCGCAATCTTCTTATTTGGCCAGCTTAGTAAGAGCCTGATATAGTGGCTTCCTTTTCCAAATATTCCACCATAATAATTTCTTCTGCGTCCCAAAAAACTGATGCCATAACCTTTCCTGCCGAACTTGACACTTTGAATTTCTTCGGCGTCGATGAAGAAGGTCGCTTCTAGGTCATCGATTGCATTTTGGTTTCTGGAGATCAAAATGATGGATCAAGGTCTCGTCCATGGTCACGAAATGTGACAAAAATTCTCCTGATCTGCCTGGAACTTTTTGAGATTCATCCTTGAAATGTCGACTCGTTTCTTCTTATGCTCGTCCGTTAACCTTCTCGGTACCCAACGCGCAGAGACCTTCATATGTAATTTGTTGGCAAAGATTTTTCGAACACTACGATATGAGATCCCTGTGACCTCAGCTACATGCCTGAGGGTCACTCTTTGATCTGCCAACACGACACCTTCGTGGTGATCATCTTCAGTAGATGTTCTTCCAAGCTTAAACTCCTTGGCCTAGCGTGCAACGGTGGAATATGGAGGAGCAGAGTCCCCTCATGTTGCCACCATGTTGCCGTGTATGTCTCCGGTAGACAGTTTTTTCAAACAAAGGTCTTAATGGAGGACTGGACTTAATGACAGCTTTGATTTCGTTTTTCCCCATTTTGATGTTCTCTCTTCGACTGTTTGTATTCAAAAGAATGTAGCTCCCTGGAATCGTGGCCTATTTGTATGTTTTTTTTCATGCTGACTTAGTGAGTATATGTAGTAAATTTTTTTTTGAATTTTATGCGAACTGGAAATAACCGATTATCATTACTTATTGATCAACCCTCATATAAATATGCATATTATTTTCATATTGAATCATGTTTATTTCAATTAAATAAGAAAGCATTATTTAGCATTATAATTTTACAAGATCTAGCATTATTTAGCATTAAATAAAATTGAATCTAGCATTATTCTAAAAACATAAATGGCAGCACTGGGTCCAACGGGTCGGTTCTTTTCAATCGCTGAAATTTACGATGAGTTAGTTTTTTTTTTGGTAGCTTGTTGGGATGATGAGCGAGGGTTGCAATAATTATCATAATTAATTATTAATTTCCTTAATTAAAAGTCTTACATACTTATAGACGAGCACTGAGTCGAGAGAAAGTTTTGACATGCTATTGAGCATTCATTTGAGGTCTATGAATTTGAGCTTCAGTTGCTGATTTTTAGTTTCAATGGTGCCGTTTTCAGGCGAGCCTCCTGTCAAGGTGCATTCCGAGATACTTTACTTCGTTACTTTGACGTATAGGTACATTGCTTGGATATAATTGAGGACAAGTCAGTTTTAGCAATGTGAAGGTAACGTAGATGCATTTCGTTTCGCTCATTCCGATTCTTCATTTTGCTAGCAATTCTTCAAGAAGTGAAAAGTAGGCTTGCAGTGTACGTACGGGATGCCGTAACTGGATCTGAATCTGTGCATATTATGGCAACGTCATCTGCAAAGGTAGCTGTCATTGTTTTGTCGGATATTGGGAGATCAGATGTGAAGACAGTGTAAAGAACCGGTCCCAAAACACTTCCTTGAGGTGTATCAGCATGCACACGATGCTTAGCGGTAGAATAGATTTCGTATCTCACTTGAAATGTGCGGTCGGTTAAGTAGGAGGAGAGTATTTTGTGGAAGCTTTTCGGATGCATTGATTTAATTTTGAAGATCAACCCTTCATGCCCGGCTTTACCGAAGGCTTGAGTTACGTCTAAAAGGGCTGCTGAGCAGTACTTTTTGCCTTCGAATGCTATTTTAATGTCTGACGCGATTTGATGGACCTGTTGAATGGTGCTGTGATGTCTTCGAAACCCGAATTGGTGCATTTGATGATGATGATTTTTTGCATCTTCTAGTATTGGTAGTAGCTTTCTCAACAAGATTTTCTCGAAAACTTTGGAGACGCATGACAAAAGACTAATAGGTTTGTATGACTACACTTGAAAAGAGTCCTTACCAGGCTTAGGGATCATGATGATCTCGCCTGTTTTCCAAGCTTCAGGAAAATATCCGATACGAAAGATAGTATCGAACAGATTAGGAAGATTGATATATGCCTCAAACCATAGTTTTGTAGTGTATCGAAGAGTGTTTTGCAACTAGGTGCTATGAGTGGAAATCCCCAAAACATGTGTTGTGCGTTAAAGTCGACAGCTACGATGAATTTGGTTCCCAGCGATGAGAAGAAGCTTTCGAATATTGCCTTTGAAATGTTGTGCCGTGGTGCACAGTAGATGGACGAAATTACAATCTCGCTCGACTGCTCACGTAGACAAATAGATGTCGCTTGGATGTAATGTTAATTATTCATGTTACTCATCATCATCATGCATCGATTCATGTTGTCTGAGAGCGTTGACAAAATAGAACAATGGAATCAAAATGGGAAAATTAATAATTGCTGTTTCACGTTCAACGCTTACGCACATTTTAATCAAAGTGTTTCATTTGTAAGATTTTCCTATGCTTTGGGATATATGCAGTCTATTTACTTAAGAACTTTACTTATGCACATACAAATGTTTTGAGGAAGATTAATGCCCAGCCATATATTTTATGTGATCACTGACTAAACGTGACTGAGAGATCACATCTATTCGATGAAGCCCGGAAGACATTGAAAGGACGTTTGAGGAGGCGAGTTTCAACCACCGCCCGAGCGAGAAGTATTAATAAGAAATAACTATATAATAAACACTTCATGCATAAAAATTGACGAAAAAAAAATTCAATCGTATATACTTCATGGGAAAAAATCATCCATTAATTGGCCTCAGTATATATACATATGTATGTAGACAGTAATACTTTACACGACGGTGCATAAAAAGTTAAGATTGCAAGGTATTCCGTAGCTCAGTTTTTAAATAAAACCTAGTTCAACCTTCAGCTCTGGAAAAAGTAAACTCTATAAATGGTTAGCGAACATGGGGTGCCAGTTTGAATTTTTGAAAAAAAGGGGGCTTGCGGCATAATACGATCATGATATCCAAAATATGACAATTCGAGGTGCTCAAAATGGTCTTTACAAGTTTTCGCTTGGTTAGAGCGGCGACAATTTTGACTAAGCCTAGGATTAAATATCAGTTGGCGATCGTTTCTGATTGAATACAAGCTAATACAAGCTAATTTACCCAAGATGGTACACAAATACATGGTTAACCCGTCGGACCAAAATCAGCAAAGGAAACTTTATAGCTCGACTTTGAGTTGCTTTTGCCTTTCAACGGACGTCTATCTTATGCATTTGGCCATCCCATCGCAGCTTGATAATCTGCAGTCCGTTCAATATTTCATACAGCTAAATCTTAGAAGTGCAAATTCCCATCAGCCTCGAGAACAACTTGGATACAAGATTTACACAGAATATCTGCTTTCCATTCTCCAATGAAGTATTTATTATCTTTTGCTAAATTTACCTCGATTAATTTACATTTATCTTTAAACTTAGACTCGGTTATTTACAAAGCACAAGATATTCAGCAGAATATGCCTCATTTGAAAAATATGTGGCCGATATAACATTTGACCGCCTGAACTTTCTTTTAATGATACAAACAATACTAACCTTACCGTCATTAAATCCCACAGTCTTTTAAAAATAAAATCTTTGTTCCAAAAACTCATATGACCTTTCTTGATCTCTCCGTAGAGTTTTATTGATTTTTTCGAATAACATCTTATTTTTTATTGGCAAATTATTTCGTCTGATGGAAACTAAAGCAATAAGCTAATTGATGACTTTCGGTATTTCAAATTGAAATTTCACTACTTCATTAACGAATTCATCAATAAACACACAGATAGATTTGCTCTGTTTGTGCCTCGTTTGACTGAGTTCTGCGGTAGAACTAGACTGCAGCAGTTCTCGGTGAATTCGTCGACAACGTGTTTTGAATGAAATACTGAAAATGAAAAATCTTCCCAGATGGCTTGGCGAAAATTTGAAAAGCCGTTTTGAGAAAGAAAAAAATATTGTATTGACGCAATTCGGTTAAGTTGTTGGTCGAATAGTTGTGATTTTGTAGATGAAAGAGCGAAAATATTTGGGTGTTGTTAGTGATTTGGTCAGATTTTGCTGGGAAAAAGATTGGAAGACTGCATATTTTCTAGCTGTCCGATAGCGGAAAATCGAAAGCTTAGGAAATCATGAATGAGTTTGTGGTGGATGTTTATGATGTTATGCTATCATACGTAGTTTTCTTGACGTTCTTGTGAGTTGTTTTGACGAGTTCTTCTGTATAAGACCGTTCATTGAAATATTCGCAACAAAAGACCTCGTATCACATTCGTTAAATTATCATTTCCTTCAAAATCAGTCCATTGAAAATCGTCTGTTGATGTTTCCTTCGACCAACTCAGGCGCCATATTTCTATGAACGCTGACGACTAAATCGATTCATTTTGCACTTAGCAGATCAGTTTTATATTCGTGCATTTCCTCGCTTTCGAAATTCGAAAATCATATTTTCATCAAATTGGAAAGGAAATTTTTAATGACACCATAACGAATTTATTTAATATTATTTTCAATTTTTTTAATATTCCACTCGCAATGACCTTGCGCCAATGACCAACAGATGATGATATTCTTGGCGACAACGCCGCCCCCGGTCGCAGTTCCGTTCCGTTCAGAGCGTTGACGTCGGCAAGAGACACATCTACAAAAAGCCCGCTTATATTTTGCAAATTGTATGATTATTTTTATTTTGGCTATTTGTGTAAGCTCTCTGATTGCACGTATCGATAAATTAGGCGCATGTATGGTATAAGTTATGGATTGGAGTGCGTGATTTAATTTGCGGGTGGCCGAAGAGGATTTTGGAGGGGCTATAAAATATATGAAAAGCGGTTATGTTCATTTAAAAATGAGAAGTGCGAAAATGTTTTGTGAGAGTGCCATTAATTTCGGCTTTTCCTAGAAAGATTCGTACAGATTTGGAAATGAGTCCGCTAGTTAGATTGATTTGGGAAATTGATTTACCACCGTATGAGCTAAGGGAGAGATCTGATTTCATAAACGCCAAAGTTAAATCATTGTCAACCTCTTAATTTTGAAGTAGATGTTGAAATAAATAGCTCAAATTCATTGACGGCCTGAGCTCACCTTAAAGCAATCTTCTCGAATTATCCAATCCTAGAGAACATTCCCAAATTATTGTCCAATAATATAATATCTCGAGAACCGTTGGAAGAGTAATAAACTTTTCATGGTTTTTCGTGAGAATAGTTCAATTGAAAACAGCATTGAGCGTCCCTCGGAAATCCAAGGTTCCGCGCATTCACAGGCAAAATGGATTCTGACGGACGCGCATAGCGGACGACGCACTGTTGCCATTAGTGTCAGTGTTGTCGCCATGGTATGTATCAGTCTGTCAACATCGAGCCCGAAAATGACGCATTCCCAAAACAGATACAACGAAGCATATGGGGACATGCGTATACGGCACACGTATACCCACAAATATCATGCTGTGTGTGACAATTAGCATTACAAACTAAAAATATAAATTTGACGCTGAGAAATAAGCAGAGGAGACTAGGTGAAATACGAAAGATGGCATCCGTTCGACGCTAGCTAGATAGAAAGCAGAGGGAGATATACATGCAAATCGTACAACGTGCTTTGTTCGATCGTAATTATTTATAGATATTTTGCTAGCATGCTGAATCGATGTAAGTGGATGTAGTCAGGACACGATTGTTTTTGTTGTTTGAAATTGGTTTTATCGCATCAAATGAAAGAATGACACCTGATCGTAAAATTATAATTTGCAGGGTAGCCGAGAGTGTTTTGTTCATAAAACACAATGGAAAGTCCTGCCAAGGATTGATAGTTAACCTGAGTAGGATCACCGATGTATTGTGCCTTGGCAAAGAGTGGAAAATTAGGTTTTACAGGCTTTACCTGCAAGATGATCTCATCCCCTTATGTTGCGACTAACCGAAGAGGCCTAACAGAAATGCAAGCGATCAAATGAGTAGGAAATGGTGTTTTTGAAAAGAATGAATATGGCATATACTACATCTGTCATTCAAAATATAATGTGCTTGAGGAACTCTTCCGAGTCAGCTCAAAAATAAAATCAGCCACCATGGGCATTAATGCTATCAATGAAAGGCTATACCTCCTTCATAAACATTCACTGACTTACGAAGGATTCTGCTGCCGACGAAACAGAAACACACTATGAACAATATGATCAGAAAATCACCCTTGGGGATCTGGACACCAAAGTAGGGTGGGAGTCGGTATTCAGCCATGAATCAGCCACCCATAGTTTGCATGAGAATACTAATGACAATGGACTTCCAGCCATAGAACTAGTAGGCTAGGTTAGGTTAGCTTATACGGCGGTCAATCAGAAGATAACTACCGAGAGGTATACTTAGGCACAGAAGACGCCCATTGCGATACCACGGTTAGCGTCTGCTCCTGGTATGGCTGGGGAACCAGCTGACTCCTTTTATAACCTCTGATATCTGCTTTAAGTTAACGGCAGATGGTTCACTCAGTCTTGCGAGAGAATGGTCACCGATCGATGCAAAGAATTAGAAATAGAATTAGTAGGATCAAAGAACAAGTACCAGGTTCCTGCATAAGAATATTGATAAAGACACCTGGGTGTCGTCTGATAGAGCCATTTGCGACTAAATAAATCATGTGCTGATATATCGCTGCCACTACTCGAGCCTGATGACTCGGATGAAAATATGGTTCATATGGTTTTCCGGACGCGGAATACCATTCATAGACCTATTGGATTCGTAGACCAAGTCCAGATTGACACAGGTACTCTCCTTGGCGAGAATACAAGTTACATTTTAGTCGAGAAACATTTGTAAGATTTTTTGCAGACCTCAATTGCAGTCTACTTAGAAGCAGATATAATTACAAAGACAAAGCTCGGTAAACTCAAGTGAGTTAGAAGAGGAGCTTCCTCGGAAAACCGTTTCGCAAATTTGATGGCAAATGACAGCTGGTTAGACCTTACTTTACCTTTTCTTGAAGATGGCGTTGACCAAGTCACACAGAGGTTAAGAGTACTTAATTTGAAGACATTGGCCTAATATTGGGATTGATGGAGAGACTTGTTGAGAGAGATTACGAGCAAGCTTCGGTTGTAGCGCTGATGATGATGATGATGATGAAAGGTGAATTTTAACCGTAATTTGTAGTGTGATTGTGAATACAAAAAAATATTTGTGCTTCTTGTTGGTCTGGGTAAAATTCAAAGGAAAATTTCACTGGGCAAATGTGGTGCAATGCTTTTTCCCGTTTAAAAGCGTGCATCGGAATAGGCCATCAAGAAGAGTTCTCCTAAATACGAAAGCATTGACATGGTATCGTAATAATTCATGTTTTATGAGTTAATGTCAAGGATGAGTCCGACACAAATTTGCAAAATATATTTTTGTGGGGTAATATGTGCACTTTTTAATGTGGTTTCTAGACTAAGAAAAAGTAATCTAACTTGCTTTTAACTGAAGATATGTATGAACTTTTCAAAGAAAGAAATTCGTTAGCTATCCTTACTATGAAACCCAGCAATCAATGAGCTTGATTATCTAGCTGAGCTATGTGTTGGTTAAAGCGAAAGATCTATCGAACTTCAATTCAAAATGTTTAACCATACGGACCCCCATAATTTCTTTATTTTCTTAATAAAGCCCTGGAAATTCTATTTTGATCGGTCAAAAATAATATAATCATACTAGTCGACATTAGTTTTGAGACCCTCGCACACACAGAAAGTAGATACATTTTTTAAATTTTGCGGAAGATTACTAACATCTTTGATAAGAGATACGATCCTAAATGCTAGTACCATTTCTGAAAGTGGGAAACAACAAAGGTCTCAAATGCGATCCTTGATGCATACTATATGCTTAGGTTTATCTACAAAATCACACTACCAGTTGTAGTGGCGACCATGCAGTCAAAAAAAAACTGGTGCATTCGCTCAGATTGCTATAGGTTGCTGTATTCGCTGTGGTAGCGCAAAACAGTTAAAAAATAAAGGGAGTATAAACTTCCACAATCGATAGAAAATATAAAAATAAACTAACTGAAAATTACCTCTTTTAACTTTCTACACATTATGAGGACCTTTTCTTTCCTAACTACCAAAACATTCCACACAACCTTGAAAAATTAAAAGCCACCTCTTATAAGCCACCTACTCATAAACTATCAGCACATTCTATAGTTCAAAACATGTACTACTTATGCAGAGCAGAATTTTGTCTCAGTGAACTCACTGAGACAGGATTGTTGAAGTTTCCAATGCGTCTGTTCTGTTCTATTCTGAATAGAGAAGCAAAAAAACACGTCTATTATTATATACCTGATTTTAACACAAGTCGAATAACTTCTTCAATTTCTGTTTTGTTTTTCATTTTCAGTCGATAATGGAAAAGCGTCGTAACACACTTGATCGTTTGCAACGTTTAAGATTCGGTCGAAGATCATCGCCATCACCAACGCCATCGCAACAAGATAAATCCTCGACATCGTCTTCGTCATCATCGGGTCGACGTGGAATTGAAAAGTCCGAAGTTCTCAAGGAGCTCACCGAACGTTTGAAAGGAAATCGTTTATCCCCAACTCCACCACCTGTACCACCGCCACGCAAACCAAGACAAACCCACAGTCTAGAGAAACCGAGCCAATCTACCGAAAGTTCCCCGCTCATCTCAACAATGTTCGGGTCGGATGACATAATTCCAATGGATGCAGAAGACGAAAAATCAGCTGAATATGGTAGCAATATCACTAGTACAGCCGGTGAACAGTGTCCTGAACTGGACTTACCAGTGAAATCAGATATACCAATACCACCCCCACCTCCACCTCCTCCACCGCCACCAATGCCACCTGCACTGCATAATACTCTAACCTGCACCAAGTCAGCGCCGTCGAAAATCTCTTTGATTGACACACTGCGTCCGAATGCGAGTGTCTCAAACTTGGAATCATTGATTTTGCGCACGAACTGCAGAGACGATGTTCGATCGGCTCCCAGTTCTGTGGTAAATGAAGAAGATTTATTCAAAGAGCTTCCTAGAGCTGAATCTCGGATTTTGGTTGGAGCTTACGCCCAAAGAAGTATTCCATTCAGATCGATCTCATTTTCACAAATAGACTTTTCTGCATCAGGCAAGTATGTAAGATCTTCACTTAGCGCATTACGAGATAAGTGGAAACGAGACAAAGAAAACAGAGCAGCAGATGAAGCCAATACAACACCGTATCAGCAAGAGGATTCTGGTGATAAAAGAGATGAAAATTTGTCTAGCTCTCCAATAGCTGAAGAGACGAGCCCAGAAATACGACCGAAGTCGGAGAGTATGTTCAACCACAAGGAATCAGAAAATGAAAGAATGTCTCTAGAAGAGATTGTGAACCCTCCGGAAGTGATACTGGAAGAAGAAGTGATGGCAACTGGCACGGATAAATTAGAGGACGAAAACGAGGCATTGAACAATGCATCGGAGACTTCAAGTGAATCAGCCTTGGAATTACCTGAGATCCGAGAAGAACAACTACCTGAGTCCATAGCCGCCAACTACGTAGACGCTTCCGAAACCACTCTGGCCACTTTGACAGAAGAAGAGATGCCATTCGAATCACCACCGGAGAATCTAATGCAAACTGCAACTACCTGTCTGATTCCCGTTCCGGTATATGAATGCAGCGCCCGCGAATGGGAAACACATGCAATTGAACAGCAATGGGTGAACGTTGAACAGAATGAAGTTGGGATGACGCCAGTTGCGACTGAGCATCCTCCAGACTATCTCGGAAAAATCAAAAATGACACGGACCAATCGTCGCCAGAAAACGAGGAAAGTAAATTTCAAGGTAAATATGCCGAGACTATACTGCCTGACGTTGTTAACATAGAACAAAGCTCAGTACCGAAGATATCAGTCAGCTCTGACACACAATCACAGCTGGACTCTTCTCCTGAAGAGCGATCGTCAGAAGAGAAAATTGTCGAATTTCCTGAGGTAAGGAAGCGGTACAGCAATGATGACTTCAAGGACACTCCAACTCCTCGAACCAATAGTATTGACGAAAAGCGTCGTATTGATAAGTCCAGGCGAAGAAAGGGTATGTACATTCAATGGCCGACGATAAACAAGCACGGAGTGTTAGAGAGTCCTGAATGGGATGAAGAAAGTACAAATCAAGAAAGTGGTGAAGGAGACGTCGACAGTAAGCGAAATGGAGGCATTCACCTGGATTTCTCAAAAATCAAATTAGGTGTTAGCCAGGAAGTGGATAGCTGTGCACCTCTCCTACTGAATTGTAAATCACCTGAAGATATTCTTTCACCTGGTTCGTCCTTCGAACCGAACACTCCTGATTCCGAAGCAGGGAAGCCTGTCTGGCCAAAAGCTGGGTCAACGACGAGTAGTCGAAGGGCAAGTTTAACACTTCAGAGCTCGGAGGAAAAAGACGAGAGTCTAATGACCAGCACTCCTTCCAGTCATAAGTCGGTGCATAGTCGTGGTTTTATGTTTTTGAGGTCAGATTCGATTTCGGATAATGAAAACGAACTGAAAAATAGAGACAGAGGAAGTCCATCTTCAGCGCCAAATGACCATGATTATAAAAGGTATTCGAAACGACCTTTACGAGGTCCATATGGTCAAATGCTAGAAGCAGAGATGAAAAAGCCCTCGAAAACTCATTACGATGAAATATTCGAGGATTTGAAAAGCTCTGAGAGGTAAGTTGACAAATGGTGTGTTTGCTCGTGATATATTGTGTTAATAAATTTTGTCTTTCAGTTTGAACACATTGTCGCCCCCCAACCGAAACCGGATTATTGGTAACTTGTCATTTGACGAAGCAGCAAACCGGCAGCAGAAAAACTCTCGTGCACGCAAGAGTAGTGCACATCTTCCAGTTCCATCCCATACGAGGGCAGCGTCCACTCCTTCACAAATGGAAAACACCACGACCACTGCATCAATAGATCCCGCGAATTCGAAACACAAACGCTACCAAAGCAACTTAGATACAAGTAATTTTGACCGTACTGCCTCGACTGGTCGTCTAAAGGACTCGTCGAAAAAGCTTTCGGTTGATGCTAGAGATCGTTCACCGAAACGTGCTTCGTCAGAAGCCTTGGAGATCAAACACCATAATGCCAAGCGGAGCGCTTCAACAGCGAGCGATAAGCAGCCAAAGAGAAGTTTAGATGAGATGCGTCTGTCGAGTAGGACTCCTTCAGAACGGAGTATGGTTGAATCAACGAAATCATCGACAAGTCTTCTGCCCACACCAGAACTTTTGGCTGAATTGCTGAAGGGTTCAAGTGAACGACTCGTTGCTGAACAGCGCCAACAAATGTTCGCGGTAAGTAATGATTTTTTCTTGGTGGTGAATGGAATATACCTATATTTTTCAATATTGAAGTTGCATAATATTGCAGAAATGCGAATTGAATTAAAAATTTTTAGTGTATGTGAAGAATTATGCTTCGAAATTAGTTGACGCAGTTGGTTTTTTTTTATACCAGCTTGGCTCGAGAACTTTATTGTGCTCAAACACGTAATACAATTAGCATATTAAACCATTTTTTTGTGAGTAGGTCACCAATTGCAGCGTTGAGATATAAGAAAATTGGTGGCATAGTGTGTTGGTAAGACAATGCTGCAAATTCAGTATATAAATTCTTGAAAATAATTCAGATAACGGGCGTAAGTACTACTCCCAATTAATTATTGGTTGTAATGTGATAGCGCCATGTTAATTGGACAATTACTATAATGATGTGGAGCTGTATTTTGTGGGATGATTAAAATTGATTTAGCTAAGTGTTTTCGAAATAATGAGACACAAAGTCATTGGTGCTACTTTTTTTTGGACAATTACAATAATACAAAATACTACAAAATAGTACTCTCCAATACTGCTCTATATGTTCCAGATACGTCTCGATTGAGGACCAAATAAATCCATTTAAATTACTTAAGCTGCGTTAAATCTAACTTCTGGCGCTACGCTATAACGGAAGGATTTATTTCTTGTTGAATGACGAACTTTTAGTGCGCAACATACGTGGCACTAAGGCAGAGAGAATTAATGAGACCAGATCTCGAAACTAAACCTGAACTATTCGGAGTACTTTCCGCTTCTGGTGGAATTGTAATTAGACTATTCGATGCATAAATTACATTTTCATAGAAACTGTGAGAATTTCAAGAAGTTAGGATGCGCCAATGCAGTAGTTTGTTTTGGCGATAGGTGATGCAATTGAAGGGAGATTTATGTCTGGCGCTGCAATTCAGAGATCTAGACATATCGTTGTGCACGCAATTTAAATCTTCTGGGTTTACCATGTGAAATGATTGAATCCGTACAAGTGAATGGTGTGCTGGTCTAATATTTCGAGTAATGACGAATTAATGCTTCGAGGTTTGTAAGACAAATGTTGGAGAGAATTCTTTGTTTGGTTTCTTCAAGACTCCGTTTTTATTGCCGCTTTAGATTATATGTGTACAGTATCCTGAAAATGTAGAACAGAGCTAGAGTTCATCTAGAAGCTTTATACAACTTGCTTGAAAGTGAATGTGTCTATATATATTTACATTCATTCGAGTAGGCGATAAAGACCAGTAATTCGAGTAGGCAATAAAGACCATTACTCAATCAAAATGCACGGTCCGTGTGCATCAAAGCTCCTCAACATATGTTACTTTCGTACTTATAAGGGAAAGCACTTCAGTATACACTACTGTGGTCAGATAATATTGCCTATTTCTTGTCGTGAAGACTTGTGTCCAGAGAAAAGTTTAGAAAAAACTCTGGTTGGCGTCATTATCTGTTTGTATGGAATGATCGTAAATTTTCCTTAATTTTGACCAAATCCGCAGATTTTCTTATATTCTCAGGTTAGGTATTGTAATAAGCCAAAGACTGTAGCACTGGATCCATTTTCAAGCGATCTGTCCTAGCTTTTTTAATTGCAAGGCTATTCGCCGATCTTGTGGCTGTCTGAGTTATTTCTCCAACATTTCTTGTAACATAACATATTGCCATTTGAGATTTTTGTTAAGTATCTTAAATATTAATTTTCCTTGTTCAAGACACATTATTTGCTGTATGCTTAGTAGTCCTGTTTCACTATAGACATGTGAGCTTGGAGTCAGAGTTGGTATTTTGAATATAGACTTGATAGCCTTAGTGATTAGTCTTCCGATCAGATCAATGCTTTGTTTCAATGTTTGCTTCCACAAAACTGCTCCATAAGAGACGTTTGACAAAATAAACGCATTGTAGATGTTAAGTTTGATGTTAAGCGATAAAAAATCATATTTTTTTCAGGACTACTATCATAGGTGCAACCTTATGTCTGATGCTATTGATATGCTATAGACAAGACATTTTCTCATCTAGAATTAAACCTAAGTATCTAATTGAGTTTACATTTTCGAATTGTATTCCATTCACTTGTATGGACAGATTAATTTGCTGCTTGTTTTTTTGTTGGAATAATAAATATTTAGTTTTTAGATGTTTATAATCAGTTTGCTTGTTCGTCATCATTTATACTTTGCTGGAGATTTAATTCATCTTTACCGCAATACAGCAGTAGTGTGTCATCAGCAAATTAAACTATTATTCCCGACAGATGAATGTCATGTACGCTGTTAATGTATAGTAATGACAGTAGTGGTCCAAGAATTGATCCTTGGGGAATGCCGATGGTTATAGTGGATTCTTGACTTTTATGCATGTTTTTGGCTGTAATAATACGCCAGTTGAAGAGATAGTTCTTTAATAGCCGCTTGAAGTTGTGGTGGATTCCGTATATTTCAAGCCTCTGAAGTAGGATGTCATGGTTAATGGTGTCAAAGGCCTTTTTCAGGTCCACGAAGATTGCTATTAAATATTCGCCCTTATCCAATCCATTGTTGATGAAATGTACCGCATATAATGTTGCTGCTAGTGTACTACTGTTTTCTTGAAAGCCATATTGAACTGGCGTCAAAATTGAGTTAGTCTTAATCAATTGCAGCAATTGCTTTTGAATGGCTCTTTCAAAAATTTAATTTAGGACATTTGTGACAGCTATTGTGCGATAATATGATGAATCTGCTTGATCGCTACTTTTGAAGGTTGGAGAGAATAAGCCAGCTGCTAGGTGCTGATTTATTAATGTAGTTAGATGCTCCAATATATGATTTTTTTTAGCAATTTAATATCTTCCGATGTTATACTATCCAGAACAGAAGAAACATTTGATTTAAGGTTGTCGATTATTTAAATCACTAGATGTTTCAAATTGAACGTAGGAGCGGAATATCTGTATAACTAGTATCTGTAAAATATCAAACATAATTTGCTTGTTTAATATATCATCTACTTTCATGTTAAGGATGTTTCAGTAAAGGTTAGGTTTGAAAGTTACATGGACCCATATTAGCTTGTCCATTCAATCAAAACCTTCATTCAATTCATACAATTCATTTTCAAATTAAATAGATGTTGTTTTGTTCATTGAATGATTGGTTCTGTCCACGCAAAGGTTTATCCATATATTTTTAGAAATGAAAATTTATGGCACACGGACGACAATCATTTCCCCAAAGCCCAGTGGAGTTCAAATCACACACTCACAGTCAAATATATATCCGAATATCTCAAAAACATAAATTTAATAAACCAGCAAATTTAAGATACAAAACACATTATTTTATATGAAGATAATCCCAAACGGTATGCGTCTATGGTATATGCATACATTTATATGTACGTAACGGAACGTGTGAAAACCGCGCGATGAAAACAAAAACTAAAGAAGAAGGATTGAAATTTTTTGGCCCGGGCAACGTTTCAGACAATATAAGATTAGACACAAAATTATGTTGACGGCCGAAAACAAATGCAATACGACATGGCACAGTGCCGTGCGTTGTTGCTCTTCCTAACCAATTACAGCACAACAACGGAATTAAATAAATGACGTCAATCATTCGAGATTCTATTCGTTAAGGATGCGCTCATATGATCGTTGTCGTAAAACGTTAGAATTTATTCCACGAAAACGTGATTTTCCAATAGCTCTTCCTGCAGTGATATTCTATTTTAATTGATAGTGTAGGTAGATACATTCACAGATATTTATATGTATGTTCATGAAAATGAATGCAATCGAATTAAAGATAGATGTTGTTTCGTTTGAAATTGACGCGATCCAAACATACGCTTAATATCAGACAATTCATTTTATATGTGTTCCCATTTAGCGATCAGACGGTGAAAATATTTCGGGGGATTTGTTTGAAAGTCTTAATGAACGAATTGCAGGAAATCTTGATTGGCATTATGGAATGAGCTAATTATATTGTAAAGTATGTATTTAGTATTGGAAAATTTCAGTATTTGGACTATTGTTAGTGATCTTTGGACAAGATAGTTTCATGTGTGCCTCATTATTTTTGTCAGTTTCCATTTAAGGGAAAACACTATGTTGAAACCCTTTCAATTGCACCATGCAGAATATCTGAAGATGTTCCTGCTTGGCCACATGTATTACCTCCGAAGAGTTATACATATACCGAATTTCGGAAGGGGGTGTTATTGAAAAGAAGCAAACTCATTGTTTAAGATTACAAGCTGTTAACTGGGATAAAACTATGAAACAAATGAAAGATATTTTCGCTTTAAATTCAACGTATATTATTTTATGTGAAATTTTTGCAAACAGTGTTTTCCAATAAAAAAAAAGATAAATTGTATGTTCGGCACTTAACACGAGAGTAGCTTTTTAGGAAAAGCTTATATCTTTTTTTTTCCTACACTCTGCCAAATAGCCAATATTTTCGTACCTGATTTGATCTTGATTCATAAAGTGATGAAAAATTCCTCCTTCTTTTGCTTGAAGCTGCAGGCTCACAATAAAAAAGTGGGATTCAATACACCAAGTTTGAAAACCAACAGCGTATTATAACTATTTTTTGTTTGTAGTGTTTGCGTCTCATGGTTTCTGAATTATTAAATTTTGATTATATGACACGTTATACTGCATGTGCGCAAACTTTTCATTGAAAATGTGTTTCCCTCCCGCGGCAAATGCTCCTATGCAATTCTGTATATTCATTTTTCCTCCGTCCTTATTCGAAATTAACGGATGATTTGCGCAACAGTAGCAAAGAAGTTTCGAACTGCAATCATCGAACAGCCTTCTGCGTCACTGCATGGAACACCGGCTGTTATAGCCATTGTGTGGTCACTCGGATCCCCTGCTGCTACGTAAACTTGTTCGCAGCTTCAGAACCTTACGATAACAGCGAATCGACTACAGCACAGCCTATCAGGTGTTCAAGCTCAGCGGTTGAGCTCGTCACTGCCTGAGATTCAACTAATGCCAACTGGCTAATCTCCGCAATCTGCTCCCTCTTTAGCTCTGAAAATATCTATACCAACCAAAACTCTAAAAACTGTAAACTTTCTTTATATTACTAAACGTGCGTGGCTTGATGTCGAAGTTCCAACCTTTATCTTTTAATTCTTTCCTTGAACCTGATGGCATTGCCTGGCCTGGCTTCTCTTACCCTATCATATAACCGTTTTATACATGCATCTAAGCGTTTTGTACCCACACGAATCAGCTTAACTTTATGAAGCTGCATGAAGCTCTCGATTTTTGGTCATTATCATTTGTGGATGAGTGAATGTTTATCTAATTTTCATAGCTTACGATGTTCTGTCAATCCCCAATTATCATCCTATTCTTCTGGACAAGCTTCTTTGGCAAAAATTTTCTCCTCTAGAATGTATCCCATGATTCATTTTATCGTCTCTCCAGACTTATCCATCTCCAGATGGTTAAGTGTATTTGAAAAAACTTGTCTTAAATCGTCAGGAGCAAAAGCACGTAATTAGCCTTTGGCACTGTCAATCATAGATTTATGATGAATAAAGTCAGATAGATTAAATGTTTTGGCTCTCTCCTTTATTGGTTTTCGTCCTATCTCAGTAATCGTGTGTGTAAAGCTATTTTTAACAAACTTTTCACTCCTATCCTTCATCCCTCATCATTCTTCTGGTGTTCCACAAGGTTCAATCCTTGGTCCATTACTCTTCTTGATTTTTATCAATGACCTCCCTCCTGTTTTCAATTTCTCTTGTTTACTGAATGCTGACGATTTAAAACTGTACCGAGCTATCAGATCAGTAAAGAACTGTTAACTACTTGAAAATGATATGTGTGTTGTTCTGAATTGGTGTAAGTGCATATCATTGTCCTTGAATGTCAGTAAATGTACACAAAGGGGTTTCTCTTAAATCTTCTTCTATATCATTCTCCTATTCATTTTCCAACAACTATTTGTCGTCCAGTAATCAATTCAGAGACTAGGGGATGTGAATTTCGATCTTAAGTTAAAATGTAATTTTCATATTGTGAAAGCTCGCTAAAGCAGTCGCTAAAGCCTCCTGAATCTCTAGATCAATCCTTTGTTCTGCCTATAAGTTTGTTAAGATAGGTACATGCGTTCGTATTTTTCTAATGTTAGTTCATTGTGTCCTCGAATATCCTTGCGAAGTGTCCAATGCCTTTCTGAGGCTATCGAGTGTTTTATATTAATATTGCTTACTCCTCATATCGTCGCTGTGAAATCAAACCGGCATATCTGCAAAAATTGAGCTTTTGAGTTTTTGGTATCAAAAAATTCCTTATTTTCCCCTCTATTTTTATGTCGCACCGGCATATCGTAAAGTTGAATAAAAACCCGTCTAATGGTGTTTTGCCGCTTTGCATTCACGTGGAAATAGCCCACATGCGAAAACTTTAAAGCGCTCTAGTGAAGAATGTGTATTTTGCAGATATGCCGGTTTGATTTCACAGCGACGATATGTTACTTGCCTTTCTTTTCTACGAATCACTTGATAAGAGTCACGTCGACTGTTTCGTGACGATTGATTCCTGTTTTAATCCCAGCGAGGAAAAATATGCGGGATTTTTCCGTTCGTGCGTGCAAATATATATTTCTCCTCACCCTTGGTCAGAATCTATAGGCGTTATAATCAATTTGGCTTTGATCGTCTGCCGCAATCGTTCTTTGCATTTAAAAGACGTTTGAAATAATTTATATCTGATGTAAGCGTTTGGGCGATAGATTTTTGAATCGCGGTTTTTTTTATCTTTATGTAATATATCAATTTTTGTTATTTTTTTTTCATTTCATTGCCATAATTGGAATTTATTTTTTTAAATAAATTAATACATACAAAAGGAGACGTAACATTTGACTATTCTTCTCCTATGGCATGTTTTTACCTGAAATTTGTTCCCTTTACCTTTTTGTTTTCGGCGAAATTTCTCCCACCAAAGTATTAAGTTTTAACCTAAAAAGTTAAATTTATAAATTGTGACAGCTTGGTGCGAAAATCTAGAAGCTAAAACAATTCAACTAACGAAAAACGCAGAGCAGTTGAAGAAAACATGAGCTCACAGAGAAAAAGTAGACGCCTACTTATAAGAATCAGAGGCTTCAAACAATATTAGATCTTACATTTTTTTCATTTTCGTGGCGATTATTATATGATCTTTATTTAATGCAGCACATCTTGTTATAGCTGAATAATTTGCAACAGCAAAAGCTGTGACTTTCAGATTTAATTCAACATAGGAGGCGAAGGCTCGACTCGGGCTGTAGTGCCCCGATGATGATGATGATACCCACGTTGGGCGCATGTTTCAACTTTGCTTCATACTGAATTAACGCACTGAATTTTGCATCAGCAATCGCAAAACTAATCTATTATTTTATTGGCCGTGTTTAATACTTTGTTTAAACAAATCTAGAAGCATTCGAAACAAGACAGAATCGCCCAAACCCAACCACCGATCCAATTTTCCTGTAAGTAAATTCCTTGTTAGGAATATTGCCCTCGAAAAATTTTCCTAATCGGTTTCGAAATCACCGTCTACTTAAGAGCTGTCATCAAACGAAATTATATTATACTCATGCAACAGGTTTTTGTGCCTATGCTTCAGTAGGAAGTCTGTTTTCTGACCATGCGCCGAATTTCGAAATATTATTCAGCAATCTATCGCAATTGTGAGTTGTTTGGAAAAATGGGGATTGTGTCCACGTTTTCGATAATTTCCATGTCGATTGCTTCGCTATAATGTGATGGTGCAATGCAAGAGTAGAGTGAAAACATTAAACAGATTTTCCTCGGCACGTTTTCTAAATTTATTTTGGAATCTGAAGGGCAACAGAGTTTACATGTAGATTGTCAGTTAGTTTAATGTACAAGATGCTTGCAGTTAGCTGATGGCCGGCTGGATACTGTGAGGACTTTCGGTGTTGGATGTGTGCCGGAACGTTGAAGTGAGTCTAGCAATCGAACAGCATTTGGCGGCCTTGTGGGTTTCATCGTGGATGTAGAGTTCATAGAACAAGTTGTTCCACTACTCTTGCGAAATCTAATCTTGCTCAAAACAATATTGCCCATGCGCATCCATGTTGCCATGCCATAGCATATCCTAATAAATTTAATATTAAGTCTTGCTTTTAATTCAATTCCCACTATTTATTTGAAATACAGATATGATTCATGAAAGGCTCATTTTCCCCTGTATGCAAGCAATAAAACAAATCCTGAGTTGATAAGCTCCTTTGGCGCAAAATCAATCCTTGATTGGATTCTTGGACTGGCAATACTACCCGTGCGATTTACTTCCCGCGTTTCCACTGTAGAGTACTCAACGATTTGGAAATTGGGAAAATCGTTCGTTATCGGTAAGCGAATTTCCCGAGCCGATCATGTGTATAAAACGCAATTAAACTTATTCATAGCACGCTGAACCGACACTCGAATTATCCCCGCATATATGACCGTATAAATGTATGTACGTGCAAATGCTACATACGTGCTCACATATGTATGTACAAAATCATGTCCGTACATCATATGAAAAATAACACATTGTGTAGTAGGTGCTTTCTTCCCGGAGAAAATTTTCTCCAGAAAACATAAGTTTTGCTTTGACTGCGATACTACGACGTGTTTTTTTTCAATAAGATCCTCCGCGAAAATTCGCAGTGTTTTTCCTTGTGTTTCCGCGAAAATAATTGTTGTGGTATCGAAAATGTTATGTGTTCTAGTGGGAAAATACAATTTCTGAAGGTTTCCTGTCAGTGAGCTGTTTTCTTCGAGCATACTAATTTGCGGGACTTTTTTGTTGCGGAAAATGTTGCGGCAATAAAGGTGTATAATGGCGGTGTAAAAAGGCAAATGTTATTTTTTCGAAATATTAGTGTGTTTGGAGGTTGATGCTGTTGAGCTTCCGGCAGAATGAAAAGTGCTGCAGTGTGATAGATAGCAAAAATAATCCTCTAGTGCTCCGACAATGGAAATCTGAATGTTAATGGGTTGGCTACAAAAACATGGCGACAAGTTGGCGTTATAAACAATATTGGTGAATTATGTTAATTTCATTCGATTAAGATTTAGTGTATTGAAATTGGGTACTAGCACATGCAGGTAGAAACTATGAATTGAATCGAAACAATGGAAATACATTAGGGTAACAGCTTCAACGTAACCTGCAAATGTTTCCTTCAGTATATCCGATTGGTACTTAGCTCCTTATTTAGTGACGCAACTAATCGAGCGAAATCTGTTATATTTTTTGTTCACTTCTTCTTTCATCGTTGCCTGATCGACAGGAGTTCACTTCAATAATTTGCTCGATTGGCAAAGTTGATCAGAACAAGCCAAATGTGAATTTTTTTTGGATGTGATTCCAAAAATATCACAAGTGCGCGGCGGCACTACAGCTTTCGTAGCGTAATCAAAAAATCATATGGGAAAATCGAGCAAAGAACCAAGAACCCAAAAGCTAGCTGGCATTCTACTCATTTTGTTTGCATGGCTTTGTGTATTCCCTGTTTCGGAATTGATTTGGAGACGAAAGAAAGTGAGGCGGCGCGTGCAAGATGTTTGGTATCTGTCGATAAATTTAAGATTTTTCTTGTTTATAGCTAACAGTAAAATCCGTGTTGATGAATCCATTTTCTTAAATGCATTTTCTTTGAACATACTTGCACTGCTTGTTAGAACAGATTAGCTTTTTATTTGTCTGCTGCAATTGTTATGAAATCATAATCATTATCCTGTTATGCAGGAGTGCAGCTGAAACGGTAAGACAATCCATTGTTTAAATTACGAAACGAATTATTGTATATCGTAAATATATAAACCATAGCACAAATATGTCTGTGCATACGTTGTTGACTCGAACATACGATGCTGTTATAAACACAATTTAAAGCGACCTTCGTTAGTATAACGAATTGTAAACAACAAGGCTGCCGTAACTTAATCCTGTTATTTGCAGCTGTATCTACGCAGGATAGCTGAGAGTTGTTTAGTTGGATCTTGGCTTCAATCTGTCAAAACTATTTATAAAATTTGCTATCGTTTTGTAATGCAAACAGTGCAAGGTTAATTGATTACAATTAACGTTCGAAATTGTTTATATTTGTGCATAAGTACGCTATAAAGGACAATTTTTATAATGGCGACCATTGTAGATATGAGCTAGAAGAAAATGAGAGTGGAAAATTTTGTATGATGACAAATGACCGTTATTTTTCACTGTCATTCATATTGTGCTGTGCTGATTTCAACAGTTTAATCAGTTTAATCAATTTACCGTTTGTGCATTATCTGGTGCCCAAAATCACAGCCCAAAAAACACAGCTGAATAAAAAAACACAATCAGAATTTCAGTCAATGTCTCAGTTGCTTTCAAGTGTTGAAAGTTTTAAAACTAGAAGTTTCGTTGAGATAATAAGCGTTGTCAATTGTATATCTAGAATTTGCATCTAATTAGAATTTTTGCGTATTTTTCCTGGATGAAATTTCTTGCGATTTATAAAAGAATTATTGTATCTAACCTTGATGAAGTTGAAAATTGTCTTTTTATAAAAAGCTGCCCACAGAAGCAAATTTTTCATACAAGATATGAAACAGATTCTACAGCTTCATATATTTGTCAGATTCGCAGCCTGCTCTCGAGCTTAATTTTTTTTTCCTCCTTCCTTCCACTCTCTCCATCACTCTATCAGTGTGCACAGTCCATGTGCACCATCTTTACCCTCCAGAAAGTTTTTCATAGTGCTTCACAGACAACTAGTTTGTTGGAAATAAGATATAACCAAAATTCAACCAAATCATAAAATGATGTATTTTTTATCTTACAAATTTAAATTAGTGCCACTTGTTTACATTTAGTGAGATAATGATATGTGAATGGAAAAAAGTCAATAGAAGCTTACAAGGGTTTGATTCGTGAACTATTCAAAAGCTTTTTCTTCACGTCTTAACTTACCTACTATACAAAATATCTTGTGCTGGGAATCTTTGGACTGAAAATATTCGTACTAACACAAATCAGAGCTGAAGAGTGCTGTGTCTATACCCAGTCGTAAAAGATGTATAGTATTGACATTAACTGAAGAATTCAGCAGTGCTATTTGTTTATCCTTTTTACTCAATTCAAGTTTCTGCTGTAAATATCCACTGGTTGTCAAGTAAACTTAACACTTCCTGGAAAATTTTATGTCCTCATTTAAAGTGAAAACGACTTTACATTAGCTTCTTTGTTGGTGATTTATATATACGTAATTTAATTAACTGCTTCGACTGAGAGTTTGTCATTGCTCAGTTTAGCTGCAATCCAAGCTTTTCTCTTTCACGTCTACCTTCACCTTTTAAAAATATTTTAATTAAATATCGATGACTATTCACCCGGCCTTTGCTCAGAATTGCCAGATTAGAGATTCACCATAATTAAATTGATTATTTTTGGCTGTGGTGGAATCGCCCTCTTCTGATTCCTTGTGATGTAAAAGCTTTAGAATGGTTGAATTGTTACTTGAAAAATTCAAACCAATAATCCACATGTTTCGGGAATATCAGGAAGTATGGAATAAGGAATTATTATAGGACCACTACAGCATCATATTTTTGCAAACGATTATAAACAATGAATATTTAATATTGATTATCCTGAACATAATTGCATTAACTCTAATGTGTAGTCAATGGTTTCATAGTTTCTATGCTGCTACGCTGTACAAACTTTCAATCGTTCGATATTTTTTTGTACATGATAGTAAAACTGATATATATTTTCCAATTCAAACATTTCTCTAGATAACGAATAAATGGTTCTCATTGACCAGTCCACTGTATACGAAACGTCTTAAGAAAATGTCAAACGCAACTCCAACACCCCCACCGCCGCCACCGCCGACAATATCATCAACCCCTTGCCCGAACACCACCAACAATTCGAATAACAGCAACAACAATAATATCAGTAACAATAACGTTAAGCTAAGTAGTAGCAACAACAATCGACAAAAGTTGCGGCTAAGTCTCTTCGATTTACAACATTCGAATCTGAACAGTTCCTGCGATAATCCTTCGTCACAGGATGAAATGTCTGCTAACGATGGATCGACGATAGATTCTGTTGCTGTTGCGACACATCGATCGAGTCAATTGCAAAAGATGCCATCCAGCACGTATTCGGATTCGGAAGATGATGCGGAACGCAAGGCTCAGATTGAGTTGAACAATCGGTGGAATATTAACGAGGAGGGTGGTGTAAGTAAAGATATTTTTGTACTCGTTTCGCCTCTGGAACTGTTTCTCGGAATGCAGTGCAAAAGTTTTTCAAACATTTGGTCGTAGAATCCTGTTTTGTCCCATTTGGGCCTAAGAAAATCCTTGATTAGTTTCCTGCATGATCAATAGAACAAAACAAAAAGTATGTAATGCTTGTACACATATATTCAACACGTGCATGAAGTCCCAAACCTATCATAATGTTTGGCATGAATTGTGTGCAGATCATTTCTATGAATGAGAGCTATTTGAAGAAGGACTATATACTTTACTCGCAAAATGAACTAAATAATGAACTGTCTATATTAAATATTTTAAGCACACCTTATTTTATTTATGTGACTGAGATTTTATCAAATGATCAGAAACGACACGTTTTTCAATAAGAACACAGAAATAATTGTATAAGTAGTGTTAAGAAACAACTGTGATCACCTGCCACCACATAAGAATTTTTAGCCTAATCTGTACCCCCCGCATGATATTTGGTGCCCGCTATTCTCCATTGTCGTGGGTGGTTTTGAGGGACACAAGCCCTAGTTGGTCACACATCAGAGAACAAGGACTAACATAATGTGGAAATTAAACACCAAGCAGAAAGCGATCAGGAGCTCATATGATCGTGGTTCTACTGCACCTAATTTTTAGGGACTTAGCAAACCATCATTCTTCATCAGAAAAAAAAACATTAGGAAACGGAAAATACTAAATGCACAAGAAAATGATAATATTAAACTAAATATCAATAAATAATAAATATAATAAATAAATATAATTTTCAGATAAAAACTATGCATAAATTGTATATTTAATTATAATTTTTTAATAGAAAAAAGTTGGTAAATGCAATAAATAATCTTCGTTATTAAGCAAAATGTAATAAAAGCTAATATGTGAACAATGCTTAAAAAAATTAATAAATCTCACCCGATCCGAACGCTGGTCGACCGCTGCATGAAAAGATGACTGAAAGCTTAATTTTGAACAAAGAAATTAAACACCAAAGAAAATAGTTGTGCTGTATGTGTATGTGTGTTTGATAACTAGAATCGATTTCTCCGCATACACGTACATTTATTGTTTAATGGCTGGTTGCGCTTCACACCGGATGAAAAGCTGTCCTCGATTAACGACTCTCGTCCCTCACAATCAACTAGGAGGAGATGAGATTTAATCACATATCACGGCCCAGCTGCCCACGACTCACATTAAATAAATCCTTTCTGTTGTTTCATCCCAGATTAATTTCAGTGTGTTTCGTGAAAAAAATATCGGAGATAATCGCGAAAGATAGGCGCGTAGTTAAACTTGGATTTAACTGTATGTCAGAAACTGGTACAATATATTTTTCCCTGACTTTGATACTGTAGATATCTTTCTCGAGCAACTGTTGTTCCATTCTAATTAATGCGCGACCGTAACACCACTTTCTCGTGTTCCAAGAAGGAGCGGAATACAATCTTTTTCCTAAAAAAACCCAAAATTATTATCTGTTCATTTCTAATTTATGCGAAATCGATGGAGACCGAATTCCTTGCAGCAAATTGTCACAAAAGCAAAGTCAAAATCGACTCTACTTTGAGAGACCAGGATTCTTCTTGGATAGCACATAACTCTCTGCCTAAATCTAATTGCACTCCTGATTGACTGTACTCAGAGCACGGCCGGACATCATTTCCTCCAACCACGAAAAAAATTATCACTAAGCTTTTAAAAAAAACCTCAACTCTCTGGGGGTTCCGTTGCGGTCATCCGACGATCGGTTGCTTCATCCTCTTACCTCGTCCGAAAAACAGCCGTTGCTTCACAGGCAACGACTAAGCCTGCCGTCAACTTTCATACACTCCGTAAACCAGCTGCTTCCAGCCTATAAATCGGCTTTCTACTTGCATGCAAGCCAAGCTTCAACTCGCATGGAAGGCCTTACAACTCATCACCACATACGGCCGGTTTGGGTGTTGAACAGCTAGTTTCATCAGTGTGTATGATGGCGACGGCGCTGTTCCGCAACAGTAGCTAGAAATATTCTACCACGTGTGAGTTGCTGAACCCAAAGGTTTCATCTAATACTATTATAATTGATATTTTAAACTTAACGATGTCCACACGCACTTATTTTTCTCCTCCTTTTTTCACTCCTTGTCCTAACAGCATTCCATCCACATTATTGTCCTGGCAGCTTTATTTTTCTTTCTTGTCACCTATTTGGTCGTACCTCTTTTAACTATCCGTTGGTGTTTTCTGTTGCATCTAGATATACACCATCTTTACAATTATACACAAGAAAAGCTACCGAACCGCGGTGCGTAATTAAGTTTTAGAATCGATAATATGTGACGTTGCAGCTTCCATGTCCCCCTACTTCAACTAAGCAATGTACAACAAAAGTATGTATAGTGCCTAGAATTACCCGACGAGGGGAAAGACAAAGACGAAGATATTCGAGGCCGAATATCGATCCAGGAGGGCCGACTGTAGGAGAATTGGATCGGTCGATCTTTGTCAGTGTGTGCTGGGTGGGTGTTTGTGTGAGCGCCGAGAGGGAGTGTGACGGCCTGCGGGAGAGAGGGAGTGGATGGAGGAGAGACCGAGGCTTAGCAACCAAGTGTCGAGGGAAGAGCGAATATGCGAACAACGACGTTACTCGAAGGAAGACGTTCAAGAGACTATGAGACGACGAAAGTACATATAATTTACTGTTGTAGTTTGATTTGTGTTAAATAAAGATTGTTTGAAATTAAATTCACTGACTCATGAGACCTTCTCTAGACCACATCCAGGAATAACGAAAACAAAGAATTCCTATATTTATAAATTGTGACAGCTTGGCGCGAAAATCTAGAAGCTAAATCAATTCAACTAACGAAAAACGCAAATCAGTTGAAGAAAACATGAGCTCACAGAGAAAAAGTAGACGCCTACTTATAAGAATCAGAGGCTTCAAACAATATTAGATCTTACATTTTTTTCATTTTCGCGGCGATTATTATATGATCTTTATTTAATGCAGCACATCTTGTTATAGCTGAATAATTTGCAACAGCAAAAGCTGTGACTTTCAGATTTAACATGGACTATACCCACGTTGGGCGCATGTTTCAACTTTGCTTCATACTGAATTAACGCACTGAATTTTGCATCAGCAATCGCAAAACTAATCTATTATTTTATTGGCCGTGTTTAATACTTTGTTTAAACAAATCTAGAAGCATTCGAAACAAGACGGAATCACCCAAACCCAACCACCGATCCAATTTTCCCGTAAGTAAATTCCTTGTTAGGAATATTGCCCTCGAAAAATTTTCCTAATCGGTTTCGAAATCAGCGTCTACTTAAGAGCTGTCATCAAACGAAATTATATTATATTCATGCAACAGGTTTTTGTATCTATGCTTCAATAGGAAGTCTGTTTTCTGACCATGCGCCGAATTTCGAAATATTATTCAGCAATATATCAATGTACAACAAAAGTATGTACAGTGCCTACGACTACGAACTCTTAGCGGCTTATCAGAGCATTCATTTTTTCCCGATACTTTTTGGAAGTCCACAGGTTTGCATTATACACCGACCATAATCCACTGAACACAAAGCCAGAAAAGACCACAACTCGTCACACTCTCTTTTGGAAGAAATGATTCTTCCCAGTATTCTCGACTTTGCCGCAACAGGCTAGCCCAAAAAATCGAAAACAGAGTTTTATGAGACAACCAATCTTTGGTACCAAAGTCGAAATTTTTGTGAAATATCTGGCCCAACTACACGACTCTATGTACCTCTCACCTTCAGGAAAGTGGTGTTTCGCTTAGAACGCAACATAGTTCACCGTGCTTGCTTGCTTCACGCAATCACATATCAACCAAATTCTCCTGGCCTTCGATGAACAATGAAATTGCCACTTGGGCCCGAAAATGTCTAACTTGTCAAAAATGAACGTCTCAAAGTCATTCACATTGACATATGCAGTTGGTCCCTTAACACACTTGCAGTCATGAACATACTGTCTTATCATCATCGACCGTTTAAATTGTTGAAATCAATTCCTTTAGTTAGTATTATTGCCAATGACTGTGCTTCTGCTCTACTGAGCACCCTAATTGCTAGATTCGGAGTTCGCCAATGCATTGTCACCGACCAGGGTAGAGAATTTGAAGCTGCATTCCACGCTCAGCTTCGTCCACTCAGCCAAATTGGCTATCATGGTGCACCACAATGCATCCTGGACTAGTACTCTGCTCCTCTTTCTTTTTTGATTAAGATCTCTAATCAGAGATGAATTCACAGCGTTACTCGCACAACCTTTGAACGGGAAAAACCTGTGTCTCCCTGGCAATTTTCTTCAAGAAAATCACAGGAAGATTAGCTAAACTGACTTTGCTCTCGAATTTTAGGCAACACTGACAAAACTCTGGCCAGCTGACGAAAACACCACACAGCACCGAAAATATTCATCTTCAGGCAACTCGACTCTTGGTCTCACGTCTTCGTCAGAGTCAATTCTGCTCGTCCACCACTTTTTCCATCGTACGACGGTCCTTTCTAAGTCGTAGCCAGACAAACCAAGTATTACACTCTCGATATTAGAAACAAATCCGTTAAAGTCATCCCATACGGAATATGTCGATGATCCTCTCGAGAAGTAGCAACCTATACCCAAAACACGAAACATACCAATGCTGTCTTCAATTCCAAAGAGAAGTCCAGCGAGGAAGGTAACCTTTTCGTCATACATCTCTTTGGCAGGTGCCCCTCGAAACTATTATAGACGGGATTATCTAAGAATCTTCCTCTCTGTCTAACTTCTCCCGTGAAGTCAGTTTGGTTTAAATACAAATTACCAGAGATTTCGATGTGTGGCTGTTTTATCCGTCACTTTTTGTCGGAACTATTATCCAATGAATATGTTTCATCACCTGTAAAAAATTATCAATGAAAATCGTCGGCAATAAGGCGAGCATGTTTTTTTAAATTAGTCTGCATTAGATAAATATTCAAGTAGATGATAATAGTGTAAATTTCAAAGCAAAGTTGCTTGCACTATTATAAATAAAGACATATGAGCTTAATGTAGGTATGTATCCTTAACTTTTGATGAGATTTGTTATTCGTTCTGCTATATTTTTTCATCCAATGCTGCTATTGGGACACTTTCCAGCAATATTTGCGATAAAAAGAGATTGTCCAATTGGTTATGTTCAAATTCAAACCAAATCTGTGAGGACACTTGTTTCTCCGATTACATACATATGTACCTACAAAGGTTCAAAACAACTTTGCATAATAAACAGTAACATACGTTATGCAAGCACCTACCTCTAAATCTTTCCCATCACAAATTATGGATGATTCATCGCTATGACGACATTGACTCCACACACACACACATTAAATACTCATTGCATAATTGACCATTAGTCTATAATTTAGCATCCTAGCCGTAAATGGTCATCGAAATATTATTTCTGCAACAAAATTTGCCAGAATTGCGTACGACCACTCTTACTCTTGCGTCATCAACACTATTTAACCGTTTGATTCACGGCCAGTATGCGAGAGGAAAAATCAAAACATATTTTTACCTTCACCGCTGCAAATGACCTGCTCAGATTTTTCAAAGCTAAGAAATAGCAGGAAAAATCAAAATGATTTTCTGTTTACATTGTCAAGAGCAAAAATTACGAAGCAGCAGCAGAAACAGTAGCGCCAATGGTTTGTGTTCGATTTCATCACTGTCGAATTCAGCTGGCTAAAAAATAATCTGCTAAGCCGATGCCATATTTTTCTGCGCTGATGGCGAAGGCTGGAAACCATACCGTCATAGCAGATTTCCTTTTATTTACCGAATTTATCTTGATTTTATTGGTTTAATATGGTTATGTTTTCCGGATCGAATCCTCAAGTCCGCCAAACGCA
Source organism: Nemotelus nigrinus (assembly GCA_947369275.1). Classification (NCBI taxonomy): domain Eukaryota; kingdom Metazoa; phylum Arthropoda; class Insecta; order Diptera; family Stratiomyidae; genus Nemotelus; species Nemotelus nigrinus. The sequence goes on from OX376372.1 coordinate 4,033,990, forward strand.
GATGGCCTTGTTTCGGTTCCCGTGCGAGTATTCTACACCAAAATTTCTGTCATCACCGTGAAATTTGAAAATAATTCGAAAACAGGTGATTCATGCGGCAAAGAGCCTCATATGGATAAATAACTTAATTCACTGGCAGGATCAGAAATTAATGTCCACAGTGGTATTAAACTATACTGCCGACGAGTAAGCACTTGACAATTTTTCAAAACACAACCTATAGAATGCATTTAAAAGCCATGTGCTTATTGTAAAATTGGTGAGTTCATGTACAGTCAGTTCAGTTAGGAAATACCACTCGCAATTTACTAAATTTCATATGGAATGAATACGCGAATAATTCGCAAATGTGGAAAATGCGTGAAAATTATTGCTAAGAATATTTGGATTTTCGTAGAAAACGAATGACAATTCTTTGAAAATATCTGGTTGTGGTTGCTGTTCGGGATCTTGCGGCAAGTGGGGCTTGACTCATTGTTTTATGAGTGGAAATAAATTTTAGATTTCATAACGTGTGTCAGAGTTGATGGTGTGTAAAGATGCAGGAGTATTTATGAACATAAATTATATTCTATTTGGAAATAAAGTGGAGAATTTCGTACTCGATGAGTCAGCTAGGAAGAGATAAAGATGAAACAGATAAGCATGATATTCGAATTAAGTGAAGCTGCGATACGGGTTTCTCCTGTCTTCGACTAATAAATGCTCGAATTTAACAAATTTCAAATGCATTCTAAATACTTATGAATGTAATTTCAGATGACACATTCATTCATTCCATGCATTTTAAGTTTTGGTGCCTGGTGTTTCTATTGAAATTCGCTGTTCCGCTGACATTGACTGAAGATTTTGCAATGTCCATGTATTAATTCATTCAATTATGCATCGCGTTATCTATTTTCTAAGGGACAAACTCATCTAATTTTCATATTGTCATACGTTTCTGCCTATTTTAAATCACTATCCTCTGACCTTAATTTTGATTTATTATCGAAAATCTGACTTGATTTTAGCATGGTGCATAAAAGAACTGCAAATATTCTCTACTACAGGGAAGGAAGAGCTTTTTAATGGATAGATTGGGATTGATGAGCTCAACGATGAGGTTTTTAAAATCAAGACACATGGCATTCCATATATTAACAACATTATTCCATGACTGTTAGCAGAAACATTTGTGATCTCTCTTCGGATAACTTTCCTGTTATTATGACGCTGTATATGACCTCACATTGTTAGTCGCAATAGGATACTATAAGAAACTACACCGAATAGAAAATATTCAAGCGCCAGTTTAACCATTCAGTTCCCTTGAATGGATAGGTATTGAATCAATTCTGCAATTGATCTACTGATTGAAATTGTCTTCGAAGTTATTGGAAGCGCAAAACCAAAAGCTGAAGCTCACACTCCGTCAGGCGAAATAGCTTAGCCTTCATTGATTCGGACTCTAATCCAAAAAAAATAGGCACGTGGAGAATGAAATTTTTGTAGATGAAATTTATCAAACCTTCTAGAGAAGTCAAAGTTGTACTGGTCGAGTATAGCGATTTGAAGTTCAATCCGGTTTAAAAGTATTGTCTGTTTGCTGTTTGAATCCGTAAAAAGAACAGCTAATCACCCATAAAGTAAACCCCAGTGAGAACTGCTAATGGATGCTGCGACAGAATAGACGCATAAAATAACTACTACCTTGCACGCAGTTGAACAAAGTTTTCACACTTTTGAGCATAATCGCTCATAATGTACGATCTGAGTTCGATATCCATGATACTCAGTCCATTAAAACTTCGCAGGATTAAGCTTTAAACATATTCAATGAAAACGTTTTAAAAACACTCCAGCCACTGATGTCATGAAGCAGGTGTCCAATATCGAGAATACTTTATTTTCTCAACTCTCCAAATTCTATCTTAAGAATCGGATATTTCTTAGAACCATAATGATCTTTCAAACTTGAAACAACTCGTATCAAGTAAAATCGTATAGGCATATTGGCCTGCTAAAGTAAAGTAAAGCTGGTAGAGAGCTTCATTGCAATTTGTTTAATCATTGTGAATACGAGTGTGGAGTGATTAGTTCCACGACTCACTTTACCCCTGATTTAAATCAGGTACGTAATCAGAGCTAGGTGAATTCAAAGCTTGGTGCGCGGACCCTCGTCCAAACCTGGATTCGAACCAGGGACCCCACACGCAAGAAGCCAGTGCTCTACCCACTAGGCTACTCAAGCTTGCTGGTCGCTAAAAAAATTTCGAGAATTTTTTTATTTAAATTGACTGCGATACTTGTCAGCGAGAATCAGAACTAAAAGTCGACTTGTTTTAAACACCAACTTGGTTTTCGAAAACAACAAATTATTATATGTACAGTAGCTTAAAACGTAAAACTAGCATTCGACGATATGGAGTACTATTCAGGTGTGAATCAAACTTTCAGAAGCTTGTTTGGGCGTGTGGATAGAGCAACGGGTTTTATGGTGTGTGTTCCATGTCTTAACTGAGCTTGTCACTCACATTGGTTTTGAATGAAGTATCCACCAACTCCACTCAGCCAATAATTCAATACGGGGAGAGCTAAGAGGGGCATTCAAATATAAACGAGCCTTTTACTTTTGAGGACTTAGAAAGCATTCGAAGATAGGCGGAGCGTCGGGAAAGGTAGGGGGAGAATCCGTCTAGATAACTCAAGGGCAAGTCGGCCGCCCTACCGATTTATTTAGTTGTCATCAAAAAGAACGAAAGAGATGTTCATCCTTCAGTTGCGCAACGCATTATAATAAAGTTTTTTAACGAACGAAAGCGTTAAACCAGCCAAAATTTGGAACTATAATAATTTGGGGAGAATGCACTTTCGTGGCCACGAGTGAATGCCTAGTATGCCGAGTTCAAAGAAGGGCATAAAACAGTAGAAAATCAGAGTCACCAAAGACGTCGGCTCCAGCATTATGCCTGGCAATGTCGCAGCTGTTCGCAAGCTCATTGAAAGATATCGTCGCTCCACTGCAGCAGCAATCAGTAAGGAAATGAAACACAGTTGGAAGTGTACACACCATAATTCGAGACAACTTTGAATTACGAAAAATCTCGGTTAGGTGGGCTCCACGTCTGATTACCCAGGAGAACAAAAATGCAAGAGTTGAAGTTTGTCAAACGCTTCTTGCTCGTTTTCAAAATGAAGGGCAGGGTTTTTTTGCAACGCATTGTGACTTGCTTGAATCTTGGTTCCACCACTACACTCCCGAGTAAAAAAGGTCCTCTATGTAGTGTTAAAAAGAGAGGGAGCCAGGACCATCAAAAACCAAAACTCTCTTTTCAACCGGTTAGGTGATGTCAACGGTTTTTTTTTAGACACTCAAGGAGTTCTACTCGTTGATTTCCTACACGGTCGTCGCACAACAAACGCTGCTTACTACTATGAGCTTTTTGATCAGGTTCGAGCTGCATATCAATCAAAAAAGCGCCAACAACCCACCCGTGTCGTCCTGCTCTTGCACGACAAGCCCCAGCAACCGAAAAATTTGATGAAATGCTTGATCATCCTCCATACAGCCCTGATCTTCCATCTTGCGATTTCCATATGTTTGGGCCTCTCAAGGAAGCACTTAGAAAAGAGCGTTTTGCGAACGATCAACGGTTTGAACAGTTTCTGCGCAATTGGTTGTATGTTTTCTTCTTAAATGTAAAATATATTTTTTTTTGCAAAAGTCTCGTTTATATTTGAATGCCCATCGTAATTTCCTTTTTAACCAAGCAATTAACAAACCCTGACAATGCGGGCTCATCTCTAAAAATAAAGTTTATACTTTCAAAAACCTTTCATGGATATAATTTCATATTATCTACCCGACCAGACATTCCGACTGTTAAAAATTGAATGTGTGCTGAAGCAACACAAGGAACAGTACTATAATCTACGAGTTTAACAATAGGAAATATATAGGACATCGCCTTAAGGGCATCAATTTGTCTCCATTCTCAAGTAGCAGTCGGATTCAGCTTTTCAGCTCCGTCAGTATGACATGGATCCACTTAACTAACACGTTGTCTACGCCATCAGCTTTCGCAGCTTCACATAGCTCCACAAAGAACGCGTAGTCAAAGGCCTCTTCAATGTCCATAAATACCCTCATCGCATACTCACCAATGGATATCGCTCCATCAACTCTGAAAACCAGAGAATGAAGTGTCGACTTGCATGATATTCCTCGCTGTTATGCATGTTGCTCATCATTCAATGAGTTAGACAGGAGGATGGTGACGATCAGGACACATATAAGATGACCCATAAATGAACAGACGACAAAGAAAGGTTAGCAAGAACAAAGTTATTTATTATGTTATTAACATAAGGAACATGATTCAATTAAAAAAAGAGCAAAGAGAGAAAAAAGTCAACGCTGCCACAGAAATAACTAAAATTTCTATGTAGTGTTAATAAGAGGAGGAGCCAGGACCATCAAAAACCAAAACTCGCTTTTCAACCGGTTAAGTGAAATCGACCGTTTTTTTAAGACACTCAGGGAGTTCTACTCGTTGATTTCCTTCACGATCGTCGCACAATAAACGCTGCTTACTACTGTGAGCTTCTTGACCAGGTTCGAGCTGCATATCAGTCAAAAAGGCATCAACAACCCACCCGTGACGTTCTGCTCTTGCACGACAATATAAGACCCGCTTAAGCTGCAAATATTAAAGTAACCACATTAAGGAACAACAGAAGAAGGGAAATTGGTGTTAAGAAATGAAGAAATTTCAGTAAAAAAAACCCCTCATAAACAACAATAGAACTACTACATGGGATATAAATTGAAGATCAAGTTATACAATGGATGGAGTTGCAGATATACAAACAAGGATACATTCAACAGGTGAAAAGGAAACGAACTCGGTTCAGGAGGTCAAGTTAAGCGTATTCCAAACCACAACTAATATCTCGCCGCCGTCCGATAGATTCCACAAGGCTCAATTCTTGGCACGCTTTTGTTCTTATTTAATCGTTTGAGTGCCGACGAGCGCGATCGCGCTCGTGTGCGTACTATTCAAAATTGTCACGAGCGCGATAGCGCTCACAAAATCAGTTGCTGTTTAGCGCGCTACTGTATAAGTTGTAATAAATGACATCAAAAACAAAGATTTTTTTGGCATTTCTAAGTATATATGAGTAAACAACAATAGGTCCAACTAGTGATGAGTCTGCGTCCGTACGTTGACGTATGCGCCGAGGTAAACCACGCAAAGCATATGTTGCACCCAAACATAACTTTCCGAACAGCCAGAAAAGTGGCATGCTCCTTAAGCAACCTTTTGCTCAATTTTTGCTATGAGCTGTCCGTACGTAAAGTGGTGATGAGATACGACTTGACATACGTTCGCTTATGCGTTGTATGGGCACTTAAATTCACTCATGTTTGCGTACGTCAAAAAGTGCCTTTTTTGCTCTAAAACCGGTTGGTTTTGACAGACGATTACGGCCGCAGACTCATCTTTGGTTAGGGCTAATGGGACTAAAACGGTTAATATAAATTTTACTCTACCCTTGTGCTATGAATATATTTTTTTTACAATTGAGTTTTTCCACATGAACTGATACTTAACTCAATCAAATCCCTATAACCTGCAGCATGCTGGTTTTAAACACAAAAAATTATATACAGGTCATGGTGTATTCCCTCAAAGAAAATCCAAAAACATTCAAGCATTCATTAAATTTTGAAATTCTCTCAATTTTCACGAATGTTCTTGATCTGGGTGTCAGATTTGGGAGTAATGTCAGATTTAACTCTCATATCTTTGATATTGTCGATAGTGCCTCAAAACTAGTTGGTTTTGCTTTGCGATTTTCCGAGTCCTTCACCACAACTAAACGCTCTGTAATCTTCTATACATCGGTCCTTAGATCGATCCATGAGCTCGCACCCGTCATGTGGTCCCGAAAACACTCGAATACATCACTTCCATGATTAACGAGATGATACAATAATCTAAAGCTTTGTACTCTACTGTTTAGGCTAATTGTTATTAAAATAAAATAAAATTAACATTTCATTGGATTTATTCTGCATATTGAAATGAATCAAAATATTCATACCTAGTTCTGTCATAAACTCTGGCACAGTGATATTGGCGTTTGCTTTAAAAATGAACCAGAGTTTGATAAAATTAAATAAATTTTATTAAAACGCACTGCTAGGACTACAATAAACAAAGATTTATCGAATTTGGCCGCTTTTAACTCTTACACAACTTTTTAATTTATGGCAGTACGCACGGTTTTTAAAGGGAAATTAGCTACTGCTTGTTTTGAAGCACACTTAAGACTCTCTATGTTTGGATGTCGTCTTCTGCAGACCATGCTCTCTAGCTCTGCTCACAGTTTGTAGTCCAATCGATTCAAATCTGGGCTTCCAGAAGGCCATTCCGACGCCTAAGTTTGACTTTGTACTTAACATTATTTTATAAATTTAATAATTAAAATAAATAAATAGCAGTAAAATATGTAATTCATTAGTTCAAATTTTGAAGTATGCATTTTGCCAATATAGTACTGGATTTTAAAAAGGTCATGCTAGTGAAAATCTGCATGATCGTACATATGGCCCGTTTGGTCCTTGTAATTGGCAGCTTTTGCGATTTCTCGAAGATATGAAAAGCTACGATCTAACGTTTGGACATATGTAGCTGCCTGCGCTTAAAGAGGATTATAATTACCACATGTTAATCGAATTTATAAAATCTCAATTAATTTTCCATCGTCAGAAACGCATTGGCTGCTACGTCGCCGATGCATCGGGTTCGAAAATAAGGTCGACCGAAATTTTCTGCTTGCAAACGATTATATTAATGCACAATTCACTAGCATTTCTGACTAATTGCCAGTGGAATGCTTTTCGCTGACACGAGATGCATTTTCGTCTTATGACCTTGCTCCACATACTCTGACGTTTCATTTTATCCTCCTTTCAATGCGCATTATAGATGCGAATAGTTTTTGTAAATGATAAAATATCTAAATTCAAAATGAACCATTAATTGCATCCAATTAAAATAAATGATTCTGGATTAAATATGCTTTTAGTTTCCAATCTGTTTTGCTTATTATGAGATGAAAGCTCAGACGATTGGCCGATATTGGAATGTCATTTTCTTTCGAACCGCAGTGGTTTGTTTACGTGCGCTTGATGTGCATCGGAACTTTTCAGTATTCAATTTTAAGTATGGAAAAGTTGAACGCAAGCCAAAATGTCGTACGCCTGCTATTGCAAATTGTACTTTTAAATTCACTTTAACTGCTAGACGATAAATCATTGGTCGAAGCTGATATACATATGTACATGAAATACTATATCCTAACGTTTACTGAAAATACTGAAAATATTAGTCAGTTTTGTTGAATTTGTTTTATGTATTTGAAAACTATTGTCCATTAAACGGCCCACAGACACGGAGATCTAGTCGTCGACTGGATCTCAATTGATTTGCCACAGACACAGAGAATGTAATCGCAACTTGAATTGCAATCTCATTCGAACGTTGTTTTCGTGGAGGCAACACACGCTTTGGAATGGGTGTTTTCAGGTCATTTTCGTTGTAAGAAAACGGAGGACATAATGTACATTGTAAGCATTGTTAGCAAATGATGTTTTACGTAAAGTAATTTCGAACAGGTACATATACTCGGATATATAAGGTATTTGTACTTTCTGCTTCAGGCATCTGTAACCTAGTCATAGATCCCTCTAAATAATTTTTCATTGCCGGTCATCATAACCAGGCATTGATTGTTCGTATTAGGGGTGTCGGAACTGATTTTCGAAGAAAATTATAAATTTGTATGTATCATGAGCTGGCAGCAATTGTGCCTTAATAGGGTTTAAAATTATTATTCACGTAAAGTTATTTCGAACAGGTATGTACGGGTATCTAGGTATTCGTACTTTCTGGTTCAGCCACATGTAGCCCTCTAAATACTTTTTTATTGAATTTTAATTAATAAATCATAGGCAAGCAGCACTGAAAATGAACTAAATATCCGTTGCTGCCAACAAAAAGATATTATTGTTCCACATCTATTCTTTTCGTTCATAAATATTTCCTGAAATAGTAAAACATTAACGGGATCATGAGGTATGCTAACTGACTCTTGTTGAGCGTACTCATACACAATTCAGTCCGTTAAACCAATGATTTCAAATTATGTTACCATTACGTTACACTAAATTCAAATGAGATCTCCATTCTAGTCTCAAAATCACCACAGACACAGCAACGTGTTCGTCGACCATTAGCCCCGCCCACCAAATATCAAAAATTTTTGATATTTACTGCAACCGTTGCAGAGACTAAAAATGCAACCTGAGACTAGCCCACAGACAGAGATTTTCGTTGCAGATATCGCATATTGCAGATCTAGTTGTCGACGAGATCTCTCGTCTGTGGGCCGTTTTATTTTAGTTGCAGAATCTGAACAAAAATTGAAAATGAAATAAGAATTCAATTAGAAGAGAAAAATGAGAGTAACTTTTATGAATTTACTACAAGAAAATTAATTATTCGGAGTCTTATGGCAAAAATAGTTTAAAAAGATTTAAATAAATTTAAGCTTTAAAAAAAAAAAAACAAAGAACAGCATAACATAATTTATTGTAAGTTTAAAATTTCAGCTTTAACGGTTCGGTGTAAAGTTTGGCACGCACAAAATGATCCTTGAAAGGGGCCAGAAATAAGGAAATTATTAGATTACCATTATTTAATGCCATTAATCCTGGACATGTCAATAAAGACGTCTCCGTATGGTTCGTTTCCTTAGTATTTTACTGTATTCCTTGGAATAGTATGCATGTTTTTTTTCAGCTATCTTATACCAAAAACCAAAAGTATCCATGATTTTTACAAATTGATTTCTCTAATTTTTCATCTCCAATCATTTCAGGATACTCGAACGCACATCGTTCAAGAAATCTTCCAGAACGAGCAATCCTACGTAGAAGATCTTCAAACGGTTATTGTTGTAAGTTATTTATGAAGTATAAAAAATATACGATCAACAAATATACGATTTCTTCTTCATCTAGAAATACTTAAATGTTCTGAAAACACCGGAATATGCTGGAATGATTGACTCGAAAACAGTTGATGAAATATTCTTTATGGTTCCAGAGATTTTAAGTATACACGAACGATTTCTGAATGAGTTGCGTCGTCGACTGGAGGTGTGGGAGCCTCAGCAAATGGTCGGCGACGCATTCGTTGAAGCAGTAAGTTCAATACGTTCTTAAGTGACTTTTTAACCGGTGTAATGCGTGTATAAATATCTTCTAGTTTTCAAAAGTGGATGTCCTCGAAACTTATACCCTGTTTGTAAACAATTGCAATCGAGCCAAGGATGCAATTCGGACGACATGCCAGTCGAGGCCATCGTTCTCAAGGTTCTTGCAAAACACGTCGCGGGAACACAAAGGCAAGCTCACATTGGACAATTTGCTCATTAAACCTGTTCAAAAGTTTCCAAAGTAAGGCGGACTAAAACAATGCCACTCAAGAAAACTATATTCATCCCCATCATTTTTCAGCTACGAACTTTTATTTCGAAGACTGATAAAACATACCGATATCGATCATCCCGATCAAAAGCCTCTGCAAGATGCTTTGAAATTAGCTCATGACATACTGTTACACATCAATGCGAAGAAGAAAGAGGGTCAGGAGAATGGACAGCGTGAGGCAGCATTACGTGAGCTGGAAGGTGTCATTGAAGGTGTGAACGATTTGGTTACACCAGAACGGCAGTTTATTGTATTAGATGTAGTTTCGATGCCAAACGGGCAAGGAACAAGAAAGGAACGTGGATTCTTCTTGTTTAGTGATTTACTAGTCATAACGAGCATAAAGCGAAGAAGTGGAACTATAAGAAAACCAAATACGTAAGTGTGATTCATTTGATTCGAAATAAATATGGTAGTGAGAAGCTCTTCCGGAATTAGCGAAACTCGCTAGCTCCTTTAAATATCTTTCCTAAATTGCATCGAGAGGTCCATTTTTCGTCTTTGTTTTAAAGAACTATTTCTATCTTTTTATGGTACCAAATATTTTTCCAGAACTGTTTGTCCTGGGAGTGTTGCTTCCACATTAGATTCGAATAAGTATAAGTTCCTGATGAAAATACCACTTGACAATATTGAAATTGTTAAATGTAAGTATCTACAGCTGCTTTTAATACCATTTCAGTTTTGCTAGTAGAACCATAAACAACACCAAAAGTTGTCAAAAAAATATTAACTTTGCCGTTTCCGTTAATTCTAGCCAAAGATGAAAGTGTACGGAAAATAATGAATGAAATCGATCAACTAGTCGAGGACTGTAGTAAAATTCAACAAGTATCGAAAATCATATCGAGCTTACGATATCCACATCAACACTTAGAAGATTCATTGAAAGATCTTCATCGTGAAATGGATGGACAACTGAAAGAATTGAAATCACAGGATAATCAATTGAATATGCTCGAATTAACGTTTCAACTGCCGTATGTTATATAGCTTGAAATAGACTGCTATGAACAAACTTGGTTAAAAAGGATTTTTTCAATTTTTAGGAATGGAATACAAAATATTTCTGTAGCGTTCGGGAAGCCGGAATCACGATCGCAGTGGGAAGAAAATTTCACTGATGCTAAACAAAAGCTTGGTAAGATTTTGAAGGCTTCTAAGACTCTGTTTAATGATATCTTGCATTTCGACTGCCTAGTGTTGTTAGAAGTGCAATAGCGTAGCTAAGTATGCATGAAATTTTGATTTTGAAATTAAAGCAGATTGCTGAAACTGGTGCTTCGCATGTTCTGGGGAAGTACATTTTTGTTCCCATCATAAAAGCACTTCCGAAGGCGGAAATAAGATAATTATTTGTAAAACGCTGAGTCGAGTCATAGTAAATTTTCTTCTTCGAGTTTCTTTTCTTATCTGTCCATAAATGAATGGTTCACTCATTGTTTTAAAATGAAGGATATCGCAGGTGACTTTTTAATAGCTTTAAAGAAATTCCTTAACCTGAAGATGAAATAAGCTTGCACTCAGGTAAACTCAAGTTAATTTTGCATATCCATGAACTTTTTTTCTCCATTCCAGGTAGTTATATTTTTGTGACAGCAAAGCACTACTTGACATTTTTCTTGTTTTCTTGTTGTTACGAATTTCAGTCGAACTCGGAATTACCACTTCTGAGCTACCCCATCACTCGTTGTATCCATTACAGCTCCTGAACATCCATTGTCAGCTCCTGAAATTTCGAAGTACAACTTATTTTTCATATCTGTGAATAATGAAGCAGATTTTCATCGGACTTTCTACACATATCGAGGCATCACAAACATCGATTACTACGCTCTAGAAGAAGCTGTGCTAAATATACGATGGCATCGAGTCTGCTATCTTTCATCTAACGATAGCCAGGCCCCGGTTTATGGAGAACAATTTCTTACATTTGAACACACACGTTTTCTTAAAAACTCGAACAACAAAAATATCGAGTCATCCTTAATTCACCCCTCAGCTAAAACATCTGATTGACAAGCGTGATAAATAGTATTATGGTATATCGTCGGGTGTACGCCAAAACCATGAATGTGCTAAAATGCTATTTCGAGTAAAATCAATTTGAAAATTTGACGTAATATTATAAATCAGTTTTAAAATATAAGAAACATTTTTTTTTGAATTAAGGAAGATAATATTCTAATACTATTCCGTTACACTAAAACAATGAATCTGCACATTCATGATTTTGGTGTAACGCATTTGGCAAATACTTAGTTTTTAGATAATTCATAAAATTGAAATTTTGACTTTGTGTAGGCATAAAATGGAATTTTACAGTTCCGATTTTGGCAAATTGTTTGTATAAGAATTCCGCGTACAGTGACATGAAAAACCGAAAATCACCAAAAAAGCACATTCATGGTTTTGGCGTACACCCGACGATATGATAATTAGTATATGTGCCAACTTTCTCTCTGATCAACACTGCTATAACGCTGCTTTTTGCTTTGCCTGCATTGTAGAAAATGATTTGTGCAGTGATATTGCTGTCATAAAATTGAACGCAACTAGGCTAGATAAACTACAACCGCTTTTTATGAAAATACAGGGTGGCCCAAATGAGACCTAGTGATGTAAAACACGTAAAACTCTTGTAATAATCGTTTTTTAATGAATATTTTTTATATATTAAATACGTATTACATCACGTAGTGTTTCTGGTTGCAGGCTCCGTATTTCGTCTCGAATATTCTGTTTTTAAATATCCCGATAAAAAAAAGTCGGGTGCAGTTAAATCTAGTGAACGAGGTGGCCAGGAGAAATCTGAATTTTTTTGAAATTATGTGAAAACCACAAATTAGCATGTTGCTCCATGATTGGCCGCAAAGAGTTGTCAATCATTATTCGGTAAGAAACTCTGGACACCGTTTCTGGCGTTTTATCCTCATTCTCAAAGAAATATGGGCCGATGACTTTTGTGGCCATAACACCACACCAAAGATTGCATCTGATTGAGTGTAACTGATGCTGATGTATTGCCCTTGAATCTTCAGTGCCCCACAATCCACAGTTTTGCTTATTGACATAGCCACTTAAATCTAAATATTCTACATCCGGCATCAAAAGATTATTTAAAAAATCCTTATGTGTAAATCTAATTGTGTAAAACGAATAGTGTATTGTAGTCGTTGTTGGGGGTCTTGCGGTAGTAGTTGTTGCACAATTTGAATTTTTGATGGGTACATCTTAAGATCAAACTTCAAAATTCTCTGCAATGTTGTTCTAGGTATACCTAATTGGCTGGAATGGCGACGAGCTGAGACAGATGGATCATTTGCAACACTCTGCCGGACAGCTTCCACGTTGTCTTCAGTGCGAATATTTCGATGAGCACCTCTTCCAGGACGGTCGGCAACTGAACCCAGTTCCTCAAACCCTGAACCTGTTGTTGTGTACTGTACGTATTCATTTTAAATTTCCAAGAGTTCTGGTATAATCTGCAATAAGAAAAAATTAAGTAGGTCAGAAAATAAAAAAGTTATTTGTGTTTCACATCAGTTGGTCTCATTTGGGCCACCCTGTACTTCTTCAACTGCCCATTATCTCACACATATTCAATACCACAATTATGACTTGGTTCTTTTTCTCGCTACGGAAAGTAGGAAAACAACTCCAGTAGAGAAGGCAGCCTCTGATAGCTTGCCGACAGCGTGTAGACTAATTGCGATACCCTCCTATTTCTCAAAATCACTTGAGTAGAAAATATTACATGAGCAATTTACTTATAAAAATTAACGAACAAAAAACTAAAGTTATGACTCAATCAAGGAAAAGGACGCCAATAAGACAAAACATAATGATAGGGGACTATAACCTTGAAAATGTAGACAACTTCGTGTACCTAGGGACGAACCTCTCGAAGGAACCAAACGACGGATTCAATTAGCCAATAAGACATTCTTTTCGGTGCTTCCCACTTTAAAATCTCGATGCGTATACGAAGCTCCGCGAAATACGAAGCTCCGCATCTATAAAACAATTATTAGACCTGTGCTATGCTACGGAAGTGAAACCTGGACGGAAGGGTATTGCGAAGGATCCTCGGTCCAATACAGGAAGAAGATGGATGGCGAATCCGATACAACAACGAGCTGTATACCATGTATGACGAGCCGGAAGTCTCTACCGTTATACGACTCCAAAAACTACAATGGGCTGGCCACGTCGAACGAATGAGCGACAATCGAATCCCCAAAAGATCTCTCAAGGGGCGAGCGAGCAGAGCCAGGCCAGTCGGTAAGCCGCGCAAGCGATGGGAGGACTCGATAGATGCTGACAGCAGGTCACTTTTGGGAGCACCGAACTGGAGGACGCGGTCACTGAACCGAGACGAATGGAGGCGAATTATTAAGGAGGCTAAGGCTCGATTCGGGCTGTAGTGCCCCGATGATGATGATGATGAATTTACTTATAACCTGAGATGTGACGATCTTTTAAACTGAAATCAATCAAGCTTTAGACCAAAAGTAACTGACGATATACGAGTGTCATTGATGAATGATTTTGTAACTTTTCTTGTGCTGCTCGATTTTCCAAAAGATCGATTTTTCATTCAGTGAATCATTGACTGCTTATAGACAAGCTACAATGAAATTTTAGTTGAGCACAACTAATCTTATTAACTCTTACCTGTTTGGAAGAAAGCAAGCAGTGTTTGCCGGTAAAAGCTCATATAACTTCGAATATAATTCGACAGGACTACCGCAAGGCTTCATTTTAGGCCCTTTATTATTCTGTATCTTCATAAATTATCTTCCAAAAGTAGTTGAAAACTCCATATTCCATATGTACACTGACGTCGTACAATTGTAATTAAGCTGTCAATTGCGATTAATTGAAAATGTGGCGTTCAAGTTAAATAATGATTTTCTATGTATCTTTGAATCTTAAGGAGGTGGCTAGTCGTAAAAATTTAAACTAAACTAGATTTTTCGATCTTAGCGGTTGTAGTGTAAAAGTTTAAGTGTAAAAAATGAATTTGAATATAAAAATCAATGAAAGTTAGCCTCCGCCTTATATAGCGTATCCACTGCCTCGGATGCCTTTCTTTAACTCTCTTTTTTCCTTATTTCTTGTACTATGAGCATATTTTCAAAACAAAAATTGGTCTTTGAATTAAAGCCGCCCTTTTAAAAACGATTCCGCATGGCGCATCGTTAGTAGAGATTTACAGTCCCTATTCATTGAATTAGGACCAATAAGGTATTTAAAAAAAAAAAACAATTTCGCTTTGTTATAGCCTACATCTTTGAAATAGGAGAATATAATATGAAAAGAATCTTAAAATTAATGCAAATTTTACTTAGAACCAGTATTTTGTAATACTCCTATTAGCAGTAATTGCTGCCTTGATTGTCTCGGACGTGCTTCCAATACATCGTTTAATCATTTCTCTAGTTTCTTCGCATTTTCCTCATATATCTGGAATATTTTATTCCGAATATCTTGGGTCAGATTAGGAGAGGAGTATACTAGGGATTTTAAAAGACTCCAGACGTTCTCTATAAAGTTAAGTTCGGGGGTATCTTCTGGCCCAGGTAAAACTGCAATATTACAGAGAGATAACAGATGTTTTATGCGTAGGGTACGATGGTAGGTACACCATCTTGCATTCACATATTACCTGGTCTATTGCACTTTAAGTAGCTAATATATGTAACTTATTATAATACTGGATGCTGTCCATAGTTCCCCTGAGTTGCAGGACAATATCATTGTTACTGGTCGATGTTTAATATTTTTCATGGCACAATCCCCATTTTATTCTTCCGATGTCTTCTTGAAATGTATTGGTGCCTGTCCGTCAATACTACTAGTCTGAAATCTTTACCGAACACCATCTTAAAATTACAATTTTTTTAATATCAATAACGGAGCCAATAATATAGTAATGAAATCTTTATTCAAGCAGATTAAATTTTAATTACCTAACTTTTTCCAATCAGTTACGACATAATGCTTCTGAGTTCTTGCAAATTGCAGCCTGGCTTGTCGCATTTTAGCTGTCAATTTAGGCTTTATTGCTGATCTCCTCGAAATAAGGTTGGCTTCCTACAAATGCCTTCTAAAAGTAAGTACTATATGTCTATCCCTTCATACAGTAAGTCTTGATGTAAGTTTCTTGTGGACTGAAAACGGCTTTCACATGCCATTTTAATAGTTCTACAATCTGTTCGAAGCGTTATTTTCTCGATAGGGACAGTTTCTCGTACTTATAGAACCAATTTTATATAAGACTTTTTATACGCACTAATATCTTTCAACTTTCCCATTTATATTATTTCCACTAAAATGTGTCAAAAAACACAGAAACTTTTACAGGTTGAAACTACACTCTAAATAACTGTAACTTCAACTGACAAAATTACCAAAATCCAATTGAGGACAATATTATTTTCACCAGTAGACAAACTCTATCCAAATATTTGGAAAGGAGTGATAATTATGGGTTAATTTAATTTTTTATATATCAATCTGCTTATCATCATATACAACAACTCATGATAATTAACGTTGTCGAGTTTTTCCATGACTAGTTGATCATATGCGTCTTTGGCCATTGGAGCCACCGCGTCTGTAATGATACTTCAATTTGGTGGCCAGCTCTTCGACTACTCTTTGCTTGTATTCTGCCGCTTTTCTTCTACTTTTCGAGCTTTTAACCACGTCATCTATGATTTTTAAGTAGTTCTTATAATAAATTAAATCTTGGGTCTTTAAAGCCAGAAAAAAAACGAATCGGGCTAATTCAATCTTCCTCTATGTTCCAAGAGATCTTCTTCTATGTTCTTCCGTTATCAAATATATAGGCTGCTCGTTCCACTTTGATGCTACTTTACACTTTCTTACGTCATTTAAAACCACGTACAATCCAGTAGCTTGAAGCTAGACTCGCTGCTCAGTTGAGATATTTAGCACAAAAATATTTTAGAAAAAAAGGAAACTAGATACTTACTTCTCATGAGCGATTTTATTACTCAAAAAAGTTCCTCTTTGATAGTGCACTTCCAAACGATTTCGAACTTACATAAATGTTAACAATGTTATTCAATTCTCGAATTTTAGTTTCATCTTTGGAGCGTCATCCTATTCCTGAATTTCTATCGTCTATACCAATACGAAAAACACGAGCTGGCTTGCAGTTTACCTGCGCTGCACCAACACTGAGCAGTCAAAAGGATGTTTGGGTTTGCAACAGTGATGGCTATGTTGGTCAAGTTTGCGTCCTTAGTTTATTTCCGGAGCCGACCGTCACAAGTTGCAATGGAGTATGTAATGCGAGAATTTTATGTGTTGCCTCTGTACCAGCCTGTAATGAATTGTGAGTAATCCTTGCACATCCTATAAAAAATCTCAACGCTAAGTAATTGTTTTTCTTTCTCATTCTACTATAGAAACGACCAAAATAGTGTTACGTCATCGAATTACAATAGCGAAACACCGCGTAGCTCAAGAAACTCGAATTCATCAACGTCAACGGACAAGAAGCAATCGAAGTGCAAATCGGAAGCCGGAAGTGATATCAAGCTGGATTCGAGCAGCTCAAGTTCAGATTCAGAGGGTGACAACCACGAGCGCGTACCTAGTCCGACTCCTGTGGTTTCATCTCATCACCAGCATCAGGTGATACTAGCTCTATAGCATATTTTTTTATAATAGTGTGTACAGTTTGAAATAATCATGATTTTTTCAGGACTCGTCTGACGATACTGATGGCCTTCAATCGACTATGTGGTTAGGAACGGAGGATGGTTGTATTCATGTGTACAACTGTACCGACAATATTCGTATTAAGAAGAATAAAATCAAAATCCAGCATGTCAGTGCTGTCTATTCCATTTTGTACCTTGACAATAGAGTTTTCGTTTCGTTAGCGAATGGTGATATTTGTGTATACCTTAGAGATAGTTGTAAGTAGATGTTGTAGATAGCAGCTCAGATGGAATGTAATGAATTAATTGTATGTTACAGCTGGATGGAATACGACGTCACCGCATTGCCTGCCAGTCGGTACAGTTACGAGCCCTGTTAATAGACTATTGAATGTTCAGGGTAAATTGTGGTGCTCAATACAGGGTATTATAAAAGTGTTAGATACGAAAACATTGCAAGTAAGTCATTTTTCGAAGAAGTATTATAAAAAAAAAAACGAAAATACAAAGTTATTCTGTTTACTTACTCATTACACTCACACTTTCTAAAAATTCATTTGAAATTAATTATTAAATTGATTGACCATAATAATTTATTATGCTCAATTGTTTCGTCAATTATGTTGATTGTTCATTCAAGTATAGAGCAAAATGAAAACTTTCTAGTACTGTTATTCTCCACTTTTGATCATTTCAGGTTGAAACACAAATTCAAATCTCGTCCGAGTCGAAACCAATCACAAATATGGCTGTGTCAGCCAATAATGTTTGGATATCAATTCAAAATTCAGCACATATTAAATGTTTTCATTCCAATAGGTAGATCTGAATGCTTTAGACCATTATAAAACCAATAGTAATCATTTTTTTAACTCTTCAGTTACGAACAAATTTTCGAAGTAAATTTAGCTCCTTCGGTCAATAAAATGCTCTGCAATTGTGATGACATAATCAGACAACATAAAGCAGCGTGTTTGCGAGTCACGTCATTGCTAGCCTGTAGGGATCTTATTTGGATCGGTACCAGTGCTGGAGTCCTCTTGACGATACCGTCACAAGGATATGGTAAACCTGGTTCGGTGAGTGCAACACCTGTAGTGACTGGTATTCCGCACGGTCACACCGGTCACGTAAGATTCTTGACGTTTGTGGAGACAGACACGGCCACCAGCAGTAGTAGTAGCGATGAAAACGGTTCAATAGGATATGGGACAACGGAGCGAAAAAACAAACGGTATACAAGCTATGACTTCATTTATTATTCACATAATAGCTTATATCTTCTAATTGTATACAGGAATTCATCAAACGTTAAATCGAAACCGGAAACGGCCAATGTTCTCATCATATCGGGTGGAGATGGCTACGAGGACTTCCGAAGCTCAGGAGCAAATACGATGAGTGAGGTTGCTGGCCGCGAGGATAGTACAAATCATCTGTTGCTTTGGCAAATGTAAGCTCAAAAACGACCACCCGTTGCCTTCGGAAAAGTCAGGCATGGAAATTATGCATGTCGACTTGTTCTGTTGCACCTTGTACCGAACCACGAGCGGAGTTAGTCTCCGATGTGTAAAAATGTTTAAAGGTGAATTATGCTGGGATCGATTCACCAATATTTGTTAATTACCAAAAAAAGCCGAAAGGAATAAAGCGATGCAGCTGTTATCCTATGTACATTTAACATATTGAAGTACGTTAGAGAGAAATGTTAATTTATTTTACGTGTAAATGCAATTATGTCCTTGGCAAATCATGAAAATAAATGTACTTTGTCGTGCTGGTGCTGGCTAACCACCACACAAATTGCAGCATGTTTTTTTCAAATGGACATGTTTCCGTTATTTGTTTTATTTCAAAAAAGAAATATGCATGTATTATAGTGAGTCAAAGATCATAGATAAAAACTATTGTAAAATCAACTTTTGCATTGTAAATTTTTAATTATTGTTATAGTAGTGAAAATATTTAAAAAAAAAAGAATAGTTTTAAACAAAGTCATATATATATTTAAAGTCAGACGACACAAAACAAACAAAAAAAGAAACATAAAACCGAAAACAAACAAACAAACAATGGCCTAAGAGACAATTATTGTTTCAATTTTCTGTTTCATTCATTAATTTACTAAACGTTTGAAAAACATTTATTTCAACTATTATGCACGGATAACAAAACAAAAACACACTGTGAAAATTGACAAAATTTCAAAAATGTCTCAAAAACGCTTCCATACAAATCTACCTACAATAAGAAATCAAATTTTAGCTGCAACAATATTCAAATGAAAGTGTACTTTATGAAATCAACCAGTCAGGATCAATACCAATTTTTATACAACCAAACGCATACAAAATATTCACATAACACTATTGTTGTTCCATTGGGCGGGAAAAATTTATTGAAATTTTTATATATTAGACTTTTTACCGAGAACAAAATGTCATAAAAAAATATAAGTGTATTAAAACGTATAAATAGTGCAAGTTTATTCGTCACTTGTGAGAATTTCAATTATTTACGAGAATAAAATCAAGAAACTATTACAAAAAAAAGAAACTTAAAAGCTCAATTAGAAACAAAAAATGGAAAAAACAAATATTATTGTAAATCTGTGTTTTAAATGTTTACATGAAATGGAACCTTATACACCAGAAATAAATGATTAAAGATATGTATAGATTGGAAAAATTAATTTGAAATTCGGAAGTATAATAGAACGTTGAGAAAAATTTCGAATCAAATTTTGAAAATTAATAGAAGCGAAGTAATAAATTTTACTTGTTAAAACAATAGAGTATTGTGTTTCAGTGTGTGGCTCCTTGTTTATTCAATTTTCATTGAATATAAAAAAAAAATTCTTCTTTGGCGATTGAGTTTTTCTCAGTTTAGGTTTAATTACACTATGCAATGGTAACTGGTATCAAACTACGTAGGAAAATATGAAATGATATTGATATTAAGCAATCCTGCCTTATTTGTCACAGCAAATTTGAAATAGATTGTTTTGAAGGAGTTCGCCACCATCAGCGATATGTGCGTTTTGCTGGAAAACGCTTGTGCAGTGCCCTCACCACTCATTTTGTCTATCATTGGGAGCTTATTCAATTTAAATACAGAAAATTTACAAATGAACGTGTTTTTTCACTTTACTGAAAAAATTAATGGAAAGCAACCATTTTGCTTTTGATGGACACATATGTTAGCACAAAAATATATAAGGTTGAATTAAACAATTTTCCAATGCTACAGAAATAGTCATACTCAATGTATCATGAACGGTTGAATGTGAAAATATCTAACATTGAAGTGGTTATTCATTTGTGTGGTTAGTCTCGTAAAAATATATAAAATATCTTAGGCCTTAAACAATAGATCACTGAATTCTTTGCCAATTTCACGAATCAGACCACTTCCTCGTCGATTACCTGATAAAGTGTGAATGGCATGGTTCACTGTGCTCGAAATACCCCCCACGAATTGTCCTAATGTCGGTCGCTGAAATATTTAGATTTATGCTGCGTAAGTTTATTTATTTAATGGCGATATTTAGAACTGATTAGATTAAAGTTGAAACTATAACAAAATAATCGTAGTATTTAATCCAGAGGAGATAATATTTATGTGAAGTAAATATTTTTTGATCTACTACTAAATTCAACTTATTTTAAAATAGCCGATACTTTTTTTCAGAAGTAGTGCATTTTATTATGTTTGCTTTGTCATTAGATAAAATATATAATGCACAGGGTGCTCAAGGGTCACGTAATGATATCCCGTTATGTTTCTAAGGGTTATTAAGTTTGGAGACCTAGAGCAATTCGGCGCATGATAACGTAAATAAAGGATAACTTGTAATCAATGGAGACACGTTTATTATTGTCACCATCAAAAGATAGACGGTTGAGAGCAGTGAAAATTTAACCAAAACTGATATTTCAGTAGTGATAAAAAATGGCTGTTGACTTTGGTGTTAAAAGGACAATACCGGCGATAAGTTTAATTAAGCAATTTATTAAAAAATAGTAGTTTGAAATAGCTAGGTAGCTTTGACAATAATTTTGAAAAGGGCGCGTCTTAAGTGATTTAGCGTTTGGTTTCAACAGACATTCAAAGTTATAAACTGGTATTTGATTGCGAGTAGAGAGCTAACGATTTTGGAATAGTATGCGAGGAGTATGCTTCGTTAAAGTATGTTGTAAGTGTATTGCATGCTTATTATTTTTTACATGCGGTGTGGATTTATTTGTATGGATTGGGAAAGAGGCGTCTGGCACCTCTTACCACTAACGCCAGAAAAAACACATTGTACTCATGCCCCCAGCTTCCCAGAAATCCAGGATTAATGATGGGAGAGACGAGAATATCATACACGCCACATCTAGCCAAAGCATTGATATGTGAGACGCACATAGGCTGGGAATTCACAGAGAAAATGCTCTGCTAAGTCAGCCTCTTCTAGGTAGGATAGATAATGGTCATCCTGTGCAACACCTGTCCGGTGTATGAGTCCTCCTAGGCAGTTGTGTCCAGTCAGTATGCGTGGCATGGCTCTGCAAACTTTCCTACTCTTGTTGAGGAGGAATTCCGCACTCATATGGTTGGGCTCTGAAAGGAAGACCTTAGTGACTCTGACCACATCAGAAGACATCTATCTCTCTTTGTGTGTATCAACTATCCTGTTCCGATGACAAAGATGGTCTTTGCTGATGCGGTTGGTACACGCTAGACGGGTAAGGACCCTGTTTTGCAAACGTCGTACCTTGCTTCGCAATGACGTTTCAATACCACAGTGTCCCGGTATCCAGAGCAGGAGAACTTTATTGAATTTGGCGATAGAACCCAATTGTGCCCTGGCGATTTTCGAATTAGTATGGTATATGTAGTGCCAGCAGCGCAGCTTGACTGCCAATCCAATGATACGGTAAAAAAAAAATTTAAAAAAAAGCGGTTCTGGAGAGTAGACCAGCCATGAAAATATTAAAATTTAGAAAATTGACAGACCTGGGACTCTGAATACAAAAAATGGGCACTGAAGCAGTGAAAGAATGTCATTTGGATCGACGAGTCTAAATTTGATATTTTTGAATCGAAGAGATGCGTGCAGGTACAAAAAGTACGAGAATCTGAGGAGCTCAAATTGCCGACGGTAAAGTATGGAGACAGCAGTGTTTTGGAATAGGGATGCTTTGCTGTTAGCATGGTTGATGAATTGAAGAAAATATTGTGAATTTTAGGGTAATGATACTTGGGGGTGTTAAAAAATGATTCGATTTTCTCTGGACGGCGCAGGCATGTAATATGTACCTAATATGGAAATAATGAGAAGTCAGAATGATTTTTTCCAACAAAGTAAAATAGAAGGCAAATGAAAATGTTATACCTGAAGGAAAAAATATCTAAAAGGAACAAAACGAGGCTTTAAAAAATCAGAAAGGCGTGCTCTATCGTATTTTTTTTTTACTGGAAACAATAAACTTATTTGATTTGTTTTGTCAATAAATCGATCGATCTCTCAGATTTGAGCTGAATCGAGTACTGCACAAACTAGGTGTGGCGGCATGAAGATAGCATTAATGGCTGCAAAGTAAAACCTCGATAGGTTCGTCTAGGAAACAGTAACTAGCTCGGACTATTGAATAGTCAATTAAACAAGGGCTAATGTTAAGGATTCTTTCAGGGCTCATATTTTTAGTTAATGGTGTTTTGTGTTTGTATTTTGTAGATTTTAACGCAAGAGGCTATTTAGACACAAATGTTAAATAAGTTATTTTATTCTTTCTATTACATTAGTTCGTAAAATCACCAGATCTGATGTCAGACTACAGTAAAAACATACCACACTGCCAGTCAGTGATTTTTAATTTAATTTTAATTCTATTTTTGTAAACTCTCGATATTAATTTCGTTTTCTACTTTAACTAAAGACGAGAAGACATTATTTTCTACGCCATTGTCTTAAATAACATAATCTTAAATTGTTCACATCTGTTTTTGCTTCGTTGATTGGTGTATTATTCAAATTATGGTATTATTTAAATTTTCTGAAATTTAATTTCAACGCTGTAAATAACTGGGATTTATTCTTCTATCAGGTTGCTAAGTATTTAATTTATAGCTAATAATAAGGGCTCCCACTTCTGATACATTTATATCATTTTGATACATATTTATTTGTAACTTATATTTTTGATACAATGATACAGCAACTCACTAAATTATGACGAAATGATACATTTTGTCATCCAGCAAATAAATTCATTTTTTTTAATATTGCTGCCATGAGCCTTCCAAATCTCCTCTCTCTAGCAGTAAAAACTGCCAACTTCAATCTATTTTACACTCTGAACTACAAAAGATATCTAATATGTGATGACCCTGAAGATTTGAAGTTTTCAAGCTATTTAAATAAAAACGGGAAAATGAATGTTGAAGTGTTTTGGGATTAACCGAGTTTGGTTGAAAACAATTTTGGTGAATCAATGTCATCTGCCGCCTTTCTTCATGTTGACTTAAATAGCTGTACCTTATAGTTTACTTGAAAACGAGATTTTTCTGTATCACTTGGATGGCAATGTAAGAAAGAATTGATTAGAATTGAAAGAGATAAGAGAAATTTTGGGAAGCAAGAAACCAAACAATACCCAAAACATATCCTTTTATTCATCATATTCATCAAATCATCAGTATTTCGATAGCTATATGGTTCCTTTTAAATTCGAAGAATAATTTTTTTTTCTTGAAATTTAAAACAGCGACCTCCCTTAAAAATAATCAGCGCTCCGTATAGATTTCGTGAAAATTTTCAAAAATTTTTACCTTCGCCAAGAACCCACATTTTATTTTGTGTGGCTTCAATATTAATGGCAATATACAGATGAAAAGAAAGAGCGGAAGTAATTTCTGATATTTTTTAGGCTCTATATTATTCAATAAATATAGTATGTAGCACAAATTAAGTTTTTTTATATTATAATTCATAGTTTCAGTAACTCGACCTAAATACACTTTTGGGAACCTTTAGATACATTTTTGCCAATATTGATACACTTTTGAAGAAATTTGATACAGCTGAAAATGTGAAAGTGGGGGATACTGCTAACAATACAGCTGTGGAATTGTTTTTTGCGGGATGATTAAAATTGAAAAAAAAATTATTTACATTGAAAATTTTATTTGACAAAGTGGTTTCGAAACTCACTGATTCTCATCAGACACCAGCACACAGTGCATTCTTGACTGGTGTGACCACTTGCAGTTAGAAATCATTAATTGTTATTTACGCTAGTTGTGACAAATTTTAATATCTCCGACTTATATGCATCGATATAATTTACTTGTAAAGTTCATTTAATTGTGATCAGTGCATACTTTCGAAACCACTTTGTCAAATAAAATTTAAATTTTTTTTCAATTTTAATCATCCCGCAAAAAACAATTCCAATTCGGCTCGGCTTCGGAGGCTTACTCCGCAAAACGATCGAGTTTCCCGTATCAATATTCTCTGCTTTGATAAACTTTAAAGAACATATACGTTGTCTATGCTGATTTATAGACAAGAAGGGAACCATGATCACAATTAAATGACCTTTACAATATAGCTGTGTTTAAAGACCTCGAAAAACAAGTAGAGCATCTCCAGGTAAGTTAAAGTAGAGCAGCTATCAAAAAAGTAGAACAAGTTAGAGCAATTGAGAGGTAAAAAAAAAGTTCTAGGTAGGCAATTCTCAAAATTGATTGCTCGAAATCAAAGTTAGTTCGGTGACAGTTGCGGGGACTTGCGCTACCAAAAAAGATAGGGCTGCTCTAAATAGCTCTATTTCAACTTAGACATGGTCATGAAACACAAATCAGAGCAATTTCGAGCAAATAAGAGTAGCCGAATTACTCATTAAACACATTTTGTTGAGATCTAGCACAACCTAGCGCAGCTCATTAAACACAGCTAATATTGCCAAATAAACCAGTTTATTGTTTGATATTGACTAATATTTTATCGTTCTGTGTTTTTTTATAGGAAAGTTACGCGTCCCACCTATTGAAAGACGCCATTTGCAAGCTCTAAAAAATAATAAAATCTTTTTTTTTATTTTTGTTGAAAATAGAACGGTCGGAATTTCGCACTAAATGAAGTATGAATTCTTACGTGGAACTAGGGCATTGCAGACGCGCAAAACATTAATGTGTATTTGCCTCTGGCATTTCTGAAGAGCTTACAGTATCAAATTGGTCAATGAGATTTAAGACCATTTAGGGAAGAGAACATATGACATTATTAATTCATCGAGGTTTTTACATCACTAAATAGATAGCGATGAGAAGAATTGTTGATCATAATACCAACACATACTAAATAGATGAACGTTACAAAATAAATGACCTTTAACATCACCTGATGACAAGATGAGGATAATCATTTTAAATGCAGCAGCATTATGTATCAGCTTCTAATAAACGAAGAGGCAAGAAATCGTAGTGTAAATGATTGGTGGATCAATAGAAAATAACAGATTGAAACATTTCTAGTTGTCAACAAAAACATCTCAAAATAACATTTTATTTAACAAAATATAATTAAACTATCATCCAAAAAATAAGTCGGTAAACTCTCTTCCTATATCTCCCAAAAATCCTATTGGTCCCCGTACCCTTCCCCTCAGCCTTCTTCGCGGTACCGAAGATAATGTTGTCGAAGTCGGATTATCTTCAATTGGATCTAGTTGTACATTTGGCGGTCGCTGAAAAGGACAGTTGTTTGAATCATTGATACGTGTACTGCAGTAACTTTATGAGTACTTGTAAAAGCAAAATACATAGTCATGATTATTTTGAGAAATTTCTATGCTTGAACTTTTTCAAATAAATGTATTACTGCGATGAGGAGAAATGCGCGGCAGTTTGTAAGCTCAAATAAAAAGCAATTAATGAAAAATAATTCAATTATCAACTAGCAAAAGCAAAGACCCTGAAACCAGATGAACCTAGGCCAATCAGCTAACAGCGACTTTTTTTTTCCAAAAATTTACTGCCAATTAAAACAATCAAATTTAATGAAAAATAATTTATTTAAATTTAAAAATCTAAAATGTATATATGTAGCAATAATAATTTTTGCACTCTGTATTCAACCTCTGTATGAAGAACTATTGGGTCTACGATTACTACTTTGGATATCTATTTGCGACAGTTGACGAACTAGTTGGCCTACGATAGTTGTTTGTATTTTGATAGCTATTTCCAGAGTAGGAAGAAGTATTTGGTCTACGGTAGCCATTTTGGTAGCTATTCGCACCGTTTGAGGAAGTACTTGGTCTACGATTATTAGCCGTATTACGGTAATTATTTCCATATGCACGTCGCCTATAGCTAATAGCCTGATTTCCTGAGAGTGTTTGAATCAAATTATTGACTAAACTAGCCGTTCCACCAACAAGCTGCCCAACAGATGGTGTCTGAAACGTATAGGAAAATTATATAGGAACAAGCTATGACTGATAGACTGGCAGACAGTAAATGCGGCGGAAGCTTTTTCCGTGAGAATATGCTGGTATGAGATGGTTAAAAGATGCTAGGTTATGTGAAATATCGGTTAACTATAAGAATGAATGTTATATAAAAACTGTGCGAACATATGAAGATGTGTGTATATGAGAGCTTTAGATGGTATGAGAGAATTCAAGTGCGATCACTTTCTGTCGTTTAATCGACGAACGGTGCACAGATTTCTCTTAAGAAAATCATATCACTTAATGATGCAACGTCTATGTTCACACGCAACAAACGCCAAACAACACGCCCACCTGAGACAGCCTATTGCAACGCTTTTAGCATCTAAAGGATTCTTTACGTTGCAATTGTGCATTTGTTAATACATTACATGAAAAATGTTCATTCAGTGAAACAGATAGCGCAAATTAAATTATGGTCCAAATAATGGTTACATTGCACTTACCGCAGGCTGAGTATTATCGTACAAGGGACGATTCGGCGGACTATCTTCATAGACCGGGTCAAATATGTCATCGGGATTCTGTGGGTTCACGTTTGGGTCGACATCACCGCCCGTGATCGCGGGCGGCCTTTGCGGCTGTGGAGGTCTATAGGCACCTGGTCGCGGATTCAGTGGCGCTCCAGGACTGAATAGAGCCAAAAAATTCCCAAAACCTCCTCCTAGAGGTGGTTCGTCATAGTAATCTTGTGCATATCCGCCGCAATCATAATCGTCCAGCAAACCTCCGGCACCACCAAGCCCTCCAAAGGATGGCTTTATGGGAGGCGAATAGTAATTGTACACATTTAAGTCCCAAAGAAATCGTCCCTGCGTTTGCTTTTGTGTTTGGCTACTTGGGCGGTACTGGTTACTTTGGCGGTACTGGTTACTTTGGGGATACTGGTTATTTAGGCGACCTTGGCTGCTTTCTCGGCTCTGGCTCCGGGCGCGTCGTCGGTAATAGCAGGGATCGGAGAAAATCGGTGGCCGTGGTCTTCGAAATCGACGTCGCCTTCTGTTCAGAAATCTCGCCTCTTCTTCACTTGACGCGCTAGTGGCTTTCGAATTGGCTGCTCGTCCCTGAACATCAGTGTCTTCTGCTGCATCATCATAATCCTGATCACTTCGGCGATAGTACTGACTAGGACTATTTTCTTGGTTATAATATTGCGAGGCACAGAATTTTAAGAGACACAGAGTGAAACACAGTAGAATCAAAAGTTTCATCTGAAACAGAAAATCCAGTGGGACTTAGATTAGATGGTTGATATCAATCATATACTCCTGCAAATAATTAATTTAAAAATTTAAATTAATTTAAAAATTATGATGTTCATCCTGAAGATATATCCTTGAGCACAATATTGTCCATCCATAATGCAACAAATCGCTAGTCCACCAAACGCACCATCGAAACAGAACACAGAAAATTACAGTTTCTAGCACATTCTAGTCCTTCAACTAACTCTATTTTCCTCATAGCTTTAATTAAAACACAGTCCACGAGTAATTACAAATTAACAGGAAACTCACTTTCTTCAACCAGTCCTTCTAGACATCAGCCACCGAAACAATAACTTCACAGGTCTAAACACAACTGACACCCTATTCAAGCAAACGTTTACTAATTATCTGACGAATTCGCGAAAACCCAAAAATTTTCGCTCCCAAAAATTTGCTATTTTCCCCAGAAAGCGAAACATGTAGTAATATCTTGACTGAAAGGGAAATGGATGGATCTCCGGTTGCACAATTGCAGTTGCGAATAGCCACCTATTCACTCAGGCATAAGTACTCGGTCGACGGCAGTCCAGTTGCCGTTTTTGGTTTCATCTCCGGTGACTTGCAGCAACCTGGTCTTCGTGGCTAGTATTCGTTACTAGTATCATTGGCTCACACCACACTTGTTTACTCGACTCGAACTTTTCAGGGAAATAACAACATTAGGTGCGCTAGCCGCCGCGCCTACGCATTTTTCGGCGAGTTCAGTAAGCCAGCCAGCAACCTAGTAATAGTATGTAGCTTATTCGACAAATGGCAAAATGTTCAAGTCTAAGTGGGTCAATTTCAGTAGATGATTTGATATTATGGTGAGAAAATTGAGTCATCTGAAAGATAGAGCCTGAGCTATTGTGTGAATCGGTTTTTGCAGAAATATGCAAAATTTTCAGTTATTAGATGATAATAACAAAACAATTTGCAGTTGACGGAGCAATGCAACTTGCAATTTGAACGGCCGTTCCTCTGTGGCCTTGGAAGGTTATTATCACTGGGCTATGGCATATAACTTTGGTCATTGTTTTGAATTTGCTTCGGTAATTTTTGGAAAGTTGAAGAATTAGAAGAAGAAATAAAGAAGCTGAAATCAATTTGGTATGCATGAGTTTTATTTTTAGATGCATACAAATAGTAGCGGAAAAATTTAGTACACATATTGTGGTACCTACATAATATAATTATCTGAAATATGTTTTTTTTATTAAGATTAAGACTAAGATTTAATTTTTTCGATTTGAGAATGTTTCGGAATTCGGAATTCAAGCGGTGCTGTTTTTTTTTATTTAGCGTTGAGAAAAATAATAAATAAAATTTATCTAATAACTGATTATGAGTGATTAAATTGAACATGTACAAGGCACATTAATGCCTTTATGAACTTTAAAGCAAACTGACTAAGAAATTCCTGCTCAGCTCTTTCAATTTGGTATCCAGTATAGTTAACTTACCCTACAATTAATATGGGAACAGTAATTTGAGCTGCAAAGTAAATTTTAAGCCAAACATCGTGATGAAATTTTCGGGATAGGGACTAATTGGTGGTTATTATAGTTTTTTTTTACGAAAAGTTAACCGCAAGGCACTATTTATGCAAATATTTCTGATATTCGCTCAAATAATTCTTGGACTGGTTTAGTCTATATTATTTATAAACCAAATATTCTGTTTTAAAAATCAATGTTACCTCAAGCAGCTAGATATATTTCGATTTCTCGACAAAAATCGATATTTCAATGGCAATCCATCCTCTTTTCCAGTGTTAATTAGTTTTTGGAACCTACTGGTTTTCTCTGTGTGATATTTTAAATCTTAGTCTGGCATCTGCTTCTGTGAAGGTGTAGAATATCATTCCTTTTTCTAATCCATCTTGAGCGTCCTCATCTTCAGCTTGATTGTGACATCAGCAGAGTAGCTGAGCTATTCTAACAGTTTGAAACATACTAAACCAAGATGTCCTAAATCAATGGCATTGCTTCGTAACATTACCTCAGAGCACAATCAAGCCAACGAAAAGTCAAATCAGAACGCGACTTCGTCAACTGTTATACAGGAGAGCAATACTTAGGCGTAGATAACTGAATTCGGACAAGCTCGACTTGATCTGACGTCACATTCTATTAAAACAAGCTGAAAACGGAGGCGAAGACGTCAATTCGGAAAGACCCTTGGAATTATTCAATAAAAACTTTTTCTTCTACTTAGATGTATAGCAGTGACAATTGCAAACTAGACGTGTAGAAGTCTTCTCGAATGTGGTTGAAATATCTAAGTGATATAGATCCAAGCCAGGCTCCACTGCAACAGCGTACGTACAATTACCTGATCTAAAAGTCTAGCCATTCTTCTTTCTACTTTATTATTACAATTACAATTACAATTATTACAATTACAGTCCGGCAAACCCATTGACCCTTATCAATTTTAGTTCCCTTTAAGACATTCCCTTAATTGCTAAATATTATCTAATTTGATGGAATTCCACTCAGATTTTGTGGAATGTTGCAATTCCTTTGCATAAGCTGAATCTATCAGTTTCATTTTGGCACGTACTGTATAAAAAAATGCTGTAAGACGGTATTCCAATAAAAATAGTCCAACTGATCCAATTGCCGATTACATCAACATCACATGTCAGAATTAACAATTATATTATGTCGAGTTAAACTAAAACGGCGGGCTGGAACCTATCCTGTTGAACATATAGTCCAGGGAAATTTAACATGGTGCTTCGGAAAAACTAGGGGAAAGCTGGATTTTGTTGTGAACTTTGGCACTGGCGTGCTGAACAAAATGTCAGAAGTCCCCTTCGATCCGAGTGCTGCGTTACTTTTTATACAGGGTCAAAGGTCACCAAATGTGACGTTTCTTAAATATCTCAGTAATGGTCACGTCTTCAGAAAAACCATGTATGACGAATTTGTAGTTTAGAAAATTTCCAACCAAAAAATGTTGAAACTTTTTCTTGTAACCATAACCGTTTTTGAGATATATTGATCTAAACATTTGTAACTAACAGTATCTTCTATCTCGACGGCATGTTGATATGATCCGATTTTGATTACGACTTGGAACATTTGTGAGTCTGTTTTTCTATGTTTAAGAGGCCCATAAAAAAACATGTAAACAAACTTATCTACCACACTCCAGGGTAGATGAAGAAGTGTGCTAAGAAAATGTGGACGCTTATCTTAAGCTTCAGCTTAACTTAAGGTTGGAAACCCTTTTTCGTCTGAGACCCTTTCGATCATAGGATTCAGCCGAACTATTTAAAATCTCATGCGAATGTTTGAATCCAACTTAATATACTGAATCTAATCTTGTGTATTTTGTGGACTACCTAACACGATTTTCGGAAAAGAGCAATTCGGAAAATTGCATTAACACTAATTTTAGTATGGCTTTCGATATACCAAACCATGATTTATTTCTGAATAAGCTGTCTGCACTGGGTATCCATGGTTTGTTGTCAAAATGGTTTTGCTCATATCTTGCCTGCAGAAATATCGGAGCTGTTCTTTGTTAATATGGATCGCATGAATACTATCCTACATTGGGAGTACCTGAGTTCAGTTCTGGGTCCTATCTTTTTATTTTCTTTATAGATGACATGACTTTTTGCTGCTGAAATGGCAGCTTTTGTCTTTGCGCTGACAACATAAAATTTTTCAAAGGAATTCACTCTGACGCTTACTCATGGGCACTTCTGGATGACTTCAAGGGTCTGTACATTTGGTGCAAAAGTAATAAAATGGAACTTAGTCTTAAAAAGTACTGACAAATGGCATTTAGTAGAAGTCGTGCTCTTAGCAGTTTTCATTACTGCATGGACGAGAGTTTGTTAAGAACGATATAAAGCATCAACAGCTTTGGAGTAATCTTAGATAGTAGGCTATAATTTGGTGAGCATATTTACGCTATAGCTGCAAGTGCTACCAGGGTGGCTGGTTTTGTGATCAGAAGTAGCTAATTTCCAAAGAAAACCAAACAAAAATTTCTTTATGCAAGTCACCGGCCCGCAATATTTTAAAGTACTGCTCTTCTCTTTGGAAACCCTTTTTATAAATCTTACATCGAAAAATTCATTAACTACTTCAAAGAAAACATACTGACTCATACGAAGAGAAGTTAATGAAGAAGCTAATGTCTCTGTCTGTCAACCTCCTAGACTATGCTTTCTTTTACAAGTTAGCTAACAACCTTATTGACTGCCTCCATTTGCTTTCAAACACTAAATTTCGAACTCTTAGACTATCCCTGGGAGTATGTAATCAGCATGTAATAATTCAACCAATCACTTCTTCATTAATCTGTATTATAGCCTTATTTACAGCTCCTTATAATAACTTAGAATTTGCAGTTTTCAAACTGAATTTTTTAAATTTATGTCTTTATTATATATTTCTGTCAACTAATTGGTTAATTTCTAATGCTTACTTAGTTTACTTAAGATGAAAGCTGTTGTAACCTTTAATAATGATACCTAAATAACACAAAAATTGGATGTACTAATCGTTTTGGTATTCTTTATCAGATAAAAAAAATAAAAACAAAATATATTAGTTAAACAACTGAAAGATCCTCATCTAACACAGCATTCAGTTCCTTTAAGCGAATCACAAGCTGATTAAATGATTATAAATAACCGTCCATAGACTGATAAACATGTTAAGCAATGTACGATATTGTACCGCCTTTTGTTTGAGACTCTTTCGACCTCAGGGTCCCAAAAAATCCCAAATCTCATGAAGATATTTGAAAGCTCTTACCTGCCTAACTATGTGTGGTTCGACAGTCATGAAAAAATTCCCCCGTGTATCCATATCCTTATCGTCCTATTCTCGTTGCTTCGCTCCTGCCGACTTCAGTCTAACCTCTTTTCCATTCATGTATTTTAGCAATCATTCTTTGGTCAATATGGTCTCTATTTGGGCTTTCCACGTGAAATAATTTTCCCCATGAAATGGAAGTATCCTATCAATATAGGAAGTATCCAACATTTTCCATTTTGCTTCACTGGAACCGAAATTTATTGAAGTTTGAAATTCTTGGAAAATAAATTTTACTATCAGAAAAGTAATTGACAATCTGCTGATTTGATATTATATGTAGGAATGGTATGACGTATTATTAGGTAAGCGCAATATTTCAATATTAATAATTCAACAGCAAGAACTCACAACTGGATCATCAGACCATAACGCCATTCACAGCATTTATTTATTTTGAGTGGTAGCAGTTGCCCACATTGGGGTTGTTTCTGTATGCACAACCCCAATATGGAGCTGCAGTGGAAAAAAAGCTCAACCAAGTCAATGCTTTCTGCCCTATAAGTTTCTGGTGCAGATATGGAACCAGGCCGAAATTAAAAGAGTATAGATTCACCCTACTGTGTGGTGAATCTTTATTTTGATTGCATTATTTTTATAATCGAGTAACTTTTGTTATTTTTTTAAGAAAAGATGCTACCATTGAATTGTCAAATGAATACTTTTTTCTTATGAAAATGAGCAGCAAATGTTTCAATTTCTAAAACTTAAATACTTTTGCGGGCAGTAGCCGTTATCTGTAACTCCAAGCACAGTCATCGAATCAAAATTAAATACTTTCATCAGCATTTTGTAAATAAAAATAATAAAATTAGTGAGTGTTTTGCTTCCCTAAATTTTGAAAGTTTTGCGAGTGGTAGCTCTGAGAATCTTTCTACCCTTCGGCTTCCATGCAGTCAGCGGATCAAAGTGGTATATAATCTTTGATACAGGATGATCATAGCAAGGAGCAAGGTCGGAAGAATAAATCTATATAATTCCTATAATCTACAATAATTAATCTTTCAAGTGGTTCCTGTGTACTAGAATTTTGAATTGCAGTTAGACTTCAAAAATGTACTGTTTTTGTTAGACGTTACAAAGGCAATTGAAGCATCTAACGAACATTTATTAATATCTAGCATCTATACCTATATATCTATATATCAATCCAAATCTGGAGTTATTAAAGCTCTTCAGATTACATGACCATTTCCTTTAGTAAATTTTGGAAAATTGTAAAACCCATGCGTGTCATTGATCGATCCTATTGAATTTATTTAATTTACCTTCCAATTCGAAAAACTTGTTTCCGGTTACACCATCTGAAACTTTGCAATATCTTACAATTTAACTGTAAATTCAAGTTCATTCACAGTGAAGCTATGTGTTTTGAGTAACAGTCCAACAGCATTTAATTAAAAACTTTCCATTAGGTCCCCTTGTACTATTTTGCCATAAATTTCAATAATCGATATCATGACAACATCCACAACACCATAATAACATCAAACATAATTTCACAGCTTGACCTTCACACTCATCTAAACTGCATACACGAATGTAACAAACAACGATTCAGTATAAATGATGTAACTCTGAATTCAAACAATGAATGGATAGATAAGGTGAATAACATTTTGCCAAAATTTCAGGTTCTCCGCCAACGCATCTGATTGTTAAATGCATATAAGAGCAATCGCATTGCGATTCGCTAGAGTGCTGACCTAGATGACCACTTGAGACTCAAGCCTCTACGTGATGTTTAATGATACGATTAATCCCATGATTTTGTCGCTTGTTTATTGTTTTTTTTTTCGAGCCATTGCAAATTAGATTCATTTATGGATATGTATTTGTTGGTGCGAAAAATAAATGGTTTTGATATCGACTGTGATAATTATCGAATAAATGATGTGCAATATTTAAATGTAGGAGATTGTTTTTTTCATGCAAATCGATTGACTTAGCCTTGAGCGTGACAGAAAGTATGTAAATGTGTAAATGTTAAACCATAAGATTAAATTGATTGCTTCGACTGTAAATGGTATAGCGTTTTGTTTTTAATATCAGTTCATATCATCAAATAAACACGAGTGGTTCAACAAGTGTACAGTTACTTTACTACATTCTCTCCTATTACTCCATCCTATTATCATTTTACTACCTTCTAATGTAAAATTTACACCGTGGTAGCTAGCGTATATCTGCAGTGTTAATATTACGAGCTGCAACTAATTCATCATTTCACGACGAAGTTTTCAAAAATGCACAACAGCTACTGCAATTTTTTCATTCAAATGAATGAAAATGAGACAAGAGGTTGAATGGAAATTTTAATTGTGTGAAGTATTGCAAGTAAATTAATAGTTCGTGCCATTTCGGATGATTGTTGCGAAATATTTTGGGAAATTTCCTGCATGAAAGATGAATGGAGTGATATGAATACTAATTACGTTTGGCCTCGAAATATATTTTTGACAAGTGATCTGAATATCAGTTGTAAAATTGATTGTAACTTTAGCTAGTAGAAGAAAAATATGACTAAGCATAAGCAATTGTCATTCTCTCCCAGGAAACAATGGATTTGAGACTATGAGGATGATTTATGCTGATATTTATTGTTAAATTATAAAGCTACCATTTGGAGCCAAAGGTTTCCTATCTTTCGAAAAATAAAATCTGGTAGTATGTACGACTCAAATTACAATGAATAAAATAGGATTGGAAGCGAGGGAAGAATTTATCTGATTTTTTTTGGAGTTGTATTACATCACATGCTAATATGAAACTCATTCTCATAAACTTTCAGTGCCTATGTTAGACCTGCATATTCTACTCATATTCTATTTTATGATACGAAATTTATTTATTTTGTTTAAATATTATTTAAATAAGGATACCATTGCCAAGCCGCTTTGCTGTTCTCTATCTAAGGAATCTGCTGACATCAAAAAAGAAGTAGATTAAGAACAGGTCAAGCGGATCCTTAATGACTGCCCAAGGTATATAAAAATCCTCCTTGGAGATGTTAACGCCAAAATAGATCGGGAGCCAGTATTCAAGCATTGCGCAGCCACCCATAATTTGCATGAGAACAAATGGACTTCGAGACATAGAACTAGTAGCATCCTAGAACATAGTCGTTGCGAGTGCCAGGTTTCTGCGTAAAGATATTTATAAGGCCAACTGGGTATCACCTGATGTAGCCACTCGTAATCAGATAGACCACGTGCTGGTATATCGCCGGCCGCCCCTATTTGAGCCTGATGACATTACGAACGTACCGAGGTACCAACTTAGACTCGGACGCTCCGAGCGCCAATTGCTTGGGACAGAAGCATTGCATCCTCGACGCAGGTATGAATCAAAACGGCTGCCTTACGCAATTATAATACCAGAAACTCCTTTCATCTTACGTTAGGACTCGGCCTCGGAGAGCTCGATGGAGCCAGAATAGTGGGTGTGGGTGAAAAGTGGACACACCTAATACTATCATTAGTACTATTGGCGCTATCTTAAGCAGTAGTCGCAGAGATAGGTGCGACTGTTTTGACAATGAATGTAAACAAGCGACTAAAAGTAAGAATGTTGCATACCGAGCAATGCAGTAATTTCATAGAATGCGGGCACGCAAGGACGAATAAAAGGAGCTCAGAAGAACAAAGACGAAACTTCTTAGACTGAAGAAAGCAGCTTGATCTGTGAAATAGAAAGAAATATAGATCCACTTCACCAAACAGTCCGAAACATGAAAGTTTCTGGAAAAAAATTATTTTAACGATCAACTAGCAAAAGAATTGCATAGCCCATGTTACACCAAGCAATTTATGAAGTTATATTGCACGTATGGGAGTATCACAAAGGAGATGTAACAATGTGCAGTAACTAGAGGGATATAACATCGTTGAGTACTTCGTATAAATCGATAATTGACCGCGCAGCGAGAGTAGAACTGTATAAAGACATGTGGGAATTTGGGATCCCAAACAAACTGACACGATTTTGTAGGTAAACCATGACCAATGCAATAAGCCAAGTTAAAATAGCCGGATTGCTATCCAGACCATTCAACATCTTCAATGGGCTCTGAAAAGGGGATGGTCTGACCTGCCTCCTCTTCAAGCTGGCGTTGGAGAAAGCGGTTCGAGACTCTGGCACATCAACGAGAAGGACTATAGTCACGAAGTCCAGCCGGATATGCAGATGATATTAACATCTTTGAAAGATCTGATCTAGCTGTGCGAGAATCCTTCATTCATATCCAGTGGATCCAATGAATTCGAAGTAGTACAATCCTTCAGCTACCTTGAGTCAACTGTAGCAACCGATAATAGCATGGAGGAAAAAATACAAAGCCCGATATCTGAA
This sequence comes from Nemotelus nigrinus, assembly GCA_947369275.1. NCBI lineage: Eukaryota > Metazoa > Arthropoda > Insecta > Diptera > Stratiomyidae > Nemotelus > Nemotelus nigrinus. Next base: position 4,071,175 of record OX376372.1, read on the forward strand.
CTGAAATTTAAAGTTTCTACTGTACAAGAACAGGGTCATGCTAGTACTAACGTATTTACCCGAGACTTGGGTGCGCAGTAAAAGGCACTCTGACCTCTTAACCGCGTTCAAGAGTAAAGTCTTGCAGAGAATAGTTGGCCCCATGTGTCAGGAAGGGTGATTCCGGAGACGCTACATCCAAGAGTTCGTTATCTGCCTAGAAGCAGATATCATTACAAAAAAAAGGCTCCGTAGACTCCGGTGAATAAGGCACCTAGCACGTATTATCGAACAGAAACATACTGCAGAACCCTTTGCGATAGATTTGACGGCTGAAGATAGCGTGGGACACTTTGTTTACGCTGGAGGGAGAGTGTATGAGTGATTTATGAATGTACGGGCTATAAAAGGCACGTGAAAGAAAATCCTTCAGAGCATCGACCTTCCTGGAAAATTTTCACTTTTCAAAACAATTCAAACGATTGATAAGTTTTATTTTTTATCCATTCAGTCAAATTAAAAATTTCCAAAACGGCAGCCCATCATCAAATTACCTCTATTTTGAGCACTCGAAGACTCTGCTCACGAGAATTTACGACCCGATAATCAGATCGAAATGAAAATCACAAAATGTATTTTTCTTAAGTAGGGTCAGGTATGTTAGGAGTGATTTTGAAATATTAGCAACCATGTGGCAGTCGTACTATCTTAAAAAGTCGCTAGAAAAACTGCTTTTTTGTGCTATGAATTCTTATTCAGTTAACAAATTTTTATTCAGTTACCATAGCAAAATAATCGCTTTTTGTTCTTGGAATCGAAACGAAATTCGAATAGTAGCTGGACCTCATGGTACGTCAATTTTGGTAGGCTGCCAGCTATGTTAATTTTTGTAAATTTTTCTTACATTTTACTAAACGAATTTATCCTTAAATTTTCAACCGGTAATGATCTTCTGGTTACAGTAAAAAATTAACAATTCGATTTCAAAAGTATGAATTTTTTTGCGGGTGGTAAATCTAAATTTCTTTTCACCCATAAAACGTTCAATGCAGATTCGCTATACCTTTGGCTTTGGTGGAACTACCAGCAACATTCATTTTCAGTTTTTTTTCGCGCTACCAGGTGCTACCATTCAATTTCCAGATGATAGATATCTACAATGAAAATAATAACCAATTTATAAAATAACCAAGTTTTCGAAATTGTTCGGATAGCAACCCCAAACATCATGCTATCCATGTATCTTTCGATGAAGTCATAGGATGAAAATGAGATTCACAGGGGGTGTGTTCAATGTGCATGCTATAGCAGCTATTAGCTGCTATTTTAGCAGCTCTGGCTGTCCAATGTCACGAAATAGCTACTTTCTGATGCTTGCTATTTGACAGTCGGGCTGTCCAAGATTCCGGCATAGCTGCTAAGGTAGCAGCTATTTGCTGCTCGCAGTCTGGAGGATAGCAAGAAAGTAGCTAAGGCAAAATGGCCGTGCGTACACAGCTGACATGCAGTTTAAACGTCATTTTCAATTGGAAATTGAAATGAAAAGAAGTTTTTGCGCTTTTGTGACACAGGAGGTGTCAATTTGAAAATAGTGACGCATAAATTAAATACGGGCGTTTAAACACTTCAACTCAACTCGAGTTAAATCGGCTTTTACACAGTGCAAGCTAATCTTGAGTTTTTAGCAGGCGAGCGTGAAGCGCAAAAGGCCGGGTGCACTGATTCATGTGCCATTAAATTTTCAACGATTATTTTTTGCTCTTTTTCACATATATGGCGTCAAAACCCGGAAATAAGTGATATGTTTTAAATATGTTAGGAAAATTTTAATGGTATCTGCAGCTGTACGTTGAAAACTCCTAAATTTTATACAATTTTCAAAGTGCAATGGAAGTATTGAACTAATCCACGAAACCACAAATATTAAAATTAAAAAAAAAAATTGAAAAAGTATTTTTGAATTTGCTGGCCTTCGTAGCAGCTCTTGGCTGTCCAATATCCATAGCTGCTTCACCTAGCTGCTTCAAATTTTGACACTTGCTAAAGTAATGCTATGCTATGCTTTTGAAGCAGCTATAGCATGCACATTGAACACACCCAGGGTAGACTGATGTTGATGTGGTATAATTTTGGTAGCTGTGGCATATTTTTCGTTTCAATGCTGGTAAAATGTTGCCAGCACTGATCATTTTCAGCTTTTATGCTATATTAGACTCTGATTTCAAAGTTATATAAGTTATATATATATAAGATCAAGAATATAAGTGACAGCTGTTATGCATTCCTAAATTCTGAAATCTATGCGGTTGATAACTCTGAAATCATTTCTACCCTATGAATTTCGATGCAGTCTTCGGAACAAAAGGGTGCATGACCTTCGAAATAGGTTGTTTGTTACAACGATCATGTGCTATAAAATATGCATTCAAAATCTGCACGGTTCCTCTACTTTTTTTTTCTTCAAAAATCAGCTTCAGTGGTCCTATGCGGTAGA